>QNUK01000135.1:0-600000 GCA_013621035.1 Clarias magur | reverse complement strand
ATCAGGCGGTTATTTATTTTCCGTAACAGCATGTCTCTGCCTTCAAGGATTATTTTAATGTACTGTTTTTAATAGATTATTATTCTTATCAAATTACACAGTAACTCATATAAATGAGTGATGACAATTTTAAATATAGATATGCATTTAGTTTTTCTGGTTTTCTGATGTTCAGAAGTGTCCCTGATGGAGGGCTTGGTAACTTGGGAAACAGAACTTTTTTTTCTTATCATCAGGAGCCTGCGAAAAAAAATGAGAGAATGTTATGGTATATTAATTGGAACTATATAGGGGTGGATATACATGTTTTCATAGACCAAACAGAACTGAAGGTTCCTGTCAGAATCACAAACATTATTTGATGTTGAGAAACAAACATGCATATGTTAAATTCCAGTGACTTCCAGTAAATTCCAGTAAATTATCAAGCACATCCATGGGACCGATGATTTACATTCAGTGATCCACCACTGTAAAACTGTATTCATTCATTCATTCGTTCTGTGCCACTTATCCTTAGTAGGGTCACTTGGTCCTGGGGCCTGTCGCAGGACACTCAGGACACAAGGCAGGATATACCCTGGATTTTTTGGAAACACTAATAAGCCTACAACATATGTCTTTGAACTGTAGAGAAGAGGTGGGCAAACTACACAGATCCTGTAGTTGAGTTACCCCAGATAAAATATTACTCATGTAAAAGCAGAAGTCCTCCGTTTGTATTTCTACTTAAGTATCAAAATCTTATAATCTCTGTCTACTTACAGTATCTATCCATCCATCCATCCTTCCCACTGTGAATGTGCGGTTTCATCTCTGAATGCAACCATCTCTGCTTCTGATTTCAAACACCTGCTACATGATTGAGCATTTTACAGAGGGAAGGCAAATCAAGCAATTACATATAATAGTCACCAGGTGGCGATATTCCTTCTTCAGATACTACACACCTCTTTGGTTACGTAATGCAATACCATGCACAAATGTAGCGAAAAAAATAAATAAATACAGATATTTGCTGTCGGTTGTAGTGGAATCAAAGTAAAAAGTGTCCACTAACAAAATTAATTAAAAAGGTAAAGTACCAATAAATTAAATATTTACCTACTGTACGTACCGCAAGTCCCTTCCACCTCTTAACCAGAGTACCTGGAGGAAACCTGGAAGAACATGCTAACTTTATGCACACAGACTGAAGGCAAGGTTCAATTCTCAGAACTCTGGACATGGGAGTAAGCTGATCTAACTGCTGAGCCACTGTGCCTCTCACAAATTTCTTAAAAGGCAAAAATTCCTAGAGAGCTGAAAACAACAAATCATTGAGTGAGTGAGTGTCTCCTAAGCACAGCTTGTGCTGAAACTTTCAGTAGAGGATGTGCCAGCTCTGCCATTGCAGAATGTCAGCTAATTTAGACACAGAATAACTCGTTCAAGTGTTATAGGGTGCCATATCTTTTGCCCTAATCACATAGTCTTATTTGTTTAAATCATTAATACAGTATTGTGCAACAGATGCTTGCATTACATTCGTCAAATTTGCGTATGCAGTTGAAATAAATAAGTGACTTCAATTCGTCCATGTAGTCTAGGAATAAATTTGCATTTAGAAACACATTAGTGTCTACTTGGATGTAAATTTAAGGATACAAAGGGTCTTTTTTTCTGACCTAACTGGATTTCTCATTGGATGAGTAAATGCTGCTGCAGCTGATTTATGACTAAAATCTTTCATATCTAGTTTGAGAAACAAGACGTTTAAATGCAACTATAATTAAAAATAGAGGATGACATGTTGTTTAATTAATAAAAATTGTGTTGATTGCCAAATTGCTTTGGTGTAAGAATTACTGGCAAATAAGCCAGTGTGTTGATTTGATATCCTTTTTTTTTCCATTCCAGCAACGCACAATCGAGTCACACGGGGCTCTTTCTTGCTTTTGCATCAGATATTTAAGCTGTTTAATTGTCAGTAAGAGGCCAGAAAATATACTCTGGTAATGTCGGCCAATGCCAAAAATACCTGGTGGACATGACGTAATGGTGGAATAGTTTATTCTACTACTGGGTATGAAGTTCTGCGGTTTGTATCCCTAACTAAGTTTATAGTTTAATTGTTTGGGATCTTTGGGAGATTTATCGCTACTCAATGGAAATTATTATGTAATTAATCTTGCCAGCTCTGTTGAATCACCATAAATAACGAGGGTTTGGAAGAAGCATCTGCTTGAGTATTGCTCATGTTATACTCTTCTTTTTTTGTTGTGTGTTTGTGTTTGATCTGAGCATTTTTCACAAACTTATAATTTGCAAGCAGTCCTTTAATTACAGTACTGTATGGTCCAGGTAATTGACACACACTGTGCAACATTTGTACGAGGGTGTCAAAAATTGGATTATTTTTCAGATTATTCCATTATATTTTACGGTTAATCTAGTGATAAACGTCTGGTTTGATTATTTAGTCTTTTATTAACTTATGTAAATCATAACCATAACTTTGATCTTTAATCTTTTGAATCATTTTCTCATTGAAAAATTTTGGTATGACAGGAACACAAGATCCTATATTCATGAGCACAAAATCTCTAAGGAGGAAGGCAGGAAAGGACTGTGGAAAACAGTCAACACTATACCTTTACTATTTTTTACTTTTTTTTAATGGAACAAACACTACTGGCTTATGAATAATAGCAAAACAAGCATACTGCAACTTTAAGTGTGTGTATGTGTGTGTTCTCTGTTCTCATGTCTCTAGGTGGGTACCTCCTCGATAGTTTACCCAGCAGCCATGTTTGCTCCTCAGGTGGCAGCTAGAGGAGTGCCTGTGGCTGAATTTAACATGGAATGCACACCTGCCACCATGCGCTTTATGTGAGTCGTACACACACTCACACACAGAGAGAGAGAGCGAGAGAGAGAGCAAGCTCTGTTTACCTGCATGCTATTTCAGTCTTACTCACAATTGTGAACGGTCTGAAAAACACCCATGAGATATTATACTTTTTTTTTTAAACTGAGAGACACATTCAACTGTCTACTAGACATTAAACACTGTTCAAACTGAATGCCTGTGAGGTGACTCCATCCTGTTTTGAGGAAGTGTATGCACTACTTAATGCACTGTTAAAATATGTTGCAATATTTCCACCTTCTCTCCTTCAGGTATCATTTTGAAGGTCCGTGTGGCAGCACTCTGCCTCCTGCCCTGGCACCCCATGAGAGCGAGGGTGTCTGAGGAATCTAGCTACCTGAAGCAGCTGGTCTAGCACTTACAAACAACAGGTCTATATGTTGTGGAGCGTCTTCTTTTTTTTCCCTCACCCTCTTCCCTGTACTTGTGCTTTATTTGGTGTGAAGGCAAATTTGATTACTTTTATCAAAAACATTGATACATTAAATATATTCCTTATATAATGCTTGTTTTTAAATTATAGTAATTATCCCTATTACAGCTGCAGCAAGCTTTGATAATATATCCAATATGTTAATGTTAACTGAGCCTACAGTACATTACTTATTTTTGGTTGAGTGTGTAATAGTGGCTGCGGTACGGTGCCTTATTGGTTAGCACTGTTGCTTTGCGCCTCCAGAGCCTGGGTTCGATTCCAGGCCGGGTTTGATTTTCGCCTCTATGTGCATGGAGGTGCATTTTCTCCCGGGGCTTGGTGGGTTTCCTCCCACAGTCCAAAGACATGCAGCTTAGGCTAGTTGGCAGTCCCAAATAGCCTGTAGTGTGTGTACTGTGTGTGTGTACTGTGTGTGTGTACTGTGTGTGTGTACTGTGTGTGTGTACTGTGTGTGTGTACTGTGTGTGTGTACTGTGTGTGTGTACTGTGTGTGTGTGTGCCCTGTGATGGATTGGCAACCTGTCCAGTGTATATCACGCCTCATGCCCTAAGTCTCCTGGGAAAGCCACCAGGACCCCACGACCCTGAATACAAGATAAAGGGGTGTAGACGATGACTGAGTGTGTAACACTGTTTTCAACCTCAAAATACAGTACAAGCTCGGGCTTGATTTTGATTAGTTTTAAAAAGTCACTGGGTTCTGATTATGACTTAATTTTTGTTGCATGGAAAGTCTTGTGACATGGAAAATTTATAAAAAAATATCTTCTTCATGCCATTAGAATACATTCTCAATCACACAGCGACAATTCTCATTCACTTACAGTACTTACTCTTCGTCTATACCGCTTTATCCTGTATTCAGGAGCCAATCCCAGGAGGCTTAGGGGATGAGGCGGAGTACACCCTGGACAGGGTGCCAATGCATCGCAGGACACATACACTCACATGCTAATTAACACACTACGGGCAATTGCAGGTCTTTGGACTGTGGGAGGAAACCGGTGAAACCAGAGGAGACCCACCAAGCACGGGAAGGACATGCAAACTCCATGCACACAGAGACTGGAATCGAGCCTGGATCCTGGAGGTGCAAGGCGACAGTGTTAACCACTATACCACCGTGCCACCCAGTGACAATTCTGTGACAGCCAAAGTTTTATCAGGCAAACGACTATGGATCGATTTAAGTGCATGAGAAGAATTTGGCAGATAGATTTGTAATTCATCTGCATACAGATGAAATTAAACATTGTGCTTTGAAATAATCTACCCCAATGGCAAAATGCACAAGGAAAATGAACCAAAATGGAGCCCTGTGGAACACCAGAGGTCAAAGGGGCTGGGGAGGAACAGAGATCACAAATCACAACAGAGAAAGTCCTATTTGTTAAATATGACATAAACCACTGTAGTACGGGACCTTGAGGGCCAACTGCTTGTGACAGATGTGTCAGGAGAATCAAGTGGTCAACAGTATCAAAAACTGCAGTGAGGTCCAACATCACGAGCAGCCCAGGTTTTAGGTAATCAAGGGACAGGAGAATATCATTCTGTACCTTTTAGGAGGGGATTCAGTGTTGTAGCGTGTTTTAAAGCCGGATTGGAATTTCTTTAGGACATGATTTTTCTAAACAACTGTTTCTAAAAAAGTATAAAAGAGACACTGTTCTAAAATTAGACAATACTGCAGGATCAAAATTAGATTTCTTAAGAAGAGGTCTGACCATAGCGTTCTTGACGGCATCTGGGACAAACCCTGAACTGAGGCAACTGCTAATAAATGAGAGGAGACATGGACCCACTGTTTTAAAAACCTGTTTCAGCACCCTTGATGGAATAAAGTCCAGAGGACAGTTAGTTGGGGATAACTGCTGGACCACTTCAGAAAGGAGAGATGGGGACACTGTCTCAAACCTATTAAACACAGATGAGGGCATAGAAGAAGAATGTATATCAAGACCATTAGAAGTAGTGTTAATATTCTGCTTAACAGATTTTATCAACAAAATGATTGAGAAATTCATCACAAAATGACCTTGATACATCTTTCAGAACATTGCAAGATGGATTTTTAACAGTCTTTTCTGCAGTACTGCCTGAGGGCATGCACAGTATCATTAAACCAAGGGTCAGGTTTGGTTTTCATGGGTCTGTTCTTGTAATGTGCAGTGGAGTCCAAAATTCCTGAGCAGGTGTAGTAGAGGGCGGAGATAAAATACTCTGCGCATAAGCTAGCTCATTTTGGATGTAAAACTAGTGTTCACAAATACCTCAGCAAACTCTCCAGCTGTGGTAGAAGTAATGGAATGGTGGCAGGCTGGAGTAAAATATTTGATAGTAGATAGTGGAACAGTAAATGCAAAGATAACAGGGAAGTGGTGCGAAATACAAATATCAATTATTTCTGAGATGGATACCGAAAGTCTGTGTGAAATTACAAGGTCCAGGGTGTGGCCATGTTGATGCGTGGGGTCATTTACTGATTGTGTCAGGTCAAAGGAGTTTAAAAGACTTTGTAAGTCATTTACCAGTTGACTGGATGGACAACAGACATGAATATTAAAATCTTCACAATTTAGTAAACTGTCATATTCTGGCATTAATTCAGAAAGTAACTTGGGTTGTCTTTGTGTAATATAAAAATTTGTTGATCTCAATTATTAAAGTGTGACAAATATGACAAAAAAAATTCAGAAAGAGGGCAAATCTGTTTTACGGCATTGCATACGTTGAAATGTAATTGGAATAAAAAAAAAAAAACTTAAACAGACCAGTGAAATTGATCACATACACAGAACTTCAGGTAAATCCTGCTGAATGTGTAAATTGCCGTGTTTCTTGAGATATAATTTAATTTGAAAGAAATCTTATCACCGAATTCCTAAATCCCCATGAACATTTCTTTTATGCATCTGTTTCAAAACAAATCTGTGCAATTAAAACTGTAGTCTAATGGAACATTAGTTCAGTTCTCTACAACAGAATCTTGTCAGTACTAATTAGTTTCTCGCATAAACGAATCCCAAGCTGCCATTTATTTCTGCGCAGTCACTGAGTAGTCAAATATAATAAAGTAGTTCATTTACAATCTGTTAAAATGAGGTATTGAGTTTCATGTAATTGTTATGCTCCTATCAAACAAATTATTATGTAATGGCTGACTGACATGGAAAATGTTGCTCTGAGTAAAGGTTTTATTAATGCACATCTTAACCTTTTACAAAAGAATTTAATGTTTTGTGGTTTTATGTTAGTCTTAATGAAATGAGAATGTGTCATGTCATATTCTGGCATTAATGCAGAAAGTAACTCTGAAAACTCTGAGATAAAGTCATGAATATGATATGAGATAATGTGTCAGCTCAATAATGAGACCTTATCTTTAACTTCTTTAACCTTCAGTTTTGCGCCTTTCTTTCAGCCTATTCAATGACAGTTTCATATTTATATAACAGATAAATAGCTGGTTGTTTTCTTGGTAAGCCAGTATCTTTAATCTGAAGTTTTGTGGATGTGGGAGACGGGGTGGTTTTGTTGAATACTTACACGAGCAGCATTTTTGAGATTTTTATTTTCTTTGAAATACTTGCCGATTAGTAATTGATTTGACTGAAATTTCCCTGTAAAAGGGCATGAGTAGAATTTGTATTGATCATTTGCTTGATCTGTAGACAAATCTAGGTAAGGTGTTGCATACCATTGTAATTCTTATTTTGGAAATTCTTACTGCCTTGCAAGTCACTATCATTATTTTTGTGGAAACAGAGTGTGTGTTTGAGAGAACATGGGGTCAACTTGATTTTTGTCTCAGCTGAATTCCATGATCTAGGTGAAACGCGCTCCTCCTCCTCCTCTCTCCATGGTGAACTGTCACAGTTTATAGAGACGCAGGTGAAAGGCACGATTGTGTTTGACACTGAGTGGAATCGCTATGAGTGGAGCTCTCAGCAGCACACATGCTAACTGACTGGGTTATCACATATTTCTGTCCGGATAAGAGTTTAGTGCTTTGAATAAATAAAATTTGCCAACTTTTGTTGATTAAACATTGTCAAATTCCCTATACATCCAACTAACCTGGGCCATATAACTGATTTTTTTTTTTTTTTGTATGTGCGCGTGTGTGTGTGTGTGTTCTCCGGGTGACACTGTGGCTCATTAGCTTCTGTGGTGATGAGCGAGGTGTTTGCAGAAGACTTTCTCTGCTCCAAAAATAACACCATTTCCTGTCCATTAAACCATGATTTCACACCAATCTGAGCTTAATGGCAAACACACACACACGCACGTACACAAGCGCACGCGCGCACACAATGGGAATCTCTAATGACACACAAAGATTCAAATCCATTGCGGCACACAACACCCGGTCTTACACACACACTCTTCCATTAAATGTCGATTTCACACCAATCTGAGCACCACCTCAGCCTGGGCTTGATGGAAGAGAGAGGCAAGAGGGGGAGGAGCGCATACTGCTGATTGGAGTCACACTGTTTCCTGAATGCTGCTTTCCTCCTGATGCGAATATTCAGAAATGACCCCAACTGTGTATGTACATGGCACATGAAAGAAGAGTAGCAACATGAGCCACCTGTTCTCCTAACAGATGAGTCTAGTGCAAGTTTGTTCCTTCAGAATGAATGAATCTAGCTTTTCTGTGAATTTTAATGCACTTGTATGAAAAATTACTTTATTTTCCTCATATTTTCCACAAAGACATGTGAAACAGTTATCACTGGATGGTAGAAAGGGACGTGTTAATTCTTATTCTTGCTTTTACTCTCTCTTTCTCACTTGTAGCAAGAATGCTGAATTCATAAATTTTACATGTGCCTTTTTATCGTTCTGACCCAGAGGGACAATGATCTGGCCAGGTCAAAAAGCCTATTGCTTTTTCTATTTTTTAGTTTTGCAAAAAATCATTTAAACAGTATAGCATTACTGCCTTACAGCTCCAGGCTTGCAGGTTTCTTTCTAAGCATAGGTTAGAATCTCTTTGTCTGCACGAGTTTTCCCTGAGACCACCAGTGTTCTCCAACTATCCAGTAGTGAGTATATATTGCCCTGTGATGGACTGATGTCATATTAAGGTTTAATTTATTTATAGATTAATGCATGAATTGGTTCATACAACAAAAAAAATTATATTCATTAAAATTTTGAAAAACTTTTGCCCCCTGCTGCTGAGTGTGTAAAATTTAGGGATAATGCTAATTAGTATAACTCTCAATGAATTAGCTGGGAATATTATATCTTGTAATTGTAGAGCATTTACTGTAAATCACATTACAGTGGCAACTGCCAAGGGATTGGATATATTACACATAAATGAATAGTCAATGGGCAAACATAAAGAGCTACTTGACAAACTTTGATAAGAGTTTCCACAGTAGAGCTACTGTAGCATAAATTGCTGAATAAGTGAATGCTGAATATGATAAAAAGGATTAAAATACAAAGTGCATTGCAGCTTGCTGATGCATAGCAGGAGAACTCTGAGAATAAAATCATATACAATCATGGGCAAGTGAACAACATTGGATCATGGAGCAATTGACCTGGTAATGACAGAGATGCCTTCTTAAGATGCTTCAGCGACAGTCTTTTATAAGGTCGGTTGCCAAACAATGCAAACAGGCGGGTAAAAAAAAAAAAACGGTGAAACCTGGTTGTGCAACCGTATAGACAAATACAGGTGCTGCTTCCTTTTCAAGTCACTTCTGCACCTGGACTGAGTCGCAAATCAGCTTATTAATCGCAGGTCATTTCCAGGAGTTGTTACAGGCCTCAGCCACTTCCTCAGACAGAACCTAAGGAATCCTTGGGGAAGCACATGTAGTTAGATCATGTTGGGCTTCTTTCTCTGGAAAAGGATACGTGAAAATAAGAGAACAGGTGCCTATTTTGAGCGAAATCCAGCCAGTGGCATTTAAGTTGTCTACACCTTAAGCCAAAAGGCTGGGGTTATCCCATGGAGGTGATGGCCTGATGGTTTTCCCCTCATATCTTTGGTCTTTTTCTCTCCACTTGCCTGGTAAGAGGTCCAAGAGGCCAAAGTGGAAGTCTCCATTGACTCAGGTTGAGCTGGGAACATCATTGATGAGTTAGGAACTTTGCCTGTGGAGTCTCTTCCACACCCCATCCCAGTGTCTATGCTAGATGGACGAAAGCAAGGGGTGGGACCCTGAGCTAGGCTGTCCCCCAGAACTCCTCTCATTTTATTTAACTTCGGTTACAGAACTCCAATTGCATCCAGTGTTCTAATGGCTCCAGGAATGACTCTGTATCTAGGTTTAGGGTGCAAAATGTTCCCATTACCTCTGACCCAGTCAAATTGTTTTGACTTCACCAAGAGTTAAACAGAGATCCTAGATATTATCCCCTCATCAGCCCTTATATTGTACCATTAACCCACTCCCCATAGGGTAGGCTGTTCTCTCTCTTGTACCAGAATCCAAAGTTATGGAGGAGTATATCAAAGAGGCTTTTTTTTTACTGGGGTTCATTCAAATTGCTGTCTGGATGCTTGGAAAGTCCTATGTGAGAATTTCAACCATTTCACATTTGTCTTTTTGTACGATCTCTTCATATTGAGTAGCTCCCTGGAGGAACATATTGTGAATGTGCCTTTGGGTCCTTTAATTATTCTTATAAAGTTGCTCAATTAGAGTTCCATGTAACCACTGTCACATTCCTGGGTTTTGTAGGGACCCAAGGGCACATTAGTATGGACCCGGCCCCATACAAAAAGTGGATCCACTCCACTGTTTTCTTAAAAAGTATGTTCCTTCCTAATTGAAGTAAATTATGAAATAAATAGACATTAAACCTCACTTAACCTTACTTTTAGATTCCTCCTGGCACTAGCTGTTTTAAAAATGAAACTGAAAGTGACTCCCTTTTTTTCTTGCTACGGTCCTTGCTAACATTCTTGGGGCCAATGGTGCTATGTCTTTACTCAATCTTGCACAAAATGGAATACAAACAAACAAACACAAAAATATATGTAAACTTGCTTCACTCGACTTTCCACTCATGCTAACAAGTTTTGAACAACTACTTGACATCCGCGCAACTTAGCCAGTATTTTGTAATGTTTGTATGCCAAGGCAAATGTCTGCATAATTTCAGTTCTTACAGTGAAAATTCATGAGCCGTGGTGTTTGTATGCCAAGATACCACTGTAATTAAAATAATAAGGATTGCCTAAAATCCTTGATGAGAATCCTTTGCAGTCAGTGATTGCCTGATGTCTGGAACCTGGAAGTCTGAGTTTCCTCCCCTTAGATGCTATGCCAAGACTTTACTGCAGCTGCCTTCAATAATTGAAAAGCTTGTCCTATTGGGTTAAGATCAGGTGACTGATTTGGCTAGTGAAGAATATCTCATTTATTTGCCTTGAAAAATTTTATAGCTTTCACTGTATTTTAGGTCATTATAGAGTATCTGCAATATAAAGCAGTCATCAGTTTTGCAGCAGTTGGCTGATTCTGTTCAGAAAGAATAGCCCTGAACACTTAAGAATTCATATCAGCAGTCAAGTCCTCAATAAACACCAGAGACCCAATTCCACTTGCAGCCATACTCACTTATGCCATAACACTGTCTCCACCATGTTTGACAAATGATGTTGCATGCTTTGGATTATGAACTGTTCCTTGTTTTTTTTCCCTACATACATGTTTCTGCCCATCATTCTGATACAAGTTAATTTTGGTTTCATCAGTCTAACCCTAGATTAGAAGTGGTTTGTGCCTTGTTGTGAAGCATCTATGGACAGAATTCTATAGTCATCCACTTTAGGTGTCTTTCGTGGTCTTCCAGGCATTTTGCAGTTCTAGAGCTTGCCACTCATTTCCCTCTTTTTAAGAATGTTCCAAACTGTTGTATTGGCTGCTTCCAATGTTATTGCTCTCTCACTGATGGGTAATGATGGCAAAAGATAGTCTCCCTCATTTGCATAAATGCCTCTTTGGACTTCATGTTGAGAGTTTGAGTAAACAGCTACCAAATGCATATGTAATACTTAGAACCATCTCCAAGCCTTTTATTAGCTTGATTAGTCATGGTTTAATGAGGGAACAGGCCACAACTGGTCATGCAACTGCTTGTCAGCCATTTGATTTACTATTTATGAGTCCCCAATAATGGGAGTGTGTGTTTGAAAATGGTTGTAATTCCTGCCACAATTTATTCCACACTTTTATCAAACATCTTGAATTAAAGCATCTTGAATTAAACATGTAACAATTAATGCCACACTTTTATCAAACATCTTGAATTAAAAGCTAAAGGTCTTGACTTCCCTCATATATTGAGTGTTTCATTTCAAATTTAGTGTGTTGGGTCAAAATGCCAAAAACTTTTTCTTGTTCAAAAATGTATGGACCTGACTGTATGTCCCCATTTCCCGGACAACCCGGAGCTGTGATGACCTACAAGTTTTTATGGAGGTATGTTGATGGCCCACAATGGACAAGGATGCGCAGGCATATGTGACAACTTGTCAGGTTTGTCTCCAAAATAAGGAGCCTTTCTTAGGAAATGTATGCAGATTAGGAGCCGATTCTAAGAATTTAACAACAAACAGTAATACAACCCAACAGCAAAACTAAAACAATATAGGAGACGAACAGTAGACTAAACAGAACAAGACCAAATACACAAATAAACAACTCCAACTTAGAACTCCTCAGCACACAAAGTCCTAAAAAAACACAAAGAGTTCATGGACACAGAGGGCCCCCAAGGGGGTATACCTGACAGCCTCGCACACTCCCATATGGGATGTCTATTATCCCATGCCAGTACCCTCCCACCTGTGGTCCCATCTGTCATTGGACTCTGTTACAGGTCTACCAGTATCTCAGGAAATTACTGTAATTCTGGTCATCGTGGATTGGTCTTCAAAAGCCTATACAATCACCCCCCTACCTAAACTCTCTCATTTAAAGAAATGGCAAAGCCCCTCCTGCTGCATGTGGTATGGGTACATGGCATCCCAGCAAACTTTGTTTTGGACCAGGGGCCACAATTTGTCAGCTGCTTCTGAAATACCAGTCTCTTATGAGATCCAGACATTTGATCTTCTGGGTTCTACCCAGAGTTGAATGAGTTAAAGGAGAAGGTTAGCCAGGATCTGAAATATTTCTACATGCTAGATTTCCACCAATCTATAATCATGGGCACATCATGTGGATGGAGTAGCCCACAACACTCTATGTTGAACATGTTACCATTTGAGTGCCAGTTTGGGTATAATTCACCCAGGATTGCAGACCATGAGGAAGATGCCAGGGTCTCTGCTGCTCAGAGCAAGACCGGTGTAATGAGGTGTCTGGGTCCCAATTTCTTCCTGGGGCAGCAGGTATGGTTAGCCAATAAGAATCTCTCATTGCACTTAGAGTTCAGAAAGTTCACCCCTCAGTAGGTCAATCTGGTGATGTGCCACTTAGCAAAGTCCCAAACCTTGAAGATTAAACCTGCCTTCCATGCCTCATGGCTAAAACCAGTCTTGTGTAGTCAGGTGCAGACTTCAACACATCTCCGGTTCACATGATTGATGATGCTCCTGCCATTAAGTTAGATGGATTCTGACCTCTTGCTGCCATCAAGTTTGCATTAAGTACTTCATGAACTGAGAGGGTTACAGCCCAGAGAACCGTTTGACCCAGCACTCAATTGGCACTTCGCAGTAACCAGGCCTATGGCCTGGGAACTTCAGGAGCCAGTTCTAGAAGTAAGGCAATGAAATGCCATGGATGCTTTCTCGGCCACCCTGAGGCCAGCTAAAAGGGCTTTTATAAGGTTGATTGCCAAGCTACACCCACAGGTAGGTAATTAGCAAAAACGTGTGGCACCTGGTACATCGCATGGATATCCATCTTATCAATCTGTCATGGTAGCCCAATAAGTAGTAGAAAACAAAGTCATCTGGTCTTTCCCCAGCCTTCAACTGTCCAATATGGTGAGTCTGTGTCGATGAACCTCAGATTCCTGTTCTTCCTTGAGTGCTGCGAAAACTAAGGTCGTGTTTTGGTGTTGTAGCAAAGTCATTTCAAAGTATGTTCAAAGCCTTGTGTGTTCAAAAAAAAAAGTTTTCTTTGTGTACCACGGTTGCAGAGAACGCTTATTTCAGTTACTACAGATGTCCGGTCACCTTAGATGAGTCTGTTTATTTTCCTCTAATAGTTCTTATCAAGAGAATGTTTCAGCCAGCATTTTTTCACCACTGATATACTCAGCTTACCTGCCTTTTTTTTTTATATCAATTCTTACATGGTTAAAGTCATACTTTTCCCCATTCTGGTGCCTGATATGAACATTTACTGAAGTTCTTTACTTGGATCCACATTGTGCTTCTACCACTTGACTGACTGATTGAATGAATCCATGAATGAGCAGGTATACTCATGTTCCTAATAAGGTGACCAGTGTACAGTATATACAAAGCTTTGAGTGTCACAAATGTGAGTGTCTGTATTTATATGTTATTAAGCATTCTGTGCAGATTAAGGGATTTAAAAATGAAATAAAAAGCTTTGCTTAGAGACTCAATCTCAGAGCCATGCAGGGATTATTGTATCCATTTGTGATTTCAAGCCAAAACCCAATCTCTCTCTCTCTCTCTCTCTCTCACACACACACACAGCACATGCCTCAAGCTCTGCACAAAAGGAACAGAACAGAAGGCTTTTGGTTCACACTCTCTGTCAGCAATTTGTCTATGCACAAAATACTTGGTATAGTCTCTCTCTTTCTCTTTCTCACTGGGGTTTATAGTGGTGCAGTGGCCTGTAGGTCCATTTTTTTCCTGCCAGCCAGACAGACCCTCATTTAGGTTAGCACCTAACATTTAGCCAATTATGCTAATACCCCTCATCAGTTCTGCTTGGCCTGCAGGAAACCCATCCACAGCAGTTAGAATGCAATGCCAATAAAGGGTTCTGTGTCATGGCTGTCAAATGCAAATGTTTATTTGATTGGGGTCAAACCTGTCACTGGGAATCACATGTTCTATGCATTATTTTAGCATATAAAGCTTAACAAATAGTTTTCCGTTATTAGACGACTAAATATAAATACAACTTACAACCAAAAGTGCAAAAAACACACACACACACACACACACACACACACACACACACACACACACACACACATCTCCCGCATTTTTAATCCCAAATCCTAGCCCAGACAAGTTTTTACTTGTCTGTTAGAAGCACAGTGGATCTTAGAATCAAATTAATTTCTAACTCTTTAGGGATAACATTCTTTTTCCCCACTCACCATTGCCTTTACCTGTGATTGAAGCACTCCAGCAGAATAATTTATTGCATTGAATGTTCCACTGTGTGCAGGGATTTCACATTAACATTTAGCAGCAATGTAAAGTAGCTAATCCTACTACCTACCAGCAGAGGAAATGGGATGGAAACCCATAGGGGAGAACATGTACAAGAACTTCACACAGACAGTAATTGTTAGGTTTCAGAAGAGTGTTCAAATTAGTAAGTTTTAAGATGAATTAAAAGAAGAATTATTGCTTGTTGTTTCCAACGCACAATGATACACTTATTAGCCGGTGTTCCGACTCAGGAGACAGACAAACACATGTCTGAAGATCTTTGTTTATTATCAGAATAGACAGCATATTTAAGCTTTTGGCCAGGTGTCTTGTGTCATCCGTACATCAAAAGAATGAGTCATTAACATGTAAGGCATAGAGAGACCCGGAGACAGACAGACAATGGAAAAAACATTAGCTTTTTACAGCTAAACAAAAGAGACAGTTACAGCGGATGTGAGATGTTTGTATGTACAGGAGTTGGACAATGAAACTTAAACGCCTAGACCACAATAATCAATTCGTCTTCGGAATGACAGATACAAGTCCTGCACAGTGGCCATTTTTGCAGAATAATGGTCAGGTCACTACGTGATGCTGGTGGAGGAAAACGTTTCCTGACTTGCCCCTCCAAAACACCCCAAAGTGGCTCAATAATATTTAGATCTGGTGACTGTGCAGGCTATGGGAGATGTTTCATGTTTCATGGACACTTTCATGTTCATCAAACCACTCTGTCACCAGTCTTGCGTTCAGGATACAATGTTTAAACCAGGGGTCTCAAACTCAGTTCCTGGAGGGCCGCAGCCCCACAGAGTTTTGTTCCAACCATAATTAAAAGCACCTGATCCAACTAAACAAGTCATTAAGGCTTATTTGAAAACTACATAGTATGTTTGTTGGAGCAGGGTTGGAACAAAACTCTGTGGGGCTGCGGCCCTCCAGGAACTGAGTTTGAAACCCCTGGTTTAAACCATTGAGTGCACATGGTCTTCCAGAATGGTTCAATAGTCCTTGGCAGTGACGCGCCCATCTAGCACAAGTATTGGGCCTAGGAAATGCCATGATATTACATCCCAAACATCACTGACCCACCCCCATGCTTCACTCTGGGCATCCAACAGTCTGGGTGGTACGCTTTTTTTGGGCTTCTCCACACCGTAACTCTCCTGGATGTGGGAAAGACGATGAAGGTTACTCATCAGAGAAGAATACATGTTTCACATTGTCCACAGCCCAAGATTTCTGCTGCTGGCACCACTGAAACTGACGTTTCGCACTGGCACAAGTGACCAAAGCTTTGGCCATAGCGGCCCGGCCATGTACATTGACCCTGTGGAGCTCCGGACGTACATTTTTGGTGGGAACAGGGGTGCACATTTAATTCTGCAGTTGGGCAGCTGTGGGTTTTTATGTTTTTTGGATACAATCGGGGGCACCAGAACATCCCTTTCAGATAGCTTCCTCTTGCATCCACATCCACATCCTGTTGGATGTGGTTCGTCCTTCTTGGTGGTATGCTGACATTACCCTGGATACCGTGGCTCTTGATACATCACAACGTCTTGCTGTCTTGGTCACAGATGCGCCAGCGAGACGCGCACCAAAAATTAGTCCTCTTTTGAACTCTATGTCATCCATAACGTTGTGTGCATTGCAATTACTGGTGGAATGTGCAATCAATGAAGATTGGCCACCAGGCTGGTCAAATTTAGCCATGAAACCTCCAACACTAAATTGGCCAGTGTTTTATTGTCCAACTCCTACATATTATGGGCTATGGGATGTCATATAGGACGTGGTACCACTTGAAGAATCAGAAAGCTGAATGAGGGGGTTATTTTATGGTAAAGTTCACAAGTTCATATTGTAAAAGCTTACAGTAACTCAAGCTCACAATCGGATCAAGGACTTTGGAATGGTGAAGCTACAATGCTGCATATGCCCAGGGCTTTTATTACTTATTAACTAGCTTATAAAAAATACAACAACATGAAAATAAGTCTTATAGTAATGTAGAACATCTCATGAAAGATGAACAAAATGAGTTAGGGGAAGGAGATGGGGTTGTCCATTATTCTAGATTCGAGTAGTTTATCGGTATGTTTTTTCCAATTTAACACTGCCCCATATCCCCCCATCCACACCCCACCTAGACAAAATTAGTATTTGCTAGCCTTGGTGAGTGGGTCATTCCTAGTGTCGCATGATGTCTGAGTTTATGTCTCACTCGTCTACAACTAGCCAGTGTGATTTGATTCCACTGGCTACAACTGATAAATCTTGTAATCTGAGGCACCTGAATAAGTCGAGGGAGCTTTTTTTTTTTTAACAGATGGATCTGCTTTGGCTCTTGGCAACGCTTCCTTCTAAAGTGTGTTGCAGATGCTGTTGGTTTCAGCTATGTGGAGTGGAGGACAGGTCAGAGATAAGCCCCGGGCCAGCACTGCATGCTAATGCACTTTATATGCCCTTTTAACACATGGAGCACACAGTGCTGCTAATGTGTGTGTGTTTCCCTGAATAATGTGATGTGTGTTCTGCTTAAATAATGAACATACGAACAACTATTGTTTAAGAGCATGAAAAGTCCAACAGGAACTAAAATAAAAACCCTCATCATTTGGTCATCTTAAGCTTCTCCACTGAGACCAAAATGGAGGAGAGCAGTGTGTGTGTGTGTGTGTGTGTGTGTTTACTGTGCATTAAGATGGCAGAATAATAAACATGATCCTTACAGTAGAGATTAGATAGACTAAGCTACTATTGTGTAATAATGAAAATCAATACTCAAGGGCTGAATTGCCTCTCAAGTACAAATCCA
The DNA here is from genome assembly GCA_013621035.1 of Clarias magur. Classification (NCBI taxonomy): domain Eukaryota; kingdom Metazoa; phylum Chordata; class Actinopteri; order Siluriformes; family Clariidae; genus Clarias; species Clarias magur. Next base: position 582,476 of record QNUK01000135.1, on the reverse strand, counting down.
GGAAGACACACACACACACACACACACACACACACACACACACACACACACACACACACACAGGACTTAATCAGGAAGACTTATCAAACCCTCATAAGCCTTATTATAAACACTTAATAAAATGTTGATTTGGAAATATGTATTTGAGCTAAAATTAGTGACCACTAGATCTAGATAATGGTTGTTGTGATGCTAGTGCTGATAAAGCAATGTGCAATATTTTGGGGTACTTCCTATCTGTATCTGACTTACACTTTTAACATTCCTAAACTTGTAAACACACGTGGACAAAATTGTTGGTACCCTTCGGTCAATGAAAGAAAAACTCACAATGGTCACAGAAATAACTTTAATCTGACAAAAGTAATAATACTGTAAATAAGAATTCTATGAATGTTAACCAATGAAAGTCAGACATTGCTTTTCAATCGTGCTTCAACGGAATTATTTTAAAAAATGAACTCATGGAACAGGCCTGGACAAAAATTATGGTACCCCTAACTTAATAGTTTGTTGCACAACCTTTTGAGGCAATCACTGCAATCAAACGATTCCTGTAACTGTCAATGAGACTTCTGCACCTCTCTGCAGGTATTTTGGCCCACTCCTCATGAGCAAGCTGCTCCTGTTGTTTCCGGTTTGAAGGGTGCCTTTTCCAGACAGCATGTTTCAGCTCCTTCCAAAGATGCTCAATTGGATTGAGGTCAGGGCTCATAGAAGGCCACTTTAGAATAGTTCAATCTTTTCCTCTTAGCCATTCTTGGGTGTTTTTAGCTGTGTGTTTTGGGTCATTGTCCTGTTGCAAGACCCACTGCGACTGAGACCCAGCTTTCTGACACTGGCCAGCACATTTCTCTCTAGAATCCCTTGATAGTCTTGAGATTTCAATGTACGCTGCACAGATTGAAGACACCCTGTGCCAGATGCAGCAAAGCAGCCCCAGAACATAACAGAGCCTCCTCCATGTTTCACAGTAGGGACAGCATTCTTTTCTTGATGTGCTTAATTTTTCCGTCTGTGAACATAGAGCTGATGTGCCTTGGCAAAAAGTTCCATTTTTGTCTCATCTGTCCATAGGACATTCTCCCAGAAGCTTTGTGGCTTGTCAACATGTAGTTTGGCATATTCCAGTCTGGCTTTTTTATGATTTGTTTTCAACAATGGTGTCCTCCTTGGTCGTCTCCCATGTAGTCCACTTTGGCTCAAATAACGACATATAGTGCGATCTGACACTGATGTTCCTTGAGCATGAAGTTGATCTTGGATCTCTTTAGAAGTCTTTCTGGCCTCTTTTGTTACCATTGGGATTATCCGTCTCTTTGATTTGTCATGAATTTTCCTCCCTTGGCCACGTCCAGGGAGGTTGGCTACAGTCCCATGGATCTTAAATTTATGACTAATATGTGCAACTGTAGACACAGGAACATCTAGCTGCTTGGAAATGATCTTATAGCCATTACCTTTACCTTTGCTTGTCTATAATTTTCTTTCGACAACTTTTTCCTTCGCTTCCTCTGGTCCATGTTGAGTGTGGTACATACCATGTCACCAAACAACACAGTGACTACCTGGAGCCCTATATGTAGGCCCACTGACTGATTACAAGATTGTAGACACCTGTGATGCTAATTAGTGGACACACCTTGAATTAACATGTCCCTTTGGTCACATTATTTTCAGTATTTTCTAGGGGTACCATCATTTTTGTCCAGGCCTGTTCCATGAGTTTATTTTTTTAAATAATTCTGTTGAAGCATGGTTGAAAAGCAATGTCTGACTTTCATTGGTTAACATTCATAGAATTTTTTTTTAATTATTACTTTTGTCAGATTAAAGTTGTTTATGTAACCATTGTGAGTTTTTCTTTCATTGACGGAAGGGTACCAACAATTTTATCCATGTGTGTATGAAAAAGTTGCCATGACACTCTATATATTCAATATTTTTGTATCATTCAACTTATATAACTGCCAGCGTGGTTGAGGATGCAACTGCCTTGTAACTAGCGGGTCAAATCTCGCCACCGGACCATGTGCATAGAGTTTTCATGTTCTTATAATTCTTCATAATCTTCATAATTTGTTCCGGAAGCGGGCTTGTATTCCAAAACACAACCAAATAAAATTTTCCCATAAGAAATAATGAAAACTCTAATTATTCGTTCCACAGCCCAACAAATTTATACATTAAAATAATTAATACAATATATAAAGTAAAAATAAAACACATTAACCTGCACTTTACCTTTAAAAAAGGTAAAAATAAATCTCGAAAGATAAGTGTTTCCGTTTGTGTGCGCAGGCGAGAGTGTGTCTGTATGTGTGTGTGAAGCTGGGGAAGGTGGGTGTAAAGATGAGAGAGTGTGTGTCGGTGTGTGTGTGTCGGTGTCAAATTACATGCGTGCACACGCATATGAGACACGCTGAAACAGAGAGGGAGATGTTGATTATACCAGTAAGAGACGAGCACTAAGACCCAGCAGGGGAGACGATTACCCACAATTCCGCAGCAGCGCAAGTGAGAGAAAAGTCATTGGCTCAGTTGTGATCACGTGACGCTTGGTGTCAAAACAAGAGCGCATGCGTGATGCATGATACTCGACACTCGTAAACCAAGACTTGCTCAATTTTCAAGTCCAAATTTATTAAAACTCTTTTCTCGTTTTGCGGAACACTCGTAAAGTGTGTTACTCGCAACCGAGGTTCCACTGTACTTCAGTTTCGTCCCAATGTTCAAAGTCATGTTTTGTAGACTGAGTGGCATTTCCAAAATATCTAAAGTGCCAGGGTTTATTGTCAGGGGTATAGATGATAGATGGGTGGATTTTAGGGAATTGTTTTATCATGGTCAGAGGTAAAGTTAGGATTACTATATATAGTGCCACTGGCACTGACTACTGTATACAGTGACAACCACTGCACTTGAAATAGAAGTCTTGAGAAAGTATCTTTTTTTAAAGTATTTGGTTGCTTGGCCATCTGTCTGTCTGATCTTTCTTTCATCTTTATTAACTAAAGTTGAAAGAAAGATCAGACAGGTTTGCAATGACTTGATGGAACTCAACAAGTGTCCATGAACTTGACTTAAACTTCACATTACAGTATATAGTGAGAATACAGTCTCTGTTAATTTCTCCTTACTTTCTAAGTTTCTGTCTGTGGCAACCCCACATATGGTATTAAAATGTGCCTCTATGTCTTCTGATGTGAGTAATAAAAAGACAAATCTGAGCACAGTGTGAAAAAATTACCTGAAGGTTAGATCTACTTTAGACTATAGATTGTTGTGTGTGTGTGTGTGTGTGTGTGTGTGTGTCCAACATGTTGTAAAGAGCAGGAGATGTATGACTCATTCCAGGTTGAGTGAGAGTGGACAGTTTCACCTAGCTTCAAAACAACAAGTGACCCAGGGAAATTGAAAGAATAAAATAGAAAGTTTCTGGGTCAGCTGGCTCTTTTATCTGGATGATCTTAAATCCTACTGACATTTTAGCTACCTGTGTATATGTTTGAAGAAAAGTGAGAGAGAGTAAGAAAGGGAGGTAGAGAAAGTGAATGAATGTGTTTCTGAGTATTTTGGTTATTCAGACCATAGGACCCCAGCACACGATCTGTAATAAATCCAGTGAAGGGAGCTTTCTCTTTGCGTTACTATGGAAACACCCCATCAGCCATCGAGGAGGAGGGACAGATCCACCAAAATGCAAGCTGTCATCTTGTGTTTGTTGGATTTTGTTTGTGTGTGTGTGTGTGTGTGTGTGTGTGTGTGTGTGTGTGTGTGTGTGTGTGTTCACGAGTATGCGTCTCCTTGTCCATTGTTAGCATCCAATTATAATGCAAGTAGACTGGTGCATGTAAGGCTGTCTGTTCCCATTGCTTGGTTGTTTCTCTTTTGCACTGCTGACACACGTAGACACACACATTTGTCTCATTAGCACTGTTAGAACCTTCTACTGATATACTTTTGTTATTTATGCACTAATTAGTGCAGTACTCATACCAAACCTCTTAGTTTTAGATATTTTACAATTGGCTACGTTGTGGTTGTGGGCTGAGTATTCGGTTTTTCAGGGGTCCAGAATCTCTAGTGACAGGGTTGGGTGTGAAATTAGGAGCAGGTGAGAGGTACCTCAATTAAACAGGTAATATGTCAACACAGACTACATTAGACACAATTCCTTCTTTCTCCTTTTCTCTCTATTAGTGTCTTTGTTTTGTACTCCTTTTTCATCTTGATCAAAGGTTAATCCTGATCTACCCATTTCTGCAAACACATTGTTGGGTTGTTCATGCAGGGTCAAAATTCTGGGTTATTTCAGGAACTTCAAACACATTGTTGGGTTAGGTAATGTTGGGTCAAATGAGATGAAATGGCTCATTTACAAATGAACACCTGGTTGGGTTATTTTGATGCAGAAGTTGGTTTAGTTTTTTTGGAGAACTTTTTGGATTCTTCACTTCTGACTGGATCTTGCTCAGAGCACTCAGTATTTTACGGTAAGTTAATTTGAATTTATATAATTTGTGGTAGGAGCAAGCATATTTTATTGTTCAAATTAAATGCTTTGATATAGGGGTGTAGGGTTAATGTAGGGCATACTGTTTTGTTTTTTATTATAAAAAAAAACATACATCATGGAATATCTGAAAAAGATGGAGATGACTGGAGCACTGTTCCATGTTTTATGCCTAATTCAAATCAGATTTACACTCTTGGTTTTATTGTTTTACAGAGAGTGTTTGTTACATTTATGTTATAGTTAACAAATTGTCACCTTGCGATTATATGGTTCCGTCAAACTTTGTTTTTTATTAAGTTATTTGCATTTTCTTATTCTGTGATCTATTTACATTATGTGAGGTTATGCATGTTTTGGGACTTTTTTGGAAACAAAATTGTTTTAATTTAATAAAATTTAATAAAATCAAATGGAATGTATCAACCCAGCAAGAGTTAATTTTACCCACTGGTTGGGTCAAATAAAATAACCCAGCCCATTAATATGTAACCCAGCTACAGTGTCAGTTTTATCCACTGGTTGGGTCTAGTGAACAACCCAGAATTCTGGGTTAAATGGTACAACCCAACACTTGGGTCAACCCAGTTCGTGTTCTGTCCAATAGTGACCCAGCAGCTGGGTTATGGTTGGGTTGTTTTTTTTAACCCAGCAGTTTTTAAAGTGTAAGGTTGACTTTTCTGTAAAATTTGACTATGACAACCATAACACATTTTTTTTGTGTGATGTGCATTTCTGGAAATAAACCACAGTCAAAAATCACAGTTTTGCTATCTGCAGTGCAAAGATTTTGAAGTCTTGAAACCACTTGCATATAGAGTGCATATAGAACCCTATAGTTTCAATGTAATGCCATGGCAAATCTCTACCATGGGTCTTTTCATTATGATACCTTAATTTTATTTATGTTTAAATTTCATTCATCTTATATATCACTTATTCTCTACAGGGTCGCGGTGGCCTGGAGTCTCAGGAGTCCCAGGAGACTTTGGGCACGAGTACATCTTGGACAGGGTGCCAATCCATGACCACTCATAGCAAGAAAGGTCTAAGAGAATGATTATCAAAAAACAACATAAACCTAGCTCATGTTAAATTTGACAATTTGTAAATTGTTTCATCACCATAGCTACCCCTGACTTTAACTGATAGATTAACCAGCCGGTGAAATCCCTATGGTGCCCTTGGCCACCCTTAAATTATCAAGGCTTACTGTACTTGTAAAACCCCTAGGCTGTCCTTGAAATCCCTAGGCTGTCCTTGACCACCATGGAATTCCACAGATTGCCTTTGATTGCCATTGATTGCCCTTGACAGTCCTAGAAAACCCTTAAGAGCTATTGACAGCTGTTGACCACCCTTGATAGTCCTTGTCCACCACCCTTCACAGCCCTTGACAGCCTTAGGAACCTCTAAGAAGCTTTGAACAGCCCTTGAAGGCAATTGTCTGCACTCGACAGAGCTCAATTGTAATTGACAACCCTAGACAGGGAAGTGCTTGACTGCCTTTGACAGCCCTTCTCTAACAGCATGGCTTGGAGGAGTGCACAAGGGTTGAATTTGGGCATGGGTTTTTGTGTTCATACAGTACTTGTACTACCAATAGGATCCAGTTGGGTTCCCAGGAAAACAAAATTTTGGGCTACAAATGGGCAAAGCAGAAATCTTATGCATGGAGCTACATATTTGAGTGTACTTTGTCAAAGAATGAATTTCTTAATTTAATAATTTCAATGAACTATCTGCTTGTTAATCTCACAATAATAACACAATAAGAAAAAAGGTTGTCTCCAGGGCAGCCTTAAGCAGCATGCGAAGGCACAGAGCACTCTAGGCAGCCCTGCTACACATCAAGTCAAATACTTGCCGAACTCTCTTGCCATTTAATGTGTATATCAGTGCAAGCAATGTGAGTGACTTTCTGCCTGTTGGCAATAAGAGCTAAATGCATAGTCTCGAATGGGTACCTTTTCGTTCTATTCATGCAATTATCTAATCACCAATCATGTGTCAGCAGTGCAATGCATAAAATCCTGCAAACACAGGGCAGGATTTACACAGGTAATCTTTACATCAACTATCAAAATGGGGAAAATGCGATCTCAGTGATTTTGACTGTGGCTTGATTGTTAGTGACGAGTTTGAGTATTTCTATAACTGCTTATCTCCTGAAATTTTCACACTCTTAGGGTTTACTCACAATGATGCAATAATAATAATAATGATAATTATTTTTCTGTGGGCAGAAAATGCCTTTTTGATTGGTCAACAGAGAAGGTTTGCAATGATTTAAATAAGTAATAATTTGGGATAGTGATTAATGCATTCAATGGAAACACCTTAGAGATGGATATTAAAATTTAAAATTACTTTCTAAATTTACATTAACCTATTGCCAATATAGTCTAGTACTCGAGGCAGGGTACACCCTGGACAGGGTGCCAATCCATCGTAGGGCACAAACATACACATTCACACAGTATGGGAATGCCAATCAGCCTAATCTGCATGTCTTTGGACTCTGGGAGGAAACAGGGGTACCCGGAGGAAACCCACCAAGCACGGGCAAAACATGCAAACTCCATGCACACAGAGATGGGAATCGAACCCGGACCCTGGAGGTGCAAGGCGACAGTACTAACCACTACACCACCGTGGGGCCTTAGTCTAGTACTATTTATTGATATAAATTACAATTACAGTAAATATTTTGCCGAATCCATTACAACACTGACTGCAGTGTGATAGCAAGTGCTATGTTTTTACAACCGTTGCATAAAAAGCAACATCAGACTCGCAATTGTGCCGTTAAACTAAATATCATCATGGCTGTGATCAAATGCGGCACTCAGGTTGTACTCAGTCATAATCCTATTGCTTTCCTTATTAATTATAGCAGTGATTTCTTCTTTTTTTATGATGCAACTTCACCAAATGTTTAATTGATTTTCAATCAGGCATGTTTTTTTTCTGACCACATTTCTTCTGCAAAATTGATGGTTCACCACTATCCTTCCAGGTTTTAATTATGCATTGGACTCAATTCGAGTATTTTGAGCAATTTCTTTTGTTGTGTTCTTTGCTTGTTGCAGGCCCTTCTGAATTAGCAATTTTCTTCGGCGCAGACAATTTAATTTAAAATACAAAACATATGTAGCCCTTTGAACCCAGAGCATTTTAGCCATTTTTTGCATTACTGTGTTTGACAAAATGTATATGGATCTGTATCCCTTTATTGTGCAGTACAGAGTGACCTATCCTTTTTTAAGCCCAAAAATATGATGAATTAACTTTTTTAATTAAAAATAATTTTAATTAACTATACAGACATGACTCGGCAAACGATTTAAAAATAGGTCACCTAGGCAAAGATATATCACAGATACATATTATCATGTGTTTTAATGAATGTTTTGGTTATTTTCATGTCCAAAAATAATAATACAAGCATTTGGTGAGCATGATTTCCACATTCCAGTAGTGGTACATTTTATGCATTATAAAATAGTAATGATAACTTTGGGTCTAAATGACATAACCGAAAACCCAAATGCAAAGTTTAGTGTCTGAAGCCTGCCTTGTGGACACACACCAGCACTGTTCTTTTGCGTAACTTCTCTCCTCTGGAAAGACTTTTCACCAGGTTTTTAAATGTGGCTTTAGAGATTTGTACTCATTCAAGTACATAAGCATTAGTGAGTTTAAGCATTGAAGTTGGGTGAGGAGGACTGGGCTGCTGTCTGTGTTTGGTTTACAGGTTTGTTATACAGATGTGTGGTTTCAAATTTGTGGCAACAGATTGAAAAGAACCACATACTTTTTGGCCATAGAAGTGTATATTGTGATGTGTTAAACAGTAAATATGCAATTACTTCTGATGATAAAAAGTAAAGTCTGTGATAACAGACAGGTAGCCTGTTGTTAGTCTTTTGGCTGTTCCCGTCGAAGAATTGCCACAGGTTTGATGCCGGATACCCTTCCTGATGTAACCCTTCAATTTTATCTGGGTTTGGGACAGACACTGATGGCTGGATTGGGCATTCCCTAGGGGTGACTTGGCTGATCTGGCTGGCTAGGCGGGTGTACCCTTCCTTACTCACCATTCCATGTTCATTCCTCCAGAAGCTCCATGCTCGCTGGATGGACGAGCATTGTTGGTATAGAGGTAACCTACTTACCAAAAAGTTTGTTTGTTTGGATGGTTTGCTGTTCATATCCAGAACCAACTTTTAAGTTTGATGTTTTTTTATGCAGTTTTTTTTTTTTTTTTTTGAAACCTTGACAAGATGTGTCTAGATTCAGGTTTTTTTTTATGTTTCTTAAAAACTCTTTTCTGGATGAGTAATAGGATTTGAATCGCCCCTTTGGTGGACTAATTAAGGCGAGCCTAGTGAACGCTCGGCATCAGCAGTGCGGCGCATGCGCCTCTTCAAACTCAACATACCAAAAGAAAAAAAAATCCACTCATTCGCTTGTCAATGATAATCAACGTGTGGAGACAGATGTGCGCAAATAAAAGATGAATGCGATGCGTGATCCAAACCACCTGCTCCTTCACGGGCGGAGCGGGGCTCAAACGGCGCTTCGAACAAAAGCTGGAATTAAAGTGCTTCATTAAAAGGCCACCTCTCATCTTCATCATCATCGCCCGGGTCTATTTATAACACCGGGCTGCCTCCCGTCCGCGCGGCGGGGAAAATCTCCCGGTTATTTTTCTGTTTCATCTCGGGTCCCAGGCACTCACATCAAAACAATTTAAAACAGAACTTGTTTTCATCTCAGTTCATGATTAGGCTTGATGTGGGGACGGTTTTAGGTTTTCATTCCTAGCTCTAGCACGTGCAGCTGTCAAAACTGATGTCCCTGTTTTGTGTGTGTGTGTCTGTGTTTGGGTGGGAGGGCGGTTTTGGATCGGGAGACGTGCTTCGCGTCTCAAGCCGAAGTAGCGCATGCGCAGTTTCTGCAGAGCGCGGGGCCGACACGTAGCCCTGGCAACGCAGAGAGAGAGAGAGAGAGAGAGGGGGGAGTCCCGGCAACGCGCGCCGTCAACATTCGCCTCGTTCAGGGCCCGAGCACGCAGCACGCGCTCCGGGCGCCCTGTTTCTCCGGGAGACCGCCTCGGCAAGGGCGGGAGTGAGAAGAAAAGCGGAGGCGGGCTGCTGGCTGCCGGGCTCGTGCGCGCACAGCAGCGGCGCGTGTGGCACCACGTCAGAACTGAGCTTTACGCTCGTAGACGTGTTCGCGCTGCGTCGGGGTGAGACTACAGTACGGGACAGTATGCGCGCGGATCCGGTGAGGAGGCAGGTCGGGTGAATGGCCCCGCTATGGAGGAAGTGCCGGTTTCTCGAGTCCACGCGCGGCGCAGAAAGAGGCGCCTGGGTAGGACGCCGCTTGCGGGGATTCCTTGCGAGGACGAGTTCGACTGCAAGGAGCTCGAGAACCTTTTCCAGAAGTATAACCTGAAACTCGAGCAGACCGCAACGCTGAAAGCACTAGCCGTGCTCATCCTCGCCGCGTCCGCGCTCGCGCTGGTCGAGCTGCTTTCCGCTGGGTCGCGCTTCACCGTCTCCAAGGGCTCGCACCCGGTGCACTGCGTCATCTTCACCTCGCTCTTCATCGTCACCAACGTCAAGTACCTGCAGGTGACGCAGCTGCAACAGATCGCCCGGCTCGCGCTGCTCTTCAGCTTCACGTTCGCACTGCTCTGCTGCCCGTTTCCGCTCGCGCTCGGGCCTGGCACGCAGCACGGCGCACGTGGACCCGACGCATCCGCTGCCGCACCTGAGCAAGGTGTGTGGCAGCTCATGCTCGTCACATTCGTCGCTTACTCCCTGTTGCCTGTGCGGACCGTCTTAGCTGTCGTGTTCGGTGTCCTGGTCGCTGCTTCCCATTTCATCGTGACTGCCACGTCTCTAACCGCCCTCAGACCGCGCGCCTGGAGTCCGGTAAGACTGTTCATGCTGTGTCTGGGCTTAGGAAATTTGGTCGTGTATTTATTTATTTTTTTTTTCCAGCATTGTTAGTTGCCTCACCTATACACACCTGATTTAATGACCAGATGCCTGAAAGTCACCAACTTGGTCGAATCTGGTTGCGCTAACCTGCTGCTCGGGCTCCGTGGAGAATTGTGCATGACAGGTTGCGTAAACCTCGATGTTGTTTACACCGCGTGCTTGCGCTGCACGTGCATAATAACAAACGCAGGCGGTAGGAACGAGTCACGTGGCAGAAGTGGACACGCAGAAATACTTAAAAAGATCATTACACACGGCAAAGTGTTTATTTAAAACTTAAATAATGTAATATTTAAGTTTGTAATACTTGACCACTTTACGAATTAGAAGTGCACGAGTGAATTCATATTTTTTCAGCAGTTTTAAAATTTAATTGAATAATTATAATAATATATATTTGTAATTACTTAGCTCACTGTTAGCTTATGCTCACGGTTTACTTCACTATCACCTGCACATTCGTGCATTTACAGTATCTAACCAGCCATTATGTGGCAGCCAAAACAGTGCATGAAATAATGCACATACAGGTTTTTGAGGTAAGGTTCACATTAAACTTGAGAATAGGAACAGTTTGATCTCTTTGACCCTGACATTGCTGTTGGTGCTAGACACTTGGTTAAAGTATTCAGACTATAGATTTGATCCAGAATGGAATAAGAGAGAATGGCCAGACTGGCCGAGCTGAAAATAAGGTTACAGGAACTCAGCTGGTCACTGTTTACAGTCATGATCTCATGCAAAATGTTAAACCTTTACAGTTGGCACAGGTTCACTAAACCTAGACAGGTTGGAAAAATGTCACCTGGTCCTTTACCACCTTTCCTCAGACCCATTGCAACTAACCTACATTACTCAAGTTCTTTGTAAGTCAATGAGTAACCTGACCCATTTCACATTCAGGAATACTTAACCAACATCCATGTTGGTTAAGTACTCCTGCACTGATGTATAACCAATTCTGAAAAAAAAAAGAAATGATCTATATATTAGTGTGATCCATTGCCCTATACCTGATTGCTGTCTTATCTACAGCTTAGTGGTGTAGCAGGCAGCTTGGCCACCTCATAACACTGTCCGGGTTAGGTTTGAACCTCAGCTTGTGTGACTGTCTGGCGTAACTCATCATATTTATTAATCATGTTGACTGTACAAAACAAATCATGCATTCAAACCTGTGGTCATGTAAATCAGTTCTAGTGTTCACTTAACAGCATAAATCTAAAAGATACATTTGTGTTGAAGTAAAATATTTAATTTGTGTGAAACCGATTTACAATTCGTTGAACAAGCTTTTTAATGTAAGCTTGTCTATTGTCCATTGTTACCAAATTCTCACTCTGTCAATATCTCTGTCTGTTAATGCTGTTAAGTGACTGATTCATCTATTAAAAGTACCGCATCATTGTGAAATAGTTTGTTGGAATATTGTGACATGCAGCTTTTCTTTAGACTCAGGCTAGGCAGAGCCAACGAAGACCTAATTATAACGTGGAAAACGGAATGACAGTTACATATGCCCTGATTTAAGTCCTTTGTTATTCATTTAGATTCATCCTTATCAGAATAAATCGTCAGAATGAACTGTGTATTTTTCCCCATTCCGATACTTGATGTGAACATGAGCTGAAGCTCTTGACCTTTTGTTTGCATGATTTTAAGCATGGCACTGCTGTCTTGCACTACTGGTTTAGCGGATTGGATAACTGCATGAATTAGGAGGCGTACAGGTGTTTCTATTAAAGTGTATATTTCTTTGTAAATACCACTGCAAATACTTCTTAAATCACAGTGTAACTAACTAACTGAGTGTTAAAATTACAAATTGTGGAATCACAATTATAAATGCTTATAAATAAATAAGCAAATAAGAATGTAAGTATGTATGTATGTTATAGGTTGGTCAGAGACAGGTCAATGCAAGTGAAGGAGCCCATCATTAGGCTGAAAAAAAAATTAACAGACCTATCAGTGAGATTTTTAAGGCATGGTCAAAAAAAAAAAAAGGTACATTCTTAAAAAGAAGGAATACATTGGTGAAGTTCAACAACAACAAAAGGACGCCACAGAAGATAACTAAAATGGATGCTAAAATATTTTTTTGATTGATCAAAATAAACTTATCCAAGTAGACAGCACTCTGGAAGGGGTAGGTGTATCTGCAAAGTCTGCAAAGTGCCGTAATATTTGGAAGAGAAAAATACAAAGAAGGAACTGAAGGGCTCATGGAAGGTCAGAGGTAATCAGTTGACTCAACCCAATTGAGTTTTCACTTACTAATTATAATATGTGTGTGTGTGTGTGTGTGTGTTTTAGCTATTGCATTATGCTCCATATGACCAAGGACAATATGATTTCTGTTTATGTTAATCTTAAAGGACTCTATTCCACTAGGACAACCACACATTCAGTCATTCAAAGTGAAATTGAAAGTCACCTTTGTGTCTCAGCGTCAGATGTCAATAAGGATCAGCCTAGTCAATAAACAGTTCAATAACAAAGGCCTTTCATACAATCAAAGCCACTGGTTAATCTGACCGGTCACTTCACCTACTGAGTACTTGTACTAATTAATGCCTTCTGTTTATGTCTTCAGTTCTATATTTCTCTATCCTATAAGCCCATATGGCCTTTTTTACGATATGGCTGTGAATATAATATCTGAATTGTTGTTGGATTGTTCAAGGCATGTTGGCAAGGCTTTAAAGGATTGATGTAATATATGTGTTAAATACTGTGTTCTAATCAGTTTAATATGTTTTACAATTCTATACAGCAGCCTGCATGATATTCTGAGAAATTATTTATAGTGCTTTTCTGTATCAGAGGAACTTAATATTTAGTTCATCAGAGGTTAATACTGTATAAAGTATTGTAAAACACAAAAACAATATGCAGTGTTGCTAACTCAGATTATTTTTTTATGTCTATTGTTGCTCTAACAATTTAACTGTAAACCAGCGTAAGTGCAGGTAACCTGATAAGAGACTCCTTAAATAATTAAATATAAATGAATAATTACAATAAACTAACTTCCATTTAAAAACTGTAGGCACTGACTGATAATGAGCCAAACCCTTTTTCATCCTGCACCTAAAACAAAAATAAATAAATACAAGTCTATTATTCTACTATGAATGATTTATTAACTACTGTGAAAAAATTTATACACGAGAATGAGAAGTCTGGCCCTGCGGACATGACTTTGGAATTTGAAGAGTTGACATTTTAGGAATACAGTACTCTGCATTTTTCAATCCCCATCTAGCATAGACCACAAGTGCATTTACCATGCACGTGTGGTCTATGATAGATGGGGATTGTTTTTCTGGTAAAAACATTTGCCATGTTTTTCTTGTACTGAAAATATGTATCTAAATTGCCTGTCAGAAGCTCAAATAAAAAATATTAAAAAGTTAAAATGGACAAATTACAGAGAGGTTATTTTTCAAATAGTTTTGATTAAAGCAATTGAGCAAACTACAAAAAAAAAAATCCATATTGCCCAGGTTGCACAACCTGGTTGTTATGATGTTTTGCATTGTGATGTTTTGGTTGATCAGCAGGTGTATCTGAGTGTGTGTGCTTAGGGATAAATAAATATGACAAAATTATCTGAGGATATAGAATGCAAAATATATTTGCAGATTGGGATAAAATTGCAATTTTGATTTATAATAAGAATTCCCCCAAAATTTATGAAATACCTTGACTATAACTTTATATGAATGCTTTTTTCTTTTTAGCTTTTCTCTTTTCCTGATTTAGTGTTGGGTCATCTTGTTAACACATGCAATAATCTTGTATCGCAGTATAGTGAAGTATGTTTTTATTTCACACTCAGCACTTTATTAATTTATTAATGCTATTAGATCACTAAACAGTTATTAAGAACTTCATGTAATATTTTAGGTACTGTATGTATTAGGTTACCAGTTTCGTATAAGCAACTAAATTTATGTTGGTTCTAAGAAAGCCTGTCATATCAAGAAAGGTTGACTTTCACATCCGGCTCTCTGGTCTTATTACTGGACATAAATGTCAGTCATGGCATTTAACTTGATTTATTACTGGTCACTCTCAGACTGATTTGCTAAACTGGCTCTTTATTTATCGAACAAAATCTCTGCAGAAAGTTCAGGCAAGGTTGGTAAACAAATCAAAACCGTTTATACATTGCTTTGGTTGTTAAGAGGTTTTGTTTTAAATAAAGTATATGGTGGCAGCTCCTATTGAGCTTTTCCAGGCTGCCACAAACATATATGAAGTAGAGCTTTGAGCTAATAATGGCATTATTAAAGCACTATGTTTTATACAGATACAAACAGCACTTACAGTTGAAATCAGAAGTTTACATACACTTAAACTTGAAGTCACTAAAACATATATTTTTTTACCCACTCCTTAGATTTCATGTTACCATACAATAGGTTTGCCAAATCAGATAGGACATCTATTTCATGCATCACACAAAATATTTTTCTAACAATGGTTTACAGACAGAATATTTTTACTTATAATAGACACACTCAGTTGACAGTGCCTTTAAACATCTTGGAGAATTTCATAAAATCTAAATCTAAAATGCAAAACTATCTAGGTTCACAGTAATACGAGACTGTTATCGATATATAACCTGAAAGGCTGCTCAGCAACTAAGAAGCCAGTGCTCCTAGATGTCATCTAGTCTGATAAAAAAAAAATTGAACTGTTTGGCCATAATGGCCATCGTTTTCAGGAGACAAAAGAGGAGTTTTGCAAGCCAGAGAACACCATCCCAACTGTGAAGCACAAGGGTGGCAGCATCATGTTGTGGGGGTGCTTTGCTCCAGGCAGTACTGGTGCACTTCACAAAATAGGTGGCATCATGAGGAAAGAAGATTAAGTATATTGTTGCAACTTTAAATTTAAAACTTGGTCACAAATAGGTCTTCCAAATAGACTATGATCCCAATCATACTTCCAAAGTTGTGGCAAGTTAAGTACAATAAAGTAGGTATTGGAGTAGCCCTGACCTTGAACCAATTCATGAGCAGAAATGAAAAACGTGTGCAAGAAAGATGGCCTACCAAATTGACCCAGTTGCACCAGTTCTTTAAAGATGAATGGGCTAAACATCCAGCAACTTGTGGAAGGTGACTTGAAACTTTTGACCAAAGATAAACAATTTAAAGGCAATGCTACCAAATAAGTAACTAAGTGTATGTAAACTTCTGACCCACTGGGAACACGATGTAAGAAATAAACGCTAAAATAAATATTTCTTTCCACAATTAGTCTGACATTTCATATTCTTAAAATTAAGTAATGATCCTAACTGACATAAGACAGAAAATTAGGTCAATATGACATTCCTCATAAATCAGCAACATGTTTAACATTGACACTTGCATTGTCTACATTAACTGTCAGTATCAGACGCAAACCTCCAGGCAAGTCTAATGCCTGGATAGGTTTCTTTATCATATAAATGTTCAGGTAATAACGGAGATAAGTGACATAGATGACACAGCACATTCCATGTAAAAAAGTCTAAAAGAAAAAAAACTAATTGAATAAATACATTTATTTTATAATACATTTTATTGTGCTACATCTAACTGTGTTAAAGGTGTTATTGTTTAACTCACCATTTAATAAATTTTTGTTATCGGTTATATTTTTGAGTTCTCATGATAAGTGATTTTCCTTGTTGAGGCAATTCCGTAAGGAGGGAGGTAAGCAACTAGAATAGATACAGGGGACCTAAGGGTCTGAATCTGTAGGAAAAAAATACTTCAAATTATTAATTCTAGTAAATGCTGAAAATGGCACCTGTATATACGCTGTATACAAGAATGTTAAACATTAAGTGTTAAACATTAAATGTATCACAAATAATGTAACATGCAATTCATATTGATCCCATCTTGTACTATCTATCTATCCATCCATCTATTCATCCATTCATCCATCACGTAACCCATTGTGAAAAACTCATTACAAGTCCATAGAAATCCAAGAAATTCCCCATGAATCTATTGAGTATGGTACTGTAGGTGTTACAGTGCGAGCTCAGGTTACTCTCTGTATGCTGTTTCGGCATGCTCCTCGTGGATTTCCTGTGGGACTTCTGGTTTCCTTCCAATTCCCATTTCTTTGTGTTTTTGTAGCTGGTGGCAAACGCAGTGCTGCTGATTGGTGTGAACCTGTCGGGTGTATTCGTTCGAGTCCTGACGGAACGTGCCCAGAGGAAAGCCTTTCTACAAGCTAGGAGCTGCATCCAGGAGCGCCTGCAGCTGGAGGACGAAAATGAAAAACAGGTCACAAACACATTATACGCAGAGACATGAACACGGTGTCACACCTATCAGTTCATAGCAGTTTATTTTTAGACTATTTTACTATTTGTGTGAGGCCCATTTATTGCCATAATAATTGATGCAGTTAATAAATGCTATGCTAAATCTAGAGCCAATGATAACCTTAATCTCAGTAACTGAAAGGATACCTATTGCCTTTTAGTTTTCTTTTTTTCTAAATAAATATCTATGTTTTTATTTGTCATCATGGAGACCAGGTGATCAAAAATGATGAGAACTATGAGATGTTCCAGTACCAAAATAACACACACACACAGTTGAAATCAAATAATCATGTATCTCATTTTCACTCTCCAAAAAGTTGCAAATTTGACAGGTAATTACCTTGCTGGATTTCTTTCATTCCTCCCTGACTACGCTAAAGGTCAACTTTTATCTGCAAACACACGCACACATGCATGCAGATACACGCACACTCCTACACACACACACACACACACACACACACACACACACACACACACACACACACACACACACACACACACACAGTGATTGGGATCTTGGGTGGAAGTGGGCTTACTGAATTTGAATTCAGATCATATACAGACCAGAGGCCTAATGGGGAAATTGAGCAATGCACAGACCTAGTGCATGTTAAATTTAAAACACCTTACCAAGCTACACAACAACATACAAAGCAAGTTCTTCAGAATATATAGATATCTGTACATGCAGCATTTTTTTAAACAATGCCATCCTGTCTGCTGAGTGAACAGCATGGACTTTAACTAGAGAATTTTCATAAAAAACATAGCGACCTCATATGCAAGATCATCAGTGCCTCATTGGGTACAAAACTAAATTATCACTGGCTGATTTGTTAATTAACTAGAATGAGGCATAAAACGAAAAGCAGGAATACATGTTCCTCTCAAGTACACTAGAGATAACACTTTCTTCTTGTTCCTTAGCGACTGAAATTGGTTATAATTGTTTGCAAATGACTCATCCACCTCCTACCTAACAAACTCCCCAAATAGAAGGTAACACCACCCACTCTGTACATTAATGCACACAGTGTGCATGTGCACACACACACACACACACACACACACACACACACACACACACACACACACACACACACTCATATTATCTTTATGGTTACATGGTAGCGCATAATAATCCTCACCTCCACAACATAAATATAAATGGTCAATAAGTAAGTCAAATCAATTTTAGTGTTTGTGTGACTACTTGGGACATACAGTACGTGTGTACATAGAAATTTGTACGTACTGTATACGTATGTGGCAAAATTTAGAGAGAGAGAAAGAGAGAAAATCAAGATGGCATTGCATTGTGCCAATGGAAAGTGACTGGGAATTGTTCCTTAGGATGTTTGTTTGTGATTGCAAGCTTTGAAAGCATTTGTCAGATATGAAGAACAGTTTGTGTATTGGAATGCATAAGTCCAAGGTGATTTTTTAAAGCTTTTCTCATGCACTGTTTACTTGTATGGCTGAGAGTCTCTGACCACACTCAGCGAGCCTCATGGTTGTGGGAGGAGCAACTGCCATACTGAACTGCCATAGTGATGTGAATAGTTAGGATGCTCTGTGGTACAGAGGGAGAGGTAATTTTTTATTTCTATAGCTCTTTTAACAATGGTCATTGTCTCAAAGCAGATAGTAAAGTAGATCAAGATGTCAGTGTTTGGTCTGATCTAAGTGTCTTTAGCTTTTGCAGGAAAGAAAGATTCAGGCAGTATTACAGTCTCAGTGGGGAGGAACCAGCTGCTCTTCCACTACTTTTCCCATAACACGTTTCTTGTTCCAGTGTTCTTGCTGAATTCTGATTCATGTCCTTGCCTTGCTTCGCTTGTTTGCTGATCGCCTGAGTCTCTACCTGTTTCCCGTTCCCTGTTTTCCTTATGGCTTGCCTTGAGTTTGCATTCAAACCTGTGTGCTTTGTGGAATCTAGCAGGTACACCAACCTCTATAAGAGAGTTCTGGCTTTTGTGGGCAATATTGTGGTAATGTTTTATTTCATGGAACAACTCTGATAAAGAACACTTTTCTTTTTAAGAGCGACCAATAAATGAATTGTTAATATTTTTAGTAGTGTATTTATAAGTTAGAAGTTGTAATATGAATGGAAGTAAGGTAGATAAAACAAGTAGAAGAAGTAAAAAATATGTAAAAAGAGGAAAAGTCATATAATAGATAGACAGATTGGCATATTGACACTCCAGCTTGATTTGTGCCACAAACATTATTATTGTACAAACCCCAATAACGCAAAGCACTCCAAAACTCAGTATAGTTCAAACAGGTGTCCTGACTCACTGGTAACAGCATGCCTAATCAAGAAGACATTTATCACCTGCTTTTAGCAACGCATGGCTGACTATGCACTGTATGTGTTTCCAGGGAAACTTACCTCTGCCATGCCAACCAACTCCAGTGCCGAGCTGTGATCTCCCACCGATATCACCCACTTAGCAGTAATCAGAAAAGTAATGAGCCAAGGCTTGTCAACTTAAAACACGTGCACACCAGATCATTCCATCACTATTTAGAGCAAACTTTAAAACCTGGGTACAAGCAAAATGATGGGGTGGGAAATGTTCCTGAAACTCTAATTACAGTACGTTGATATGTAGAAAGACAATTTTAAGAATCAAAAATAAAATATAGTGTCCCGTTGTACCTTTGCATTATATTACATTTAGGACCCGTCACATCAAATTATGTACTATGTCGCATTTTCATAAATTTTATGTTATGCATATGTTCAGGTTTAGTAAGCTCCATTTTTATACTATGTTTATTACAGTATTGTGTGCTGTATACAGTGCAAATGCCAAAATGTCAAAATCCTATTTTTATAATATTTAAATGAGGATTACGTGATGCAGTAAGAGACATGGAATCTTCTGGATCATTTTTACAATAGGACTTTCCCGCTACCCCTAAAAATAACTTTGCTAGAAGTGTGTTTTATATTTTTTTATTTATATAAAAATCATAAATAATATTGAAAAACGCGAATGTTTCTACCACAACTGGAGTAACCAGCTTGGATAATGTGCATTAACGTGCTTGAAAACAATGTTTAGGATCAACACTTTCTCTATTCTTTCTATGGAATAAAATCCTCCTCTCTCGCTTCCATGGAAGTAGCCTCCTCACAACGCTCCTCCAGTGCTGACAGAGCTTATGAGGAATTATTAGAGGTTATAACGCGTGCGGTCGAGCGATTACATATCGACCGGCCGCAGAAGCGAGATTCCCCCAAGCGTTCGAGATTGGACGACAGGTTTCTGTCGGGTGGCCGGGGGGAGGAGCCTCAACGTCTCTCTCACCCCTTCTTTGGTGACCTCCATGATGAATTAACTCTTTCATGGAGCAAGCCGTATTCATCGCGTGTTTTTGTGCCATCGACTTTGACTTATTCGAATATCGTTGATGCGAAAGCACGCAGTTACATGATGATGCCGCAGATAGAAGAGACGCTTGTGGGCTATCTCTCTCCTGGGACATCATCCTCCCTGAAAAAGCCTACTCTGCCCTCCAAGCCGTGTAGATTGACAAATAATCACAGAATAATTACAAGAGGCAGCACAATGCCCCCTTTACTACTCTCTGACTCCTCCAGCTCCCCTGGGTCTGGACGCAATGGCCCACACGTGGCCCAGATTACGCCTTTATGCATTTCCACCTATAGTTCTGCTCCCAGGAGTCCTGGCGAGGGTCCGTCAACAGGGTTTGCGCCTCTTATTGATAGCGCCCCGTTGGCTGACCAGAGTGTGGTTCTCGGATGTAATATCTCTCCTCGACGGCTCACCCTGGGTGATTCCAGTGAGGAGGGATCTTCTGTCTCAGGCGCAGGGGACGATACTTCATCCTCGGCCCGAGCTCTGGAACCTTCACGTTTGGCCCCTGAACGGGACCAACTAAGACATGCTGGGCTTTTAGCCAGTGTAATTGAAACCATTTTAAGTGCCAGGGCTCCTTCCATTAGAAGGACTTATGCCCTCTAATGGAATGTATTTGAAAATTGGTGCATGGCAAGACATGTAGACCCAGTTCACTGCCAGATTGTTTCAGTCCTGGAGTTTCTGCAAGAAAAGTTGTCCTCGGGCTTATGCCCTAGTACGCTCAGAACGTATGTAGCCGCTATTTCGGCTTGTCACGCTCTGAATGATGGGGTTTCTGTGGGCAAGCACCATTTAGTTGCCCGTTTTATTCGTGGAGCTAAACGGTTGAAGCCTCCCGCTAGAGCGACGGTCCCTTCATGGGACTTAACTATCGTACTCGAAGGCCTGGCCGACACCCCTTTCGAACCACTAGAGTCAGCGCCTGTCAGGCTTCTGTCTCTTAAGATGGTTTTTCTTATGGCTATTACTTCTTTGAAGAGGATTGGGGATCTGCAGGCTCTGTCAGTCTCCCCATCCTGCCTAGACTTTGACTAGACTATTTGACCTAGACTATTCTGCATCCTCACCCGAACTATGTTCCCAAGGTTCCATTCTCGACCATGCACCCAGTTGTTCTTGAAGCCTTCTGTCCTCCGCCTTTCACAGCTCCGGAGCAGGAAAGACTTCACTTACTGTGTCCAGTACGTGCTCTTCGGATTTACGTCCACCGCACTAGCCAGTGGTGTAAGTCAGAGCAGCTCTTTGTTTGCCATGGGGGTCGCAACCGGGGGGCGGCTGCCACTAGACAGACTCTGTCACACTGGGTGAGAGATGCCATTGCCCTAGCCTATGAGGCGCGTGGTCACACTTCGCCTCTGGGAATCAGGGCTCACTCAACCAGGGGGATTGCCTCATCGATTGCCTTGGCAAGAGGCGTCCCCCTGCAGCAGGTGTGTGATGCGGCAGGCTGGTCCTCTCCACACACGTTTGTTTTTTATAGTCTGGATGTCAATGCTACTCCAGGTTCACGGATCCTTGAGTCAGCATCCCATAGCTAGGTCTGAGACCTCCTCGGCTTGTGCGCACACGCTACACAACCTGAGGGTCCAGACACTTGCAGTGCGGCGGCGTTGGTATTCTCGTTCCCATAGCCTTTTCACGCAGCATCGAGTGTAGCTTTTGAAAAGGAACGTCTCGGGTTACTTGGCTGTAACCCTGTTCCCTGATAAAGCGGGAACGAGATGCTGCGTTCCGATGCCGCACTGCTGGCGTGCCTGGACGTCCTTAAGACAAAATTGACCTGAGGATGTTTCCGGTTCACTCATATTTATAACCTACACCACCTTATTTGGTGACGTCATGCCTGGCAGAGGTTATAAGCCGAAGGTATTCAGCGGTTTTGACATGCACAGGCTTCACAACTGGGCAACAAAGAGATGTTCCCATAGCGTTTTCACGTAGCATCTCGTTCCTCGTCGACAGGCATCACTATCCGAAGGAGGAGGAATCGATATGGCGCATGCGTTCTGCTACCGTTTTAAAACTCCTAAAATCTTAACTGCTATAGTTAAAACATCTCTGTAATTTTACTTCTCTTATACATGTACGAATCTGTGAAAAAAAGAAAACTTACCCGAGACGATGAGAAAGATCTCGGCTGCTGATATGCCATTTTTGCGCCAGTGGTTTAAAACAGTGGCCGAATCGGTTCCTCTTCCCTCGGATATTAATGCCTGTGCATGTGGCCTTGATGACGTATTTTTGACAGTGGTTTAACACACTACATTCATAGGCGTAATTTCGCAATTTGTCCATGTAACAGAGGAGTTTTGTGTCTGTAAGCGGTCAGAGTCGTGTATTTCAGAGTTGTGGCCGTAGATTTTGGAATCCAACTCAAACAAAACACAGAATTACACACAAATCTTTTTTCATGCATGATTATTTTTGACAGTGATTTTATTCCATACTTTCTAAATTCTGTTTATCAATGAATTTTGAATTTTGAATCTTTAGCCCATTTAGCCAAAATAGCATTATTGAGGTCAAGCCAAGATAAGTAAGGAGGACTGGGGTGCAGTCGGTCTTCCAGTTCATCCCAAAGGCGTTCATGAGTTTGAGGACAGGCCACGTGAGTTCTTCCACACCAACCTTGATAAAGCATGTCTTTATCGGGTTCAATACGTGCGCAAGGCAATTGTCAAGGTAAAACAGGTTTGGGCCCTTTACTAACTGATTCACTCACTCTCTCACTCACTCACTCACTCACTCATCAGCTTTACCGTTTAGGGGACTGGAGCCTCAGAAGACTTACGGCACAAGGTGGGGTAGACCCTGGACAGGGTGCCAATCCATCGCAGGGCACACACACATACACACACACACTACGGGTAATTTGGGAACGCCACTTAGTCTAATTTGCATCTCTTTGGACTGTGGGAGTAAACTAGAGTACCCAGAGGAAACTCACTAAGCACGGGGAGAACATGCAAACTCCATGCACACGAGGTGGGAATCAAACATGGCAGGGAATCGAATACGGACCATGGCGGTGCAAGGCGACAGTACTAACCACTAAGCCACTTTGCCACCAGTCTGGGCTCTTTAATTCCAGTAAATCCTTGCAAAAACATTCCATGCAAAAACATTCTATACAGTTGTGTTGGTAGAGAGACTATGGCGATCATTGTAATGATCAGGTGTCTGTGTAAACTTTGTCATATTGTGTATAATTCATAAGGAGGTTAAATAATGCATTTTAATTATTAGGGAAGGTAGGGAAAAATGACATGTTTGTCTTTTCTTAGCAACAAGCTAACCTGCGTGAGTCATGTGTACATTTGTCCTCAATGCAGCAGTCTGTACAGTCAGAGATACAGATTTAACAAGCTAAAATGTCTGATCTGTATGCAGATCAATCTGGAGCAAATACAGTACATGTATATAAAGTATTTAAAGGTAATCAGTGCTGTTTTAGTGTTGCTGAAGCTATGAGCAGCAATGATGGTTTGATTTCAGTTGCTGAAGCGGCACATTTTCAAGATTTCCAAGTTAAGGGGCTTCTTTTTGTTTTTTGTTTTTTCCGGGCTGTGATTGAGAAATAAATGCAATGCAACATAAATTGCCTTGGCATAATTGCTAGATACTATCCATTGTTAAAGGAGGGTTCATCTTAGTTTCACAGTCGGGCCAGGCTCCGACACCAGCCAAACACAGCGTCCTTTATCACCGGAATACTAATCATCACCAGCTGAAGTCAATCAACACACGCCCATAAAAGCACACACCACGCTGCACCCATTGTCCAGGCTCGTATTCACGAAAGAGGACCAAATCTCTGAGTTCACGCAAAGTGTATATGTGGATTCTTGACCGGCCTCCTTTGTCCATCGGAGAAGTAACTTTACATTAAGTATTGCCATAGCGACCCTTGCGCCTCGTACAACAGCCATTGCCCTGCACCACTTAAAAATAAAGATTGCTCATTCTTAATACCTCTATCGTGTGTGAGTCCGTCTTTATTACACTTAGAGGATGATTTAAAGGCTTTTAGGCGATTTTAGTCACAGCCTGGTCGAAAAACTGGAAAACAGAAGGATTGTGGCATAAATTTAAAAGCAAAATAAAACACACAATGTTAAAACTATAGAGTAAATTGCTGGTTTGTTCACCTGGGGACTGACCTTTATGGGAGTGGCCTATTTATGTCAATCAGTGTTTATTCTTTTTATTATAGGAACGCCTCTTAATGAGTCTGCTACCCCGAAATGTTGCCATGGAGATGAAGGAGGACTTCCTCAAACCACCAGAAAGAATCTTTCACAAGATCTACATTCAACGCCATGACAATGTGAGGTACAGAAAGTGAGAAAGAGAGCAAGAGCGAGAGAGAGAGAGAGAGAATGGGTGAAAGAGTCAATGAGAGAATATTGACACTTCATTGACTATAGGTGTCACTTCTGTTGCGCATAAATGGGAAATGAGAACGCTCAGTGAGTCAGCAGGAGTCAACTGCTCTCCACACACTCATGCAACCTCCTAAGCGTGGCTCGCAGCCAAAGTCTGCGCAGCTCCCCAAGCTATCCCTATCAACTCAAGAGCTGCTCAATTAGCTCTCACTGCCCACACGCATTCAGAGAGAGACAGAGAGAGAGAGAGAAAGAGGGGGAGGACTGGGGGAGTCATAGCACAGAAAGGACATGAAATCTCTCTCACACACTCATGAATTGCAGAGACAGAGAGACAGATCTCACTCTGCCAGTCATTTAAAAGATCATGTACATAGTGTCTGAGCATCAGTGATATAGTATTCCAGAATACATTAGGAAGCCCAAAGCTAAGCAGCTGGAGGGTTTCTGAGTTGATCCTAGGGTTTGCATAAGCAATGATGGCCTGACCTAGTTTCATAGGGCTCTGAACTGAATTTCACGTTGTTGGACTATTTTGGTACTAGAGTCAAGACACTTAAGCAGTGTAATATTGAATAGTCTTATATAAGTAAAAGTAAGACCACTTTTTACCTGACGGTTAAGGTATTTTACGACCAAACTACGTAGTAAATAAGAAATAAAGTTTCTGATGTTAAATGTTGTTAGATATTAAAAATAATCATAATGCTGTATAGTGACCATCTTACCATATTCATGTTTTATATGACAAAAAAACTTCTACCCCCTATTTATGATGAACAACATTTTACAGTGATGCAGTATTTAGAATTAATGAAAAACGTTTTAAAGAAGGCCGCACATCCGTGAATGACAATCACAGCTGAGGTGGCTCAGCCACTGCAGTCGTTCTTGCGAATATTCAGGGAGTGGGACGCCTGGGCCTTGAAAAGTGTCAGATAACTTCTGATAAGCAACTGTTTGTGGGAACTGTACACACAATCATTCACCAATATCTTTGCACATTACAGGTACTCAGCTGGAAGTTATTGTCCTATACAGTCACATACAGCCCTGAACAGTTCCACGTGTTTGGGCCATTAAATGAGTCTCTGGGAGGCTAGCACTTCATTCATGCGGCGTACTGAGAAAGATTTCTAACTTGATGATTTTAACTTGATGACAAGCACTAGTTAAACTCTGGGATAAGTGCAGTAGTATAGCAGGGAAGTATATAGAGAAATATAGATTCTCCTAAATCCTAAAGATGTACTCCACTACAAGTAGAAGTGCCACTTTAATGTTTCACTTAAGTTGAAGTACTAAGTATGTGCTCTAAAATGTTTTATAAATACAAAAGTACAAGTACTCTACAAGGAAACAGATGTTTCGTCATGTCACGCAAAGCCACAGCCTCATCATTATCACATGAGCACTCCTTCCCGCTCTCCACACCTGTTGTCTATCACTGACGTAATTCCACTTCTATTTAAGCCACGCTCTGACTCCGTCATGTCGTCAGTTTATTGTGCACCCTACCGGCTCTGCACGCTCCGGCTTCACTCCATGCCTCAGGCTTCTCGTGCCGGCACTCGGCTCAGGTTACACGCTGGCTCTGCACACTTCCGCATTCTCCAGAGGAGCGTCAGAAACATCGCCCCCCGCCTCGGCGCACTCCTGCCGGTATGACTTGCTTCCGCATTACAGCAAGACTTTCCCTGCTCATCCCCAAAACGCGGAACTCACAATACAGCTTCAAAGCACCTCGAAGTGAAACATAAGCACTCTTTAACGTCACTTCAATCGGCATACACTCCCAATCTCCGCACTTGGATCCACAACGCCCTCTAGCGAGCCTGACAGAATAAACTGGCCAAAGGAATGGATCCAACAGAGGCAGCTCACCTGAGGGGGGCATTAGAGAGTCAAGGAGCCCTCTTAGGGACTCATCAACAGGAAATTACTCAAATCACTAATACTTTGCAAACCATCACGGAAACTCTGCAATCCCTCTCCGCTCAGGTTCAAAACAGAACTCCTCCTGCACCCACTCCCCGAACCCCTCCTCCTCCAGTGTTTTCCCCTGCCCAGGAGCCACGCCTCCCTGCTCCACCTACTTATGATGGGAACCCAGCCATTTGTCATTCGTTTTTTTTTTCCAATGCTCCCTACTTCTAGAACTACAGGCCATGTCATTTCCCACGGAACGCTCCAAGGTTGCCTACATTATCACCCTTCTCACTGGAAAGGCGACAGAGAGGGGTACGGCGTTATGGGATGCCCAAGTTTCATGCTGTTTTACATTTAAAAGCTTTACGGATGAAATGAGGAGGGTTTTTGACCGCTCATTTACTACGGCAAGCCAATTACTTCAACTTCGCCAAGGGCTCCATTCAGTATCTGACTACGCCGTAGATTTCCGTACCCTGGCTCCCTCTAGTGACTGGGATGAAAAAGCTCCCTTCGACTGATTCCTTCACGGACTCACAGACTCAATTAAAGACGAGCTGGTGGCTTGGGAGCTTCCCTCTGAATTGCAGGGGCTCATTGACCTAGCAATCCGCATTGATGCCCAGAGACGGACTCGGCGAAGTGAACTCCAGCCAACTTTTGCATCTCACACCTCGGCGCCTGCTTTGGTCACTCCCGAAACACCCCCTGATCCCATGCAGATAGGTCACACACGCATTTCTCCAAAGGGTTCTTCTTTGTAGAAAAGAGATACAAGTCCCTCAGACCCTGTATTTACTACAAAGGCTTGAATGAGATCACCATAAAGAACCGCTATTCCCTCCCGCTGATGTCCTCTGCCTTCGAGCTCCTTCAGGATGCCCGTGTATTCACCAAGCTTGATTTAAGAAATGCCTATCATCTCGTCAGAATACGGGAGCGTGATGAGTGAAAGACTGCTTTTAATACACCCACGGGTCACTACGAATATCTAGTAATCCCGTTCGGTTTGACTAACGCGCCAGCTGTGTTCCAGGTCTTCATCGATGACATCCTGAGGGATTTCCTCAATGTTTTTGCCTTTGTTTACCTTGATGACATTCTCATTTCTTCACATTCTGTAAAGGAACATGAATGCCATGTACGCCAAGTCCTTCAGTGGCTGATGGAAAACAAGCTCTACATCAAGGCTGAAAAATGTGAATTCCATGTCACCTCCACCTCCTTTTTGGGTTACTTTATCTCCCCTGATGGCATCCAGATGGACCCCACCAAGGTCAAAGCTGTTACGGACTGGCCGGTACCTTCTTCAAGGTGTGAGCTTCAACGTTTCCTGGGGTTCGCCAATTTTTATCATTGTTTCATCCGAAATTATAGTACGGGTGCAGCTCCACTTACTGCACTCACCTCTTCTAAGACTCCTTTCCAAGCATCGCTTTACCACAGCACCCATTCTCTTCTTTCCTGATCCTGCCTTTCAGTTTGTGGTGGAGGTAGACGCATCGGCGTCCAGAGTTGGAGCCGTCCTCTCACAGAGATCCCCCAAGGACAATAAACTCCACCCTTGCTTCTTTTTCTCCCGTCGACTCACACCTCCTGAACGCAACTATGGGATTGGAGACCGTGAACTTCTGGCAGTCAAGCTAGCACTTGAGGAATGGAGACATTGGTTGAAGGGGGCGGAACATCCTTTCCTCGTCTGGACGGATCATTGAAACCTGGAGTACCTAAAGACTGCCAAGAGACTAAATTCACGTCAGGCACGATGGTCACTATTTTTCTCACGTTTTCAGTTCACGTTATCTTATCGTCCTGGTTCCAAGAATGTCAAGCCTGATGCCCTCTCACAACAGTTCTCCTCTTCCCAAGACACGTCCTCGCCAGAAACGATCCTTCCCCTCCACTGTCTTGTGGCTACGACCCAACTGGATGTGGAACACCTCGTTCAGCAGACCCTCAAGCAAGAACCAGGCCTTTGTTCCTGCCTCCATGTGCTCTCATGTGTTGGACTGGGCCCAAAGTTCCAGGCTGGACTGCCATCCTGGAGTGGCACGCACCCTCTTTCTCCTAGAGCAACGCTTTTGGTGGCCCACCATCAAGGAGGATGCAAAAAATTTTGTGGCTTCCTGCGATGTCTGTTCTAGAAACAAGAACACAAACAGCCCACCAGAAGGGTTACTTAGACTCCATTGATTTTGTCTCCGGACTACCACCATCACAGAACAATTACATGCATCTTTACTATTTTACCCTAGTTTTTCCAAATCAGCTCATTTCATCCCACTACCCAAACTCCCGTCAGCCAAGGAAACAGCAGAGCGCCTTCATGGGCTCCCTGTTGACATTGTCTGGACAGGGGCCCCCAGTTCTTGGCCCAGTTCGGGAAGGCTTTTTTAACCTCATCGGCGCTACCCCCAGCCTCTCATCTGGATTTCACCCTCAAACTAACGGCCAGACCGAATGAATGAACCAGGAACTAGGGAAGTCCCTAATGTGCATGGCCTCTCGAGACCCATCCTCTTGGAGCTGCTTCCTTCCCTGGGTTGAATACGCCCACAACTCACTACCGACTACCTCCACAGGCATGTCTCCCTTTCACTGTTGCCTAGGTTACCAACCTCCCCTCTTTCCCGCCCAGGAGGAGGAGGTGGCTGTTCCCTCAGCCCTAACCTTTGTCCATCGCTGCAAGAGGACATGGCTGCCGGCCCGCAATCATCTGTTGCGCACTGTTAGTTCCTTCCAGCATCACGCTAACCGTCATCGATCATCAGCTCCAAGGTATCAGATCGGCCAAAGGGTAATGCTGTCTACGAAGGACCTCCCCCTCAAGACCACCTCAAAGAAACTCTTTGTTTCCATGTTTCCCAGATTTGCTGACTGGTCTCTTGCCCACTGTTTACACCCCCCAACCTCCCCCACCCCCCGGCTCATTGATGGGGCGAAGCATTCACTGTCGGCAGCCTCCTCAAGTCTTGCCGCTGCGGACGGGGTATCCAGTACTTAGTAGACTGGGAGGGTTACGGCCCCGAAGAGAGAACTTGGGTACCCTCCAAATTCATTGTAGACCATTCCCTGATCACTGACTTCCACAGACTCCACCCCGAAGCACCCGCTAGAATGCCTGGGAGTGTTCGTAGCGGGTAGGGTACTGTCATGGCACGCCAAGCCACAGCCTCGTCATGATCACCTGAGCACTCCTTCCCGCTCTCCACACCTGTTGTCTATCACTGACGTAATTCCACTCCTATTTAAGCCACGCTCTGACTCCGTCATGTCGCCAGTTTATTATGCGCCTTACCAGCCTCAATTTACCAGTGTTTTTTCCGTCTCTGTCTGTTTTTTCTGACCACGGCTCTGCCTTTCAATTTTGATTATTGTTATTTGGATGCTTCACGTTGCCGCTTACCTGCTCTCCCGACCACGATTTTCGATTACGGTCTTTTCCCTCGTCAATCTACACTACACCTTTGCCTGTTCTCCGACCACGATTAAACGATTCATCCATACGCCGACTCTGCACGCTTCGGCTTCACTCCACGCCTCAGGCTTCTCGCTCCGGCACTCGGCACTTGGATCCACAACGCCCTCTAGCGAGCCTGACAGTTTCAGAATTTTCTGAATATCTATCAGACTGAGTTACTGATACACAGTATTTTAAACTATTTTAAAAACAACTGAAGTTGATAATGTTTGATAACGAATATGAACGTCTAGTAGAGATTTGTTTTCTGCAAAAATTTTAAATGTTCATCTTTTTACAAAAAGATGTAAAAAAATGTATAAATGAAAAAAGTTTTTTATTTATAAATGCATAATTAAAACTAAATAAATGTACAAACCCACTCGCTGTGTTCAGATGCATTACCAGTTCACGAAATCTTGTAGGCATTATAAGAGGATCTGTTTAAGGCCAATTTATTTAATATATTTAACACAGGTAAAACATATTATTTGTCTAGTTGGTTTAGACATGGCTGGATAGAGAGTAGTGAACACTGCAAATGTTTATTACAGCTAGAATTTTGAATAACATTTTCAGTTTCAGCTTCTAACAGTGCTGCAGTGGTTAGCAATGTTTTGGGGAAAAAAAGCCCACACAATTAAACATGGCCTTGCCTCAAGCATACAAAATGCAATAAGGTTAAAGGACATGCCGAAACATTATAAACTTAAGCCAAATGCTAACCCGAGTTCACATCTCTTTTGGTCAGTATGTTATCTAGCTAGATCATTGCTAAATTTAGCTTAACAAGTGAACTTGTTCAAGACACTTGAAAAAGAAGCCAGAAGAATACATAGAGTAGAGACCAGTGGCCTGGGTAACTGTCAGTCACTTTGGTGGGCTAAACAGTTAGGTCTTTTATAAAGACCCGTCTGTCGTTTCTGTAAAAAAAAACCAAGCACAATCCAAGCATTTTGTTTGATCATTATCTGAAAAGTATCTATTTAAAATGTAATGCCATGGCCAGAGATTTTGAGAATGACACAAATATACATTTTCACAAAGTCTGCTGTTTCAGTGTTTTTATATCTGTTTGTCAGATGTTACTATTGTGTACTAAAGTATAACTTTAAGTATTTCACAAGTGTCAAAGGCTTTTAATAAAAAGTTTATGCAAAGTGTCAATATTTGCAGTGTTGACCCTTCCTTTTCAAGGCATCTGCAATTTTTCCTGGTATGCTGTCAATTAACTTCAGGGTCACAGCCTGATTGATCACTTTGACACTTTGAAATTCTTGTAATTGTACTTCAGTATACCACAGTAACAGCTTTAACAAAGTAAAAAGTACTGAATACAGAAAATACTCAAGTAAAGTACAGATACATAAAAAAAATGTAAGTATAGTAACAACATATTTATATTTCATTACTTGCCACCTCTGAATAAAGGTAGTTTATACACTCATAATGTCTATACCCATTCCATTTGTTTACGTACTAATTAAAGTACTCTCCAGCCTCACATTGCATAAAGCAGTGACTTATCAATAAGTTTATATGAAGCAGAGCACCATCATTTATCAGCTGTTAATCTTCACCAAAGTGTTCCATACATTTTAAATGATTAGCTGACATATCTATTACCTTTATTGAGTAACTAACAGGTTAAATTTTTACATTGTTACAATTATTAGTTATTTGCACACCTTTTTTTAATTGTGGCCGAGTGTGCCCTTGTTACTGTGTTTTTTTTGTCACCCATTTGTATTACTGGAGTGAATTTAATAACCATTATAACTCCTCCATATTTTTCTTTCCCTTTAGTATCCTGTTTGCAGACATTGTTGGGTTCACCAGTTTGGCTTCCCAATGCACAGCTCAGGAGCTAGTCAAATTGTTGAACGAACTCTTCGGGAAGTTTGATGAGCTCGCCACAGTAAGTCCTCATGACCCTGTGTTTAAAATATGAAAAAAAATGTTCACTTATCTACAGAAACACAGATGTGCCTTTTATTTTTAATATGGTTACACACTTTGTCAACAGTATCAGCATATCCTCAATTTCATTTAAATGGATCCTATTATGCAAAATTCTTATTTTACTCATACAAATGGGTCTCAAAAAATGTCACAAAATCATTCCACGTTTTTTGTCAGTTTGCCATTTTTGTATCAGGTTGGGTTAAAAAAAATTAATCTTTTAAAAACCCAACCTGACATTTAAAACCCAACCTATATTTTTCCGCTATTGTGACCACACATAAGAAGATAGCTTCCCCCAGCATTAAAACACACACTTTGGTGAAGCTCGGAGACAGGTATTAACTGAAAGTAAGAAGTATATATATTAGTGCTGTCAATCAATTAAAAATTTTAATATAGTTAATCATAGTCTATGATTAATCATGATTAATTACTATTTTAAAATACTTAGATTTACTTGTAATATAAACGTGCACTGTTGGAATGTAGAAATGTATCATAACAAACTGGATAGAGGAAACAGATTATGCGGTTTTATAATATATAAAACATTAACATTGTTTAACATATTAAATTAAATGTGACCGGCACTGCATGCAGTGGCTGGGTAGTATTTGGTGTGGAAACCTACCAACAGCAGGGCTCAAACCTGGATCTTCAGATCCGAAAATGAACAATCTTAGAACCTTGAACCATCTGAGTTCAAGTCTCTAAACTTAAACTAAACACTAAAACTCCTGCTACTACTTCAGTTCTACTGATTGAATGTCATTATTTTGGCACAAGCAGATACTGCATACCAATGAAATGTGAATTTTTTTTACATGATTTAACCCATCTAGGTCTAACTTCTACCACTATATAAAATCCACGACCTCCTTTTTTACATTTTGATTATAGGGTGTTCATGAAGTATGATTAGGTCTAGCCTAAGTTCATGTTTGTAAGTTTGCAAAACACATGGTAACACATGAACATGGGTATAAAGACTGTGTGGAAAAAAGATCTGGTTTTGAAGTTCAACTGTGGGAGCTCTGGTCGTCGCCATCTTGGCAGGAGCTGACTCCGACTAAACCCCTAGTAAATTTGAAATGGGCAAATGGGCAGAACAACTGTTAATTCATATTCTAATGTTACTTTGCATTAGTTTGAACAATGTCATCCATGCAATACACATCATCCCGCATTCCTACATTTCTCGTGGTAATTCTGCAAGGCATACAAAGGTGAGAAGTCAATTCACAGATTTTAGTTAGCTAGTTAACAAAAGTGTTGATAGCAGACAGCTAGATATTTAACACCTGCAAAGCAGCTGTCACATAAATTTGCCACCTCCGTAATTATCCTTAATTTTATGGCGGGATATAATTTTAACCAACGAATTCACCCCTGTACAGTTATCATTGATGGGGAATCTAGCTGTGGAGGACTAATCCTTTTTTTTGTACCAGGCTATAAACATGTTTATTTCTGTTGTAAAATGTTTAAAATGGGGGCTAAGGGGATTGACTTGATTGACTCACTTTTAAAGCCATGTTGGACTCATTTTTCAGAACTTTGGTATTTTCAAAGCATGGAAAGTTTACAAAGTATTTAAAAAATACACATGCTACTATACCTTGACTTTAAGGCCAGACTGCATTCGCAGAAAAATGGAATGACTTTTTTTCATGAGCCTGAGAAGTTGCAATGGGCAATATATGTCCAAAAGAGCTGTTGCTCTTTCATCTGTTTCCATTAGATGTTGCCACAGCAACTGTCCATTCCACCTATTTGATTTAGCACACGTTTTTACACTGGATTCTTTTCCATTTTTATCTGGGATTGGGACCAGCTCTAAAGATCTCTGCAATCCCTCGTTGCTGGGTGTGGAACAATCGCTAGGAATTGCTAGAACCCAGGTCTTTCACATGGCAGACGAAAAGGTTACAACTGCACCATGTTTAAAGAAAGATGATACTTATTGTGCTTATTCAAATCCAATAATGATGGAGGTTAGCTTTAACATACCATTACCAATTATCAAAAATGTGGCATAAATACCTTTTGAGTCAGCTATGCTGCTATATAAAATACAGCATACTTGTGCCATAATGTTGATATTCCACCTATAGAAGGTGCTGCAGATACATACTGTTGCACATACACTGTCCATGGTGCTGAAGGACTGGCTGTGGTTCACATAGTAGGATGTCACCAATACAGGAACCATGCCAATGTGAGTGCTTTCTTTGTAATTTGATATTCACATAAAATGATCCTGGAGTGAGAGTTTAACATACACTGTATGGCCCAAAGTTCATCCCAGTGGTGATCAACAGGGTTGAATGTTCTGTGCAAGACTCTTAAGATCTTCCTCTAAAATCTTGGCAAACCATGTCTTTATGGTGCTTGATTGTGAACTGAGATGTTGTCATGCTGCAACAGGTTTAGGCCTCTTATTTCCAGTGAAGGGGAATTGTGATACTACAGCATACAGAACAACAGCTCTAGCTACAGATTGTCATGCACTCATTTATTATTATTTTTGTTTATCCTTACATATAACTCTTTAATGTAGAATGTGGCTCATTCTTGTAATTTCTTATTTCACTTTGCTGTTCCCATGTTTCCTGTTCCTCTCTTTTTCTCATTCTCCATCACTTTCACTTTGTATGCCTCACATGTCATATTACTGGATTGCTTTTTTTTTTTTTTTTACTTTTTACTAAATGGTTTTTATAAAGAAATTGTGTTTTGCACATTAATATGGTCATAAACAACAGCTTTTCCCCCCTTCAGTCTGAAACCCTGGCAGCAGCTGGAAAATATTTCTAGCGCAGATGGTGTGTATGTGAGTGTGTGTGGGAGTATATTTGATGTGACAAGGGGTTTCCTTTCTTGCTAAGCTAGCAAACGCGCACACACATACACATCCATCTTCATTTCAAAAGATTTTTCTCCTTTCCTCCTTTCTCCTTGACAAGCCACAAAAAACTCTGAAGTAGTGAAACACTCAAGAGTGTAATTAAAATTGAAATGTTATCTGTACCCGTAATCCATTTTAAATAGATCAGTTCGGTGCAGAAAGTCTGATGCTGTTAGAACATATCGAGTTCAAACTAGCAAAGAACCATACTGTATCTGATAAATTCATATCCGAGTCTTGATTTAATGACTGGATGTCCAAATTAAAAGTAGTGCCACGTTGTTCAAATATTCTCTGAGCCAGGATTAAATTTGCTTTCGGTTATTAAAGGAGGACCCTCAGTTGGTGCAACAGAAATGCATTCCTTATTACCCGGAGATCTTGAGTTTGAATCTTTGTGTTACAGTCAATAGCATGAGGGTCTGGAGACATAGGATAGTGGAAAAAAGAAACAAGTGTTTAATTAAATGAACAAATTTGTAGAATGTCAGGGTTAATGTTTCATATTGAGTGATGGAATTAAACAAAAGGAAAAGTATCAAAGTACAGGAAAAGGACTTAGTCACTTCTCTCTTTCTCTGTCTTGCTTTCTTAAGCTTGAGTGGGAGAAAACCTACTTCGGTAGTTTATCATAGGAGTTGTAGCAGTGCCCTTGTTTGGCATATTCACTAAGTGATGTACACACACATACACACAGATTCTTTCATTTATTACAATAATAAAAATCCATTTTAGGCTTATTAGAGGGCATTAAAAATGCATCAACTGCTTCTTTGTCTCCCTAACGCATATTATTCTGTCACTATTACTAACAGGAACGGTGTGTAAGTAGTTCAGACTGTGAGGAAATGTGTGTATGGAGTTCAGTGTTTAATAATAATATGGTGAAGAAATGCTGATTTAATAGAATAAAATGATGTAGAGTTTTGACAGAAACAGAATGCACACTATTCTTCCTTTTGTCTCCTTGTGTGTGTGTGTGTGTGTGTGTGTGTGTGTGTGTGTGTGTGTGTGTGTTTGACTAAAAGGAGAACCACTGCAGAAGGATAAAGATCCTGGGCGACTGTTATTATTGCGTGTCCGGTCTGACCCAGCCCAAAGCTGACCATGCCCACTGCTGTGTGGAAATGGGACTTGATATGATTGACACCATCACGTGAGTGTGTACATACTATCACAAAGCTGGTCGTGATTGTCCCTCAGCCACTACTCATTCTTAGTTATTCATGTAGCTCTCCTTTGATACCAGACTTCTATCACTCATTATCTATCTAATCTACATTGACCTTCATTATGTCAGTCTTGCACCACTCACTTTTTGCACTGCTGTCACTTTTAATTGTTATATCTATTTTTTTGTATATCTAAATGTTGCAATAGACTGTCCACTGATAATGCATCCGCTTATCTTTTTGCACATATTCACCTCATTATTTTAAATATATTTGTGTATTTTGTCTTTGTATATTATACTTTCTCTGTAGGCATTACAAACTGTAATGTTTGTAATATCCTTCGGGATCAATAAAGTACTTAACCTACCCACCTCTTTAAGACCGATGTTTCTGCAAAAATACACACCGCTTCTTTTTATTTATATATCTTTATATTTGTGTAGCATCTTTCTTTCCCCAGTTGGTTAATTTTGATGCAAAAATCTTTTTTTATTCATTCATTTTTTCTTAATTGTCATTTTTAAAAACCGAGGTTCTAGAGACAGTTTACTTAAACATTTGGCCTGTCTAAATGTAAGCAACCCAAAAGCCCTCGCAGTTTTGAAAGACACCAAAACATAACCAGCTTTACTAGCACACATGGGTATATGCAGAACAATCGTGTTAAACAATTTCCACTGAATACTCCTGGGACTGTTTTGTTTGAAAGAAAGAATGTAGACCTTGTTATTGCTCACATTGTAACAGGGGGTTTTGGAAACTGAGATGGGCAAGGGAAAGACAAATTTTGTGCTTTTGCTAGAATTTAAATATATTTAAAACTAAAAGTTCTTTACTACAGTTAAATAATTAATTGTTCTTTATGTTTGGAAAATCTGAAAAACTACAGAATTAAAAAGCTGCTATTTCTTCATACTCACAAACACTGTAAAAACATACTGTAAAAATGACAGAGTACTGGCAAAGTACTGCATATTTACAATACTGTGGCCTTGCACCTCCAGGGTCGAGGGTTTGATTCCCACATCAGGTCTGCGTATGTGCAGTTTCTGTTTCCTCCCTGGTTAATTCTGGGTACTTTGGTTTCCTCCCACAGTGAAAAGACATGCAGATTTGGCTAATTGGCATTCCCATCATAGTGTGTGTGCTCATTACCTTAAGCAATTTACATTCAAGGCGGAGCATTTAAACAAGCATTTTTGAATAAAAGCAGACTTCCTTGTTCATTATTCAGTCTATATTTTTATTGTGGTATGTATTATTTTCTCACAAAATACTGTATTTTTTAATATCACTATTTTTACCCCTTATAGTGAAACTAAAATACCCAGGATACATTGTGCAATCCATCCATCATTAGTCCCTACTGTGATCACCCTGTATGGAGCACTGAGTGAGACAGGTCACTCTGACATTTCTTAAAAAGGAAAAGCAAGAGAAGAGTTTGGAAAGAAAATAATAGCAAACCAGAATTTGTTTTCTAAAATGCCACAACTGGAAATATGTACATGAACACAGTCATGTGTAAAAGTTAGTGCCCCCCTTTTTAATTCTACAAGTGTTTTTGTTTTAAAATAAAAAAAAAATCATCTGATTGTAGCAGGTCTTAGTATTATTAAAAAATAATTAGCTCTTTTAAGGACCTGAAACAGCATTTCAATTTGGTTGAAGTCTGATTTTTTATTTTTCAGCCATTCTGCTGTAGATTTACTGGTGTGCTTCGAGTCATTGTCAACTTTCTGTCAGATAGATGGCCTCTCATTTGTCTCTAAAATATATGGTATACAGAGAAGTTCATGGTCGACTCAATGACTGGAAGGTGCCCAGATTCTGTGGTTCTAAAACCTTGGGGGGGAATATCCTGGGATGTCCGCTCCAGGGAAGATTGGCGACTATCATGGATGCTTTTCATTTGTTACTTTTTTCACTGTAGATCGTTGAACTTCAAATTGTTTGGAAATGGTTTTATAAAATTTTTCAGAATGATGTTCAGCAACAACTGCTTATCTAAGACCACTGCTTTTGTCTCTGGGCACAAGTAAATGCTCCAGACATGCAAACTGCTAAAACATCTGCTTTTATAGAGGTCTGCACAGCTGCTTATGATCAATTAATTAAGGTCTGATGATTAGGAGCACCTGGCTGCAACTTACCCTTATAAATCCTGTGGAAGCTATTTAGTATTGCCTTCATGTTTTTACTTGTTTTGTTTTGTTTTTGTTAAATTAACAATGGCACAGTAAAAAAAAAAAGTATGTGTTGTTGTTCCTGAGGTGGTATTTGCTTAATACTAAGACTCACTATGATCAACTAATTTTTTATGTTCATACGAAAAGCACATTTAAAGAAGGGGCACTAACATTTACACACGAATGTATTTGATAGGTTTGACTGCAAACCACAATAATAGCCATTTTCAGACTTTGCCCCATTTTGATAAATAATTTTTCTTTGGCAAGCAAGGTTGTCCATAATACAATTTTTAATTTGAAATGCAAAATGTCACACTGAATAATTAATAATTTTATAGCAAACTAGGATGCATCCATCAAGAGCCAATCACATTTCTTCTTTTTGTCACCTGATCAGTGAAGGGGCAACTACTGCTGGGCAATGAATGTGGCTGCCATGAATGCATTGTAAATTTTGGAGAATGTTGAAGCCAACAAACAGGACGATAACACTCTGTTGCTGCCAGCCACAAAAGTAAAACACAAACTGATAGAGAAGGAGGCTGATGTTGCATTATAAACTGCAAACTTGTTTAAACTAATAAATAAAAATAGACGCATTAGCACCAAACGTAAATGATATTTGTTCTACAAATGTTCGACCTTGTTTTACAAAGTGGCTTAGTGTTTAGCACTGTGTCCTAGCACATTCAGGGTCGAGGGTGAGATTGCCATCTTGGATCTGTGTTTTTGTGGAGTTCTCCCCATGCTTGCTGGGTTTCCTTCGGGTACTCTGATTGCCTCCCAAAGTCCAAAGACATGCAGATTAGGCTAATTGACATTCCCAGTAGTGTGTGTGTGTATGTGTGCGTGTGTGTGTGTGCGTGTGTGCGTGCGTGCGTGTGTGTGTGTGCGCGTGTGTGCATGCACATGCGTGCCCTGTGATGGACTGGCTCCCTGTTTGGCTCCAGGCTTCCCGCAACCCTGTACAAGAACGAAGAATGAATGAATGATTTGCTGCCAGTTACACTGGCTACAAAAAACACAAATTCAAGTGGGGTTTGCTTTATTTTTTATTAAAACACAACCGACGTATTACTTATACTAAATTGCATTACATTGCCACAAACACAACTGTAACCTGATTTATCATTTGTGACAAAGCTTCTGGAGGTGGATTTATAAGCTTTTGCAAACTCATACAGAATTCACACTGATATCACAAAAACATTTTGACATGAAGTTTTGCAATTTGTGCTTTTTTAACACCCTTGTGATTGAGGAAACCATGGAGAAAATAATAACCCAGGAGTAAAGGGTTGACAGAAGAATTGGATTATTGTGCATACCAGAAAATTACAATATATATTGTAACTTTATTTACATGAGCCTGAGTCAAACATTATCAGCATATTAAAACTTCTATTGTTCTATCAGCACTTCTGTTGTTTTATCAGTACTTTCCGCTCAAGGCTACTGTCTCCCCAGTCACTGCTATGCAGGTGTGAACGTGTTACATCAGTTCATTTGTAACTGTGGTGTGAGCAGCTGGAAATTTGATGCTTACTGTTTTCTGGGATTCTCATTGGCTTTTCTAAAAGTTGTTTAAAAGATAATAAAAAAAAAATACAGCCAGAGTATGAATAATTTTGACTCCTTAATTTGGCCACATTTGGAGGGTTTTCGAGCATGAATGGCCTGGTTACGGTCATGCCACAGCATTTCAATCAGACTTATGTCCGGACTTTTATTAGGCCACTCGAAAGAGGTGGACTTGCTGGAGTGTTTCGGATCATTGTCCTGCTGCATAACCCAAAAGCACTTGAGGTCAGGAACTGATGGAAAGACATTCTCCTTTTTGATTATCTGGTTGAGTGCATAATTTATGGCTCCATCAATTATGGCACGTCATCCAGGTGCTGAAGCTGCCTGTCATGAAACTCAGAGTCAGATGTTATTGGATTTCAAAAGCTCAACACTTGTCTCATCAGTCCAAAGAATATTTGCAAAAAAAAAAAATGGCTATATCTTTTGGTAAATGTGAGCTGACACTTTGTGTTTTTGGAACTCTCCCATGGATGCAATTATTTCCCAGCCACTTTCTTATTGTTGAATAATGAACACTGACCCTACTCGAGGCAAGTGAGGCCTGCAGTTCCTTAGATGTTGTTCTTGGTTATTGTATGACTTCCTCAGCTCAGGGAGTAATTTTGGTAGGCTGGACACTTTTGGGAAGGTTCACCATTGTTCCAAGTTTTTTCTATTTGTGGATATTGGCTCTCACTGTAGTTTGCTGGACAACCAAACTCTTTGGAATAGCTTGGTAACCCTTTCCAGACATGTGGATTACTTTGTTTTTCATCTGTTCTTGAATTTCTTTAGATTGTGTTGCTTTTTAAGATCTTTTACTATGCTTCACTTTTTTCAGACAGGTTCTATGTGAGTGCAGCAAAACGGCATAAACATAAAAATACACATGTAGCCGGAGCCTTCTTAGTGCAACTAGACAATTCTCGGGAACTTGGTCTGGATGTGCATGTCCGGACACTCCAAGGTCAGTGCTCAGATGCAGCGGGAGGGCTCATGTGTGAATTGCGACGGGAGCGCCAGAGTTAGTTGCCTAGTCCCGGCAAGCTTGCAGGATGGGTTGGAGTCTGTGGAAGAACAGAAGAGAGAGGTTAAGTGATGTGTCCTGATCATCCCATTCACCGAACGGAAGATCCCAGGCCCTTTTATAGGCAGCCAATGACAGCAGGACGGTAGATAGTAACAAGTTGGCGGCTGTAGCAAGTTAGGGTGCCCCGTCCCTTTCTCAGGTGTAGGGCTGCTGTCCACGGTGCTGAACACGCACTGTGTTTCTCTTACTTTAGCCGAGCGCGAAGCTGTCAAACTGTATGGGGCACTGACTTTATGCCCGCCGCCACAGCAGTTATTTTGTACGATTTTAGATTTGAGTGGTTAGTTGGTTGTGTAGAAAATCTAGGAAAGCATCACTTTCTTGTTTTATCTCCATGATATTCATTGTCACTTTGATTTTGTTAGTTCCCACTCTTTGAGATACATAAAGCCAGCCGTAACATTTCGAACTGGGATTGCAACACATTTGGAGAAAAGCACTATCCTCCTTGTTCTGCATCCATAAACTCGTAGACGCCCCTGACTGGCTAGTATCACCCTGCCGCCATGGATGTGGCTCCTGATCAGTGTCTGCATGATTTTATGGCTTGTGCTTCTGCCACATAATTGGATGATTGGGTAATTGCATAAATGAGTGAGTGTACAGTTGTTTCTAATTAAGTGGCATG
The DNA here is from genome assembly GCA_013621035.1 of Clarias magur. Taxonomy (NCBI): domain Eukaryota; kingdom Metazoa; phylum Chordata; class Actinopteri; order Siluriformes; family Clariidae; genus Clarias; species Clarias magur. The sequence continues at coordinate 540,901 of QNUK01000135.1, read as the reverse complement.
ATAGTTAAGTGTTTATGCCATTCTTTACAGGAGCAGCTTGTAATATTTTGTGTCCCCCCTGATTGCATGGCAAATTGGAATTGCAATGGAAACGCTTGCAATAGTAAATGACAGCCATATGTTAGGTTTAGTGTTTACGTGTGTGTGTGTATGTGTGTGTACAGTATGTGTGTGTGTGTGTGTGTGTGTGTGTGTGTGTGTGTGTGTGTGTGTGTGTGTGGGAGAGAGAGAGAGAGATCTCTTATCTTAACGATCTCAGGTTTCTCACATGGATCTTGTGGTTGGAATCTTTTCTTACCTAATAGAGGTGAATCACACACACACACACACACACACACACACACACACACACACACACACACACACACACACACACACACACACACATTAAAACGTCTTTTTCTGCTCCCTCTGACATTCCCCCATCTCAGGCTCTCAGTTTTCTTCCCTCGTTCAGATTGTGTGGTTAAAAATAAACCCAGCAAGTCTTTTTCCTGCTCTCTTTCCTGCTCTCTCTTTCTTTGGTGTGTGGCATTATGTAGGTAGAGAGGTGAGAGGAAAATTTTTTTGAATGCTTTCAAATATGACTGGAAATAAACCAGACTTATTTGCACTTAGAATTTATGGATCCTCACTTAGAGTTGCTCAACCATTTTTTAAGGAGCGATATCTCTATTTATTTAATTTACACAGCAGGGCCAAATTCGAGAGCTGACGTTTCTAAATTATCAGTTCTAGATTTCCTGCTTTACAGGCACATTTGCCCGAATGGTATATTCTTTACTGGTTATTAAATGTATGAAATTAATTATATTGAGGTTCTACGGGCGCAGTGGAGCAAGCAAAGACAAAAGGCATCATTATAACCTGGCCTGCTAGAGTTAATTATTAAACGGAAACCATGAAATAACAGTAGTGTTAAAGATGATTTTCTTTTTGCTTGCATTTATATATGAGCTTAGCTACTCCAAGTCTGCATGATGGAACCAAACCTACTGTATACAGAACCCCTACTTTAGAATTATTTATTTCACATATAATGCTTGATTTCAATTATAATTGAAATTTAAATTAATTTAAAGTATCAAGGTATCTTATAAATATTTGGTTATTCAAATCATGACTGATCATGACTCAATGATCTATGACTTCATTAGTGCAGGGTAATGTTACTTTACAGAGGACCCCCAACCTCAAGTACAACTCACAGTACACACACTCACACACCCACTATAGGCAGAGGGGCCATGCCAGTCAGCCTACGTTCCGTAGGGGAAATCAGGCTACTTGGAGGAAACCCACCAAGAATGCCAGTTGCTTGGGATCTAACTGAAAAATTGTAGTATCTTCCATCCCTACTTTCCCTACATTTTTATGGACAACTGTGCAATCACTCTCATTGTTTCATTTGCAGTTCAGTCACACCTTTTTTAGGAAAGAATTTCCATTTAATACTTAAATTTATTTGACACAGCTATAGTATAGAAATTTTTATTTTTATTTTTACCAAAAATATGAATATACATATTCTGTCTTTTTTTTTACAGTAAGTGAGATTATGTAAAGAACAGCTTTACAAAAGACCACTTGAAGAATAATTTTCTAAGTTTGTGTGTGTGTCATTATGTGTTTATTTGCAGATCTGTTGCTGAGGCAACAGAAGTGGATCTGAACATGCGTGTAGGATTGCACACGGGTCGTGTGTTGTGTGGAGTTTTGGGATTGAGGAAGTGGCAGTATGACGTTTGGTCAAATGATGTCACACTGGCCAACATGATGGAAGCAGGAGGACTCCCGGGGTCAGTGCCTGCTTAACCATTTCAGGATTTATCTCATTGACCTTTTTGTCCACCCACATAGATTTAAAGTCCCTGAGGGCATGTTTGAGTTGCTGTCGGATTCTTTGTACAATTTCACAAGTGGAAAAGAGGTAACACAACACCGACTTTAAAATTGTGGCCCGGACCTGCATCTGTGCTGTTCAAGCACATGAATCCAGCTTAGCCATTTAAGAGTGCAGAGGCACTGATTTACTAACGGTTTGTGTGTAAAACACAGAAACCATCTGGTTTACTAAGCCGTGTGTTGTGGAAGATTGCATCTGTGATATGAAGAAAATAGTGTGTCTTGTCTGTTTTGGTTTGAGTTTTATATTATTTGTTATAAGCGAGTGTGCTGTTTGGTATCGAAACCAAAAAAAACAAACAAACAAAAAAACCCCACCGAAACCAGCTATTCTTGAATGGTTTTATACATTTTTTGAAGTAGAGCACTGGAAAATGTCACATGTTATATAGATTAAACAACATGATACAGTCACACTACCTTCTTCCATGTCCCAGGTCTAATGATATACTTTATATGAGGTGTCCCCTTATCCAGTTTGATCAAATTCCACTGTTATAAAATGTCCAGATGAGTGGCTGTATTGCAGCAACAAATATATTAATGCTTGTCCATTAATAATTAGTCCTGGTGTTGAATTTCAGCATGTTGTTAATGAAATGTACCTTCCATACCATCAACACCACTGCTAGTTGAACTCAGTATCATTGATCACCAAATACACACCAGCAAACTGGATCTGCTGCCATTGTCCTGGTGCCAGACACCACAGCACACCCACCAGAGGCCCCGTGGAGCGCTGCCCTGAGGGGCCAGAACTGCCAAAGTGGCACAAGGGGAACCTAACACCTAGGTCGTTTTAATCTTAATAGCTGTAAAGTTGATCAGTGAGTTTAAAGCTGATAATTATTTAGCATTTAAATAAGTTCCTGGTTTTACACAACCATGATTTAGATTATTTGTTGTCTTGTTATTTATGTCTTGTCTTATTTATGTATACAAAAATTTACATATTCTGCTTAGTTGTAAAACCATACATGTGCTTAAAGTGTTTCCTTGTGATCTGCGGGTTCCCCACAGGAAGGTTCATATCACCAAAGCCACTCTGGAATGTCTCAATGGAGACTACGAAGTGGAGCCAGGATATGGCCACGAGAGACACGCCTTCCTCAGCAAACACGCAATTGAGACCTTTTTTATCGTGCCTTCTCACAGACGCAAGGTAGAGCTCCCACACGCATTTACGTTTACAATACGTTGTTCTTTCATGTAAAACTGAAGAAAAAAAAAGAGATTCCGCTCCATCTCTTTCCTTTTGTAATCCAGATTTTCCCTGGCTTGATTCTGTCTGATATAAAGCCAGCAAAGAAGATGAAGTTTAAGACGGTCTGCTACCTTCTCGTGCAGCTCATGCACTGCAGAAAAATGTTTAAGGCTGAGATCCCTTTCTCCAACGTCATGACCTGCGAGGACGACGATAAGGTGAGTGTTGACAGACATCTGCTTTTCAAACTACTTTTTACATTTCCATGTAATTCATTCGCATTCCCATTTGTGTGCGAGAATCAATATTTGCATTAGCAGCAGAAACTACTGCCATGATTCTTAAGGGGGTGATAGTAGAGAAAACGGTATGTTCACAATGCACGATATGTGGGTGCATTGTAACTGGGTCTTTTAACTGGGAAGTTTCCTAGCTACAAATTCTTTCACTTACGTCACAACTTAAACAACTTAAATGGAATTCAGCGATGCAGCTGATTATCTCTTCGGTAAAATTGTGCTTCATTTCATGTGGGAAGGTCTATAGTAACTGACTTTCCATCAATCACTACAGAGACGAGCTCTACGCACTGCATCGGAGAAGCTACGCAATCGCACATCTTTCTCTGGAGTGGCTCATAACTCACCCAGCACTCGCGTGAACCGCTACATTGGGAGACTCATTGAGGCTCGGCAAACCGAATCAGAAACAGCAGATCTCAATTACATCACTCTGACCTACAGGAGCAGAGAAAGAGAAAGAACGGTGGGCACACTCATAAACATAGACATTTACAATATCGATATGAATACGGATTATTTGGATAGTTCTGATGTGGTCTTATTGTTCTATTGGTTTTGTGGAGTACTTGTTGTTGTTATTAGTATAATCTTATTTACAATTTGCAATTTTAATGGTGAACTTGAAAAAGTAATATTTTAAATGCACAAAGGTTAATTTAGGGGTAAGGGCAGATTTTGTGGTCTAGTCATTGTTAATTTAGTAGTGATTAGTTGATTATGACCTACAGCTCATCTTTGGATGAAAGAATACAAAGACGTAACATAATTTTCCCTGAATCTAACATTCAAAGAATAAAGTAGAACTCACTTCGACTTAATATTTGGCACCAAATGGCTCAAAGTTCGTAACTTACAGTATGACAACAGTGCTGGTTCAGGAGGAATAACCGAGGAAGTTATTTTGGCAGCATACTGTATATAGTGCTGTAAAAAAGTATTTTCCCCTTCCTGTTTTATAATTTTTTTTTGGCATATTTGTTACACTTACGTGATTGAGATCATCAAACGAATTTGAATATTACACAAAATACAGAATGGAGTTTTTAAATCATTATTTCATTGATTATGGGGGAAAAAGCTGTCAATGTCTTTCACATCACTGTTGAGGAATTTTGGCCCACTCTTCTTTTTAGAATAGTTTTAATACTTTAAACAAGGTTCCCTTTGGTGCGGCCGCAGGCGGAAATCATACGCGACAAGGGCCGTGGTGTCTGTTGCTCTCCTAACTCGACTGGGGAGAGGGCCCTTAACGCTGAGGAAGCGACTTTTTCCTTTCAGCGGCTTGGTCACGATGGCTGGCTCTAAACAAAACTGAAGGTGCTGGGGCAGCTTGTGCAGTCCTTCAGCAGCTGTCCCTTGGCAGGCGATTAAACAGCGGCGTACAGTCCGCATGACTTTAAAGTCCTTGGGGGCATGACATGGTCCCTTTCACATGCCAGTCTCTCTCCTGACTTCCATACCCTTTCTCCAGCTTCCGAACCCCAAGCCAAGCTCTACGCCTCGGTTTTAAAGAGCGGAGCAAGCCTGAGGATCTTGATTATCTCCCACCAGACGTGCCCTTCCCCTCCACACACCTGCTGATGAGAAGGCCTGGAGTGAGCAAGAAGTGAAAAAAGATTTGGGTGCATACCCGCCATAAGAGATGATAGATAGATAGATAGATAGATAGACAGATAGATAGATAGATAGATAGATAGATAGATAGATAGATAGATAGATAGATAGATTGATTGATTGATTGATTGATTGATTGATTGATTGATTGATTGGATACCTTGTTGATCCCAAATGAAATTTTAAACATCCAGTGGTAAAGGATGGTAAGACAGTAGGCTTGTAGTTGCAATCTCACTCGCACTCATTGAGTGCACACAGCTAAAACAAAAATGGTAATGTGAAAGATGAAGAGATGAGCCATGCTTCTACAGTAATGATTAAGAGAAGACAAAATAATTATACAAAATTATACATAAACATTACGTATTATTTGTTTCCTTAATTCCTTTTTTGATTTTAATTCCTTTAAAATATACCAGTGCTTTTTCACACTATACAAACTGCTTGTATCTTATATCCAATAGTCTCATTTTGTGAGAGTATTGATTATTGCTCTGTTGCAATAATAATCAGTTTATGGCCAGTTGGCATAATACTGCCACCAACTGTAGTGTGAAGCAGAATATTTGCAGGAAAAACTATCAACGCAGGTTATATAGCATTTCAATTTTCCTTTCAGTTGTCCTTATTATATCAACCTACGTAAGAAATATAAAGGAGAAAACACAGGACATGTATAATAATGAGACATGTTCAGTGTTTCACACTCAATAAATAAAAAATTAATAATTCGATTGAATATCATTATAGTATTAAGTATAGCTGGTAATATAAACATACCAAAAAGGACATTATGTGTCATTTATCCAGTTTATTTTATTACGCTTCTTGTTTTATGCTTCAAGCTAAAATTATGTCAGAAAGGTTAGTCCTCAAGGTCATTTCTTTCGCTTAGAACCCCAAAGACCCTCAGGCTGGCTTTGATGGTGAGGAATGTTGAAGAAATGAGAAGCAATAACTCTTATATAGGCAGAAAAAAAATCAGCTGACACAAACACACATACATAAAAGCCTGCATAACCACACACACACACACACACACACACACACACACACACATACACACACACACACACACACACACACAAACTGCATCCTCCACATTATTCTCTTGTGCTTCATGACTGTCTCTTCTCACTTTCATCCACCTCTCACCCCCACATTTACTCCCATTTCACTCTCTCTCTCTTCCTCAATCCCTTTTTCACAGCACCTCCTGCACATGGCATAAGGGACCCACCCACCTTAAGAATGGGGGCAACAGTAACAGTTCTAGGATGTCTGAAGAGTTTGCCCACACACACACACACAGACACACAGACACACACACACACACACACACACACACACACACACACACACACACACACACACACACACACACACACACACACACACAGCTCTGGCATTAGAGAACTGTGGTTTTCCCCAGCCTCAGCAGGAGAGTAATGACAATGCGTACATATTGCAGCAGGGAGACAGATGCGAGTTTTCAGCACTAATGAAGGGAAGGCATCATTCAGTGAGCTCATGTTCACCTCAGTGTCAGGCTGCTGGTAGACTGGAGTGCGCCTCCACTCTCTCATGTGGATTTATCCATCATCCATCATAAGAATGGGTCATATATTCAGAAAAACATCCTGAAGACAGAAGAAATAATTGTGTAATTGCTTTTTGGATCTGAAATCTCACTGTGCTCTCTCTCTCTCTCTCTCTCTCTCTCTCTCTCTCTCTCTCTCTCTCAGTATCAGCAGTTGTATGATGATGGCTTTATCAGTGCTGTGGTGATCTCCCTTCTCCTCACTTCACTCTTTGCTCTCGTCTATTTTCTGATTATTCCTCAGTATGTAACTCATACACCAGCACGACACTATTTACAATATTAGATTAGTTTTATCACATCTTGTTCATTATTTTCCACTAAAATATAACCTGAAAATTACATTTAATTCAGGTAGTATTCTTTAAATTTTAGTGAGTAATACTTAAAAAAAAAAAAAAAAACATTATTTCTGTTATAAAATAATAGTTATTAACCCCCAGAGACCCAGGATCTACTGTTGTGTATGTTGCATTTTCTCCTCACAGTTTCTCTTTATTTAGCACCTGACATTGAATTTGAAACATAATCAGTGTCTTCAAACAGGAAGATGTTTTTCAGAAGTTATAAATTTGTAAATTAAAAAGACATGATATGTATATCACAAAAGGATAAACACTGATCAGCAATAAAATTAACACCACCACAAGGTGAACTGAACAGCATTCAATTACTTACTTGGTGACAGGATCATTGGCAACCAAGGTTCACTTATGCCTGTGGTGATTTTAAAAAAAGACCAGCCTGTCTTGTCCCATTGCACAGAAAAGCCAACAAAGCACAAATTGCTGCCGACCCAGCCTCCAAATTCCACAGATCTCAATCCTATCAAGCACCCATGGGATGCACTAAACAACCTGGTGCCAGACACCAAAGCACACCCCCAGAGGCCCTGCGGCGTCCATGCCCTGAGCCAGTGTTGTTTTTGCGGCACATAGGGAACCTAAAACCTTTGTGTTCTTAAATGTTTTTGCTGATCAGCATACAGACCCTGTATATATTTTTCGGCGCTCAAAATATATATATATATTTTTATTAATAGGTTTAGATTTTATTAGCTTCAATACCGTACATAGACACATTACACAGATTAGCCATAACATAATGACCATCTGCCTAATATTGACTAGGCCACCAATACAGTGATGCGCTGGGTGTTTTGACACCTTTTTATGGAAACCAGCATTCACCTATTCAACTGAGCTACAGTAGTTCTTATGGGATGTTCCAGGCCTGCAGTAATCAGGACCTATACCAAAAATGGTCTAAGGAAGGATAACCAGTGGTGAAAGGGTCATGGGCAGCCAAGGCTCAGTGATGTGCCTGGGCAGTGAAGGCTGGTCCTTGTAGTCCGATCCAGTAAAAGAGCTACTGTAGCTCAAATTGCTGAAAAGGTTAATGTTAATTCAAACAGAAAGGCCACAGAAAAACAGTACATTACAGTATATTATTTGTGACCAAAGGGGCGGACCTCCTCAATATTATTACCTCCTTAATAATGTTATGGCTGACCCGTGTGTATGCACAGTAATTGTTTATATCTGTTTCTCTCTCTCTCCTTTAATCTTTCTTTATAGAGGTCTTGTGATTGTCATTTTACTGGTTATTTGCATCTGTTTTCATATGGTGAGCGCAATGTATCTTCACATCACTCATCTGCAGGTAAGAATAATTAACACAGACAGCAATCACTTACCTACAAATACACAGTAAATGCAGAATGTCTCAACCCTGTGGCTTTTGGCTTTTTAATATCCTGTGGAATGGGTGGTTTAAATAATTCAATTTCTAATTTTTTCCCCAAATGCATCCCTAATCCTAATTCCTTCCGTTTTTCCTTTACATGGTTTACCTCTGTCTCTCTGTAGTGCTCTCCAGACTGTCTTACTCTGCAGATCAGGACGGTTCTGTGTGGCTTTCTGGTCCTTCTGACGTATTCCGTGACCCAGGGCTGTGTGGTGAGTGTGCAAATGTACACACAAAACTCTTTTTACTTGTTTTCATAGGGGAAATGTGAAATGTTCTCAATTTTCTATACAAACCACAGCACCTTTCACCACCACTAAAACTTTATATTGTTTATTGTTGTATATACAGGTAGCTTGCATGCCATGGTCATGGGATGGCAACTCAAGCGCCTCGATTCTCACAGTTGTCATAGTGAACAGCACGACAGCGGGCACAGGTGTGTGTAAATACACCCCGTACGTGTTTTTATCTTGCGTGATGGCATCGCTGTCCGTGGCTCTATACCTCCGCGTGTCATCACTACCCAAGATTCTCTTGCTTCTCCTCCTTAATGTCCTCCATACCGTTGTCATGGAGACCAGCGGCTACCGGCAGGCTGTGGGGTGAGCGACCAACAGCAAGCGCACAATGATAACATCAAACCAGTGCTTACCTACACCTAAAGTAATTAGAATGTGGGATCTAAACATGTGTTTACACTCCCCTGACTTTATAGCTTGATGTCTATAGATAAAGGCATCATATAAATCTATTCCATAATCTGTTGAGAGTAATATTGAGAGTTCCGTTGTTTCAAATCTTATCATTTTGATTCATACACATTGCATACAAACTTACTTCTTTTTATTGTGTAAAGCTGCTTTGCGACAATGTCAATTGTTAAAAGCGCTATATAAATAAAATTGACTTGACTTGACTTTCAATGAAATACACATAGTGTGTTAAATCTGTTTGAATGAATGTGTTTTGGTGTTTTTGTGTATGTAGAGGAGGGTTCTTTCACACACATGGGTATGATCCTGTTCTAGCAATGCTCCTCTTCTCTGGTGCAATGATTCTCCACTGCAGACAACAGGACCTCAAACTCAGACTTGACTACCTGTGGGCCACACAGGTATGTGTGTGCGAATGTGCAGAGTCATTGTATAGACTGTTCCATATATGCCTATTTATCACCAGTGACAGTCTCAAATTTATCGTTTCCATCTTTTTTTTCCCTCCATCCAAATGGCGCAGTCATTAAAAGTGTATTAAGAAAAACTTTGCAGCAGTCAATCTTGAATCAGGAGTCATTTCTCTTTGAAATTCCTCCAGCTGTTCCTCTGACCTTGTGGCTCTTAGCTTTTGTAAAGCCAGTTTTTAAAGCTCTCTCTCTCATCAGATCTAAACTGGATAGATACATCACTTTAACTGGGCATTAATCCCAACTAATATAGCTGGCATAGACCGCTGGTGAAGAAAACCAACATGATTCTTCCTGTACTACAGGAGAAAGGTTTCTATTTGTTGTGTAAATGGCAGATAGTCTTGGGTAGATTACTCAGGAAATGGTATTGAATACTTAGCTACAAGCAGTGATGCAGTCTTTAGGATTTACAAAGGAATTGCAGCATAATCAGATTATATTCAAACTGGTTCTGATATATTCTATAGTTGTTATACTATGCTTAGGATGGAAAAATCCTAAGAGGCAATTTTAAAAATATTTATAACTAAAAACACAACTAGTTGAAAAGGAGCGAAATAATTAGCACAAAAACAACCAGCATCAACATCACAAAGGCACATTATTTGGACTACTGCAACATAATGTTACAGATTAATAAAATAACCACCTTTTGCACATAGTTTTATTTTGTGCATTGCAGCTTAAATGTTTAAATTTTAACTTGCTGTCTATTTTAGCTGTTTATTTAGCTACAGTAACAGACACTCTCAACTCACTCATCATCATTACAGCTTAATCCTGTATTCAGGGTCACAGGGAGCCTGGAGCCTATCCCAGGAGACTTAGGGCACGAGGCAGGATACACCCTGGACAAGGTGCCAATCCATCGCAGGTCACACAGGCATACACACACTCACACACTCATTCACACACTACGGGCCCGGACCCTGGAGGTGCAAGGCGACAGTGCTAACCACTACACCACCGTGCCGTCACAGTAAAAGTTTACACATTATTGAAAATTCATATCGGCGATATTGAAATCAACTATAAGAAAAGGTACAAAATTTTTGAAGCAGCTACTACACTGGGTATGGTTACAAAGGTAAATTATTCATTAGAAAAGTTAGATTTATTAACATCAAACCTAATCTAGCTATCAGAAAAAGTAACTATAGTATAACTAGGGATCATTTCCAATATATGCCACTGATTATTAGTACTGATGTGAACCACTTTACGTGTGATATATTACCACCCAGTCATAATTTTAGATATCGTGATGGAGGGCGGCACAGTGGCTTAGTGGCTACCACTGTTGTCTTGTACCTCCAGGGTCTGGTTTTGATTCCCGGCCAGGTGCAATTCCCGCTTCTGTGTGCATGGAGTTTGCATGTTCTCCCCGTGCTTCGTAGGTTTCCTCTGGGTACTACGGTTTCCTCCCACAGTCCAAAGACTAATGGTGTTTATGGTAAAGGCTAATTGGTGTTCCCAAATTGCCCATGAGTGGTGAGTGTCTGTATATGTGTGCCCTGCGATAGATTGTTACTCTGTCCAGGTTGTGCCTCCTTGTGCCCATGCCTCCTGGGCCCCGACAACCCTGTATACAGGATTAGGTGGTATAGACAATGACTGAGTGAGTATCTTGACAGATACACATTTTTAGACTTGTCTTGCTGAAGATTCAAGTTCACAGTTGAACAGTGCCCCCTTGTGGACTATTACAAAAGAATTTACAGGTTCAAAAGAGCTTTGAAAATGCACACACACCTTTGCACACTCATTCTCACCTACGGGCAGTTAAGCAGCAGCAAACCTGCACCTCTGTTTTGTTTCAGTTTTAAACTTGAACATGTGGAAAACAATCATAGCTCATGAAAGATAGGAACCTGAAACTGCTTAATGACCGTCAGTGTGAATGACTTTTAGCTAGTGAAAGATGTGTGTTTACATATTTCTGTAATGTTCTGTTAAAACATTTTCATTTTATGCAATATATCTTGTGAGAAAATTGTGCGTGTGTGTGAAAAATGTAGAGATTATTCACTCTCAGTTTTCATTGCACATTATATGTGTGTGTGTGTGTGTGTGTGTGTGTGTGTGTGTGTGTGTGTGTGTGTGTGTGTGATTTTCAGGCTGAAGAGGAAAGACATGATATGGAAAGAGTCAAACTGGACAATAAGAGGATTCTGTTCAACCTGCTCCCTGCCCACGTGGCCCAGCACTTTCTCCTGTCCAACCCACGCAACATGGTCTGAATACACTCTCTGCAGGAACAGTTTCACACATTATCCCACTCATCACACTCCTGCTGTCTCAACTCAGTTTGGAGCAATTTACAGAGGCCAATCACTGTATACAAGTAATAGTTTACTCAGCTGGTATACAGTACGCCAATGTTTTCCATTATTTCTGCATGTACTGTATAAGTACACTGCCTGGCCAAAAAGCTGGCTTTAGCTTTGATTATTTTGCTGTGGTATTGTTTTGAAAACCTTACAATAAGAATATGCCTGTGCCATCATTAAAGAAAAACTCCATAGAAGTGATAACCTGGCCATTCAGTACATTTAGGTCATCAGCTGACTCATTTTATTGCCAAGTAACTTTGCTAAGCCTAGCCCCGACCAATTGGAGCCACATGATGGGCACATGATGGATTTCTTCTGATGAGTCCCACTAACAAGTGGTTTTCTTATGGACACACAATGGTGGTTCCAGTCCTGTGAGTTCTCATCATATTGTGCATGCAGAAATGCTCTCACTTTCACTTTTGAAAATAGATGTGATTTCTGCTATTCATTTTTTTCACAGTGCAACTTCACCAAGCATTTAAGTCACAGTAACATCTATTCCATGACCACAGTACATGTCTTCCAATATCATTGTTTAAGAAATCTTAGCTACTCACTGCATTTGTTAAAATAATTGTTAATGTAATACTGCAGTAACTGTCTAATCAAAGGTTCTGAAATATTCAAACTGTGACCAGGCAGTGTACATTACAATTAAGGGTTTGTAATATTTATAATAGAAACAGAAAAGTGCCATTTAATGGATCTAGGAGTATGTTGGAGGCTATTGATGATGATGACTTCCTTTTAAAACCAACTATATATCCAGGTCATAAACTGAGTTTATGACTCAGATTTTACCCCCATACTCTCTGTTGAAATGTCTGTGGTTACGCACAGGACACACAACAGGAAACTGGTCATCTGGTCACTTCAATTAGAACTGGGTAAACACTATGACTGTGCTGTGACTCACCAGACCTTGGAGTGATAAGCGCAGCTTTGTTGTTTGAGCTTTTCAATGGCAAATATACACTGATCAAGCACTTAGAGTTTGTGTGTACAACATGAACTGACATTTAGGGCAAAATCAGTGCGAAAATTTACATTTATGTGTGTTTGCTTGTGCTTATGTCTGTGTCATTGTTTACATGTGTATTTAGTCATTGTGTGGGCTCTCTAACAGTAAATCAAATGTACAAAGAATCATGGTATGAAAGAGAAGATACAAATGAATATGTAGTTAAAGAAAATCCACCAGTGAAGAGCGTGGGCAATGAAGCAGCAGTTTACTGCATTTTAAACTTTATTAGCAGTTATGTAGTTCTCAAACAATGTGCATACAGTACATAATATAGTGTAGTCCCCTTTAATGTGTAGAAAATATGTTGAATTTACCAGACAAAATAGCAGCACCGTTATGAGAGCAATAAGAAGTGAGTTGCAGTAATCAAAACTATAAATAATTAGGGGTCACATATACCGGTCAGCCATAACATTACAACACAAAAAACATTAAGCCCCGTATTGTGTAGGTTCCCCTTGTGCCACATGAACGGCTTTGACTCCATCAGGGCATGGCTTCACAAGAGCTTTGTGAGTGTGCTTAGGTGTGTGGCACCATTGGTCATTGGCAGCTGATCCTGTAGGTGTTGTGGGTTGCTAGGTGGGTCCTTCATGGAGTGGACTTGTTTGTTTGGAGCGTCCCGTGGGTGCTTGATCGGATTGCAGTCTGGGGATTTGAAGGTCAGGTTGGTGACCTTGTGCTCTTTGCCTGCTGTGCCCCGTGTGCAGCTGGCTGTTGTGAAAGGTTCTGGTACCTTTCTATTGTGGCCAGCATTGACTTTTGTTGGTAAGTTCCGCTGCATGATCCTGCCACCAGTTTACTGGTATATAATTGATATCATGCATTCACTGTGTAATTGGCTGCAATGGATGTTGTGACTGACCAGTGTATGTAGCTTAACAGATTCAGTGGCCTGAAAAATGTATATTCTTCTGTTTTGTTTTTAAGTAAGAAACATGAGGGAGTTAGTTTAGTACTGTATATGCCAAGGATATTTTTATTTACAATATATTGATTCGCTGACTCAGTATGTGGGAGACTGGTTGTCAACGTCATGCCTCATTTGATTGGTGCTGTAAATCTAATAGATTTAAGATGAATTGTGGTGTGTTGTTGTTAGAGATGTATGTTTTTCAGATTTGCAAAATACTGTTTGTGTGGCTTGGCCAAGGGGGAAGTTAGCAGCAGGACATATGGCTTTGGTGGTTGCATTCCCTCTCTCTGTTCAGGTCGCTCATAGACTTCTCTCTGTTTCATGATGACTCTTTAAACAACACTTTGGACTATGTCACCAGTGAGCTAGGACCATACTAAACTTTCTAAATAATTAATATTAACCATATAAGCCTATGTTTACACAGTCAAAAAACAACAACAAAAAAAGCATAAAAATTTTCCCAAAAGCTGGTCCTAGATGAATGAATGTTTTTTTGTTGTTGTTGTTGTTGTTGAGAAATTCACAAGTTCACAATATGATATTTTCAATTTTAATCAATAATAAGCAATAAATGTTTGCCCTGTTTGTGTTCTAGGAGGTTCTCCACTCCTCCACATGGTTTCCCTCCATTGATATAGGGTTGTGTTACTTCTACCTCTAGCTCAAAATAACCTGTCAGTTAGCAAGGGCACTATGAGTCACATGAAGGACTAAGGAAGTCCGTATTGAGGAAGCCAGCTGAGGAAAAGGGATTCTAAAAGGTCAGGGAAAACCCAGCAGGTTAACCACATCATCTTCCTATAACATAGGCAAAAATAATAGTTCCCTCTTTGGAGACAATTTCTCACTGTCCCAGAGAGCACATACCTAAAACCAAAATTTTTGTCTTTTTCGCTCCCAACTAGATGCACATACATCATAGAAAATCACACAGAGACTCGCTCCCTAATTGTGGTTTTGCGCAACCAGACATTTTATGATTAATTGAATTGATTCCCAAAAACACAAATGAAAAGTGGCGGAGAGCAGAGAAGGCGCTGGGAAGATGACAGAGATGGAAGTAATAGAGACCTCACACAGTGACTAGAAGCCAGATGGCCACCCATGGGACTTCTGATGTGTCACCCATGGGAGACTTCATGGGAATTTTGATGGCGTATATTGAAGAGCTTCTGGTTTGGTTGGTTGTACAGCACCTGATTTGTACTGGACACTAGATTTGCTTTTGCAAAATTGTCTTTGAATACCAAGGAGAAATTTTTCATCCTTGCCATTTATTTTACACCAATTTGTCGCTGGCTGTTTGGGACACTGGCTGTTTGTCTAATATACTGCATTTTAACCATAACCACACTGTGCATTTTCTGCTGCCTATTTACACGATGACATCATCTATAGTAAGGATATATAGTGTAACGGTAGTCCTGATGTCTGTGATGTAAATGTATGTGGGTTTCCCCTTAGTTTATGTGGATTTGTGTAAACAAAATGTTAATACTTCTGTCTGACTATCAAAAAAGGCGGAGGGTTTCTGGGTTCTCAGACCACACAGCTGCTGATCTCAATAAAAGAGGAACGTCAGATCTGGTCTAGTGGTTAGAGCTGTCAGCCAACCTCATTAAAGTAGGTTTCTGTAGTAGAGGCATCTTATTTTTCCCAATTCTTCATTTTTCTGTCTTTCACTTTTGCTACTCCAGAGTTTGTTACACCATACAAGCCAAATTAATTGAAATGGGAAATAAATCATTTAATGGCTATGATGTTTATTTTTCCTAATACACACAAATTTTCCCATGAACAGGCTTCAGCAGTTCCCCTTTGTCTCCACTAAGTTGTGGTGTTGCAGAGCTGCAGGCGTTACAAGATGAAAGGTTAACACAGTATCCTAAATCATGCCGTATTATGTTTATATAAAGTTTGTAAACAGGTGTACTATTTCAGTAGTAATTTGCCATGTACAGTAGTGTAACAAAAGGGTTAATATAAGTGTTGCCAGTTTCTATTTCTATCAAAGTCTTTTCTCAGGAAGTGATGTCGACAAACATCCTGGAATGTTTTTATCACTCTCACACACACAAATACACACATCTCACATGCACCCTCCTTTAGGTACACACAAATACACATACGCATGGCTGATTTTTAACAGTACCAAACCGATATTGATAAAGACTGTATTTTTTTCCCCCTAATAATAAATACTAATTTATTTTGAACTTCATGTTATGTGTAATTGCTCATATGAGCGGTGCTCAAGTCAAACCAGGACTTTTGTATATATGCAGAATAACAGAACACAGTTATGAGAGTAAAAACTATGTAAACCAATGCACTTATCCCAATGTTTCACCAGTGTTTGGATACCATCAAAGTAGAAAGTTCTCAGTACGTGTCTGAAACGCTGGCCTCTTAGGAACTCCTTTAATGGCCCAAAATGTGAAAATGGCTTAGAACAAGATTAGAACTATACAATGGATGTGACAACAACTCCCAGCCGAGTTACTGTAATGCACAAGTGGTGTTTGTGAATGATTGTGCGTACAGTTCCCACAGACAGAATCGCATTTCCGTACATTTTCAAGGATCAGACATCCTATTCACTGACTGTGGGTTGGAAGGACTGAGCCACCTCTTATCATCATATTGTGCTTGAAGCCAACCGATTTAACAAATTCACCCACAAGAAATTTCATCACAAGTTCTGGTTTGATTTGAACGGCCTGTGTAGTTTCTTCATTTGTGTCCTTTTCCATATGTTAGGCTTCATTAAAGATCGTGTAAATATACCAGAGCACAGTCTGATGACTGTTATTTTACACAAATCAGCACTAGGTTGTGATGGACATTCTTCCTGTTCCCCTGTCACAGGACCTGTACTATCAGTCCTACTCTCAGGTGGGCGTCCTGTTCGCCTCCATTCCTAACTTCAATGACTTCTACATTGAGCTGGATGGAAACAACATGGGTGTAGAGTGTTTGCGGCTTCTTAATGAGATCATCGCAGACTTTGATGCAGTGAGAATCATGTTCTTTCTTAAGCCATCTTGAAAAGATACAGAACAGATACAAGCCTATATTTGACTTTTTTAAAGCTCTATCTGGAAAGAAAAAGATGCATTTTGAAGCCAGGTTTTGGAAGCTAGAATGCAAAATAATGTATTCCTTTTAAATTGATCTACAGTATTTGGTATTGAGCTGGATAGCTAAACTGCCAGGATGTTTTTGTATAAAACTAAATATACGTGTAACACAATAAGTTCATACAGACCGTAATTTATTTTGATATTGTTGATTCTTTCTTTCTGTCTCTCTCTGTCTTTGCAGCTGCTGGATAAGGAATGCTATAAGGACATTGAGAAGATTAAAACTATAGGCAGCACTTACATGGCAGCAGTGGGCCTTGTTCCAACCACTGGATCTAAGGTACACAAAGTCTGGGAATATGTTAGCAAATAATGGAGAAGTAGATCGTCTTCACTTATAACATGTGTATCACATATTTATGAGCTTAAATTATGACCCCATGCAACTATCTTCACAGCGTTGGACAAATCACACTTAAAATGCAGATTATTAAATAATTATGTAGAACCCAGGAACCTTTAACTCCTTTTTAAAAAATCATGATAATTATAGTGATGAATAAATTTGTTAAAAATTAATCAGTTATTATAGTCATTGAAATCGTAAGAAGGCACAGATAATGTCGATCCAACCCTACATACATCAATACATCCACGCATTATTTATACCGCTTATTTAGTGTAGGGTGGCAGGGGGCCTGAAGCCTATCCCTGGAACTTTGTAGTACAAGGTAGGATACATAATGGATGGGGTGCCAACCCATTACAGAGCACAAGCACACACCCACACCTTATACTTAAAGCAATTTGGAAATTCCAGTCATCTAACTTTTCTTTGGACTGTGGGGGAAACCAGAGTACCTGGAGTAAACCCACCAAGCATGGAGAAAACATTAACAGTTTGACAGCAAAACACAATTTTAAATAAAATTTTTCTTTACCCCAGCATTCAAGGACTACAGGTATGTGTCACTTAACATCTGTGACATGTTCTATAAAATAGGACATTATGCTATTGGGATGTTGTACAATTACCATATTATCATATTACACCTAACATAGCTATGCAGTTTACTATAACTTTGTGATTTACTTTCAAATTGATTATTTCCCCCTTCTTTTTCTTGCTATTACTAGCAGTAGCTTTACTGAATTTATGGTAATATTTTTCAAGAGCAAGTTAAGCAGAAAAAAGCAAAAGCAATTTATTTCTTATAACACCCAACAAATTCATGAACAGTGTGTGTACAAGAGACATGAAATAAACAAATTGAGTGTGTGAAGATATGTTTGACTTAACTGGTACAGTTTGCTCAAATGTGTTATCTATAGGAAATTTTTTAACTTTCTGTTTTTTAACTTCCCCCCGTTATAATTTTATGGGCCCACGAATGTACAGTTCGGCAGTGTAAGAATGGACGTTATAGGTGCATATCAGGACTATGAACAAGTGCTGTTGTCAGCTACCGAAGTTAAACTGAAACTGGTAGTGGAGGAAGCTGATAATGCTGTAAACTGACAATTTGTGATGTTTGTAATCTTCAACAATCTAATTAAAAATGTTTTGTGTGCAACAAAACACATTTTTCTTTGCTGCCAGCCACTCAATATAAAAAAAAAATTGCATTTTTAAATGAGCACTCAACCATAATATTATTTATACTAAATTGCAAACTTAAATAACCACAAACACAACTGCAGCCCGATTCATTGATTATGAGAAAAATCATACAAGGTTTACACCGATATAGCACAAACAATTTAGAGATAATATTTTGGCATTTGTGCAAGAAGATGAGAAGCAATCTTCTTTGTTACTCAAAGAAAACATGCACAAAATATTTTATCAGTTTCTATATCAGTTTATAATACTTTTATCTTTATTTTAAAAAAGCTTCTTTTTTTCTTGAAATTTCATCCTGCTGACTGAATTACTCCTATTATTAAATTATAATATATTATACCCCCATTTAAAGAGCATTCATAATATAGATATTTTTACTATTTTAACCTTTTGCTTTGGAAAAATGCCACAATAACACTATGCCTGAGGGGCATTTAAGTCAAACCATGACTTATGATCAAATTTCTCATGAATTAAGGTAAAACAATTGTAAAACAATTTAAAATTACAGAAGACTTTAAGCACAGTATGCTGATGAGACACTCTGCACACGCTGCAGCTAGACATTGGAATGGTGCAAACATTTTAAAGAATGCTGTACATCTGCCTCGAAGCCCATTGCAGTCATTCCATAAATGTTCAGTGAGTATAATGCCCAATCCCTGAAAATAAACAGATAACTTGTCACCAACTTGCGTAAAAGACACATCTGTCTGTGGGAACTGCACACACAATCAATCAGGAACACCATTTGCACATTCAATGAACTAGGCTGGGAGTTATTGCCATTAAAGGAGTTCCTGGGAGGCCAGTGTCTCAGATGTAAATCATGGGTCTCTTGTACTGAGAAAACTTTCTATTTTGATGGTATGCAAGCACTAGTGAAATGCTGGGATAAGTGCACTAGCGTAGCAGGGGATTATATAGAGAAATAAAGGAAGTTTTTAGTCTCATGACTGTGTTGTGTTATTCTGCACAATCTAAAGTGATGGTTTGATTTGAACACCTCTCGTATAATTTCTTTAAATGATGGTAAAATGTAATGGCCCTTTGAGTCACTCTGATATAACTTTAAGTGTACGAAGGTTTATCTAAAGTTATATTGGCTATATTCTGTTGGTTTCTTCCTGTAAGGCCAAGAAGTCCATTTCTGAACATTTATGCACAGTGGCTGACTTCGCCATAGAGATGTTCAAAGTTCTGGATGCGATAAACTACCAGTCATACAATGACTTTGTGCTTCGAGTAGGTGAGTAACATGTACACCCAGTGTCTGCTTTATTAGAAACACCTGTACATCTGCACGTTCATATAGTTACCTGATCCGCCAATTACAGTGGGGCAAAAAAAGTATTTAGTCAGCCACCAATTGTTCTCCCTCTTAAAAAGATAAGAGAGGCCTGTAATTTTCATCATAGGCATACCTCAGCTATGAGAGACAAATTAAGAAGAAAAAAAAATCCAGAAAATCACATTGTAGGATTTTTAAAGAATTAATTTGCAAATTATGGTGGAAAATAAGTATTTGGTCAATAACAAAATTTCATCTCAATACTTTGTTATATATCCCTTGTTGACGATGACAAAGGTCAAACGTTTTCTGTAAGTCTTCTCAGGGTTTTCACACACTGTTGCTAGTATTTTGGCCCATTCCTCCATGCAGATCTCCTCTAGAGCAGGGATGTATTGGGGCTTTCACTGGACAACACAGACTTTCAACTCCCTCCAAAGATTTTCTATGGGGTTTAGATTTGGAGACTGGAGATCTGGAGGCCACTCCACGACCTTGAAATGCTTCTTACGAAGCCGCTCCTTCATTGCCCGGGCGGTGTGTTTGGGATCATTGTCATGCTGAAAGACCCAGCCACGTTTCATCACGATGCCCTTGCTGATGGAAGGAGGTTTTCACTCAAAATCTCTCAATACATGGCCCCATTCATTCTTTCATTTACATGGATCAGTCGTCCTGGTCCCTTTACAGAAAAACAGCCAGAAAGCATGATGTTTCCACCCCTATGCTTCACAGTAGGTATGGTGTTCTTTGGATGCAAGTCAGCATTCTTTTTCTCAGAAACACGCCTCTGATTGGCTGTAGAGCCGTGATTAATGTGGGAGCACCAAGTACCTCTCATCCCTCCCCTCTGAGAGAGCTCGGCCAATCAGCTCTCTCTAGAGCTCCGGCTGTGAGAAGTTACAGCATCACTGGGGATGACCACTTAGAGGCCCAATTTTCTAATAATTGCTTCCACAGTTGATTTCTTCACACAAAGCTGCTTACCTATTGCAGATTGAGTCTTCCCAGCCTGGTGCACATCTAGAATTCTGTTTCTGGTGTCCCTTGACAGCTATTTGGTCTTGGCCATAGTGGAGTTTGGAGTGTGACTGTTTGAGGTTGTGGACAGGTGTCTTTTATACTGATAACAAGTTCAAACAGATGCCATTTATACAGGTAACGAGTAGAGAACAGAGGAGCCTCTTAAAGAAGAACTTATAGGTCTGTGAGAGCCAGAAATTTTGCTTGTTTGTAGGTGATACTTATTTTACCGAAGCATTTACCAGTTAATTCATTAAAAATCCTACAATGTGATTTTCTGGATTTAATTTTTCTTATTTTGTCTCTCATAGTTGAGCTATAGCTATGATGAAAATTACAGGCCCAGAACTTGCACAATTGGTGGCTGATGAAATACTTCTTTGCCCCACTGTATGTGAAAGATGCACAATGCAAAAAAAACTGAAAAAGTGTGATGTCTGTGGCTTTAATCATAGTGTGGATGTTGGTGCTGGATAGGCTTAATCTCCTGGAATTTTTTACACACAATAGTCTCAAGAGTTTACACAGGGTGGTGTGAAAAACTAAAAACAGCAAGTGAGAGGGAAACATCTTAAGAGAGAGAGAGAGATCTGGCCTTAAGACGAGACTGGCTTGAGCTGACAGAAAGTCTGTAGTAACGCAACTAGGAACTCGATACAACTGTGGAGTATGAAATGCCAGGAATATGTGTACAGCATTTATCATGTGTTATTCAAACAAATCTGATAAATTCTCGGTAGGTTGGCACTTTTGCAACACACACAAAAGCGTGAATGTGTGTGATATGTGAAACTCGGAACCAGAGAACTGAAGTGGACATGCACAGGACATCCTAAGAACATCTGCAGGATACACACAACAATACACACATTCATTCTCTGACGTTTTTCCTCTGCTCAAATCTTCCAAATCTCAGAAATATCCATAAACATTTATGACTCCTCAACATGGCACACACTCTTACACCCACCCTCGCCCCCCCATACACACACGTGTTTCATCACCCCTATGAAGACCTTCCATCGCCGTGAATTGTAATTCAGCTCAGCTAATTAATGCTAGGCGTGAACCTAAATGTAACCACAGCATCGGAAAGAAACTACATAAATATAGAAGTAATGGAAAACGCAGAGACTGGATGGATTAGTTTGTTGTGATTGTTTTTGTTCAGGTATTAATGTAGGTCCAGTGGTTGCAGGAGTTATTGGTGCTCGTAGGCCTCAGTATGACATCTGGGGGAACACCGTAAATGTGGCTAGCAGGATGGACAGCACTGGAGTACCAGGCAAAATCCAGGTAAAATATGTTCTCCCTCAAAAAATGCATTACTACAAAAGATGAGAATAAAATGACAACCTGGCAATCTTTTTTTTTTCCTCAGGTGACCGAAGACGTCTTCCGCCTCCTCTCTGGCCGGTACCACTTCCTATGCCGTGGTCAGGTCAGTGTGAAAGGCAAAGGTCAAATGCTCACCTACTTCCTAGAGAGCTGTTCTCATGAAGGGACTCTCCAATCCTGCTCCCAGAGCCTGGAGCACCAGGGAAGCCCATGTATCCAGACCAAGTCGAGCCATGCCCCGGGTACGACCAGTTATGGGGTCAAAGCACAGAACATTGGCCCTGTTCCCACTTCCTCTAACAACAGCATCCTCTACCTGCCCTCCATCTCGGTTGACGTAGAGATGGAGGTTTGACTGATAAGGAGGCACTTTCTATGGCAGCCAACCTGTTAGTGCATCAAGGAGGAGTGAGACATGAAGGGACGATGGAGGGCACGGATGAACACAGAACACACCGGCAAGGAGCGAGCCGCTTGTCTGAGAAAAAAGAAGTCGTTCCTGTCTGCAGGGTGACCGTGATGTTCATGAGAGATAAACCGGACGTTTATATCTCTCGTGCAGAGAATTATCCTCCTTCCCACACACATGCAAACATAATGAGCAGGTTTGTTTGCTTGTACGTATGTGTGTGCATGTGCATGTGTTTGTGTGCGCGAGTGTTCGTTTTAATGAGTCTTCCTCAGTCCTGCTAGATATCAGGGGTTCCTAAAGAGGAGCATGTGTTTTACAGTAATGGCAGCTTCACACCAACAAAGGAGCCACACACAGTCCTGTGTGTGTGTGTCTGTGTGTGTGTATGTGTGTGTGTGTGTGTGTATGTGTGCGTGTGTGTGTGTGTGTGTGTGTGAGTGTGTGTGTGAGAGAGAGAGATGGTAGAAAATTAACGCCATAGCATAAACCGTTCAAAGCATGTGTATACAGTGGGGACCAAACGTATATATCATTTAAACAGCGCTGTATTTTACATTTGTCTTCGAGTTGACTGGCAGAGAAAGTATATATTTTCATTTATGAAACCAGTTAGTGCTCACGGCATGACAAAGGGGGGGAAAAATCTCATTGGTGTTCTGTTTAGTCATCAGGAAGTTTATAAATAACATGGGGCAATTGAAAGCCTGTATTGACTGATGTACAGAAAACTGAATCTATTGATCGTATCCTTCAGATTTTTTATTCTTGTTGCCTTTCTGAGTGAATTAAGTGAGTGAACAGATGATATAGTATATCCATAGGCTAAAGCCTTGTAAATATAGTCCTGTTATCATCAACACTATGATAAACCATGGGCTCCAACAAGCAGTAAAACATTACAAGTAATGTAAAACTGCTCATGCTTACACACTGGTGCTTTGAGTAGGAACATTCTTGACGTCAATGCACTCTTCCTGCTGCTCTTTGACCTTCTAATATGACGGAGATGCCGTGTCTGACACAAACACAAATAGAGATTACGCTTTTGTCTTGAATCTACGACTAGCACACGCCGTGCGCCCCCAACACTACTTGCGAAATCGACATCTGAAGCAGTGGCTTTGCTGTTTATGAGGAATACAATGTACTAAATCAGCGGCAAGAACCTTAAGTGTCCACTGGGGATAACGAGCAGCTTTTTATAAGATTGAAAGTAGCTCACGTGGCTTGTTCTTATTTGTGGAAACCGTTGTGATGTTTGTGCTATTCGGAGTTTCTAAGTAGGCTAACACTCAGCTGGATCCTGCTACCATTGGGGGGCAAGGGGATTTAGCTTTGTGCTTGCACGAGAAATAGTGTGTATTCAATTTAAACAGCACAGTCAGCTGGCAGTCGCTGTAATACATGCTCAGAATCTACGGCTCTTCATGCACTCAGAGTATAAAAAGGGCCTTTTGGTTTTGTGGTCAAAAAGTGTATTCGATCTGATCAGTTAGTCTCTCATTTTTATTTGATAGTTTTACATATCTTGGTGAACTGCTACTATAACTTTGATATTTCTCCAAATATGCCTATGGAATGAATTTGGCTTCAAGCTTGCCGTTTTGCATGTCCCTCTTTTTCGCATGCCACAGTTCTACCTTGTCTTGTTCTTTTTGCTACAGTAAGTGCAATGTGACTCTAATGCATGACTAATGCAAACAAAAAACAAACAAAAAAAAAACAACCTGAACAATAAGGGTGAAATGTGTTATGGGTAATATTTAGAAAAGATTTTTAGTTACATTGCATGAATGTAGAAAAATGGCCTTTTGTTAATTTATTTTTTTTACTGTGCTTTTGGTCTCAAACATTTATCGACAGCTTGTTTGCTTTTTTCTTTCTCCATGCATGGTGCTGTAAAGTGTTGGAGAAAGCTTGGGAGTTTTGTAGCAATGCTGCCTTTTTTTGGCTCTTGAGGTGACTGCCTTCTATCCAGGGGTTGTTGGTTTGGGTGTATTCCTTTGTGCCAACACATTTTGTTACCAACATATCAATTCCAGTGTTCTATTGTAGCACAATTTTGTGATATCGTGTTTAATTCAACTTTATAAAAACAATATAGAATTTTATATGCACTGGATCCATCAAGGGTACAGTTTTGGCGTAATGTCAAACTTTTGGGGTTGGATGTTTCAGTGTTGGGTGTCTTGGTGCCTGGGTTTTGGAGAAGTATATTTTCTTGAATATCCATTAGTTCTTGGTAAAACATAGCTACCTAGTGACATAAAATAAAGCTCTTTAAGCTGATAATTGGACACAAAATTACTCTTTGAGCGTCGTTGCACTTCTTAGGGGCAACAACATGTGTTTACCCTAAAAGACTATATTATGAGAATATAACATCTGAGATACTTAATCTTTCTATACAATAAAAATATGTCAAAACCATTATAGTAAAAGCCAAACTCTTTACTTAATCTCTGAATATGCCTAGATCAGAGGTTATGATCAAACAAATGTAGCCACATGAATAAGTATCTATTTTCTATATACAGAGTACAGTGGCCTAATATATAACCATTCTAAATAATATGTTATAATGTTCACAGTAAATACACTAGATTTTCATGTTAATTAGATATTTTCATATATGATACGGGTTTAAAATATCAAACGTATGGAATCTAATGCAGAGTAAACTGAAAGTATTTTACTTATAACCATAAATATATGTGCTATTTTTTGGAGTTGCAATGTATTGATTGCAATGTTGATATATGTGAATGTACATTTCATATTGAGATCTTTTATACTTGTGTTTGCACTGTTCTGGAATAAAATGACAATGAGAGACAGAGCTGGAGTTGACATACTGTTTGAGTGTTTGTGTATGTCCCATGTAATTGTGTCATTGCACCCTGTTTGTGTGCCCTTGAGGCAGTTGTTCGAGATTGTGAAGATGACCGTTGGACCTCAGGAAAAACATATTGAGCAAAATAAGTGTAAATTACTGTCCCTGACTTTTATTACTACATCAAGCCAAAGCCATAAAACCTGAGGTGTGTACATGTTAAAACAAGGACTTCTGATTGTGCAGAATAACAACACAGTTATGAGAGTAAAATCTTAACCTCATAATCTTTGTTTCTCTTATTACCTTTTCTTTCGTCAGTACACTAAGGTCATAATTGGACTGCCTACTTCATGTCATTATCACTGCTGAAACATTGGCCTCCCATGAACTCCTCTAATTGGCAATTCCTAATAAAAAAACAGCCTGGTTTGATTTTAGAGCACTTTATGCGTGTAGAGCCCTTTTATGTATGTCTTCTGACATACATTATGGAGATGCCAATTTCATTTTACAGCAGGACTTACCACCTGCCCACAGTGCCAAAACTTCCACTAACTGTTTTGCTTGGACAGCCAACTTATCTGACCTGAACTGTTTAGAAAATCTATCAGCTATTGCCAAGAGGAAGTTGGCAAACATCTGACCCAGCAATACAGTGCCATGCAGCATTGATACAGTAATGCGTGTTAAAGGAGCCCAACCAAGTATTAAGTGCATAAATTACCATTTTTCATATGTTAGAGAGAGATCTTTAAATTTCATAAGCTGTAAGCTGTAATCAAAAATAAAAACAAAAAAGGCTTGTAATGACTCAAGTATATGAGGGTTTCACTTTTTAAAATTAAATTACAAAAGAAAGATAACTTTTCAGAATATTTTTCTTTTTAGAGATGCTCTATATATAAAGTGAAATTTGTTTTTCATTCAAGTGTGCTTGTATCTCAAAAGCAAATTTTCATATAAGAAATAATGGAAACTCAGATGATTTGTTCCACAACCCAAAAATGTTAATATAAAAATAATTAATACAAAATGTAAAGAAAAAAAAAAATTAACCTGCACTTTACCTTTGAAAATAATCCAGACAGAGCAGTGTTTCCATTAGTGTGTGTGTGTTTGTGTGAAGGCGAGAGGAGAGGAGGAGGGAGGGGGCTACTGTGTAGGAAAACTTTCACACACAAATACACGGGCATGAGCCCACACACACACACACACACACACACACTAACGGAAACACTGCTCTGTTGAGAAACTACTTTATCAAGGAACAAGAAATCAGTGCTTTCTGACAGACCGGTAGACTCTAGAAACTGAAAACTTTAACAAGGAACCTCTCTAATGACACTTTTGCTTTACGTGCACGCATACACGTGGTCACAATGTCATAATAAACAGTACACACTCACAGATGTTGACTATACGTCTAGTGATGCACGATCACTGAGACTGAGCATGTGAGACGATTACCAATAATTCCATAGCGCGCGAGAGAGAGAATAACCATTAGCTTAGTTGTGATCATGTGATGCTCAGCAGACAAAGTGGAGGAAACCCACCAAACACAGGAAGAACATGCATGGAGGTGCAAGACGACAGTGCTAACCATTAAGCCACCGTGCCACCCAGGTTAATTAATAATAAAAACATTATCTATATCAAGTAATGGAAACAATAGTTCTTTTAAATAATGAGATATAAAGAATGATTTTAGAACATTATTTGCACTGTTTGCTACTGGTGATGGCACTATTACTATTTTTGCACAACTCAGCAAATAGTTTTTTCTCGACAGAGTAAATAGGAAGCATATCTAAAATGCCACCCCGACAGGAGGTCAATTTTATTCACATATCCGATTTTTTTTTCACCATTAATGGAGTGATGTCAAATCAAAATGGCTGCACACAACATCGGGGGGAAAAACTGTAATACTGAATATGCTAGTATTATTGTTAGATTAAAGATTAACCACACACAGACACACACATCAATAGTTATCTTTGTCCTTTTTTAAAACTAGAATAGAATGTTTCCATTTGGAGATGCAAACAAATCATAGAAGTAGCTCACATGTATTATACAAAAAATAGACACTGCAGTGCACCAGATACCAATATTTATAATGATATACAATATTTTCAGTGTGTAAGTGAATGTAAAAAATGTCCAAAGTCATTTGTGTGCCCAGGGGGTATGGAAGAAAAAATGAGAGAAATAAGTCGGTCCCACCGGTTTCAATGAATCAGTCCAGGGGCACGATGATAGAAAATTGGTGTCCTGTAAAGCTGTTCTGATGGTGAATAATTCTAATTTCAGAAAATCATCAAAAACACAGGGTTCACAGTCCAATACAGTGGAAAACTGCACTGAGACAAAATGGCATCCGGTATTCCCCTCATGATTAAAAGGAGCAGAAAGAACACGGTTACATTTCACAGTTCACCGTAAGATAAATTTCCTTAGGCATTGTTATGGTTTTTGGCCACATGGCAGTGAGGAGAAAGAGGGCAGAGCTTTAGTTAAGTGGATTGGTATGCTTTACATTTTATATTATATAAGACTCACTTTGTCTAACTTAAGAACAAATCCAACTTATGAACGTGCTCCAGGGATGAAATTTGTTCAGGCACTACCTGTGTATGATAATATTATTAATATTATATTAAAATAATATACATCATACTATATTTCTTTTCCTTGTATATATATATGTGTATACATTGTTTGTATACATTGTTTGGCTGACTTTGTGTGCGTGTGTGTGATAATGTTGGAGGTAGAGGTGGCGGGCCTCACATGTGGGTGAGCGGCAGGCAGGTTCCTTCTAGGCAATGTTTGCCCCGAACTGTTGAAACAGGAGATGCACATGAGTTTACATTATGAAAGGATCTACTGAGCAGTCTGGTAATCCGCGGATCTTTTGGAAACAGTGGAATGGTGAGTACTCTCTTTATTGTGGCATATTTTTGTTTAGTGAGTGAGAGTTTTCTTCTCACATACAGGACGGTATGTTCTTCACCATCAAACTCCTGAGACAACACCACCCCGAGCCTAGTCTCGGAGGCGTCACTCTTTCCTCCTTCTCTGTCCACCACACCTTCTTCAGAAGACCCATTTTCAGGAGATCTGAGAGGGTGCTAACAAAATGTTGATCATACATAGTGAGACACAGAAAGGCACATACCTGTTTCTTTGTCTTGGGTTGTGGATATGCTCGGACGGCCTTCACCTTTTTCTCCGGCAGCTTTAGCAAGCCATATCCAATCTTGTACCTGAGGTACTATGGCTCTGTTACTCTCAAGTGACATTTTTTGGGGTTCACCAGGAGCCCTCAACGTCCCCAACTTCTCAAGCACCTTTTTGAGGTGATGGAAATGATTCTCCCAGCAGTGAGGTTGAAATAAACCCGACTTTTCCAAGCTGGCCCATGAGATCATCCACATGAGTAAGTGCATACGTGTCAAATTCAGAAATGGAATTAAGCCATTGGAAGCTGTCACAGGCGGATCAATCCATCAGGCTTGGGCTTGTCGATTCTGATAAATCATATCATATCTCTATGATACCATGTCTTAGCATGCTTTCAACGTCAGCATTAATGGCAGGCTTCTGGGGCTTGGTACAGGCGCTATTGAACGATCGTGCCAGGCTGCAATTATTCTCATGTCATACCAGATGTGTGAGTTTCAGTACAGATGTGTGGTATTGGATCAATTCACTTTTTCAGTAAGTTAATATGATGTTGCTTTTGCGCTTAAACGGCTGTTGCAGTCTGTAATTTACTGCTCCAACTCTTTCCACTACTGTGAAAGGCAAAGTGTTTAGATATAGGCCAGGTAGCACTGGGGAGGAGCAACAGCACTTGGTCACCAGGCTGAACTCTTTGTCATAAGCTCTTTTTTGTTCAGCTTAAGCCTTTTGCATATGCTGTTTAATGACAGCTCCTTGACAAACTCAACAACTGATCTGAAAAGTTACTGTAAGACTGTTCCTTAGATGCTTCTTTTGCCACATCCAGCAGACTGTGGAGCCTCCATCCAAACAGTAGATCGCTGCGAACAGTACATGCAGAATGGTGGGGAAGTTAGGAGAGTCCTTGTGGCAGCGGACAGGCCAGGCAAGTTGGCAAGGCAAGCCGAGTGGAGCAGAATGCTGGAATTCTCTGAGGCTGCTAACATAGGAGGCTGAAAGACCCTACTCACCAATTAGGGCACCCAGCCCCTTCCTTTGAACATGGTGGAGCTGTCCACGGTACCAAAAGTGCGCTATATTTTCCATGTCTTGTTCAAGCATAGAGCTGTCCAATGTAAAGAGGCAGTGGCCTTTAGCCCATCGTGACTAGATAGATAGATCGATCGATAGACAGACAGACAGAGACCTAAAAAAAGTATACGCACTTCAACATGGAAACTCTCTTCTGACAGTCGTCAATGATGGTGAGACAACTGACATCTTTAGAAGAATTATATTACAACACATTGTGGTCATCTATATAAAAGAAAGGTTTTGACTTTACATTGGTCAGAACTCTCAACTCTTAATTATATCTTTATGTTTTTATTCATTGGAGAACTCAAAACCGATCTCAGAAAAATTTCTGCCTGTATGTCTGTCCAGCTGATTTGTCAGAGCATCATGCAAAACTCCCTAAACAGAATTTACCAGAACTTTGCCAGTGCTTTTGTATTTGCCCGATGTTAAACCTGCGCAGTAAATGAAATCAAAAGGTTGAGTAGAAGGGAAGTTATGAGCAGTTTTGTGCCACATTATGTCACAGCATGTAGCACTTTGTTGGATGAATATAGCGCTTTTTCCCTTGTGGTAGGCGTGGCTATACAAATCACTTAACAGAGCCAATCAATGCAATAGTTTACCATGTATACAGAGAATATGTTGCAGGCACGGAAACAATTGCAATGTACCTACAAGCTGCCACATTCCTCACCAAACACAAACAAAAGCATGACACAGCATTGGTTAGTCCATAAAATCGATATACATTATGAAAATTGAACCTTGTGCCATAAACTAAATCAAAATGTTGAGTAGAAGATCAACATTTTTAGCTTTTTAGCTTTAGCTGCCTTATAACTATTTCTGCAAACTCCAAACCCAAATATAACATTAGTGTCGGTTATGGTCAATACCAATTTGGTCATTTTCAAGTATAGCAACCCAACTTCAAATTTTGAAATGATAACTAGCAACATGATAATGTTTCAATAGCAAGTCGTTAAGAAATTTAACAATATTATGCCGAGTCCTAAAGAACTGCTAATGAAACCGTACTGTTGCTACCCACATGAAGCAAAATTACAACTTTGCTACCGGCTATGATAACTACCTTATTCTGTCACATTATTGAATAGACGGCAATCTATTGGAGGAATAGGACATATGTCAAATGTCTAGCTATTTAATATTAGTTAGCTAAACAAGTGCATAGAGGATGGTACCCTCAACTTTCCTCCACCAGAACAAATGACCAATAATGACATGACCATGCCTTATTTAATCCTTGGTGCTTTATTATTATTTAATGCTTTTGCTTTGACGACTTATTTGCTGGAGCCCTTCAGATGAAGAACTACAGAATATCTAGGAGTATACGTGTTGCGGGGAACAATGTTGACAGACATTGTTAAATGTAGGGACACCAATCAAAGAGATGTGAGAACCAATCCAACTAAGTATCCTGCTGTATGACTAGAAGAACAGGCAACACACAAGGTATGACTAGTACGCTAGTATTTAGTACCCAAAAATGGTGCTAGAACCCACCCCAAACTGGATCCAAAAAACATAAATGTTGTCTTATTATAACTGACATTATTTACATTTACCAGATGTGAAGACATTTATAATTTCTGCCATCCAAAATTGGGAGACAAGTAAAAATTTTTAAATAAATTAGTATTTGTTAAATGAGCGAGGTCTTAATATACAAGTATGTATACGCTTTGTCTGCCAAGTGTTACATGATCACAACTGAGCCAATGTTTCTTCTGTCTCTCGTGCTGTAGGATTGTGGGTAATCGTCTTCCATACTCAGTCTCAGTGCATGTGCGTCACTCGTATAGTCAACATTCGTGCACATGTGTACTGTTTACTATAACATTGTGACCACCTGTGTGCGTGTGTGTAAAGCATTTTTTTGTATCCAAGTGTAGTGACTGTTCTTTAGTAACGGTACTGCAGCAATGGCCCCTGTGAAAAAAAAAAGTTTAAAAGCCTGTGGCAGTGCAGGAGATGATTCTGTTTAATGACAATGCAATGTCACATTTTTGCAAAATCCTCAAAAAGTGGCAAAAGCAAGTATCATTAAAATCACACAAAAAGAAGAAGATAAGTAACCAGAAACTGTGTGACAGGAGTGATTCCATTATATGTGTGGGTGTGTATGTGCATGTGTCGTCCTACACAGTAGCCCCTCTGCTCCGGCTTATTTTATCGTCTAACACCAGTTATGATTCTTTTCAAAGGTAAAGTGCAGGTTAATTTGTTTTATTTTACTTAAAATTTTGTATAATTATTTTTATGTGTATATTTTTTGGCTGTGAAATTAATTGTAGGAGTTTCCATTATTTCCTATGGGGAAATTCTCTTTGATATACGAGTGATTTGATATACAAGCACACTTCCGGAATGCTTTATGTTCGCAATTCAAAGTTTAACTGTACTTTAACTTTGTTTATTTATTTACAACTTTCACATATGTGTACTTTACTTGAGTAGCTTTAATAGTGGATAATTTTTCATTATTATTTTTTAGTCCACTATATCATACAAAACAATATCTATACTGTTTCAGACAGTATATGGTTTCAAACAGTGATAAAACAGCATATTCAGAGTATGGAAACAGAGAGATAGACTCTTTTATCATGACTTAAAAGGGGAGTAATCAATTCTGGAGAAACCTGACTGCCGTTTTTCAGTGCTCCCCAGAATCTCTGCTCAAAAACTCATGGATGCAGATCGCCAAAGCTGTCAAAGTGGAAGTCTCACACATTACAAAATGAAGAGTCATCAAACAAATGTTATGCAAGCAAGCACACATGCAACAAGTTCAATTGGCTTTTTATTCTTTTCAGCCATATATAACTGGTACAGTAAACAGTGAAATCAAACAACGTCTGCCTAGAATCAAGGTGCTACATAAAACAACACAAAATCACTGCCAGGTCCTGATACACTACAGTAGACGACTCAAATAAATAACACAAAAATCAACCTGCAACGTGATCTTGTTGAAAAATCTGTCTGCGGTCTGGGGAGAGATGCATTACAAGCGTTGAGCGAGAAACCGGTACTGCGGCATACGGGTGGAGGTCCATGCTAAGTTAAAAGCTAATGCTACCTGCCCATCACTCTCATCCTTGCTACTCTCCAATGTCTTCTCTTTGGAAAATAAACTGGACTACATCTGATTCCAGACTGACATAAGTCTAGGGACTGCCGCATTTTTGTTTTCACTGAGATGTGGTTTAGCAACGACACCATTCTGCTAGATGGCCTAGTCTTATTTTATGCTAACAGAAACACAGCTCTGTGCTATAAGGTGTGGTCATGTGTGTGTTTCTATAAACACAGAATGTTTAAACAACTGTACAAGTTTCTAGTTCTTGCTCATTGCTGATATGTTAGAGTTTTGTGATTGTTACATGCAGGCCGTTTTATTTACCACCCAAATGCATGCTCAGTCATAGTATACATTCTCGGTGCTCAACACAATGGACTGTTTATTGTCACTGGAAATTTTGAACCTTGAGTCTGTTCTCCCTAAGTCCATAAACCTGTGGACTTTGCAAGGAGAGGAGCTTATCTATGCAATACTTTCTAAAATGAGAAAGTTTGATGTTTTCCACTGATTTGATGTTTTCTGTAGATTTGTAAATGATCAGATAGGTTAGCAAGAAAGATAACATCTGTAGTACTGTTACCTAGCATAGAATTTCCAATTATATATTTAAATAACGATTCCAAATGTGGTAGCAAACTTATGTTTGGAGTCCTTGTGGCTGCAAAACCCTTTCCAAAAGATATACAGACAAATAACATGATGTAGCGTTTGATCAAACAATCAAACAAGTAAAATAGACAACTAGCAGACCAAGGAGAGATATTCCTTATTTGTATAATCTAATAAAATACTTATTGTAACTTTGAAGCCTACAGTAAGTAATTACAATCTCAGTATATTTGATATTTAAGTAAATGTTCAAGTAAGTACTTTATACTTTTTCCCCTGAAGTACAAATGTAAATGGGAGACTTTTGTCTAGACTACGTACACCTTTACTCAAGTATAGGTTTTATCTACTTTACCACCATTGCTTACTGTCCTTATGTGGGTTATAGACAGGACAAAGACAAATTATTCCAGCTAGAATGCACTATGCACTGGTATACATTCATGTTTAAAAGTTAGTACCCCCTCTTTTAATTGTATGTTTTTGTGTAAAAACATAATACCAATCAGGTTGTAGCGGGTCTTAGTGTTAGGAGAAAAAGAACCTCAGCCAAACAACATGTGTCGTTATTTATTTAACAAACATGAAGCCAAAAAACAAACTAGCAAACAAATAAACAAAAAAAATGTGGGCAACACCAAGTACCCCCATGATTCAATTGCTTTGTGTGTTTTCTTTGGCCAACATTGCTGCAGTGAATTGAAGTTTCTGGGAATTTGCATATGCACAGCTATCTTAAGGTCCCGCCACAGCATTTCAGTTAGGGTAAAGTCTGCACTTTGACTTGCCATTCCAAATGAATTGTTTTATTTTTCAGCCATTCCGATGTATATTGACTTATGTGC
The DNA here is from genome assembly GCA_013621035.1 of Clarias magur. Classification (NCBI taxonomy): domain Eukaryota; kingdom Metazoa; phylum Chordata; class Actinopteri; order Siluriformes; family Clariidae; genus Clarias; species Clarias magur. The sequence continues at coordinate 506,635 of QNUK01000135.1, read as the reverse complement.
TTCAGATTGTTGTCCTGTTGCATGACAGACCAAGCTTTTGGTGTCAGACAGATGGCCTCACATTTGCCTCACAATACTCTGTTATACAGAGGAGTTCATGGTCAACTCAGTGCAAGGTGCCCATATACTCTTTCTGCAAAATCAAGCCTAAATAATCACCACTTCACCGCCATGATTGACGATGAGTATTTCAGCAATTCTTTTGAAATGCTATTTGGTTTTTGTCAAACATTAACAGCACTGAGCATTAAGGCCAAACAATTCCACTTTGGTCTCATCTGTCCATATTACATTGGTAAAGAAGTCTTTTTTTTTTTTCAGATGCAGTTTCGCACACTTTTTTTTTAGATAGCAGTGGCTTTCTTCTGGCAATCCTTCCCAACAAACTGCATTTGTGTAGTCTTCTTCTAATTTTGCTGTCATGGACTTTAACATTTAACATGTTAAGTGAGGGCAGAGATTAAACTCTTGTGTTTTTTGTATTTCTCTGAGGATTGTATTCTCTGACCTTGAGGTAAATGTGCTGGTATGTGCAAGCCAGGGAAGATGGCAACAGTCTTGAATGCTTTCCTCTTATAATGATCTTCCTTAGGCAACTGGTCCCACTGAATTTTATTTAGGGGTATCAGAGTAAAGAGGGCTGAATACAAAAGCAGGGCACACTTTTCAGATTTTTATTTGTTAAAAAATTAACAACCATTCATCATTTTCCTTCCACTTTGTGTTGGTCCATTACATAAAATCCCAATAAAATACATTTATGTTTGTGGTTGCAACATGACAAAATGTGGAAAAGTCCAAAGTGTATGAATACTGTATGTAGGCACTGTATTAAGACTCAGTACAATCAGTTGATTTTTATTAAGTTTTTACACCAAAACACATAATTAAAAGAGTGGTACTAACTTTTGAACATGACCATATGATTAGGCAAATCTATTTCTGTATGCTTAACTACCACTGCTGTTGCCATAGACGATCATGCAGTGTTTTAGTGTTTATACTGTAGCTCCATTATAGTCAAATGGACCGGCTGATATTAACCAGTCCAACTAGAACTGTATCGTTTGTCATACACCCATGAAAGAGGTGTCAAATCGTGCGGCTCATTCGGGATTGGGGTGCTAAGACTCTTTTGAGGGGGCAGGCAGTAAATTGCCCCCAGAGGGGGCAATTAATCTCCCCAAATAATCCCATAGACTTAACATTGAGACCAACTTTGACGGGTTGACGTGCCGAGTGGCAATTTGGTGGAAATCTCACATTTACCACATTTGTAGAGGCTTGCAATCTGTGTTGGAACATACCCCGCAAGAGGGTATAGTTTTTACCCCCGGGGTAAAACAGGTGCCCAAATTTGCCCCATTGACTTATAATGAGGAATTTGGTGGATGACTCGTCACTTTCCATTCTTTGTACACCCATGAAACAGGTGGCAAATTGTGTGTTTATTCGGAGTAAGGGGGCTTGACATGACTTTTCTAAGGGGTGAGTGGTAAATTGCCCCAAAAGGGGGCAATTAACATACAATTGTAAATTCCATAGACACTTTGAAACTGAATTTAACTGTGGATCCCACTGTCGTAGAGACATGGTGGTGGGCTCAATTTACTCAATCAATCAGTCTTTCGCATTTATCATGATGCTCATAAGCCACGCCCCCTAGCAAAATCATGCTTTTTCTTCTTCCGTATGAAAGTTTGGCGCGTAACTAGTCCCGCACCGTTTGTCGTAGACCCATGAATGAGGTGTCAAAACGTGCGGCTTGGTCGGGAATGGGGTGCTATGACTTTTCTAAGGGGTCAGCGGTTAATTGCCCCCTAACCATCCCAAAAAATCCCATAGACTTAACATTGATACAAACTTTGACGGATTGAAGTGCCGAGTGAGAATTTGATAGAAATCTTACATTTACCACATTTGTAGAGGCTTGCAATCTGTGTTGGAACATATCCCGCAAGAGGTTATAAGGTGCCCAAATTTGCCCCATTGACTTATAATGGGAAATTTTGTGCATGACTCGTCACTTTTACGTTCGTCGTAGACCCATGAAACAGGTGGCAAATTGTGTGGTTCATTCTGGAACTTATTTTATTTGGGTTTATTCGGGTAAAGGGGGCTTTTAGGGGGAGCAGGGGGCAATTAACATACAGTAGTAACTTCCATAGGAAATTTTAAACTGAATTTAACTGTGGATCCCACTGCCGTAGAGACATGAGTGTGGGCTCATTTTACTCAGGCAATCAATCAGTCTTTCGCATTCATCATGATGCTCATAAGCCACGCCCCCTATCAACATCATTATCATGCTGTTAGCATGTTGCTAACACGATTAGCACGTTGCTAGCATTATGCTAACAAATATTAGCATTTCGCTAGCATTATGCTAATTATATTAGCATGTTGTCAGCATGATGCTAACAATATTAGCATGACGCTAACATTATGCTAACTACATTAGCATTTCGCTAATAACATGATTAGCATGTTGCTAGCATGCTGGTAGTGTGATTAGCATGTTGCTAGCATGACGCCTAGCTTATTAGCATGTTGCTAGCTTTATGCTAACTATATTAGCATGTTGCTAGCTACATCATTTGAATGCTGCTAACATGATGCTGGAGTGTTTAGCAAGTTGCTGGCATGACTCCGAAGTTTTGCCACGGCAAACACCACTTACATTTCCTTCAGGAAATGTACCTCCCTAGTTAGTGGTGCTTTGCGAAGTCGTTTGTCGTAGACCCATGAATGAGGTGTCAAAACGTGCGGCTTTGTCGGGAATGGGGTGCTATGACTCTTCTAAGGGGTGGGCGGTTAACTATTCGCTTTTTTCTTCCATACAAAAGTTTGGCGCATAACTAGTCCCGCACCCTTTGTCGTAGACCCATAAATGAGGTGTCAAATCGTGCGGCTTAGTCAGGAATAGGGTGATATGACTTGTCTAAGCGGTGAGTCGTAAATTGCCCCCGCACGGGGCAGTTAATCGCCCCAAAAAATCCCATAGACTTAACATTGAAACAAACTTTGATGGATTGTAGCGCAGAGTGAGAATTTCATAGGAATTTCAAATTTGCCACATTTAAAGAGGCTATCAAGCTGTGTCAGATCATACATAGCAAGAGTGTATAAGTTTGTACCCCTCGAACACATGAGGTGCCGGAATTTTCCCTATTGACATATAATGGTAAAGCTGCTCCACACTGAAGCAGTTAGTGGTCACAGTTTCATTAACTGCTTTGGTAACTTGCATAGAAACTATGAAACTGAACCTAACTGTCGATTCCATTGTCATAGAGACATGGGGGGCCCAAGTTTTGCCACGGCAAGCACCACTCACATTTTCTTCAGGAAATGTACCTCTCTAGTTATTATTATTATTATTATTATTCTAAGTAGTAGTAGTAGCTTTTGTCATGAAGTTCCCCATATTTGTCACGATTTTTTATTTTATTTTGACTTTTGCATTTTTTTTTTGGAGGGCTCTTAAACATTTTTTTTCCAGATTCCATTTCGCAGTGTTCATAGCATCTCACCTGTCACAGTCACATAACAACAACTGAATACACCTGCAACTTGTTCTGTTTGAATAATCTGTCTATTTATAGTCCGTGTTGTAGTTAAAGTCTTATGTCTCTGAGAATTTGCTGTTGCTATTCTGTTTTAGTTAGCGTTAGCATTAGCATCAGCTTTAGCCTCTAGTTTTTAGTTATGTTATTTCATGTTTGTGTTTGGATTTTGCTTTTGTTTGTTTTTTAAAATGGTAAAGTGTAACTTTATTGACATTTTATGTGTCTGTGACTATTGAGCAGTTACTATTTTTGACTAGGCTCTGTAGAAAGGCGAGCAAATCATTAAAATCTGTTAAATATATATATTTTAATTGTTGGTTCTTCAAAATGGATAACACTATGTACCAAATTTTCACTTTTGTTCTGTTCCTGGGTTGAAAGTGTGTTTTCCTAACCCGTTAGGTCTAGAACAGAAAGGAAATCACTGTTATTCCAGAAAAACTTTGCTTCTGTGACCGGGACAGTGAAATTTTGAAAATCGCGTGTTTTCGAGAAAATTCTCGATTTGCTTTCAATGCCGAGCTTCCTCCTAGAATATTCCTGAACTGCTAGAGTTGTCCAGATGTTTCTACCATTCTCCTGAACACTCTAGAACATTCAAGAAACTTCCAGAACTTTCGAGAAACTCTCAGAAATTTCTAGAACGTTCCAAAAGTAGCTATACAAGTATAAAAGCACAGGTGTCTCGAACCAAGATTCCAATTCGTGTTATTGCTGACTGAAAGGATAACGATTCGTAGTTGAAGAGAAGTTATTTATTTGATATGGCATCAAGAGGTTGTTTTCATCCAGCTGATTCATTCTGCTACATGTGCGGACAATTCATAAAGACAAGAGCGAAAAAGTATTCCGTGGAAGCAAGTCGTATAATGTGTGAGGCCTACAAGGCATACTTCGGCGTGCCGGTCGGGGACCAAGACAAATCTTGAGCACCGCATTTCACATGCAAATTTTGCAAGAAAACACTTGAAGGTAAACTGAACAGTTGCTTTCAATGCTTTAGATCTAGTTCATTTCAAGGAGTTGTAACTTACAAAGTTTTGTCATAAGTCATGTACTGTAGGCAAATACGTTCCATCTTGAAATCGTTCCATATTTTGAAATTTCCTGCCCTCAAATTATTATAATTCTTATATATTATTATGTGCTATGTGGAGTTGGTGCAAACTCTCATAAAGAATTACGCCAAAATGGGATGTAGAATGTCTCTGAAAGTCCATATCCTTGATTCGCATCAAGGAGAACATGGGCGCTTACTCTGAGGAGCAAGGCGAGCGCTTTCATCATGATACAGTATATTGGACTTTGAACATCGTTACCAAGGACAGTATAACGAAAACATGATGGGGGACTACATTTGGGGGCTACTTCGAGAAATTGATTCACAGTACAACCATAAATCTAGAAAATCTATGCATTTCTGAACCTTGTTGAGTGGTTTCCGACTGTGTTTGTCTATTCCTTGTGCAATTTTTGTTTTTACCTGATCATAATGACGAAAATGAAAAAAAAAATTGTTTATTTTCACAAAAAAAAATAGTTTTCTTCGTGCTGTTGTCATGAAAGCAAACTTTGTGCTTAATGAAGTCATTTTTTCACATACTTTAGACATAAGCAATTGAAATATAACACTTAGAAGCCAGGAACAAAAATTGTGTTACATAGTGTAATCAGTATTTAATTGAAATGAGTATAATGTTTGTTAAACAAAGAGCTAAAAATCACAAATTATCACAAAAAACTATGCTAATACATGGGTATGGCCTCCTTTTGCTGACCAACATAAATCCTAATGGTATGAACTTCACATGATGTGAAATAGTCCTTTTAGCTTTTAGTCCATGCTGATATGAATGATCACATTTTCATGCTGTGCACTCTGTAGCATGCTACCACATCCCAAAGATGTTCTTCTAGATTCAGATCTGGTGAATAAGAAAGCCAATAAAAAACTCATTTCAATGTCATGCTCATGAAACAAGTTGGAGACGACCTCTCCTTTGTGATATGGCACATTATGATGCTGGATGCAGTCATTTGAAGATAGCAAATTGTCCCCATGAAGGGATACACTCTTAAATAGACTGTGGCATTGAAGCAATGATCGACTGATTGGTATTAATGAACCCAAAGATGGCTAAGAAAACATTCCACCAGCCTGGACTGTTGATGCAGTAATTCAGTCTATTAATGCCAAATTCAGACAAGGTTACAAGGTTTTCCAACTGTCTAATTTGATCTAATAGTGTTCAGTTCATGGCTGACAGAAGTGGAACTCAACATTTTTTTTTGCTGATGTAGCTAGGAGTAGGGGTGATTCTATTGATATTATTTTTTAAAATATTGTTACATGATATACAGTGACCAGCCATAAAATTAACAACACATAACATTAACATGTTAAGCATGATTATCAATTATATAGCAGTAAACTGGTGACAGGATCAGGGGCACCCATGATCACTGGGACCAAAGGCCAATGAGTCAAGTCAAGTCAATTTTATTTATATAGCGCTTTTAACAATTGACATTGTTGCAAAGCAGCTTTACACAATCAAAAGAAGTAAGTTTGCATGCAATGTGAATGTGTATGAATAAAAATGATAAGATTGTCCCTGATGAGCAAGCAGAGGGCGACGGTGACAAGGAAAAACTCCCTGGGATGGTAACAGGAAGAAACCTTGAGAGGAACCAGACTCAACAGGGAACCCATCCTCATCTGGGTAATAACAGATAGCAGGGATTGAAACAAGTCTGGCCTGATCCCACAGAAAAGCCAATGCAGCACAAATGCATGGGCCCAGCACACAAGGAGATCAAGGCCCAGTCTCCAAACTTCCCAGTTCCCAGTTCAATCCACTGTGGCCCAACCTCACAACTCAAAGCACCCAAAGTCAACCCAAATGCTAATTTTAATTACTACTGCAGTATGAAAATTATTTAACCCTTTGATAAGAAATCTCTTCAGTACTAAATAGAGCTCCTTTTAGGCATCATGACCTGCTGCAAACGTGATGTATAGCCAGACACTAGATTCTGGCAATGCTTTTGAGGTATCTTAACCCATTCCTCATGGACAATAGCCTCTAATGTGCTGCAACTGCTTTTTTGTGTTATAAAGTGACAGTGTTGGTCACTGTAGAACCCCCCCAGGATGTCAAGGCTTGGTGAATGTAGAGATCATTGTCCTGTTGGAAGGTCCAATGACGCATCAGTTTCAGCTTCCTCACTGATTGCATGACGTTTTCTTACTTGATTGAATCCATCTTTCCCTCCACATGCTGCATTCTGCAGGTTTCCAAGAGGAAGCAAAGCAGCCCCATAGCATCACCAAGCCAGCACCATATTTTACTGTAGGCAGGGTGCACTTTTCTCCATATGCTTCATTCTTTCTCCTTTAAACATACTACTGATTCACAGGCCTTAAAAAGTTCAAGTTTTTAATTTAGTCCAAAAAACAGAATTCCCAAAGTTTTTGTGTTTTAGCGTCAGTAACGAAGTACGTTTTGGGGTGACCTTCAGTACTGTATGCGCCTTATAGTGCAGAGTGAAGCTTCAGTGCCTGCTGCCACCAAATCTTTCTGTAGGTCATTTTAGGTCAATCAAGGGTTTTTCAACACTTGTCTCCTCAGAAATAGCAGCAGGTAATGGTTTCCTCTTTCTGCCACGTCCAGATAGTGTAGGCACTGTTCCTTTTTATATCCTTGTTTGTGCAAGGCTATGATCTTCTCTCTTTGACAACTCTTTTGACATTTCTGACAGAAAGTAGAGCTTAATCAAGTACATCTGCGTCATCTAATCTGTGCTTGAGACAACACCTGATTTACAAATTTGTGCTTTAAAGAAGGATTTCATTTAGGGGGTTTAATAATTTTGAAACTGCAGTAATCATTAACAGGGCCATTTGTTTTGAGAAATAACTTGGAATATTATGGTGTTAAGCTGTTTAAATGGCTCTTGTTTCACTGATTTATTACAAACAGCAGCAAGTTAGTAATTTGTACCTCAACTGTACCTTAAAATGTCAATATACGACCCAACCCTAGTTATAGCCTATTATCCATCCATGCCATTTTCAAGATCCCCCCCCCCCCCCCCGCCCATTCTGATTGCTGATGGTTTGTATCTGCACTGCTGTCACAAGATTCGCTGATAATATAATTGCATGAATAAGCGGGTCCCTAAAGTGCACAGTTAGTGTATTTGGTTGTGCTCTGGAAGAGACGCCAATTGGGTTATAGGCACTAGGCACCTCAGGGCATATCAAAATAAATGAACTACAGCATGTCAAGGGATATTCAAACTTTTGAGCTTGCTTATTAAAGTAACTGCTTACATTGTGTTTTTCTGCAGAAGAGCACAGCTCAGCAACAAACCAAAATCTAGCTCTGGGTGCATGTGTCACTTGCCTATTACATAGCACTAACTGTGAAGGTAGAGAAAGTTGTCTGTTAGTTATTGGTTGGATACTTGACAATGTAAAGATATATTCCTTTTTTTTTTTTTTTACTGCTATTTAATCATCCATGTCAAATTCTGTCTAAATCCTCAAAGGCAATTTCAAGAAAGGGCTTCCTTCTTATTATGTACTTATCTGGCCATGGCTGATATGAAATATGTAACTCAGAGCACAAAGCATGATGTGCCAGTCCATTGTGGGGCGCAAGCGCACACACACTATGGGCAATTTGGAAACACCAATTGGCCTAATCCGCAGTAACCAGAGAAAGCATTTCATTAAGTGACATAAAATGTACATAAGGTCAGAGTTTTCTTACCCAAACATGAGGTTTTTTTTTTCTTGTGTTCTTGCTTTTTAGGACAATTGTTAAAACAAGCATGTGTTTTCCATGACACGAGTTCCCAAAGATCAAGAGCAGTTGATCTTGGCATCATCTTAGTTTCTAATCCCATCTTAATTTTGCTCAAGAACTTCTTTGTTACAGTCACATTTTCACCTTCAAAATAATGTCTGGGATAGACCTAGACCATCATTAATGGTAAAGACTGATTAGTCACTACACTAACACCACTGGTAAGTGAATTTAATAGCACTGATAATCAATTATATAGCAGTAAATAGGAAAATCTTAAATAGGATCATTGGCAGCTTCATTTATGCCTGTTGGGACCGAAGGCCAGCATGTGCGTTCCAATCCGACGGAAATCCCAATGTAGCACAATTTGCTGAAAAACCTCATCAAAAGATATAAAAATCACGGCCTGCTGTGTGTGGGGGTTCAGCAGGCAAAGGGTTTAAGGTTGTTGATCTGGCCTTCAAATTTCCCATATCTTAATCCGACTGGGTCTACATGGCAAGCGCCGTAAAAAAAACAAATCTGATCCATGGAGTCACCACCCCTCCAGTCATAGCATTCAAAGGATCGCCTGTTGATGTCCTGGTGCCAGGTACTACAGCACACCCCAGAGGTCTTGTGGAGTCATGCCTTGAAGCACCTAAGCTTCCCCGGTGGCCCCAGGGTCCCTACACAATATTGGACTTCATGTTTTATCATTTTTATTGCATCTTTAAATCATGGATGAAAGAATTGAGTAAGAAACATTGGCAGGCAGTCATCGCTACTGACATTTTTAGTACTGGTAGAAATGGTACCTGAGCCAGAAACATTAATCAGCAAATCTATGTGCAATTGTTTCATCAATCAGCATCAATGGTGTGCACTATTTTAAGCTTTACTTGTGTATCTTGGCTTAGCTTCTATGCTTACCTGGGCACGAAGGATAACCAAACTCATTATGGGTATTTAGTAAGATAAGTTGAAGGATCATGGGTATTTGTCAAGTCTTGCCACAGCATTCAACTGAAAGGTGATAGTACATCAAATGCTGTAACTTTAGACCTTTTGATTTTACAGCTTTCCAACCTATCTAATAAACATGGAATTGTATTTATCCAGAAACCATAAGGAATACAAACAGGAGGTACAGAGTACGCACTCTTTTAATGAATGTAATACAGGAAATATTAATCATTTTATGGTAGTGGTACATTTAATATTTTCAAGCAGTTAAGATAAAAAACTAAATATATTAATAAATGATGGAAAAATGTTAACTCCACTTGCAAGAGTCTGTTTATTTATTTGTATATTCATTAATTTATTATTATTATTATTATTGTTTTTTTTGCCTGTCCACATTTGAGTACATGCAAGGTCAATGGAAGGTTGCAGATCCGGAATAGTGTACCCATTCCTTTTTTCCTGTACGTTCATGCAGCTTTCCGGCCGGAACCCCGCTTTCCCAGATCCTGGAATACAGATTGTTATCAGGCTGGTGTTAGCACACTGCATTCTTTAACAGGAAAGAAATGTGCACAAAATATCCGATTCTGTTTTGGATGCTGTGAGAAAAAAAAAAAGCACACATTGAATAAATGCTCACACAACACACACACACACACACACACACGATATACATACGTGTGTGTGTGTGTGTGTGTTTGTGTGTGTATGTATATATATAATGTGTGTATAGCACACGAGTACGCATACACACCTTCATGTAGTATTTACCTACCTTTTTAAAAAACAAGCAAAAACAAACTAGGGTCTGCTGTAACTAAATTTCCTTTGAACTGCGTAAGAGTGACGGGCCTGGGCCTGTTTGGCTAATCCCAAGGCAAGGATTAGCCATGCCATCATCATGCAACTGAAACTGTAAGCAGTAAATCTGCCATGGGGCGCAGCTAAACTTGAATTATCTTTCACATACAGAACATTTCAATTCCTTTCTGTCTTCATCAGGTTTTTTTTTTTTTTTTACTGAAAGCTGCAAATCACTTCCTGTTCATCCCACATGAGTGTCTCTGTGTATTTGTATACGTGTGGTACACATGGAGATGAGTAAAGCGTAGGAGTGTTTTGAGGCCTCGGGTCAGGACGTGGCTAATGATTTCCACTTACCTACAAAGATGACTGACATTTACGAAGCACAAATATTATGTTAGCAGCTTTGCTTTGAGGCCAAGTATCAGAGGCAGAATCCGTGTTTCCCAAGAGTGGTTGAAGTTGTTTGTGATTGCCATGTATACAGTTTGGGACCGTTATGGTAAAAGGTGTGGAATGTGATTTGTTATTTTAAGGAGCAGTTTGACAGGTGAACGTAAACTGCACAATATATTGGTGTTGCTCAAACTAGGTGGAGGCCAATGACCTCTTGTGTTGATATAAGTGTGTGCGTGTGTGTGTGTGTTGTAGTGCATTTCACCTTCACCTCTCTAAATAATATTACACATTGTATATCCATAGCAGATGCACATTACACAAATACATAACACTCATAACACTATAGAACTACATTCAAGTGTAACAGTTTTAGCACCATCGATTTTAAAATCGTGGTGATTTAATGTGATGTTTGTTTACTTACTCAGTAGTTAGCACAGGCACCTTTCACCCTCAGGGGTTCAAATCTTGCCTCAGGTTTTCGTGTGAAGTTTCAATGTTCTCCCCATGGTCTTTCCACGTTGTCCAATATGTATGATTTGGGTGTGTGTGTGTGTGTGTGTGTGTGTGTGCGTGTGCGTGCTTGATAAAAATAAAGATAAAGTGGCACCACATTCAACATTTCCCTTGCTTTGTGCCCTGGATAATCTGAATTAGGTTCCGGGGTGGATGGATGGATGGATGGATGTTTCGGAATAAATAATACTGTGCAAAAATCTTGAGCCACCCATTATTTTTTTCTTTTACTTCCAAAGAGCGAGACTTTCTTTCAGCTGAATGAAGTCTTAAGGAATCATTCTCGAGGCTTCCTGACGGACTTTATTTGGCTCTGGCTTTATTTCACTCCAGTCTCTGCACCTGACCAGTTTTTGTTTGTTAACTTATCCAACTTAAGGCATGAACCAGTGAGAAAAAAGTGCAGATGATGACGGGCGATCATAAATATTCTGATATCAGACGGTGATTAATATACTGGTGATGCTGAATGCTGAGTGGTTGAAACAGACGAGGGGAAACTGAGGTTGCTGCTGAGTTTGTTAAATAAACAACCCACATTTTTAAATGGTATCTTTAGGTGCTTTGCAGCCAGGTTTTCACATGTCTTTTATTTACATCATTTAATTAACTATGAATGCATAATTGATGGCTTAACTCTTTGGTACAGTACTGTCTCCTTTTTCTTAATTTTAGAAGTATATTTTTATTGTTGATTGATTTATTAGCGTCATGAAATACTTTATGTTTAATACCTTTCTCCAGCTCTTTGGAAGGGGAGCATGTAAAATCAGTTTGCTTCATTCCCCCAGAATTATTACACCAGAGTTACACCTGAGATGCACGGTGATGATGGTTACAGTGAGGACTGGGGAAAGCATTTCTTAAAATTTCACTCGTACAAATTTCCGGTAAATCACTCTAATCCATATCTGCAAATATATGGATAACATATATCTTGTGTCTATGTTAACTGTTTACAATAAGTGTACAACAGTACAGCAGGATGATGAAGGACGTGTGTGGAGGAAAACGTGCCTCTAAGCCGATAGGAATGTTCAGTTAGAGTTGCTCAACAGTGACTGTTCCCAGAGTGACGTACAGCAGCGTCAGTGGAAGTACACAAAACAAAAGACAGCAGTGTGGGAGGAAAGATGGGCCTTATAAAGGCTACAACATAAATTATCATACTGACTGATGCAACTGTGCTCATTATTGTAACATACAATATGTTATATATATAACATATAATACATATAATATAATATATTTATAATAATCAATAACTGATTTTGTTTTTCTTATGTGGTTATGTCGTTTGCCATAGGTGTTAACATACCATGGTTACAGGTTTTACAATTCATACAAAGGAAGCGTGTCCTTGAAGACGTTACGGAAGTTAAGGAATGGCGATATCGCCAGTGAAGTGGCATGCAGTGAACCATTCACACACTGTATGCCAGCCGACCCTTTTTATCAACTAGAACACATTCAGGGAAATCATGTTTACAAGCTTAGTGCCAACATTTGCTAGCAGAGAGCACATGAATGACCACTGCACACCATTGTGTAGCGTGTGTTATGTGTGTGTGTTTATGTATATGAATGAGCATTGGCCATGCCTGGTTTTTAACATTACTCAAATAAACACTTCTCATTTGGCCACTTCCAAGCTAGCCGGAGAGAGGAGCCAGAGGAAACCATACACAATGGATGCCTGTGCATGGGAGTGCATGTGAAAAGGCTTTCCCACACATGCGCACACATGAAATGCTAATAAAATACCTGCATTTCTTTAGGGAAACTATTAGCTGATTGACAGCACGTCTGATAATGACACGATAATGCGCAGAGAACGACAGCCAGAGTTCGGCAGACACTTGATGGATGTAACAGCACGGCTCTCTTTTGTTTCTTGAACGTTTACTGTATGTATACAGTATGTACAGTATGCCGGTATAGCACCGGATTAAAGAGGCATATAAGAATGGAAGGAAATGCATGCTGCGATGCAAAATCAGTCACAAAGTACAGTTGCTTCCTTAACATGTGTGTGTATGTGTGTACAGTGTGCTGTTTTTGGCTCACCAAACTAAGCTCATCACATGAGTACATGTGTCTGTGTGTGTGTGTGTGTGTGTGTGTGTGTGTGTGTGTGTGTGTGTGTGTGTGTGTGTGTTGCAGGGTGATTTAGGATGAGCTTATCACATTAGCTTCCTCAGCCATGCCAGACTGAAAGAGCACTTACTCTCTCTCGCTCTGTGTGTATATGTGTGTATGTATGTGTGTGTATACAAAAGTCTTAGGAACCATACTACATGTATGGTACCAATTTTGTTATATACGTTTATCATGTCTGCATAATTATATACAAAATCTTTCAGTATTTACATATAACTTAAAAATTTATAAATAAAGAACATTACAGGAGAATATATGCTTGGCATATATGTAGACAGACCAGTTTTCAGATGGAAACAAAAAAAAAAACCTAATGTGCGCTCTTAATGTACAGCATATAGTATGGTGCCTAAGACTTTTGCACAGTACTGTGTGTGTGTATTTAATATATAAAATATGATGTAATATAAATGGGCAGTAACAGTGCTGGGATGTTTAACTATATGGGGGTATCACTCCACATTCCAATAATGGTTAATTACACTGACTGTCGTTCACCAGCATGTGTCATTCAGGAGTCAGTACAGCCCGCAGTACTGCAAAGAGGAAAGAGCATCTGCCTACCAAAACCCATATAAAACAATCACGGAAGCACTTTCAGCAAGAAAACTTATAAATCTGATAAGGCTATGTCATCTTGCACACCACGTCTCATTTAGTAATTGTTTCTAAAGTTGAGGTTTTTGAATCAACTTCTTTATTTACACCCAAATCTAACTAGTTTCTAATAAAAGTCTGAATCCAAAATAACCCTCTAATTCGTAAACTCACTAAGGTGAACGTAAACTCTAATGCGTTCCATTTAACATTATATGGGATTTAACCATGGAACAGGGAAGTTAACAGAGCTGATATTCTAAAGCAGAATACGGAAATATAAAGAGAAACCCATGAGATTTACTGGACTGTCTACTCAACTTTTGACTACACAGTACCGGTAAGAATTTCAAACTACTTTCACACCTGTTAATTAAACGAACTGTTGTTTTGGCTGCACTCTCTTGCCTCCGGCTACGTCACAGCAAAGCTGATATCCAGTACTATATCACTCCCTCAAATGTGATATTGCATAATTAAAATAATAAAACCTCAGTTTAGATTTACTAGATTAAAAATACAGGCCTCACAGTAGGGAAGCAATGCAATAAAAGGCAGCGCAATGTTACTGTTCGTTAAATGTTTTTTGTTGTTTTTAAAATACTGCATATGTTGATGCCTCCTTGACATGCAAGACACCACTGTTGCACAAATTTCTAGTGAATTTCAGTTTCACCAGAGGCATTAATTTTCAGCGACTCTTTGCTGGAGGGGTTGTGTTGCTCTACCTTTCTCTGTATGTTAGGTGACAACAACATGGCCAGACCATAATTGCTTTCTTCTTTAGAAAATCTTGCATGATTTTGGCAGAGTGCTTTGGTTCGTTATCATACTGGAATATTAGTCTCCTGCCAAGCTACCAGAGACTGGGACTCAACTTGTCAGCCAGTATTTTCGTATACTCTCAGGCATCCATGGTGCCATTTATAAAATGATTTCCACAAACAACGTCTGCACTCATTAAACTTCATATCATCGCACTCTAACTTACACGGTTCACTGTCAGAACTATGCATTTGTTCTGGTAATCCTTGTCAGGGTGGCAGCAACACGCTGGACCAGGATCTGATCAATGAATGGGCTTCCAATAGGCTTCTTTTCATGTTCTTCCAAAGATTTATTTTACTGGGACACTGTACATAGATGTTGATGTTATGCAACATCTTTTATGTTGTCTGAGTGGACCCAGAAACTCAGATTTCCATCAATTAAACCTGTGTCATGTCTAAAACACTTGACCTTTTTTTTGTGCACTGATCATGTTATCTTATAAGAAGAACAGCCACTGCAACTCTGATTGGCATATTGGTTCATTCTGAGACAAGTCATGCAGATAGAGACAACTGGTAGATCCCAAATTGAGAAAGTTCTGGTCTTCACAGGTCATTTTGTAACTATAACCTATAACATTTACAATTTCATTTAGGCATTTGGCAGACGCTCTTATCCAGAACAGCTTACAAAATTGCTTAATTTTCTGTCATTGAATAGATCCTTACACTGGGTTACTAGGTTACTAACTAAGTACCAGTCAATTACCGTTGGGAAGGTTTCCCCCCCACCTATTCTGGAACAGTCTTGCACGAACAGGATTGTCAAGTGCATTTGCAAAACCCACCAAGCGCCATGATGAAACTGGCTCTCATGAAGAAAATCCCATAGCAAGACCAAAACTTACCTCTGCTGCATAGGAGAAGTTAATTTAGAGCTACCAGCCTCAAAAATCACCAATTAACAGCTACTTAGATTAGAGCCGTTATTAAGCCTCTACAGAGCATAAGCAGCTGAGGCTGATGATTAGTCGCTCGATAGGTCAGGATTGGAATTTCGTACAAGTCTACCTGAGCCTCCAATAACTGCCTTGATGTTAATTGATATTAACATCAATTAACGTCTATTAACAACTGCTATACTGAACTGCCTGCCACCTAACACACAGTATGAATGCAGATCAATTCCTGCTTTCTGTTTAAGGGGTTCCCTGTTGCGTCCGGTTCCTCTCAAGGTTTCTTTCTACTGCTATCTAAGGGTTTTTCTTTGCCACTGTCGCCCTCGGCGTGCTCATCAGGGACAATCTGACCATTTTGATTCATACACATTCACATTTCATACAAACTTACTTCTTTTGATTGTGTAAAGCTGCTTTGCGACAATGACAATTGTTAAAAGCGCTATACAAATAAAATTTAATTGAATTGAATAGACATCTCAACATCAGCTGTTCAAAGAAGATTATTGCATATTTTACAAAGTAGAAAGAAATAAAAACCAGAAAGAACCATGGAATTAAAAGGTGAGTCCAAACTTTTGACTGGTGGTGTAACTCCGGTAAACCTGCAATTATCCAATTGACTAACCATGTTGAAGCAGAAGAATACATCAAATAATGCAGATACTGGTGAATAGCTTCAGTTAATCTTTACACCATACATCAGAATGGGTGTCATCAATTCAATTCAATTCAATTCAATTCAATTTTATTTCTATAGCACTTTTAACAATGGTCATTGTCTCAAAGCAGCTTCACAGAAATGAAAAGAAGACTTATGGAAATGTATATATGTGTAAGAAAAATGTGACTAGATAATGAGATTGTCCCTGATGAGCAAGCCAAGGGTGACGGCGACAGTGGCAAGGAAAAACTCCCTGAGATGGCAACAGGAAGAAACCTTGAGAGGAACCAGACTCAACAGGGAACCCATCCTCATCTGGGTGATAGCAGATAACAGAAATTGTATAACATCATGTGTGTTATGCAGATGAAAGTTCCATAAACAGAAGTTAATTTAAATTAACACAAAGTCCAGTTCAGCACAGGGATGAGTCAGCAGGTGCAGAGGGCAGATGGGGGTCTGGATCACTGGGAGCTCAGGAGCAGCATGTGTAGATCCAAACCAAAATGAAGAAGAATCCAGCTGGAGTTGGTCCTTCTCTGGATGCCTCTGGGTCAAAGCAGGGTCGGCCTCTGTCTACTGAAGCTGGCACGATCTCCAGATGCCTCGGGATGGGTGGAAAAATAAAGAGCAGGTGAAAAGAATTAGCGTGGTTGCCATTCAGGATAGATGTACTGGAGTATCAGGTAAAGAAATTAATTATGTGTATGCCAGATTAAAGAGATGCGTCTTGAGTCTACTTTGAAATTGGGAAACTGTGTCTGAGCCCCGAACACTGTCAGGAAGGCTATTCCAAAGTTTTGGAGCTAAATATGAAAAGGCCCTACCTCCTTTTGTAGATTTTGATATTCTGGGAACTACCAGTAGTCCGGAGTTTTCTGATCTTAAGGAGCGTCCTGGATTGTAACGTATCAGAAGACTGGTTAGGTATGTGGGAGCTAGACTGTTTAGAGCCTTGTACGTAAGTAATGCTATTTTGTAATTAATTCTAAACTGAACAGGTAGCCAGTGCAAGGATGATAATATTGGGGTTATATGATCATATTTTCTGGATCTAGTGAGAACCCTGGCGGCTGCATTTTGGACTAACTGTAGCTTGTTAATTGAGGATGCAGGACAGCCACCCAGTAATGCATTACAGTAGTCCAGTCTGGAGGTCATGAATGCATGAACCAGCTTTTCTGCATCAGATACAGATAAAAGGTTCCTAAGCTTGGCAATATTTCTAAGGTGGAAAAAGGCTGTTTTTGTGATGTTGGAGATATGATTTTCAAAGGATAAGTTACTGTCTAATATCACACCCAGGTCTTTCACTGTCGAGCTGGTGGTAACAGAACATCCTTCTAAACGCAGGCTGAATTGTGAGAGCTGGTGTGTACTGGTTTTTGGGCCAATAAGTAATATCTCTGTCTTATCTGAATTTAGTAGAAGAAAATTATCGGTCATCCAGTCTTTTATATCTTGAATACACTCAGTTAGTCTAGACAATTTGGGTATTTCATCTGGTTTTGTGGAAATGTATAACTGAGTATCATCAGCATAACAATGGAAACTAATCCCATGTCTTCTGATGATGTTACCCAAGGGAAGCATGTATATTGAGAACAACAGAGGTCCTAAAACTGACCCTTGTGGCACCCCATATTTCACTGGCATTACACCAGACTGTTCTCCATTCAGATCTACAAAATGGAATCGATCAGACAGGTAGGATCTAAACCATTTTAATGCCTGTCCCTGAATACCAATGTGATTTTGTAAGCGATCTATTAGAATATCATGATCTATAGTGTCGAATGCAGCACTAAGATCAAGTAAGACAAGAATTGAGATGCAGCCTTGGTCTGAAGCTAAAAACAAGTCATTTGCAATTTTAACTAGTGCAGTTTCTGTACTATGATGGGGCCTGAAACCTGACTGAAATTCCTCGAGGATATCGTTTTCCTGCAAGAATGTGCATATTTGGGCTGATACTATCTTTTCTAATATCTTTGATATAAACGGAAGGTTTGAAATCGGTCTGTAATTTATTATATCATTTGGGTCTAAATTAGATTTTTTAAGAAGAGGCTTAATAACTGCCAACTTGAAAGGTTTAGGGACATGACCTAGACATAATGAAGAGTTGATAATATTTAGAAGTGGCGCTCCGGCTATACTTATCACTTCTTTTAAAAGTCTAGTTGGGATTGGATCCAACAAGCATGTTGTTGATTTAGCCGAGGTGATAAGTTTGTACAGCTCTTCCTGTCCTACACCTGTAAAGCTCTGAAAATCAAATTGTGAAGCTTTAGACTGGACTGGATCATGAGATGTTAGAGGTTGAATTTCCATTATTTTCTTCCTGATACTATCAATCTTTTCATTGAAGAAGTTCATGAAGTCTTCACTTCTAAGCTGTGATGGGATACTCCCTGCAGGCATCTTAGGATTTGTTAGGCTAGCCACTGTACTAAATAGGAACCTGGGATTGTTTTGGTTTCTTGCTATGAGTTGGCTCAGATGCTCGGCCCTAGCCGCTTTTAGAGCCCGTCTATAGCTGTACATACTACCTTTATACGCGATTCTAAAAACTTCTAATTTAGTTTTTCTCCATTTTCGCTCGTGGTTACGGGTTGCTCTCTTTAGGGCGCGAGTATGACTGTTGTACCATGGTGCAAGTGTTTTATCTCTGACTTTTTTTAATCTGATGGGAGCAACAGTGTCTAATGTACTGGTAAAAATAGTGCCCATGCTGCTAGTCACTTCATCTAGATCGTCTGCACTTAGGGGTCTGATAAGAAATTGGGACAGATCCGGCAGATTACCTGTGAATTTGTCTTTAGTAGTCGGATTAATATTTCTACTGAATTGATAACGTGGGGAGGCACAGCTACGTTGTTCTACAGGTAGAGTATATACTAAGAGATGATGATCTGTGATATCTGTGGTAGAATGTCTATATTAGAGACATCTATACCATGGGATATAATTAAATCTAGCGTATGATTAAAGCGATGAGTTGGTCTATTTATATTTTGTTTAACCCCAAAGGAATTTAGCAAATCTATAAATGCGAGTGCTGAAGTGTTGTTAGCATCGTCTACATGAATGTTAAAGTCTCCTACTATCAGCACTTTGTCAGAGTTAACCAATAGGTCTGAAGAGCCGTTCATCAGTGACTTAGTATGTAAAAATGATTTTTCCTTTTTAATGATTTGGTATGTAAAATAAAGGTGGCAGACCTTCAAGTGAAACCACCTTGTTGATGAAAGAGGTCAAAAGAAAAAAGCCAGACTGATTTAAGCTAACTATAGGGCATCAGTAACTCCACCATTCTTTGAAATCTGGAAAACGAACAGACAGTATTGTTTCCAATCAATCCAGTTTGGGTGAGTTTCTTCCGAGCAAAGCCTCATGTTCCTGTTCTTGTTTGAGGGCAGAGGGGCCTGATTTGGTCTTCTGCACTTGTAGCCCACCACCTCAAGGTTCTCATTGTTGTGAATTCTGAGATGCATTTCTATAGAGTTACTGTGTGAGTGTGTGTGTGTGTGTGTGTTTTCCAGTCCTCAGATGCCTTCTCCAGTTAAACACAAGGATGTCTTTTGCAGTTTACATTGCCTTATACGGCTGCAACCTTGTGTCCTCAGACAGAGGAATGGGGGTAGGGGAAAAGTAGCAACTGTATGATTTGTTAGTATCACTGCTCTGTTTTTCGGCTACAAGATCCTGTCCTGTGTGTGTGTCTCGGTGCTTGCCTCTCTTTGGGAAACTGGCCTTGACCCCACATGGCTCAGCTTTGATTCATTTGGATTCTTTGACTGGAGCAACTCCCACTCTTAGTCTAATAAACCTGCTGAAACAAAAATGCCTGCCACACTCATCAGGCCTCCCCTCCCCTCTCCACCCCTTTTGCACTCTTTCCTCAAAGAAGCTTCCCTCACCAGAGCTTTACCGTGATAGAGAGTGTCACAACGTAGTGCCCAGGGGTTTGGAGCTGTTAAGTTTGCTGATGTGACTTTATTCATGAACGACTACCAGAAGATGTATGTATCATAAATGTGCACATTAAAAAATAAAAAGACAAACAAACATGGACATTGTCATCATTAACTTTATAACAACTTCAAGAGTTGTTTCTATGTGGTTTTTCAGAAAGTTTAGAAAAATGTATGACATTCCATGTATGTAATTTGTTTCTCTTGTCTCTATTTCTGTTTTTACTTTGCTGGATTTCAGCATTTTTCCCATATAGTTGCATCCCTTGTAGCAGCACTGCACCCATGTATTGGAAATGTTGGTAGCATCATAACCTCACAGACTCTTATAGTAAGGTAATATTAGGAAAGAAAAGAATATATTTATTAACCTTTCCGAGTTTTTAAATTATCAGTCTATTCAAGTCATCTACCAAATGCACAGTAGTACATTTACGTACTGCATGTGGTCAGAATGTATTCACCATGTTTTACTGTGGTATAAGATGGAATTAATAGCACAAGTGTTGGAGTCACTGTTCAACAAGAATCTTTAAAATGCATTTTAGAATGCATTTATTTAATTAGGTTATCCAAAGGATTAAATCAATGCATTATTTATACTAAAGAGATAATGTTCTATAAACTGATACAAATACAGACATAAACAGTAGGTGCATTAGTCTTTTATTTGTTTGTAGTTTGCCCCAGTAGTAGCCTAGTAGTCAAGTAACCTAAACACAGTCAGCCCAAAATAAAAAGTATACAATCTAATCCAAAAAGGGGGAAAAAAGAAGCTTTATTTATGTAGCCACCAAACCAAATGTCCCCCCCCTCCCCCTACACACACATGTCAGGCACTGTTCAAAAGGTGACTAGGTATCTCTGGCGGAATATTTCTTTGGAAAAAACATCTAATTAGACTTGTTCTGTTGTTGGTAGGTGCACAATGGGGTAGTGGTTTAACAATGTGGTTTTGGAAGTCTAGGGTAAACAGTTTGATTCCCTCTTTCTAATCTGTGAAGTTTGAATGTTCACATGCATAGTGGGTTTAAGATATTGACTATCTTCCTGGAAATTATAATCATATGCTGATTAAAGAACCCAATTTTGACTAGCCTCGGTACTCAGCTACACTACATGCCACTGCATCAAGCAAAGAAAACAACTAAGGAATTTTAAAATAACTGAGATTGGGTTAAAAGCCCTTCAACACTTTATCAAATACTGAAAGGATAGAGCTTAGCTGAGCTTTGTTGAAGAAATACTGTATGGTCAGAAAATCATGAATGAAGAATCAATTAAACATTTACTGTATTTGCATGCTAAAAAAATCAACAGTAAAAAATGTAAAACAATTTCCACAAGACTTGGACTAAACAGCTGTGTGGCCACACACACAAAGAAAAACACTTGTTGGTAAGGCTAATTACAAAAAGGATTATTAGGGCGCAGGACCCTCTTGTCTTCCTAAGGATTTTTTTCCCCAACCTTTTGGACTTTTCGGGGGTCTTAACATGCTCGAAAACTCATGAAACTTGGCAGACAGGTTGGAATCTGCTGCCATCAGGATGCCAGAGAGTCGCGTGGCCCCCACACAAGATTTTGCTGCATAGCTCATACACACATAGGCACACTAAACTCGGTACACATTTAGAGCTCATCGAGCTGAACAACTTTTGCACTGCATGTCCTGGGCTCCTCAACAGGAGGCCAGTTATTTTGGGTCATTTGCAAAAACACACCTGATGGAGTTTGATATACTCCTCCTAGGGAAATTATACGATCGCCACCAAATCGGGCCAAAGAGGTCTAAAGACATTGAGGAATCAAAATTTTTAATAATTTTTTTAATATCTCAAACAGACCAGCTGTGATAATGTCTTAAACTTGTACCGAAAAATGATTAATAACTTTCTGTGTGGCATTATATTGAGTGACATTATATTCAGTGACACTTTCTGTGACATCACGTTCAGTGACATCACATTCAGGAACATCATAGTGTGAGGCTTATTTTCCAGAATCTGCGGCCTATTGTACACACATACACATCACAAATGTTAACACTCTCACACACAAACACTCAAACACACACACACCCTAACACACTCAACAAATATTTAGAGCCCAAAGTGACATTAGCCCTGTATAATGTGTGATGTGTGCAGGTTGTGCGGTGCAATCGAGTGACGATGGCTTTTTCGAGGTCTTAACACACTCGAATAACACAAGCTGTGTGGTGCGCCCGGGGTAGCGATGGCACAGGGTGCTTGGGCCCGTCATCATTGCTTGCAACTATATTTATTATATTATAGATTATATTATATTTTTATTATTATTATTATTAAGATTTGGACTATGGAGCAATGGAAAAATGTGGTCTGATGTGTCCATATTGACCCTATTTTAGTGGTAAGTGCATGAAGTGAGGTACCCATCATGCATAGTGCCAACTATATAAGCCTCTGAAGCCAGTGTTATAATCTGGGGTTGTTTCAGAAGGAAGGCAGCTGATGACCTGAATGTGCTGTATGACCAGTTTATTTAATCTTTTACATCATATTAGTTTTTTGCACGGGCATATTCCAGGATTCAAACTGTGAAAGAGTGGTTCTGGGAGCATAAGGAATCATTTTCATATATGACCTGGTCACCGCATTGTGGCTATAAACAAAGCTACAAAGTAATTAAATGAAATCTTGGAGTGTATGACTTCTTTTTTTTTTTTTTTTTTTTAGCCAGGCAGTGTAGAAAGGGTTTCCAGAAAACTAAAACCAAAGGAAATCAGTTTTTAAATATATATTAAATTCAGTTTAATTTATATAGTGCTTTTAACAGTGATCATTGTTGCAAAGCGGCTTTACAGAATAAAAAAAATTGTGAGGAAATATTTTTATGATTTAAAAAAAAAATAATTATGATTATCAGATTGTTATTGATGTGCAAACCGGGGGTGAGGGTGCCAAGGAAAAACTCCCTGAAATTACTATTTTCCAAGACAGATCTGAAGTGTTTTCACCCTCTCAATAGATGTGAAAGTGCACAAGTTAAATAAAGTTTTTCCCTTGTTTTGGTTGAATGTTTTTGTCATTTGTTATATTTTCTGAACTAAAAGTAATTTCATTTTTTTCAACGCAGGAATAGAAATATGTAATGCTAAACTGAAACTGGTATTGAATTACACAGCTAGTGTTGATTATTGCTCATGAGGTTAGATCAAATCTAACCCTATGTGCAGTAATCCAATATTTACACACGCACTCTTGATATTCTTACTGCTTGGTTAAGGATACAAGCCCATACATGGATTTCCTGTTCAACAACCAGCAGCAATGACTAGTGATTCGAAAACTGTCATTTCTAAGGTGCAGTGTTTGTATACCAACAAACGATAACCCTCGGATTGGTTAGTATTTCAAAGTAAAAAAAAAAAAAAAATCATTGTATTGTGTCCCCCCCGTAAGCAAACCCCTTGAATGAGATGCGGGAATCTACGTACTACAAACAATCCAGTGTGAGCGCATAAACAATGCAAGACAAAGAAAGAGCCAGCACTCAGAATTACAAAAGATGTCTCAGTATCCTGTTAGATTTTACTAAAAATAAATAAATAAATTATGAAAATGACCTCTCACCAACTTTAGGGTGCAGCGTTTCTGTACAGAATTAAATAGAAATTCAAATACACACACACAATGTTTCAGTGTGTTCCACCTTGTAGCAAAACCTTATGCAGAAAAGCATAAGCAGTACTAATTTAATACTGTATATCACTTGTACACCTGATGGAAGATTAATACACTGTGCTGACTGATATTTTATTTCGTATGCCGCAGAAGTGCAACGCTAAGCTTTTATAGCTTTGTAGGTCACTGCATAGGTCCTGAGGTTCTTTCATAACCATTGGCAATGAGTGAAGTAACTCTCCTGACCCACTTGAAATAAACAGATACAAGAGCAAACTAGAGTACAGATAATTTTTATGTTATCTATAGCAAACTAGAGTATAGATAACACCTTTTACACCTGTTCTTTCTTAAATCAAGATTTTCTTACCCTTATTTCTAACAAGATCACTGAAAATTTTTTAAAAAGCAGTAATTCAGAAGGAAATCCGGTTGCTGTATGAAAAATAAAAAGCAAATTCGCTCATCACATCGAACAATTAACTTGTGATATTTCCTGTTTACATCTTTTATGCAAATCATAATTTTGTTCAGCATGTTTAATTTCCTTTATATGTCTAACTTTGGCACTCACAGGCCAAGTGTTATTACACATAACATACTGGGAGACATCGGGGTGTCAAGTGGAATGAGACTGGTGCATTTACACTTGAGCTAAAATCTTGGAATCCTGTAATATTTTAGTGGCACATTTTAAAATCTTTTTTTCAACGTATCTTGGGTCCTTTTACTTCCACCTGCATTTTAAAATACAGATATAATCCTGATTGAATGGATGAATGAATGCAGAATATTACTTTTAGACATGAGTGCAAAATGACTAGTGAAAACAAGTTAAGAGTAAAAAATTTACCTTGTACAAAACATATATATATACCTTTTAATGCAATTTCTCATAAAATCAAGTTTTTTCTTTCTTTTTTACAATTGATTAACTTTAAACAGTATACTACTGCGTAATGTACAGTAGTGTCTGACTGACAGTCTGCTGTTGCTTGTAGCGGGATTAATCTCCATTGGAATGTGTATTAAAGTGTTTGGCACACGAGGGAAATGGCGCTGAGTATACTGAAGCATGCTGATTCAAACGAGACATAGGAGACGTGCCAGGGTTCCTGTCGCTTAGTTTGCATATTGTTAGCGGCTTCTGTCACTGCCTGGGAAACGGGCCGGTACAACAGCACTTCTCCACTTCCGGAACGGGCGTCCATCTATTCCGCGCGCAAGGTCACGTATCACAGTTGCCGAGCAGCGGCGCGCTTTAGCTACGCGCTCCCCGGCTTCACTAATGCTCGCTTCGCTTCGATGGGAGTCAGTCTGATTGACATGGGTGTGAGCAGATGCACCCGAGACGACGTCACTTGGGGGGGGGGGGGTTAGGGTGTGTGCGCTTTCTAAAGAGGGAAACCTCAATGGAGGATGCAATTGTTCATCCAATATATAGACCATTGACTGCTATGATGTGTTCTGTTTGCGCGCCAATTGGACATTTAAATGCTAATCAATACATACATACATATTAATCAATTCAATCATTCAGCGCGCGACATTAATCCTTAATGACCTTATGATCTCGTTCACTTTTGCCTGATTGGGAGGTGGGAAAGTTTTGCCATGAAACACTGAGCTCACGAGTTCTGTAGTTCTCAACACTGATATCATGGAAATGAGGAGTTCCGGCGTCAAAGTGATTATGGTCTGTCTAAACAAATGCATTTGCATGCCACAGTGTACACAGTCTTGATTAAAGGAAAGCATTTACACGCTTGGATTTTGCCACGCATATCGTACTGTGCTCCTTACCAGGTTTAACCCCTGCTGTTGCTGCTGCTGCTGCGTGTGTGTGTGTGTGTGAAGTAGACTAATTGGAGTCACGCAAGTCCAAAAAGAGATTGCATCACTAGATCGTGTTTTGCTCCCCACTCCGGCACCACGTGTCATCAAAATAAATAGGATAGATCTACTGACGCATTGTGCGTGTTGTATGAAAATAAGCGAACTTCCCGGCCGTCCAATCAGAGCGGGCTGAAATTTCAACTCCTTCTTTTCAGAAATCATTAATATCTCCGGACGCGTCAAACATTAACGTGCCAGTTGCTCCTGGAGCGTATAAATACTCGGCGCATCGAGGGCAGAGCTTAGTCATTTCACCGGGCTCAAGAAGGAGAACACCAACTAGAAGGAGACATCACAGGAGAAACGAGTCCCAAGTATTCGTTAGTTCGCGTATTCGAATGTTAGGATTTGTTCGTTTGTTTATCATATAGCTATTTGTATTTGATCGTTTTGGAATGAGCGGAGTCTTTCTGAAGTTGCTCCACGCGGTGGTACTTGGCGCGGTCCTCTCAGCGCCACAGCTCCGCGCTTCGCCGCTCCTGGAGCCGATCCGGTGCGCCGAGTGCACCGCGGAGCGCGTGGCTGAGTGTCCGCCGGTGGAAGCCGGGTGCGCAGAGGTGCTGCGGGAGCCCGGATGCGGCTGCTGCATGGCGTGCGCGCTGAAGCGCGGGGGTGCGTGCGGCGTCTACAAGGCGCCGTGCGGCTCGGGGCTGCGCTGTCTGCCCGCACCTGGAGAACTGCGGCCGCTGTACGCGCTCACACGGGGTTATGGCGTGTGCACTGAGATCGGGGAGGACGTGCAGACTCGCACGCAGCCGGCGTCAGGTAGGAAGCCGATCCCCCAAAATCCTTTACACGAGCTTTTCTAGAGCGGATAAGAAGCCAGACAATATGCTTGTGCTTTAACGTCTTATTTCGAGCCGCCGATTATACCAATAGTATGTGGAGTTTTTTATTTGAATTATTATTATTTATCCGTAACTCATTTTCTTTTCTTCTCCAGCTCAGCCCGAACTGGATGGTGATGGTCGGAGTGAGGCTTCTGCAGGTTCTGAAGCCGGCTCACAGATCGTCGTGCCGAGCCACATCAAACCCTACGACCCGTGGCTCCTCAGTGGCGCTCAGGAGAGCATGAAGTCCAAAGGGAGCACCTACAGAAGGAAACTTGTCGAGCAGGTGGGTACGCTACCCATAAAAAAAAAAAAAAGTTTTAATTGGGCTATAACTAAATAGTAGCCGTGTGTGTGTGTGTATAAATCAACCGGGAACACAGTGACATGTATGCAACATTTCCAACCACTAGAGGGCAGGATAACACTTAAAAAAAAAAACTTCTGTCGCACAAGTTTGAAAACTCGCATATGACATGCAAGACTCTTTGAACAATATTGTGCGAGTAATTACATCAACTCTTATAGTAGAGGTCATTAAGCTACCCCTGAAAATTAGAATCCAAATGCAGTAGGATATGTGATCCCTTATCTTAGGGAAACTCTAATCTAGTTATTAGAATTTTAATAAATTTTGGCTCCTTCACTAACTTCGTATCAAACTTTTTAATCTTGACCATTTAAGTAGTAAAATTATGTTGTTTTCTTCTTTTGCCTCAGGGCCCTTGCCATGTGGAGTTAAAGAGAGCTCTTGAAAAGATTGCTCGAACCCAACAGAAGCTGGAAGAGAAGCTGACAAAGTTTTACCTGCCTAACTGTGATAAACAAGGCATGTACAAATCCAAGCAGGTAAGCATAAAGTATTACTAGCTTATACAGATTGTTCTTGGTGTAAGAGTATCTCTTAAGCTTTAACAACGAAATGATTAGAATGCACAGATAGTTGCATGTTTATGAAGTTAAGTGTCTCAAGTTAAGGTTAAACAGAAGTATGTGATAAAAACATAGACACATTGTTTAGGCTGATACACAACACAAAGCAGCTGGTGAGCATGTGGTTCTACAGTCAGAATCTTTACAAACACAGTTTCTTGTCTTTCCGCAGTGTGAATCGTCTCTGGATGGCCAGAGGGGGAAGTGCTGGTGCGTGACGTCGTGGAATGGAAAAAAGATTGCGGGATTCAGTGAACTTCCCACAGATGCCGAGTGCCCTCACGAGCTCAATCACTGATCACACAACCACACACACATAGAGATTCAGGATCTGAGGAACTCTTCCACTCATGGACTATTTCCACAAACATATATATACAGAACATTATGCCACTGATTTCTTTTCTATGTTCTATTTATTTATTGTAGCCTTCATGTTTCTTTTTTTTAATGCAGGTACACTGTTGTTTAAATTAGTGAATATTAGTTCACTAAACCCATCAAAAAAGAAAACTATTCTTTTATTTTTTTGTTTGTTTCTGAAAGGATTCTGTATGAATATGTTTATATTTACTTAATACATCCATGCATATTTATTTAAACTGAATGTATTCATATAATTATTCGGGTGAGAATATTTATACCTTTATGCCTTATTATTGTTATTATTTTTGTATGGAGTAAAAATGTATATGTTGAGTGTGTTTTTATCAGTCGTCTTAATTTCCCAACTGAGTGTTGGTAGGAATCAAAATGGAAAAAAGCACTGCATGACCAAACCACGTTGTCACTGCGTAAAGCGTTCTATGCATTTTACATTGTTACACTGTTGACCTTTTTTGGTCTCGTTTCCTTTATATTATTGCACAATTAAGTGAAGAAGACTAAAACTTTCATAATTCTCTATTCTGTTCTGCAGTGCATGATGGGTATTGGTCTTCGTATCTTCTGAAACGGGTAACTGCTTGTTCCTACCTCTGTTTTTGAAGATTTATTGTATCTGTGTTATTTCTGAGAGACCTTGCTTTTGCCAGTGTGGCTTTTCGACCACAGGACCACTTAAGGTTGAGTGCTTATATTTGGAGAGTATACATCGTTATAATGGTATGTGTGTGTACATGCATACATATAAAATGTGTGTGTGTGTGTGCCTTTTTAATAAATTGTGGGGGAAAATGTCTTTTTTCTTGTGTCTCTTTGTGTGCAATGAAACATAGCTCAACTCAGCTGCGTTGACAACTGTTAAAGAAAGCATTAAACCCAATTTGCCAAACACTGTCAATAAATGTATCTGAAAAAAAAACTTGAAGCATAGGTTATCTTTTTTTTTTTCTTAAAATATACCTTGCCAAGTCATGATTATGCTCCTGTGTGCCTTTTTAAAAAATTGCCTGTGGGCAGAATTCTATTTGTGAGCATGTGCATCCTTATCGTGGTAATCGCCAACGGCGCTGTGCACTAATTTTAGCTCGGTACTTGGGGGAACCAAGCTCTGCTTTCTGCAGTGCCTTTGACCTGTTCTCTGTTTGTGCTGGTCATGCCCCCCTCCTGCTGCCCAAGCAAGCAGCCTCTCTGGCACCATTCACTGCCCCCCCCCCCCCCCATCTTAAGTTCTTTAAGTGGCATGTGAAATGCAGGTTAAACCTGCATAAACCTGTGAAATTGATTTATACACTGGGTTGTGTAGTCTAATGTGAATTGTGGCCTCTATATGAAATGCAGTGTCATGGTGTCTGGACAGAGTTACATCTCCTTTGGATGAAGAATAACGACTCTTTTATAGGTATAAATGTAATGTCTTTAAGATGTAAACATCTTAAAATGACCGGGAGGCAAAGCATATAAACATGATTGCGTTCCCAAAACACTGTCAGTATAAACTGTGACTTAAAGCTACATAAATAGTCAACATGTTTGTCAAGTGTTTGTCAAGGCCTGCTATCTGAACACACTTTTCTAATATAGCCTACAAACACAACCAAATTGGAGAAAAATGTGATGAATGTCATGAGAAATGTCTATGGTATGCAATTTCTTTTATACATTGTACCAACAACAAAAGTACATTTAAATTGTAGCATTCTTTACAACTGACTACACATCTACCAATTATTTATGTGTATTTTATTGAGCAGTGACAATGAAAGAGAATTATATATGGACAGTAGTGTTGCTTGCATGCTTTTATCCATTCAAACAGAGACCAGAAGTCACATATAAATTAAAATAGTATTTATTTTTATTTTAAAAAATACATTAAATAAAAATTATATATGAACAAAACCATTTGCCTTTCTTAAAGAAAGACATAGCTGTGTAATATTTATTTTAGTAACATGAAAAGCTTTTAAACAGATCAAAATTCTTTCAAATGATAAAAAAAAAAAAATGTACAATTACCCGTGAATGGAGAGATCCTTAAAAGTGACTTGCGGCTATAAGTGGCCCGAACATTGCACAACAGAATGAGGAACGGCAAGCGATTTTTCTCTTAACTCAACTTTTTCGTAAGCTTTAATATAAGTCAACATGGAGGTGCTTAGCATTACCATAACCAGTGCTGGTCCTTCCTGTATACATACGTTTCAAGTCGTGTATTTCCACCCTCATCACCCCTGGGGCCTGCCATGTTAATACTTAGCATGGCATTTAGCTTAGTATAATAATAATATGTATAATAAATTTTAATGATTTTGTTTTCTTTCTAACATTTATATTTCTTATGTTTTCATCATTCCTATGAATTAATAAATACTAGATAGAAAACTGGATTACAGATACAGGACCTAGATAAGGTAATACTGTAGACAAAGCTGATTTACAAAAAGGTACAGTGAAGAAGATTTGAATAAAAGAAAGCTGTGGCAAGAAAAAGCACAAAAAAAGAACAAACAAACAAACAACAAAAAAAGAACTGTTAATATAAATGAGCAGAATCCTTTGGGCCCCAGAAAGGTTAGGAGTGGCACTTAGCTTAACGTTAACATTCATGTTGTTTTAAGCTTAATTCAAAAGCACATCAGTAAATGCAGAGCTGAAAACATACTAAACCAAAGATTATCTGCAGTTTAACTTTAGCTTACAGTTAGCTAAGATTTAGCCATGTGTCTTAAGAGAAGGATCTGAGAAACCTGAAGACGTTTCATATTACAACAGAACCATCTCTTGACTTAACTAAAACGCATTAGTGATTATATTCCCAAAATGTGTTGTTTTATTTATTTCCTGTTGTGCAATCAGTGAGTCACTTAGTCCTCAAAAACAAGTGAAAAGAATGAGCTTATATGCCTTTTGTAGATAAATAACTTCAATATTTTAAAAATTCACATGCCTTTTCAGACACAAAGCTGGCTAGAAAAACAAAAACAGAGATATACCAATCAGCCATAACCCAACATTAAAAAGCAAACATTAAGACCAATAATTGTGTAGGTTTCCTTTATGCCACTGGGTCAGCTCGGTCCCACCTGAGCATGACTCCACAAGTCCTCTGGGTTGTGCTTTATGCTAGCGATGAATCCTTTGGGTGCATGGATGCTCGGTTGGCTTGAGATCTGGGAAATTTGTTGGTCAGATCAATAACCTTGAGCTTTTTGCCTTCTGAGCCCCATATGCAGCAGGCTGTGATGCATTGAGTGTTCTGATACCTTTCTATCATAGCCAGCATTAGCTGTTTTCTGTGGAATCAGACCAGACAGGCTTGCCTTTGGCCCCCAACAGGTATAGGTAAGCCTTGGGTTCCCATGACCTTGGGTTCCCTGTCACCAGCTTACTGGTATATAATCAATACTATTCAATTCACCAATCAGTGGTGTTAGTGTTGTGGCTGATCAGTGTATGTAACTAGCTAGTTAAAGAAGGGAAAACAATTTTTGTACTTTGTTTTACTCTTCGCCCAAATCTATCTGTGAAATATGAAAAGATCTAGCACCAACATGTCTTGAGTCTTTGAGTAACTTTTTTGTATATAATGTATAATATAAATGTACATATATTTTATACTTTTTTTGGGGGATAGTGTTGAGGGATCAAGCTTTTGGCTGATTCTGTGCTACTGAGCTACTGGGAGTGGGGATACCTCTTTAGCACCCTCTATATTTCAAGTAATTTCTCAGGAGGTCGGACAATGAAAAAAAAAATCCCAACATCTGTACTGCAATCAAAAGACAAGCTATCCAATAGGGTCACTGAGCTGATCTCCAAGCTTTTAGTTTGGGTGAAGTAACTGGACAGCATTTAAAGAGGCAGAGTACTAAACACTAATCATTATTTGCCAAATTTCAGTCCAGACATTGTTAAGGCAGTGAGCTGAAGAAAGAACATGACTGCCAGTGATCAGTATTGAGCTTTGGAGTGCATACATATTGTTTCATTGTCTTACATAGTTGCTGAAAAGTCTCAGAAGGATGAGTATCGTGCAATTTGTGCAGTCATTTGATGAAATGCACAAGATGTCAAACATCCCAACGGACTTTTACAGCACTGGGAGCAATATTATGTCAAGTGCTCTGTGATGTATTTTAGTGCATTAAATATATACTGTGTATTATTTCCATTTGGAAGCATGATGTAGCTTTGATTTAATCAGTTACTCCGTTTTCCTTCCAGCTGAACAACAACAACAAAAAAAGGCTGGTAAGAAAACATCAGAAGTCATGCAATTTCCTACATGGTTAAGCTGCAAGCGATCACACAAGTGATCACATGAAAAGAAAGAACGAAAGAAAGAAAGAAACACACTGAAATGACTTGTTCATCGCAAAGTCCTTCAGTGTGATGAATAGGTCCTCGAATAGCATAAATTTAAACACTATGCTCTTAGATTAGTGTTGCAAGATATGGACATCTGTAATAGACTGGGGTAGTTGTTCAGTGAGGGACCAAAGTGCATCAAGTGCTTGTGCTTCAGATGGAGCCAATGGCAAGAACAGGCCAATACTACCAAGCCTGCCCAGTTCAAACAGTCTTACACCAGAAGGGCTGAGACAGGATGTGATGCTACAAGAGAAACAGTGATAGTCACGGCAGTGATTTGCTCAAGGCGCTTCATTTCACCAGAAAAAGAAAATGGCCAACCATGTACTTTCAGTCAAATCCTTATACTTAAGAAGGTGTCAGACATAACCAAAAGGTAATCAAGCCCAAAGGGTAATTTAGATATTTCTTTTGTTGGTGTAATCCAAATGGTGCCCTCATTGGGCTATGAAAAAAAATAGAATAGCACAGATCTTCCCCTCCTTCCCTACCTACCTCCCTCCACCCCCTCTCTAATCTCCTGTTGTGTGAAAGTGACCTGATGAGTCCCTGATCCGGTGCATAGGTGGGGTGCTCAGAAATAGGGCACCACCTTTTTTTTTTTTTTTTAATCTCCCTTTCCCCATTTTTCACTGTGGATTCATACTATTCAGAGAAGATCTTCCTCCCTCTTTAGCTTTCCTTCAGTCTCTCCTGCATTTCCCATTTGTTTTTCTTAGTTGTAACAGTGGACTTGGCTGTGTTCTTTGCCCTCGTAGCCTGGCAGAGGCTGTCCATACTTGTCCACACACCAACACTGACCGCGTTTATGGCCTTTGGATGGACGACACTGTAGGGAGACAGAAAAATGGATGGGAGTGTTAGAGACATGTATATGTAAAGATAACTGCCTCCAAATGGAGAAAGAAACAAACATGAGCAAAAAACCCACATTTCTCCCAGAATATCTCACCCAGGTGACAGAGAGTAACACCACTACTAGAAACTAGAGTTAGAGAGACAGTAAGACTGAGACAGAACAAGACAGAGAAAAATTAATAATGCAATTTAGATAACAGTAGTCCTATTGGTGTATGAAAACATATTTAGTTATAAATGTTTTAATCTAAATTACTATATAATTTTATTTGGCATAAATAAATTATGCCAAATATTTTGGAGTGTGGGAAAAAAAGAAATCACGATCCCCTCCCCAACCTTTTGGCAGTTAATCAAAAATGGTGTAAATCAAATATTACACCTTGAGGGAAGAATGTATTGCTGTCATTGACTCAGTGTGCTTATGTGCACGTATATTTCAGAGTGTTTGGCTCACCTACATAATATCTATTAGCTTAATAGGCAATAGGTAATAGCAAAATAGTTGTGATCTTAGAGCATTTTTAAAACTTCCTTTCTTAAATGAACTAAAATTGGTTTCTTATCCAAGACTTTCTGATATCATGGATTTTCCTTTAACTGTAACGATATGACACAAATACTATGCAGACATATAAGATAGAAATTTTAAATAATTGTAGTTTTTAGATTTGTCATGGTATAAAATTGTTGACACCAAATAAATGTTTTAAACATTTAAAATATGAGGTATGTTCAAGTCAAACCAGGACTTTCATTGTGCAGAATAACAATACAATTATGAGAGTATAAGGTACTTTAATTTCTCTATATAAATAAAGCACAATTTCACTAACGTACTTAATCCAGCGTTGGATACCATCAAGGTAGAACGTTTTCTCAGTACATCGCAGCCATGATCTGAATTGCTGGCCTCCCGCAGCATTAAACCAAACACATGGAAATGGCTTGGAGAGAAGTCAGGGATGTTGCAATAACTTCCATTCAAGTTCCTGTAATGTGCAAGTGGTGTTGGTGAATGATTATGTGTACCGTTCTCCTAAATGTATTAGAAAGTTTCCATCTTAGCATGCTGAAATGTTATTAACTAATCACTTTACTCAGAAATTCCTGCCTGGTTGTATTTATCCAATACACTGACCTCATGGATCATTAATTAATGCTCAACAAACAAATACAAAGTGTAGTATTAGATCATAATTGATGTAATTTATTGATAATAGTGGGGCTGTTGATAATTATGCTCATTTCCAGGAAGAGCTGAATTCTCCATGGGGGCGATACTGCAGCACAGGCGAGTGATGGAAGTAGGTGATTATCACCTACAGCATGGAAAGACACTGTGGTCTCGTTGGAGTCCATAAGCCGAGACCCAGACTCCAGCCAAGATCGACTAATGAGACCCAGATCTAGACCAAGGCTATGTTTATGTGGTCTCAAGAGCTAGCTTCTCTCCAAGTCAGCCTGGTAATTTTAACAAATTGTGCACATAGCCTTACACACATACACGTACACAACTGTGTGCACACATGAGGGCTGAATATACAGTGCATGCTGGCTTGAGTAGTGGCTTTATGATGTTAATGAAAAAGTGTAAGAGTATATTTGGCTCTGTTAAAACATTCCCCCTGCTCAGTAAAAGCCTGTCGGACTATTTTGGGAAACTGGTACTGAATAGAAATCATCTGGAGCTTATTACACACACTCATTCACTCAAACACACGGACACAGAAATAGACAGAAGAAGACAGAAATAGACAAGAAAAATGTGAATTTCTCAATGAAAGTGTGTGCAGGAGAGATCGAGAGAGAGAGAGAGAGAGAGAGAGAGAGAGAGAGGGGAAAAATACCTCAACCAGGACAAGAGCAGTTTGGGAAATAAAATGGAGCATTCATTTTGTCCTCTTCATTTCTCTCTGAATGTTTCCTTCCCTCCGCCCTCATCTCATCACACATTCTTAGCCTTTTCCCCCTTTTTTAAAATCACGGCTGATCTTTCGCAATGAATAAACTTTTTCTTTTTATCGCACAGAGCAAAGAGCATGAGAAGTAGAAGTTAGAGGGACAAAGGACGATTTCTGGGAGAGAACAAGCGCATTTCAGGCAGTAAAATGTGTGCATGAAGAACAGAGCACAGAGCTTCCTGTGTCGTGTCTCCAACAGATGCAACTGCTTCGGTCAGAATGCGAGCTGGAATGACTTCTATGTGCCAGAATCTGTTCCTGTGGCATTTCTATTAACTTGTGTGCTTAAAAAAATAGTATTCTGAGTTTCTGCTACTGTGTGTGTGTCTGTGTGTGTGTGTGCACACATGCAGGTGTGTCTGTATAATCCTGTCAGTGAGGCAATGTCTAGGGGATATAACACAACAGCCTTGTGTTTATTGAGTATGCATGTGTGTGAGAGCACAAATGTGTGGGTTTTATGCGTCACAAAGTGAGCTATAACGATTGGTCCATTACATCGTCCTTATGGGCAGCAAGAAGGCTATAGAGACATTGAAAGCAGTCACAGTGTAAATACACACACATACACGTGCACAGACACACGCGCATGTCCAATATGCAGGTTAACATATGCATGTGAATGTGAACAGCGTCTGTTTTCCCCTGTTTGACCCTATCCTGGTCTACATCTGTCAATTTGTGCATCAACCCTTTTAAACCTGAGTGTAAAGTTTTTGCGTAAGTACTGTCCCTGAAGTAGACGTGTCATTAAGCACATACTGAAGGCATACAACAACCAGGAATGTAGTGATATGGCTAATAAATCCAGACGGGATACATGTGCATGTGAGCAGTAAAAGGAGACTGTGAGAACGGAAGACCCCACAGTGCTAGAGCGGTACACTGAGACACTGGAGTGTGTCTGTACCCGAGTGTGTATTTGTGCAAAGCCCATTCCCAGCATGTCTTGCAGTTTACACCTCCTTCTACTCTCATCTTTCCCACTGCATCACTGAGATCTCATTCAGTCTGAAAGCAGCATTGGAGACGGCCTATGGCTCACCCAATGGTTGGTCGGGAGGTAGTGTGGGGGTAGTCTCCAGCACGGCAAGAATACTCACTGCCTGGGGCAAAGATGAGTGTGGCCTTGGGGGGTTCAGGGGGTGGAGTGTGGAGGACGGGGGCCAGCATGCCTCGTCTCTACTTGCAACACTAAGCCAATTCATATAATCGGAGCTAAAATTATCCTGGACTCGACCGTGCCCTCCAAGGAAAAGGCCTCCGACACGCACACAAACATATACACACATACACAGTCATTACCAATCTTATTTTGGGGGGTGGGGTCGAGGAATGAGGAGACCCACGCACCAATGATATCTGGATATTTGTGTTTATATGAGGCAGGCAGTGTGAATGCCTGTGTTCCTCCTCTTTTTTCCCCTAATTAGCTAGTAAGCTAGTTCACATTGGTACACCAGGGGCGCCAGCAGCCATGTACTTTTTTTCTCCACTGGTCAGTTTTTTCCTCACTGGCGTCTGGTGGTCATTGCACATTTCTAGCTTCTTTTTTTTTATGTGTGTTAACAATCATATAGATAGCCTAGACATAAGCAAAAAAGAAAACAACTGAAACATTTTCAGACTTTTAAAAATAGGAAGGACCTGTTGTACACAGAACTACAGTGGCAATGAGTCTGGCCTTTTAGATGCATGCAGAGTTTTATGGTGGTGTTTTATCAGCAACATGCAAAAAAAAAAACATTGATGTCTCTTTTCTCACTAACTCACTTGCTGAGTACAGTAGTTGTATGTGCATGTGTTGCACCTGGAAATTAAAGTCAAGTTCAATTCAGTTTTATGAGTACAGCACTTTAACCAATGGTCATTGTCGCGAAGCAGCTTAACAGAATAAAAATGGAAGCAAATTAGAAAACGTACGGCAGAAATATAGATCAGTTTGTCCTGTCGCCGCTCCTAGGTCACAGGCAGACTTCTGTGATATGAGCGGTGATTTTATACAAATATTTTATGAAATGTCCATAACTCAGTTCCAGTCATTTTAAATCTCCTTAGCTGTTTTCTTAGCTTGATGCAGCACAATAAATGGCCCCTTCTGAAATGGGTGATGCTTTTTTTGCCAGGCAGTAGATATATTAAATATTAAGTTATTTAAATAATAAAAAATAAGCTTACTTTTTACTGTTGGTTTGGCATCATTTTTGAACTAGACTATATTCTGACTTGAAGGGGGCACTTTTTTTTTTTTTTTTAAGTTACGTCTATAATCAATTTCAGCATAAGCTATTTCTTTAAGAACACCTGAAATTAGCATAACACAGAACTATTTTGAAAATCAGTACTAGTTGCCTAATAAACCAACTAGGTAGAATTCAGCCTTATCAGCATAAGCCATTCAAAAAGCAACTGTAACTTACAAATGATAAGTATGAGTATGGGGTAATGTTCTACCACAGAGCTTTTGCATGTAGTCTTGCATGAATTTAAATGAGAACTTTAAAGAGACTATGCAGAAGCAATGCTGCATTAATTT
This sequence comes from Clarias magur, assembly GCA_013621035.1. NCBI lineage: Eukaryota > Metazoa > Chordata > Actinopteri > Siluriformes > Clariidae > Clarias > Clarias magur. Next base: position 469,015 of record QNUK01000135.1, on the reverse strand, counting down.
CTCAAGCTGCTTCATTTGCATATTCGTCTGACGTGAAACCGCCTGTCTTCATAGGAGTGAAAAAGGAAACGCTGTAGGGTCAGTTTTAGACGGCTGAATATCAGTAATCAAGCAGCGTACCAGAGAGTTTGGTACAAGAGTATTTATCAGCAATGCGACAGGCTTCCTGTTCTGTAAGCTCCTGCATAATCCACTTTGCCCAAATTCACCTAACCCAAACACCCCAATTAAACATGCTCAGACCAAACCTCTGACTCATTCCTTTTTTTTTTTTTTATTTTTTTTTTTTACACGAGGGGTGGGGGGAGTCACAGATGACTCACACATCTCCAAAAGCCCCTGATTTCCCCATCAACATCCTCTTCCTTCTCAGAAACCCAGATGCACCCTGGCACAGATGCGGCTCAGTATTTGGGATAGTGTTTGAGCTGGTGGCCATGGCAGCACTCACCTGTTTCTTCTTGTAGAAGCCCCTCCTGTCACAGTTCGGGATAGGAAAAGCTTGAGGGTTTAGCACGCTGGATATCCTAAGACTCTTCAACATGCTCTCCACCTCCCGGCGACATGGGCCCTTTAAAAGAACACAAACAAACACACATGAATGTAAAAATCAGTTCAGTTCACTGCAGCATGCATGGGATCTTAGAAATGATATAAAAGTAGTATTTGTTTGTCTCTCTCTCTCTCTCTCTCTCTCTCTTCATGGCAGACCCGACCATGCTTCCTGAAATTGAGCAAATATAAAGAAGCAATATGTTTCTAGCCTAGCTCATGCATGATTATTTTTTTTCTGTCATGCTTAATCCAAATTAAGCATGACCGCTTAAACACACTTTACAAAGTACTCTGGGCTTTCAGCAAACTTATATAAGATAAACATTTCAGATTTCCTAAATTGTAAATTAATATATAATTAAAATGGTTAGTTGTAGATCTTTTTTGGGGCCAAAAAAAAATTTTTCTTTTTTTTTTCTCACAGTTTTTTGATAACATGTTTCAGCTCCATAAGCCTTTCCCTTGTCACTCAATACTGCCCAGTAAATGAGGAAAGGGATGGCTGCACTCTAAGTGACCTCAAGCCATGAATGGCATGTGGCACAGCTGGGACTGCAATCTTAAAGCGATCTATAAGCCGGAAGAGTCCTTCTCTTTCCTGACTCCTAATATATCCTGAAATACCATTTACTGCTGATGAGTTTAAAATCGCTAATATGCTAACTATGACAAATATGGAACTTCCTTTCGATCAGTTTGTGTGATATATTCTTATGGGCCGATTCAATGCTAAAAAACTATACTTGATTTGTAAAATCAATTATGCTCACACACGCGCGCGCACACACACACACACACATGCACGCACGCACACACACACGCACACACACACGCACGCACACACGCACGCACATACTTTCCCACTTTATTCTTGACCATCTTTGACCCGCTGCCAGGAGTTAAAGAAGCACTTACATACTCGGACTCTCTTTTAGATTCCAGGCTGAAATTGTGGATGTCAGGGTGGACTCCTTTGGTCACTGGCTCCACTTTGTAGTTCTGTTTTTGCCTAAATTCCTCCATTTGGATCATGTTGATTTTAGAGTATAGCTTAGACCCCTTATTGTCCAGCTCTGTTTTCTGCATGCTATCTTCAACCCCTGAATCTGTTGCTGCTGCTGTCTCCTGTACCACCTCACTGCCCTTGCTGACTGGTGCAATGGTAGTTGTAAGGGGAGGTTCTTCTAGAGGTTCCTTGGGTTGATCTAATGCATGAGAGAGGCGTAAGGGACAGTGTTAGACAACATGTTCACAACAATGCACTATTTACTTTTTTTTAATAACTCCAAAACGCTGACTTGTAGTGTTATGGTTAAAATATTTTATGCCAAAGAGAAAACAAGAGAACAAGAAAGAAGATTGTGGCTAGGACAAAATTATAGCATCAGCTTATAAAGCATGTCCTAATTAACAATGACAACAACCTCAAAAAAACATCAACAGCATCATTGTTGCCAACATAAACAACACAGTACATGTAAAACAAGGTTTCAATGACAATGTATAATCAGAGACAGAATCATAGTAATAACCTACTTTCTCTGCTTGCCCAACTATAATTTCGCTAGAAATAGAAAAAAAAAGTCAAATCCAGGGCAGAAGTGTTAACATCTAATTCTGGATCCGGCAAAACATCAATATTTAAGTAAAATGTAAACTGTTGTGCATTTTTGTGGCCCATTTCTAGCAAGACATTTGCTTTTTTCCAAGTTTAAAAAGAAACACGACCTTGTGTGTTTGGTAAATCCTGAACAGGTAAACAGTTTAACATGTAATAAACACAAGTCAACACACACACGCGCATATACAAAGAAAGCCAAAATTTAATTAAACAAAATTAGAGCCAGGACGGAGCAGGAAATAAAGACCGAAACTAGGGCCATATGAGAAATAAATAAGAATTTATTTGTGCATATCAGATCTAGTCCAGTTATGTAACGAGGGGGAAAAAAATAACTATTTGGGGTGGAGCATGAAGTATCAAGGAGACACAGCCCTGCTCACTGGTTGGAGGAGATATGTAATTACCATAAACTGCAGTATGATGGGAAAGGAGGATGGGAGAGACTAAAATTAAAGGCCAGAATGAGAGAATATGAGGTAAGGCGATACTGTAAAATGTCTGGCACCCCCAAACTGCTTTTTAAAAGTGACTCTGTGTCCTAACAATAGTTTTTGTGTGTCACATTGTCATAGTTGATTGCTTCAACACAACACTTGTGGCTACATGAGATGGTTGCACAGGGAACTCTGCTTACTCTGGATGGAGGGATATTGACGTCAGATATGTCTAAAAATACCAAAAATTACATGGAATTCTTTTTTCCCCCCTTTTTTTGGGGGGGTAATAAGGATAGAAATAGCGTTTTGTGGCTTGGACATTTGGATGGACCTCATGAGGGAAACTGTTTAAAAATGGTGAGCTTTTATTTGTCCTTTTAAAAAAATGCAATGCGTTTACTTTGTTTTCCTTGGGACAATAATAACAAAAATTAATGACGTTAATGACAATAAAGATGTTGCTTCATGGTAAAAATATTAAAAACATTGACAAGTAGCAAAAAGAAATAAAAAAAATTAAAGTCACACAAAATGCTTTCTAAAATGATATACTATTAAGTAATTAAAAAGGCATAATACAGTGGAACCTTGGATTACGAGCATAATTCGTTCCGGAAGTGGGCTCATATTCCAAAACACTCTTAAACCAAATCATCATTTCCCATAAGAAATAATGAAAACTCAAATTATTCGTTCCACAGCCCCCAAAAATAAATACATAAAAATAATTAATACAATCTATAAAATGAAAATAAAACAAATTAATCTGCACTTTACCTTTAAAAAAAGTACAAATAAATCCTGACAGATATGTGTTTCCGTTGGTGCGCGCAGGCGCCTTGTGTGTGTGTGTGTGTGTGTGTGTGTGGAATTAGGGGGGAAGGTGAGAGAGTGACGCTCGGTGTCAAAATAAGAGTCGCATGTGTGAAGCATGATACTCGGCGCTCGTAAACTAATACTTGCTCGGTTTCCGAATAAAACATTATTTCAATTCTTTGCTCGGTTTGCAGAACACTCGTAAACCACGTTACTCGCAATCCGAGGTTCCACCTCAACTGAGTGGTAGAGATGGCTCAGTCAGGTTAATGTGCTGTACCAAAAACCTGAGCAGAATGTTAAAGGGTTAAAGAAGGGATTAGAATTGTTGTTTTTGGTTGCTGATATTAAAGGACAAGGATGAGATTTGATTTGAGTTGATTAAGCTTAGTAATAATAGGTAATAATTGTGCCAATGGAAGGCCCTTACAAGGAGAGTAAGACAAGTACTAGTGCAAAATGCTGAATCAGTGGTGTGTTTGATATGATGCCAAGATGCAGTGATATATTTGATGAAATAATATGCATGCCAAGTGCTTATGTGCTCTGACATCCAGAACATATTCATAAGCACAAGCCTGTAGTCTCATGTACATCATTATACATCACATTAATTTCTCATTAACTACATTCTTTTAAACGCCAGATCATGGCTGCAAACACTTACTGTATAACAGTGTTCATAATATAGGAACATAACACCTGAGGACATTTCTTTTATGAATCAGGAGTGCAACATTACTGCAATGGAGACTGCCGCTCCTGTAACAGCGGGCGCACGCGCGCGCGCGCACACACACACACACACACACACACACAGTTTTGAATGTTGAACTAATTAAGCCTAGAGAACAGAATGTTCTGGCGTTGTGTGTGTGTGTGGAGGATGGCACAGTGTATATGTCGAGGCAGCAGCTAAATAGAAGCGATCGTCATTATGGAAAAAAAAAAATAATAAAAAAATCATAAAATCACGTCATACAGCAAAACATCACACACACGCGCGCGCGCAGGCATATAAACAAAACAGTGATCTCCGCTTCACTCTAAAAATACACGCGCGCGGCATTCTTAACGATCGGGTTGGAGCGGCCAAACTTTAGCGCGCGCACCCAGTGTACACGAAGACAGCGTGGCTTCTCCCTCCGAATACACACACACACACACACACAGGCGAGCGCGCACGCACACACGCACTCCCCAGCATAGAGGGCTCGCTGTAGCTGCTCGGACGCATGAGAACAACAGTGCCAGTGTGGGGCTGTGACGCGCTCCAGCGAGCTGTCTATGAGCGGCCAGGTGGTGCACAGAAGTCACCGAAGAATCACCGAGCCAAGACTTTCACTGTGACATGGAGAACAAATCAAGCAAGCGTTTATAATGATGTCTGTCATGTCTGTTACAGAATGCAGTGCATGCAGTCAGAAAACGTGTACACGCGCGCAAACCCGGAGCTGTGTCAGTCAGCGCAGGGCCGAATAACTGCATTAATCACAGGAGAGTAAACCGGGAGCAGACGCCTCGAACCCAGGAACACGCAGTTCGACATCCTGATGTGATGAAATTTTAACCCCTTAATTAGCCAAATTTTATTCACAGAAATAAATGCATCCACCCCACTGCTACAGTATTTGACGGCATTATAAACAAACGAAGTATTTTTTTGGAAATCTACAGTTGGCAACATGGGTATTCTGGTCATTTGAAAAAGTACACCAAATCAAAGAAAGGGTTAAACCTGGACTGCGCTATGAGGCAGTCCCACTTATGATTCATTATGACCAGAGTGCATTTGCAGAATATTTTCGATTTGTTTAATTCTCTGTGCATGATGAATGAATTATTAGTCTTTGTTTGGCGTCTCTCTCTCGCGCGCGCACGCCAACTCTCTGGTTGCATTTTGCACACACTGCGTACACTGCATACTTTGCATATAAATATTTTGATCACGCTATTTGTGATTAAGTAAGTAACAGGTCTAATACTAGATTAGAACATGTGGCTTAAGGACAGGGTTGGGTGGCATCCTCTGCTACTTATGTGAACACCAATATATATTTTAATAATCTTTTAGTGGGCTAACTCTAACACAGGAGTTCGAAGCAACCTGAAATGAAAACGCTGTTTTGTGATAGGTAGTACACACAGATGAAGGGGGAAAAAAGAAAGAAAGAAAGAAAACTTAAGTACTAGTGGCATTCGGTCACACTTACCGACTCTGGGCTTGACTCTGGTGCACACCCCTCTTCCCTCCAGCAGCGCCAGCAACGGTTTGCTCTCCCCGGGCCGGTGTAGACAGCGCAGTCCGGCGCCGCAGCGCCCCTTGTACACGCCGCACGCCTGGCCCTCTCGCAGCGCGCACGTCAGACAGCAGCCGCATCCCGGCTCGCGCACCCGCTCGGCGCAGTCACGTGGCAGCGGCTTGCACTGGCCGAGCGCACCGTCGTCACACGGCTCACACAGCACCACGGGACCGGCAGCATGCACCGTGCGCTCGAGAGCCGCAAACAGCGCCGTCAGCCAGAGCGCCATCGAGCTGAGCTGGGCAGAACGGAGTAAGGGCTTCATGTTCACGTGCACACGGATGGGATGGGTGGTAGTGCGACGATGCAACGGTGATCGGTTTGGCTATAAAAAGTGCTTTTTAATTTTTCAAAGGGGAAAACTCTGTGCGCCCTCAGAAAGTCGCTAAATGTGACGGGCAGGGACGGGATGTCGCGTGGAACCCGGCTGAGCCGCGATGTCTCTCCATCTGTAAGTGTGATGTGCTGGGAACTTCAGGTTTTATACAGGCAGGGGGAGAAAAAGCACGGGCAACAAGTCACTCCCCTCGGTATGAATTATGTAGCCCGAGCTCGGTCTTAAGGGACCGCGCACATCCTTCACGGCCACTCAGCGCGGAGCGCAGGACGCAATGGGACATCTGCAACTGATCAGTTTAAAGAGCTTGTTTTTAACCATTGTCTGTAATATTAAACAGTGCTAAAGATGTGTGGTGATGCTCGTTATTGTCTGGCATGCTTACATTCTCCAATCTGATCGTTTTTGTACATGATAAAGATCATATGAAGCTAAACCATGATTTTGAGTATTTATTGCGAACAATGTCTAATTTAGACTCAAAGAGTTTGAGGTGTAGTGACAGTCATCAGAGAAATAAGACATTGTGATGTTTTTAGGTTAAATGAGCAGTAACTTCATTTATGGCTATCTAAAGTTAAATAAAAGGTTAAAGGGAGGGTCTAACCCACTTAAAAATCCCCTCTAAATGAATAAGTTTTCTTTAACAGAAATTGCTTAAACAACAAAAGAATTAACTCACTTTGTCAATTCAGCGCATCTTGTTTCACAGATGGAACTGTCAGAACTGAATGACTGTTGCCTGGCACCTACAGGGTCAGGGTTCAAATCTAACATCTGGTGTGGAGTTCTCTCTATGCTTAGTGGGTTTTCTTTGTGTCCTCAGGTTCCCTCAATAGTCCAAATACATGCTTTGTAGCCTGTGATTGGTGTTTCAAAATTGCCCGTCCAATTGATTCCGTACATTTCCATGGATAAGATCCAGCTCTTCATGAGCAGTATAGACGATGCACGGATAGAAGTGACCTAAGCATCCAAAGTTCCAGATGTTCACCAAGTTTAAATATATTTTATATGTATTAAATTCAGTAATTGCTTCATACTGGGTAGGTTCACAATGAATTCAGTGTATTGTACCAAGCACACACACACGCACAAGGCTTTAGAGTGGTAAAGGCATGTTTGCAAGGAAATCAGATAAACTGCAGACAACAAACCTTGCTCAAGATTGAACTGATGACCCTGAAGCTAGGCGGCAATGATGGTAACGAAAAGCCTTTGATAGAAATGCTACATGCGTAACCTGTACAAAGTGAATGGAACCAACAGCTTCAATTCATTCTGATGCTTCAAAACCAATATAGGTTATATGAGAATAACATCAGAAATTACAGATAGTGGTGACAGGTAATCTCACCTGTCACCACTATCTGGTGTCTCTACTATCTTTTCTGTGGAGAAATCTTGATAATGATTCACGCAATTAAATAAAACGTTAGACCCATGACTGAAGATTTTCTATAAAATGCTTCATATACTTGGGTCTAAAAAGTCTGATAAAACATTGAAATAAAACCGGAAATCAACTGAGATTTAGAATTGTGAAAAATAAAAAAATTTAATTGAAGCAAAATTAGACCATACTATATTCTACAAAATTCTGAACTTCATGTCGTACAGTAAGCTTCCAACATTCTACTTTCCATTCATGTTGCTCCTGATAATAATTTTTTTTGTACTAACAATGATTTCGTAAAGGAACATTTTCACATGGTTTCACTTTCCCGACTTTCAAACTTTACTTTACTGAATGTATAACACAACTTTTTGAGTTGACCATGGCAAAAAGAAGGTCATAACACATAACACACACTGTCTCACACACACATACTGTACACACACGCACACACACTGGGTGAGGGGAAGTCGGCCTGTGTCTGGCTTTGTGGCAGCAGTAATAATGACAGAGGACATTAGGAGAACTTCAAGCTTCAAAGTCTTCGATTTTGTCATGGAAAATTTGGCCAGCCACACAACAATGATTTATATATACACTCACATATGTACATGCATATTTGGAACATGTATAACCATGCCACAGTGGGTCTGAATGATGGAGTTTATTTTTTTACCCCTTTCATGCTCAGAAATGTTTTGTTTGTGTGTCTATCTGTGTGCATGTGTGTAAGCACATGGCGTTACTTAAAATAGACCAATGCATCCATTCATTTAACCCCCCCCCCCCCTCTCTCTGTCTCCGTGCGTCTGGTGGCTGCCCTGGTGGGTGGTAGAAGATGATTAGAGTGTGGCTTGAATGTTGGATTTTGCTGGGTCAGCACTGCATACCCTACAGTGTTGTGCTCTGCTAAAACAACAGGGCCTTGCAGGCTGCTGAGGCATGTGCTTTGGTTCCTGGAAGGCACAGAGCTCTGGGCCCATCAGCAGAACCCTGTGTTGAGACTGGACCACTGAAAACAAGCATAACTACCTCTTGCGCTCTGTCAGCTGCCTTTGCAGCTAGATTAGTATTTTTTTTATTACTCGGCACATTTCTTCTTTTGTTTCCCCTCACCTCTCTCTCTTTTTTTCCACCTGCTTCAGGAATTCCTCTGGAGGAATGAACTGGAATGTGAGAGCTGTGCTGTGTGTGTGCATGTGTGCATGTGTGTGTGTGTGTGTGTGTGTGTCTGTGTGTGTCTATGTCTGTGTGTGTCTGGGCTCTCAGCATGTAAGAGGAAGTCAAAGAGCATCAAGCAGCCCTCTTTATGGTGCACTCCTGTATGCAAGCCTCATGCAGTCCATAAGAGTCTTTCTGGATCTCTGCAACCTGTGATTAATGTAAAACTGAAACTCCATACTTTTCCTTAAAACTAAACCCGTTCATATGTTTTTCGTTTCATTTTAAAGCAAGTGGGCTCGAGGCCACACATCTTGGTTGGAGCTAATTCCTGGGTCAGAAAAATGTAAACACAGACTGACACTAATGAACTACGCAGATCATGGATCTCATGCATGGCTATATATATTTTTTAATTTTTCCAAAGTCTGTTTGAAACTATATGTCAAGAATTATTGTTATTATACACTGATCTCCCCTAGCATTAAAACCATTAATATTATATCCAACCAGTTTTTGTGCCACTGCGGTGGCTCTGGCCCCTTGGGACATCTCTCTGCAGGGCCTCTTGGGAGCGCTGTGGTGTCTGGCACCATGATACTGGCAGTGGATGATCCTTTGGGTGCTGTGGTATGGCGCCTTAGTGGATTGGACTTGTTTGTCTGGCGCATCCAGTGGGTGCTCGATTGCATTGAGATCTGGAAAGGCTGGGTCAGCCGCCATGGCCTCTTTGCCTGCTGTCCCCATGCACACTGGGGAGTGGTGTGCCTTAGGTGTTCTGATGACTTTATGTCTTGGTAACGATTGACTTTTTTCTTTGGCAAATTGTAACATCGGACTTTTGTATATTTATATAAATATATACTGACATAATTCAGAATCAGTGTTAATGTTATGTGGTCTTTATGTTTTGGCTGATCGGTGATATTTTTAAACCACGATTTTAAATTGTTTGGATTTACATAAGGAAATCTTTTGCACGTTTGGCCTGCTCACCTTTTCAGCCGTCAGCACTTCTCTAACTCCCTTCAGCTGACCTTGGCATTCCTGTCATAATTCTGTTAGTGGGTCTGTTACTCTGTGGAAAGTAAATCATAGGTTGGACACGTGGAAGGGCAAGCACTGGATAGCCTACTGCTTCTGTCGTGAAGTATATCAGAACTAATTAAGGGATAAAGATGATGAGAAGGCAAAGGGAAGGTATGAAGAAGCTCCTGAAGTGATGGAGATCTTGCTTATAATCTTCATATTCTACATCCTAGATATCTTCCACAATTAACAATCTATATATGCTGATTCCATCATTTAAAAAAAAAGTTAACCTTGGTTTGTCGTAAAGATTTACATAGCTGGAGTTCAAGATGCCATCATCTCTGATCTATGATGGATGAATCAATGTTCAAATGTTGTAAATCCATAATTGCTTTGTTTACCCACTGCTCGCTTGTCTCATTCTACCCATACATCAAACTGCACTCGGTCCTCTGAGCCTCGTAATAGGATGAGCCCCGATGAGAGATGTAACAGAAATTGACTCCAAGAGTGAGTATGTATACACCAGAGATGATATAAACAAGATTGTTTTAAAAAAAATCGCAGTGTAGCTTTAAAATATGTAAACAAGTTCTCAGATGGCCTAAATTGCAACGGTAACATGTTTAAAGATACAGCTCAAATAGATCACACTCAAATATACAGTATTCTATGCCAACTAAATCCTGCCAAATGTCATCCTTGTTTACACAGCACAGAGACATTGTCCAGGCCCTGAAGTGCAATTAAAACTGGAGGAACATTTCTTTTTTTCAAGCTAGAGCTGTTAAAGGCTGAACAAAATCTAAACTCCCTACTCATCCAGATCCAATATTCCATACTGGCGATGTAGCTGCATGTGACTCCCGGCAGTGGGATCAGATTCCAGCATGCCATAATCTCTTAGTGTTCTGGCACAAAAGCAGGTTGCGCTGGAGCAGAGCTCTGCAAAAGGAATGTGCGACCACCATTAACCAGGATGATAAAGGAAGCAGGCAATGAATGATACAAGGCAACCAACAGGTGTTTTTTCACCACTTACTATATTACTTATTTGTTTGGATTAATGTAGTAGCATTCTGTATGAGATCGCTTCCTTATTAAAGTGGGTGGAAAATATGGAATTTGGGATACGGAGAAACGACAAATGGAAGACGTTTCAAAAGCCGTGTATACCGTTTTGCTATTGCCTATATAGGAGACAGTGTGGCAATGGAACCTGCTGTGCAGTCTCAGGAGGAAGATGGAAAGCATCCAGCTGTAAAGCGACAGGTAGGCTTGAGCTCAGTGCAAGACCTCATCATCATCATTCTTGAAACAGATGTTTTCATGGTGACACACATGTAACCATCAAAGACTTCCAAAACACTCAGATCTTCATGGATCTCTTTTATACTTCCTCGTCTCCACTAGGACCTAATAACAGAGTAGGATGTTTGTGTGTGTGTGTGTGTGTGTGTGTGTGTGTGTGTGTGTGTGTGTGTGTGTGTGTGTGTGTGTGTGTGTGTGTGTGTGTGTGTGTGTCAGTGATTTGGCTGTATCCTGGTGCAGGCAGTTTGATAGAAAAGAGTAAATAACGCTCCCACACAAGACTCTTTTTTGTCCATTGCCAGGAACGTTTGGAGAAAGCAAGCCACAGCAGTCCCTAACTCACTTAGTGTGATGACTGCACGGATAGCTCCCACCACTCACAGGACTGGCGCCAACCACACCTCCTGAGAGGAAGTAAGCAGAACTGGACACAACATTTTAAACAAGATTTTTCATGCTCATCTAGCCAGAGGTGATACAAAACATGTTATCAGGCTAGAAAGAACTGCTAGCTTTGGTCATTTACAGTATTAGCTTCATTCTTATTTTGGTCAAAATGTTCCTTGGACTTGGTTTGTACAAAGGCGTGCTAAGTTATAGTCGTGTAGGAGGAAATGCAGGGCCAATATATATTTATCCAAAGGTATGTAATGTCTCATTTGCTTAGCCAGGTCAGTGGAGAGCCTGATGTCACCAACTAAAACTTCAACAGGAGCCTCAGGGATTTATGAGACTTCTGGCAGCTTAGTCTTAACATACAAGTCTGTAATGCCACAGCTGGGGCCCAATGGCAAAAAACAATGTCAGTATCTTACAACGTCTAACATTATTGCTTTCTTCATTGACCCGAGACGTACCCAAAATGAGACCAATAAATCCACAAGAGTGAATACATGAGATTGTCGTTATTAAAATATGTTTTGTTGATCAAGCTGTTATAAATGTCTTGAATTTGGCTTTGATGAGTTTGGAGTAAATGGGAACCATGTCACCGACATCCGTCTTCTCTGGTTTTCAATCTGCTGAGACATGATTCTATGAAGCATTGTTTCCGAATCCCTCATCTGATATTAATATTTGTTTTGTTTGCCTGCAGTTTCTTGCAGATTCGGATATAGCCTTCACGGAATGGTGACTTCTGGATCAATGGCCCAGGGTGCTGTACTGAACCCACTAATGGGATTTAACTGTGCATGTTCAGCTGTGTGGTTATGATCACATACTGTACATAGCGGTTTTGCACAATAATATAATAATATTCGGCACAATTGTATCTATGCGTAGTTTTTTTCTATGATGAATATGGATACAGTTCGGGTAGAATTGCAAAAGTGTAACATAGCACCACCTTTTAACAATAGATAAAATCACTTCTTTTATAGATCCAGAAATGGTTCATTATACCGGTAAGAATCTAGTGCCTACTTATTGTCTGTTAGCTTCTCTGTAATAAAGAAGAACAATACCTTCTTCTAATAAATGACTTGGTATGAGTTCATCCATGAATGATGCTCAGGAGTGTTTGTGGACTATTCCTGGGAAACATCTGGTGCAAGATTCCACGAAACAGCCGAATGAGGCATTGGGAATTTTTGAGTCAGCAGGAAGCACATCTTTTAACTTTAAATATAAGTGGGTGTGTGTATGTGTGGGAGTGCGAAGGGGAAATCAGTTAATGGATATGATATGATTAGGAGACAAGTCCAAGACAAAAAAATGTGTTAGGAATACAAAGTTCTACGTTGAGGTCCAGTTGTTTGACTGCACATTTGTGTGATTTGTCTTCAGCCAGCATGGCATGCTGGAAAGGACAACAAGCCCAGTAGGAGGCCTCGCCTATGCCCTGCCATAATTCTCTCTGACCGAGCAAAGGCTCTCTGCGGGGTCCCTGGCCCTGGAACACACTGCAACTAGTGCGTGCAGAGAGTCATGTTTGACTCAGGCGTGTACAGACTTAACACTCGAACCACACGCAAGTGCACACACAAATTGACCTCCTGCAATCATTAACTGGCAACCACTAACCTAAATTAATAGGAAAGATATGTGATTCACATGCAACAAGTAATGGGAGTCGATTCAAAAAGCTTCCAGTGCAGCATGCTGCCATATTTCCACATTGTGTACAGTACAGAATCACAAGTTCAATCAGTACAACGGAAGAACAAGGTATAATAGAAACACGCAGACCATGTTACATAACACAATGAGAATGGAATGAGTTGTTGACAGAGATGTTGACAGTAACCTTACACTGCCATTCCTGTGTAATTACTAAAAATAAATTCGCTGCACAAGCCTTCTAATGCCTTTCACGCAGATGCGTGCAACCGGATGGGCTTCAGTAAACACTTCAGCAAAACTGTTTGATGTCAGGATGCCAGAACTGATGTGAAAGGCTGAAACAAACAAACCAGCTTAACATCTGAAATCTACTTTGTGCTTTGTTGCAGTCGGGAGGGAGTGTGCGTGGAGGATTAAAATTTTTTTATAGCAGTTTGTTTAAATTAGGGGTGTTAAAATAGACTTGAACGACCCGTTCTCCGAAGGTTTGGTTTATATGTAAGTGCATATCTGAACACCTGACTGTTGTCTCAACTGAGTGACAAATGGTCCTTCTTTTCAGTGTGTATCATGTGTATCAGTCAGGTTATATGGGAAAAGGTACATGCTCCACCAGCTACTTTAGTCCATGTATATACAGGTGTCTCTTAGACAAGCACACCCTGTCTCTGCCATGAGAATGTCCCCTTCAGGTACAAACCAATGCGAATGAGACACAGTCAGGGCCAGAGGGCTTGGTCCTGCCAGCATATGGATGTAGTTTGCATCTACCATCAACCACTTCTCAACGACTTCCTGGAAAGATAACGTTTAGACTCTGAGGTTTTCCATTGTGTCAGGAACTTCAGCGCTGAACGCTGCTTCTGACGATTTAGTCACAAAGGATCAGCTCTTTGATCAAAAGGTAGACGGCTGAATGGGTTATACATATGTATAAGAATTCCAGCTAGAACCTCCTGTTTTTACGCTCACTGCTTAAATTTCCAACATAGAAGCTGGACTATGTGTCAAACAATTGTCTTCTAAGGCAGATATGTTTATACACAAGCTGCTAGAGACTATTTACAGTTGAAAAAAAAAAAAAAAAACAGCTGCCATTTCTTTTAGAGATTAGACTTGATATGTAAATTCCATTTATAAAATATTTCATTTGGTATGTAAGAATAAAAAAAATCTAACGTAAATAAATTCCAAGGTGGGGTAAACTTTTACATGTTGTACGATTTCATAAACATTAAAGTCAAACTGGGACTTTTAATTAAATTATTATTTTAATAATTTAAATTATTAATTATTATTGAAGGCATAAAAATCAATTGACCTCAAGAGCAATACATTTGATGAGACTCAGCATGTTTCTGTTAAAAAAGGAAGCACGATTCTGACCAAGGTGGCTCGGACACCTTTGCTGTAATACCTGTGGACATTCAGCTAGTGTTCCTTGAAAATCAAGGGATAACTTTTTGCCAACTTGTGGAAGAGACATGTGGGAATTGCACACACATTCATTTACCAACCCCATTGCACATTACAGGAATTTGACTCTGAGTTATTGCCACACCCTCAATACAGTCCTGACCTCACTCCCAGCCATTTTTGCATGTTTGGGCCATTAATGGACTTCCATTGAGGCCAGCGTTTTAGAATTGAGGCAGGCAGTCCGATCATCTTGGAATTATATGGAGAGATTTTACTCTCATAACTGTGTTCTGTCATTCTGCACAATCAACTTGCGCAACAGTCAACCTCACATGTAACAAATCTGTGTTATTTATAATACAGCAGATAGCATTAAATATTCACATCTATGGTATACACTCTTTGTTTTCTCAAGGAATCTTTAAGAAATTATCCTAATAATTCCAGCTTACTAAAGCTTTCAGTATGAAGTAATGAAGAAACCTGAAGTGCTAGCTTTGTCGTTTTTCTCCCTACAAGGTCCATTAGGCTGTAGGTGAAGCTGAAAGCTTTGGGAGATTTAATCAATGTGGCTTCACTAGTATAGTGAAGGTATAGTAGGTATAATATAGGTGTGAGGAGATGGCTGGTGCTTAAAGGTCATGCAGGCAATTGGTGTATAACTACTCATTGACTCCTCTTTTTTTTTCTTTTCAGGGTTTCATTTTCTACTCTATTCAATATTAGAGATTCCAGATTTGCAAACAAGCTCCACTGCTCACCTATCACTCACTAACTGATATATGGTTCTCTCTCTCTCTCTCTCTCTCACACACACCCCCAACACCCTCCACTGCCCTGACACCCCCAAACAGAGATTTATAACATGTAGATCTGTAAATGGGTGACATAATTTAAATGTCTTTTGTTTGTTTTTTTCGATATAAAAAGTCAACTTGGTCACTTTTTTAACTTGGTATGAGTCTTGTCAGAACAGATTTTTAAAATGCCTGCAAACTAAAAACAATCTTTTTAGCGAGAGAGGGGAAATATCTAATTAATCTAAATAATTAGTGTACATAATTTTATAACCTGGCATGTGACTGTGCTCAGAATTGACACTTACCCATGCACCATTACAAGATGTCACCCATACAGTTCTGCTTCATATGTATGATTTTCTTGGTTTTATCTGACTGCTAAAGCATGGTCTACAACCAGCTTACAAAACATGTACAGAATCTCAATGTCAACAAGTATCAATCAGGAGATGGGTACAAGGCAATTTCCAAAGCATTAAATGCACCATAAAGGATGGTAAAAGCAACATCAATATGTAAACACCACAGAAACACTACCTTCAAATTTGATAAAAGGGGAAGTGGAAAACTTTATTAGGGAGACTGCCAAGAGATTTACAGTAACATTAAATTACCGGCAGGAATAATCTCTTGTTTTTGGGATGGAAGGTTTTTGCAAAGAAATGTGGAATAAAATTGCCAAATAAGGATGTGAGTGTCACTGAGTAGTGCATTACAGTTGACTATTGCTTCAATATTCTTCAATAAACTATCACAGATCAGTTGAGTTTGATATATTATGTTTAACAGAAACCTGGATTAAAGACAATGAGTATGTACCTCTAAATGAAGCTCGTCCTCCTGGATACAGCTACATACACCAGCCTCGGCTAATTGGTAGAGGAGGATGCGTTGCAGTTATTTACAATGATAATCTGTCTATCATACAAAAACACGGACTCAAGTTCTCTATAGTAAATTAAAAAGTGTAGCTACAAATATGAACTCAGCTCAGTCGATCCCACTGAACTTCTTTGTGAATTTGCAGATTTCCTCTCAAACCTTGTCGTCTCTGCAGACAAAGTGATAATTGCTGAAGATTTTAATATTCATTTTGAGAATCCAGAAGCCCCCTTTGATTGGATTGCCATCCAACTGAACAGAAATCGATCAGACGACTGAATATTTCGAGTCAACATTTCGTTATACCTTAGATAATGTAGCTCCACCTAAAAAGAAATTGATTAGAGATAAGAAACTCGCTCCCTGGTATAATGATCACATGCACGCACTTTAAAACAGACCGCTCGAAAATTAGAACGTTAATAGCGTCAAACAAAATTGTTAGAATTCCAAATAGCATGGACGGAGCGCATCCTGAACTATAAAAAAAGCTCTCAGTGATGCTAGATCATTGTATCTCTCCACTCTTATTGAAAATAACAAACATAATCCTAGATTTTTATTTAACACTGTAGCTAAATTAACTAGAAACAAGACCACTGCAGAAATCTCCACAACAACTACGAACAGTAGTGAGGACTTTATTAACTTTTTCAACAACAAAATCATAAACATTAGGCAAAAAGACTTTGAAACCAGACAATTTAAGTTATACAGATGATAAACTAACCACACCACATCACTCCCCTTGAAGAGAGTGAACTAATTTCACTCATCTCTTCTTCAAAATTGTCAACCTGTGTAGATTTAGATCCTATATTAGATATTAGATCCTATACCTACTGTACACATTTTCTCAAGCAGATAGTACCAGCAATAACAGAACCCCTGTTGAAAATAATAAACTTTTCACTCAACAGTGGGTATGTTCCCAAATCCATTAAATAAGCAGTTATTAAGCAACTAATTAAGAACCCTGACCTTAACCCTTGTCAGCTGTCCAATTACGGGCCGATATCAAACGTCCCTTTTATCTCTAAGATTCTGGAAAAGATAGTAGCACAGCAACTATGTTCATATCTACATATGAATGGCATAACCAAATTGGATCAGTCAGCATTTAGGCCTCATCACAGCACAGAGACAGCACTTGTTAAAGTAGTAAATGACCTCCTATTGGCCTCTGATCAGGGTTGCATCACTATACTTGTGTTACTCGACCTCAGTGCAGCTTTTTGACACTATTGATCATAGTATTCTCTTTCACAGATTCGAAAATGTTGTAGGAATTATTTCCTATTTGACTGATCATTATCAATTTGTAGATTTTTTAAATGGTGACCACTCTGCATGTTCTCAAGTGGAGATTGGTGTTCCACAGGGTTCAGTTTTAGGCTCACTGCTTCTTTCTCTTTACATGCTTCCTCTGGGCAACATAATTCATAAACATGGTATTAGTTTTCATTGTTATGCTGATGACACACAGTTATATGTCTCAGCAAAACCAGATGAGAAAAACCAGCCTACTAAAGTTAAGCAATGTGTGCAGGATATAAGAGATTGGACATTAATTTACTTCCCTCTGCTTAATCCTGATAAGACAGAAGTTCTAGTCATAGGACCACAAGCAGCTAAAAACAAGCTTTCTGATCACACTGCTTCAAATCGCCTTGCTGTTCCATCAAGTGCAACAGTGAAAGACCTCGATGTGATTATAGATCCCAGCCTTTCATTTGAAGCTCATGTGTAATACATAATATTACCAGAATAGCATTCTTTCACCTCAGAAATATTTCCAAAGTAAGAAATATACTGTCACTAAACGATGCAGAAAAACTAGTTCATGCTTTTATCACATGCTTTTATAACACCTTACTGTCTGGTTGTTCAACTAGGTGCATCAGTTAGTCCAGAATGCAGCAGTAAGAGTCCTCACTAGAACCAGAAGATACGAGCACATCACTCCTATCTTATCTACACTGCATTGGCTCCCTGTGAAATTTTGCATCAATTTTTCAAATACTACTATTGACGTATAAAGCATTAAATGGTCTCGCGCCGCAGAATCTAAGTGAACTGTTAGTGTCTTACGATCCGCCACACCTACTTTGATCAAAGGATGCAAGCTGCTTGTCAGTACCACGTATTATGAGAAATACAAAAGGGGGCAGAGCTTTTTCTTACAAAGCCCCAAAGTTATGTCATAGCCTTCCAGTAAATGTTCGGGTCTTAGACACAGTCTAGGCTAAAATCCTATTTATTTAGCTAAGCATTTTTGTAAATAAATTTACAAATTTATATAGGAGATAAAGGAGCAGGTCTGGGGGACTCTTGGACATAGAGTGTTATGGTGAATTGGTATGTTTAGATGATGTCTTCCCCACTCTCATTGATCACTCACGTTTGTTGACGGTGAGGTGATTGGTTGCTTTACATCTCAGGGAGCCCTCATGTCTGTGTTTCCTTCTGGCTCTCCCTTTTAGTTATGCTGTCATAGTTAGTCCTGCTGGAGTCCCTGCTTGCACTCTGCACTAAAGATACATTCACATTATACATTAGTCGAGGGTGATGATGGCAAAGAAAAACTCCCTAAGATGGCAATAGGAAGAATCCTTGAAAGCAACCAGAGTCAACAGGGAACCCATCCTCATTTGGGTAATAACGGATAGCAGGAATTGTTTTGCAGTCTTACTGTGTATTAGGCAGCTGGAAGTTCTTATTTTTTATTTTTTGGATTTTCCCCCTAATTCAGTCATGTCCAATTCCTCCCCATCACTAGGGGGCTCCCACATTAAGGCTACTACTACCACTCAGTGACGCCAAGCGACTTTTCAAACCGCTTGCTCGCGAACCGTTGGGGGCAGTGTAACATACTCGGAGGACAGCGTTATCCGCTCCTTCCGCTTGGGTGAGCTCACGGACGCCCCTGATTGGCTGTAGAGCTGTGCTATGTGGGAGCACCAAATACCTCTCATCCCTCCCCTCAGAGAGAGCTCAGCCAATCAGCTCTCTCTAGGCCTCCGGCTGTGAGAGGTAACAGCATAACAGCAACAGCAGAAGACTTGTTTTTTTTTTTCAGACGTAGTTTCGTGACCTGAGTAATGCTTCATTACTTCAAAGGCGGGTGGAATACCAGCCGGCCAAAGTACTAACCAGCAACTTCACTTTCGTTGAGAACCAGCCTTTGTCATCCAGCCGCCTAAGAGGAAAAGGCTGCTGCGTTTGCTGTTACGGCACCCGTTCCCAGTCTGGGTAAGCCATAAGGACTCACTCCTGAGGCTGTGCCAATGGATGGCTGGGTGGGGCCAGCTGCCCACACCTCAACATAAAATAATAGGCCTGAATGGCATGTAATTAGGGCTTGCCTAAGGCCACACCAATGGCTCACTGGCTGTAACTGTGAGAGCCGGGTTAAGGAACCTGCAGGAGATGATGCCCATAAGGAATCCACTCTCACCAGTGGATGGCTGAGTAAGGCTGGCTGCCCGCAACTGCAAGAGCCTCTTTACCACTTTAACACAACCAGCATTTACCAGCCTATACACATGAGTGGCATGTATGCAGGGCTAGCCTAAGGCCGAACCAATGGATGACTGGGTAGGACAGGCTGGCTGTGACTGGGAGAACCGTGATAAGAAAACTGCAGGAGCCAATGCCCATGAAGAATCCCCTCTGCCACTCTACTGCCACCAACATTCACTTGACTAAACCTGCACGGCATGTGAATGAAGCAATACCCCGCACCCTGGGGACTGAGCAGGTGCTTGGATTGATGGATTGAGCACTGCTGTTTAATTGTTGCATAAGAGAAAGCAGTAAAAAGTTGTGCACAAGCACCTGTACCACTTTCGCAGAGCAACAGCCTTTGCGATCCAGCCACCAAGGAGGAAAAGGCCACTGCATTTGCTGCATAGGCTCCTGTTCCCAGTCAGGAAAGCTGCCCAGATGTCAGATGCCAAGAAGCCTCGTTGAAGACACACAGACCCACTTTGCCACTCTGTGGCCGCCAACACTCGCAAGCTGAGTTCTCCTCTGTCAGCTGGACACTGCCTCTGGACCCACAACTACTATTCCTTTTCTTTCTCCCTCCCTCCTTAAAATCCCTTTATTTCCTATTTTTCCTAATAAAGCTATTCGTTTTTTTGTAACATCTCAACTCATATTTGTGTGTCTGTGGTGCTGCCCAAGTCAAAGATCTTACACCTTGGGGTAAATGTTTTGGGACATCCATTTCTATGAAGACTGCCACCTGTATTGAATTCGTTTCACTTGTAAATAATCTTTCTCATTGTAGTTGATGAACGCCAAACTGTTCAGAAATTGCTTTGTAACCTTTTACAGATTGATGTGCGGCAACAACTGCCTCTCTAAGACCACTGCTTACGTCATTCCCTCTTGGTGTTGTGTTAACCCACAGCTGAATGCTCTCGACCAGCAAACTGCCAAGATTTCTGTTTTTATAGAGGTCTGCACACCTGCTGATGATCAATTAATCATTAGTGCTAATGATTGGCAGCATCTGGTTGCAACTTACCCTATTAAATCCTGTGGAAACAGTAAGAGGGAACTTAGTATTGCTCACATGTTGTTTTCTTTACATAACAACAAACATAACAAACAGAGTTAAAAAAAAAACGTAAGTATATGTATAATATTAACCATTACACCTAAGTGTATTAAGATGTAAGACATTCTTTTTGTATGGGCATTGGGTATTACATTAAGATGATTTCATGTTTTAGCCAAGGTGTGGAGACCTTTCATATACACTGTATTGGAAAAATATTTAAATATATTCAACAGAAACAGTTGTTTGCCTCACAATACATGAAGAATCATTTGTTGTGAAAAACAGCATGCCACTCATGCTGAATTCATCCTTTTCTCTAACTCTTGTATTACCTTTCAGCTTGAAGTGACTATATATAAATGTGAGCAATGAGTGGATGTGTTTCTGCAGGACTGCTACAAAAATCTACAGAACGTCAGGAGTAGGATGTCCATCTCAGCCTGCTGGAGCCAGTTGCAGTGCAGTGATTAGGGGTTTGGCCGAGAGTACACAGGAGATGAGTTTTTGTCATTGCTACTTATTTAGAAATACTCTTGACAGAGGGACCAAAATCTTTAGAGATTAAGAGGCTACTTCTAATGATACAGTATGCATGTCTATTTCATTTTCAAAACATAAGTGTTGGGTGTAAATATGATTTTCTGTTGGTCAGTGTTTATACTTCAGTGTACCTCTGTTGATTCAAAATAGAATCATGTGATCATGTATGTGTGTGTGTCTGGGTCTGGTGTGGGTTGCACTTAAGTGATTTGTAATGATATGCTCTTCTGTCTGTACAATGTGTATTTGTGCTCGAGTGAGACGTAGGGAACATACTTTCATTAACTTAAAAGGACAGACTGCAACCACAAAGTGCAAGTTTTAGTGCAACACACACACACACACACACACACACACACACACACACACACACACACACACACACACACACGGGTGAGATTTCATAGGCTGCAAATAACAAATTCACATACACACATACAGGCATTCCTGATCTTTTCCTAAATAATGTACACACACCAACCCAGCTAAAGATTTTCGAATAAAAAATGTTTTTAGAACGTTATGATGTTTGGTTCATTAAATGTTCATACTGTCCAGCCTTCTGGATATTCTAAAAACATTGTCAGATAATGCTCTAGGAATGGTTCAACAAGACTAGCAATGTATTAATATAATTGTGGGTTTTTTTTTTTAAGTGAGATGCATTTTTTGACTGTTTACTTAGAAAATAAAAACACGCAACTGTTTTTCTGTGCAGAGTGCTGTGTGGAGACTTTCCCACATTCTCAAACTTATTAGGGCATGGTGAATTTAAATTTTTGGCCTTGGTTGCACAACGATGTGACATCATGCCCTAAATTACTCACAAATTGGCCACGCATTAGCTATGGCATGATACGATGTACTTACAATTACTGTGTAGTCATTGATGACGCGGCTACAAAGCGAGCCAATCTCATGGCACACCATCATTGAAGCAGTCTACAAAGGTACTACAAACAACATTGATCTATGATGTATCTGCTGTTCTTCATGATTAGCTATGAATGGTCAAAACTCATGAAGACTGACACAGCAAATTCCACAGTGTTGAAATACCCAGCACTGTTTATATGAGTTCAGTTGGACTCAAATAAACTCTGAAAGTGTTAAATAAACATTGGGGATTTTACTGTGTACTATGATTCCAACGCTGTTAACAGAAATACCCATGTTTTGGATACCTCTGACTATAAAAGGACTGCTAAGTTTTCTTGAAGAAGACGTTTTCTTGTCTGGAGCCTTCAGGTGTATTAACACAATGCCAAGAGGGGAAGACAAAAATAGTGGTCTCATGAGAAGAAATTGTTGTTGCAGAACAATAATCTGAAGCACACTAGTAAATCTACATTAGAGTGACTGAAAAAAAGTCAAGGTTTTGGAATGACCTTGTCAAAGTCTAGACATCAACCCAATTGAAATACTATGGCAGGACCATAACAGAGCTGTGCATCAAAAAATGCCCCAAAATCTCAGTGAAATTAAGCAATGTTTTAAAGACAAATGGGCCAACTGGAATCATTGGGGGGTTACGTAGTGTAGTTAATCACTACATCAGTACTTAGTGCTGATCAGGAGGTCCCCACGGCAAGCCCCGACAACACCGGGTTACCACTGTTAGACCCGTGAGCAAGGCCTTTCACTCTTAAGTGCTACGATACAATCGTTAAGCTGACAACCCGACCCTGTACATAACTGCCACAGGAATGGCGGAGACAGATATATATATATATATATATCTGTCGCCTGATATGCCGAGAATGTAGATGGACCATGACATGACATGTTCATCTCAGGTTGTATTTGCCTAATACTGAGACCTGCTACGATAAGATTATTTTTATTATGTTTTTACACACACACACACACACACACACACACACACTTAGTTCTCATCTTTCTTAAGGCAGTTCATCCCTTTGTTGCTTGTTAGGTCGAAAGATTTTTCCCTCAACATACCACATGTTGTATATTGCTGAGCCAGCTCATTCATTTCAGTTTCTTTACAGCTCTTAATTTGTAGCTGGTTTCCCCTTCACACACAAAATACAGTGCCACTGTCTCTCTGCACGTAGGTCAGATTCCCACCATAGTTCACACCATACTGAGAGGGTAGCCACAAATACTGATGTTATAAGGCTCATGCAGCCAGTATATTTTGGAAGTTGAAGATTAACACCAGTTATGTCATCACTGCCTGGGAATTGACTGCCTGAAGAATGCCTTCTGATTGAGTGTCACTAAACTGACTGTGCAGGGATGCCTACACTGCCACAAGGCACTTGGCTGGTAGATTTGAACATTTCTTTAGAGTCCTGAGTCCTCCTAGCCTACGGCCCTCAACATAAATTGCTTGCTAACCAACCAACAAACAGAAGAAATAGTATAGAAAACAGTTTGAGTTAAAACCTATTGAAATAAACAATTTGTTTGCAGGCTTGGCTTAGTGTATATCAATGATTCAGGATATGCAGTTCAGATCCTTCCTTACACTGGAATGCTCAATCATTCTTTTGGGTCCTAATCAGAGGAACATAAGAAGATGTATATAGCAACATCTTCCAATCAGCATTTTTCCAAGCTGACAATGACCTTCAAGTTGAGCCACCATGTGTTAAACCCTGTCTTGGCAGCAGCTGCATATGGGTGAGGTTCAGCCCCTGTCATGTTCCAGGGGTCTTTAGCTAAAGAAACCTAGCAGCCTTAGCCATGTATGCCCCTCCTAGGTGTCTGATACTTCTTCATGCAGGTGACATTTCACGCCATGTGAATGGATGGGTTCACACCATAGGGTCTAATAGATTTTTTTATAATGGCAAACCCAAGGTACCTCTATCTGACCTAGCCCTGCAATGTCAAAAACTTCACATAGACTTGGCTTATCGCCCCTACTGTGCCTACAAAGAGTATCTTTTCTTTATAGACCTTAATTAAAGGTTTACCAGTACACAGACCCTGTGATGGTCTTATTTACATGTCACCATGCACTTTGTCTAGATTTTATAGTGTTAACATTGGCCTCCTAATAGTGTGATCTCTGAATATCTTTCAGGCTAGTCATGTTATTCATTATTATTATTTTTTTTATAACATACATTATCCAAGTGTTTATCAGACATCTGGTAATATAATTGCCAAACATTGTGTCATACCTCACTATATAATTGTATTTAAAGATTTATGCCCATGCACACAAGAAGGTATTAAGGTGTATCACACCACTCCTAGTGGCTTAAAGAACCATATGTAACTAGTGCTTTGTTGTTGGCTAGCCAGCCTTACCTTGCAATTTTCATGTATAATCTGTGGTCAGGTTTTACTTGCATGGCTATAAGTTACAATTATATAACATCTTGAACTAAAATCATTTTAAAAGATCTTTTGACAAAAAAAGTAGGTTAAATAGCTTAAAAGTACCTTAGCTAATGCTGTACACAGATAAGTATGTAAACACTATGCTCTGTATCTTGAGAAATAATGAAGTTTAGCCTCTTGCGGTAAAAGTTTATGAGACAAATAATGCTTTTACTGTTGATCTGTTTTACTGTTTGACTGTTGTTGTAGCAGTCCTTTACTGTGCTTTTTTAGTGCTTAACTGCAGTTAAATTTGACAATAAATAAATAAATAAATAAATAAATAAATAAACAAACAAACAAACAAATAAAAATAAAACAATTGCTGCTCCCATGGAAAAACTGATTCAGATTATCCAAAAACACCATAAAATGACACCAAAATGTCTCAACTGTCATTTATGCTATTAATACTGAAAGGATATAAATTATAGATTTTTGAGGTTTTTTAAAGAGGTTGAATTTAGATATGCTGCTGTCTGTCACACAGTCACATGTAAAAGTTAATGTCTTCTCTTTTAATAACCTTAAAACATTAAAAAATAAAGTTTTTTGTGTGTAGAAACATAATAAAAATCATTTGATTGTAGGGGGTCTTAGTATTCGAAAAATACAACTCCAGACAAAAAAAAAACAAAAAAAAAACAGATTAAATTGTTTTCACTGTGCCATTATTTATTTAACAGAAATGAAGCCATTAAAATTATGTGGGCAAGGCTAAGTACCCTGAGTCAAGAGCTTGCAGATTGCACCTTTAGCAGCAATAACTTCTGTATGACTATCAGTCCATCCTTCCAAAACTTTTTTTTTTTTAGACATTCTGTTGTAGATTTAATAGTGTGCTTCATTAATCTGTTTCACGACAGAATTTGGACAAAGTTTTACATGTCCATACTATCTCTAGCCTATACAGAGCAGTCAACCCAATGACTGCAAGAGCCCAGGCCCAGGTATGAGGTTCTGCTAAAATGCTCCTTAGTCTTGCATACATGTTCTATTTAGACAAAAGAGGTTTCTCCTGGCAGTCCTTCCAAGCAAACCATACCTGTTCAGTCTTCTTCTAATTATGCTCTCATGGACTTTAACATTTAACATGCTCAGTGAGGCCTGCAGAGTCTGTGATGTAGCTCTAATTTTTTTTTGTTTCTGAGCATTGTATGGTCTGATCTTGGGGTGAATGTGCTAGGATGTGAATGTGCACTCCTGGGAAGAGTGGCAACTGTCTTGAATGCTTTCTACTCGTGAATAATCTTTCACAGAATGTTGAACTCCTAAATGTTTAGAAATGGTTTTATGAACCTTTCTAGATTGCTGTGCACCAACAATTGATTCTCTAAGACCATTGATTATATCTATCCCCTTGTCATTGTGTTAACACACACCTGAATACTACAGACTGGCAAACTGCCAAAACATCTGCATTTGTAGAGGTCTGCAGACCTGCTGATGATCAATTAATCTAGAGCTGATGCACCTAGCTTCAACTTACCCTCTTAAATCCTGTGGAATCAGTAAAAGGGGAATTAGTCTTGCCGACATGTTTTTTCCTTTTTGGCTTCATTTTTGTTAAAAAATAATGGCGCAGTGAAAAAAGTTATATGTTGTGGTTCGTCTGAGGTTGTATTTTGCTAATACTAAGAAACCCTACTATCAGATGATTTCATTATGTAAACACAAAAACACAAAAAAGAGGGGGCACTAAGTTTTACACATGATTGATTGAATATAGCTACCAGTATTAGACACATTGATCATGATCAATGTTTTCATCACGTCAGTAATATCTAATCAGTGGTGATCATGTGGAGGCCCTTTATCACTGATGTCCAAGATAGTCTGGGTTGACAAACTGTACATAGCAACAGCGGGGCTATTATCATCATCATATTCTTTTCGTCTTCTTCTTTTTATATAACTTACACATTGGATTACCTACTCTCCACAATCCCCATACATTTCTACATTTGCTGCCGATAGGAATACCATCCTAGTAAACTAGAAAGCCTTTATGCTGAAATCCTATAAAGTTAAAGCATAGAGAGATTAAATTTTGTCACGTCTCACAGCTAATCTGTTACGAATGAGCATGAAAGTCATTTAATCAGCCTATCAAGAAAAATTTATTATACCGACAATGTATTTTTTTCCTGGCAAGATTAATCAGTGTCATGCTTGACTCTGAATTGTGCGCAAGCGGTTGTGTTTCAGACGTCATATGGGATGACATGTGTAGCATAGTCTTTGAGGATCAGGAGATTGTATTGGCCAATGGGAAGGATTTGAAATTAACATGCAGTCTGTCAACCAACCTAGATCTGTCACGGCATGCCAGTTAACGCCCATGTCTCAAGCAAACCCCTGATCACCTGTGCATTCCAGCTCCATATACTCCTGTTTTTCAACGCCTCATTCACCGCTCTCATCACACCTGTTCTCAATTCCTAATCATCTCAATTCCCTATTTATACCACGCTCTAACATCATCACGTTGCCAGATTATTGCATGCTACTCATGCCCAGTATTCCAGCGTTCTTTTATGTTTCGACTTTCCGGATCACGACCACGCTCTGTTTCACCGACTTTCTTTGTCTCACGTCTTGGATATATTGCCTTCTCGGAATTACTGTTGCCGACCTCCGGAATTGTCTCTCGACTACGAACTTGGATTACAGACTCTCTCGACTCACCGGCTTTGATCCCCGCCCGTCTCACGACTACGAGTGATCTTCACGCCGGCAAACACAGGAGCGCTCGCTCTCCACACACGCCGGCTGCACACTTCCGCATTCCCGTCGCGGAGCTCATTGACTGGAAACACTGCGCTTATCCTCCACACACGCCGGCTCCCCACTTCCGCATTTTCGCCGCGGAGCTCGTTCAGAGTCACGGTAGCACTTGCTCTGCACTTGGATCCTTCACCCCCACGAACCCGAGTGACAGTATAATCTGGCCAGTAATGGATCCTGCAGAGGCTGCTCAGCTGAGATTGGCGCTAGAGAAACAGGGGGCGCTCTTGGGTATGCATCAGCAGGATATCCAGCAGATCACTTCTACCCTTCATACCGTTACAGAAACTGCTCTCACTGTACAGATAAAGTAGACACAACCACCTCCAGCTCCCAGTTTTCTCCAGCCTCCTCCTGTGTGCTCCATCAGTCATGAACCACAACTTCCTGCACCGCCCACATATGACGGAAACCCGTCCACCTGCCGCTCATTTTTGTCTCAGTGTTCCCTTGTGCTTGAGCTACAGGCCTCATCTTTCCCCACTGAGCGCTCTAAGGTTGCCTATATAATTACCCTCCTCTCTGGAAGGGCGAGAGAATGGGGAACTGCCCTATGGGATGCCCAGATTCCCTGTTGCCACACATACGAGACTTTCACGGACGAAATGAGGAGGGTTTTTGATCGTTCATTCACGGGGCATCAGGCGGCGGGTCAGATACTCAAACTACGTCAGGGATCCCGATCTGTCACTGATTATGCTATTGATTTCCGGACTCTGGTTCCCTCTTGTGGATGGGGGGATCAAGCACTGTTTGACATATTTCTTCATGGACTCTCCGATCCAGTTAAGGATGAATTAGCAGCCCGAGAGCTTCCATCCAACCTTCAAGGCTCATTGATCTAAACACAAGCATCGATGCCCGGAAACTAACCCGACCAAAGCAGTGCCATCAGGCCATCGACCAGAATATTCCAGTCGTCAACCCAGTCCCACCTAAACTTTCCCCAGAACCCATGCAGATCGAGCGCATACACATCTCGCCCAAGGAACGCCAGCGTCGGAGGGACGAGGGGCGTGCTTCTACTGTGGTCAGATCAGCCATGTTGTAAGAACCTGTCTGTTAAAAAGTCAGGCCCCCCTGATGGTTCTGGGGGTGCAGGGGTGTCCTACACACTTCTCGTCTCCAAACCTTTGCGCTTGCTTTCCAGTAACTCTGATCCACGACAGTTACCCCCATGCCACACATGCTCTAGTAGACTCCGGAGCAGACCAGAATTTAATCTCCTCGGCTATGGTTTCTAAGCTTAAGATTCCGTCCACGCCATTGAACCAACCATTTAGTGTACAGGCCCTCGATGGCAGCAAGCTCTCCTCTATCACCCATCGCACTAGCCCAGTCACACTGAAGTCATTGAAGTCATTACTTTCATTATTAAAAGTGCTCATGCACCAATAGTTCTGGGTCTCCCATGATTGAGACTGCATAACCTTCACATCGACTGGGCAAAGAGAAGCGTCCTGTATTGGAGTTCTACCTGCCACTCCTCATGCCTCTGTTCTGCTGCCACGAGAAAGATCTGGCCCATCTCTCTGGAGGAGATCCCCAACTTATCTGAAGTACCCACTGAGTATTACGACCTTCGCCAGGTGTTCAGCAAGTCACGTTCCATCTCCTTACCTCCTCTCAGTCCATATGACTGTGCCATTGATCTTCTTCCTGGCACTACTCCACCTAAAGGGCGACTCTACTCGCTCTCCCGGCCCGAGAGAGAAGCCATGGAGCAATATATCTCAGAGTCCTTATCGGCCGACATCATCCGCCCTTCTTCTTCCCCCGCAGGGGCGGGCTTTTTCTTTGTGGAGGAAAAGGACAAGTCCCTCAGACCATGTATTGATTATAGAGGGCTCAATGAGATCACGGTCAAGAACCGCTTCCCGTTGCCTCTTATGTCCACTGCATTTGAATTACTCCAAGATGCCCGTGTTTTCACCAAACTAGACTTAAGAAACGCCTACCACCTGGTCAGGATAAGAAAAGGTGATGAGTGGAAGACTGCTTTCAACACCCCCACTGGTCACTATGAATATCTGGTGGTTCCATTTGGTCTGACCAATGCACCAGCAGTCTTCCAGGCATTAATTAATGACGTACTCAGAGATTTTCTCCATGTTTTTGCATTCGCTTATCTTGACGACATTCAAATTTTTTCCCGGTCCCAAAGTGGAACATAAGCTTCATGTATGTCAGATCCTTCAACGTCTGCTGGAAAATAAACTCTTCGTCATGGCTGAGAAATGTGAGTTTCATTGTGAGTCCACCTCCTTCCTGGTGTATACCATCTCACCTTCAGGCATTCAGATGGAACCGGTCAAGGTAAAGGCCATCACAGATTGGCCCACACCATCATCAAGGCGGGAGCTTCAACGCTTTTTGGGCTTTGCCAATTTCTATCGGCGTTTCATCCGTGGCTACAGCACAGCGGCAGCCCCACTCACATCTCTCACATCCACCAAGACCCATTTCCGATGGAACCCCCTAGCAGAGAAGGCATTCATGGAGCTCAAGCAGCACTTCACCACAGCACCCATCCTCACCTTCCCTGATCCATCCCTCCAGTTTGTGGTTGAAGTGGATGCATCTGAAACGGGGGTTGGAGCCGTGCTCTCTCAAAGGACAATCACAGACAACAAATTTCACTCGTGCTCCGTCTTTTCCCGTCCACTCACTCCCCCCGAACGCAACTACGACATTGGGGATCTTATCTTATACTGAATTACTAGCAGTTAAGCTAGCCATCGAGGAGTGGAGACACTGGCTAGAAGGTGCTGAAGACCCATTTCTTGTCTGGACCAATCATAAGAATCTTGAATATCTCAGGTCAGCAAAGAGACTCAACTCACGTCAGGCACTCTTGTCACTTTTCCCACTTTAATTTCACACTGTCATACTGTCCAGGATCGAAGAATACCAAGCCCGATGCCCTTTCCCAACAGTTCTCCACACCCCAGGACATATCCACTATGGAGACCTTCCTCCCACCTCAGTGTCTTGTAGCTGCGACCCAGCTGGATGTGGAAAACCTAGTTCTGCAATCTTTTGAACAGGAACCAGGTCCCAGTAATGTACCATCTGGGCTACTTTTTGTCCCTCTATCTGTTCGCCCTCAAGTCTTAGAATTGGGCCACAGCTCCAGGCTAGCTTGTCACCCGGGGGCGACCCACACCCTTTCATTGCTCCATCAACGTTTCTGGTGGCCAACCATCAAGGAGGACGTAAAGAGTTTTGTGGCATCCTGTGATGTATGCGCCAGAAATAAGATGACAAATCATCCCCCTGAGGGTCTCCTAAGACACCTCCCCATCCCTCATCGCCCCTGGTCTCACATTTCACTCGACTTTGTAACCGGATTGCCACCTTCCGACAATAATACCTGCATTCTAACAGTGGTCGACCGGTTTTCCAAGTCAGCCCATTTCCGATTTCATTTCTACCCAAGCTCGCATCCGCCAAGGAAACAGCTGAACTCCTCGTCTCCCATGTCTTTCGACTTCATGGCCTTCCATTGGACATTGTATCAGACAGGGGACCACAATTCTCGGCGCAATTCTGGAATGCCTTTTGTAGTCTTATTGGCGCCACGCCCAGCCTCTCAGGGTTTCACCCCCAGAGCAATGGCCAAACTGAGCGCATGAACCAAGAATTAGAGAAATCACTGAGATGCATGGCTTCACAGGACGCAGCTTCTTGGAGTTGTTTTCTCCCCTGGATTGAGTACGCCCATAACTCGCTCCCCACATCTTCCACAGGGCTATCACCCTTTCAGTGCTGTCTTGGCTATCAGCCACCACTATTCCCCACCCAGGAGGAAGAGACTGCAGTCCCTTCAGCCCAAGCCTTCATTTGCCACTGTGAGAGAACATGGCAGCGGGCTCGCGCTCAACTACGACATACTGTGACCATCTTTCAGCGAAAAGCCAATCGCCACCGCTCCAGTTTATCGTGTTGGCCAAAGAGTTATGCTCTCCACACGTGACCTACCACTCAAGACTACGTCCAAGAAACTCTCGCCTAGGTTCATCGGCCCGTTCACAATCTCTCGCGTAATTAATCCATGTTCTGTCAGATTGGCTCTGCCATTATCCATGCGACGAATTAACCCCATGTTCCATGTCTCCCAGGTTCGTCGACTGGTCCCATGTCCTTTGTCACCCCCTCCCTGCCCTCCGCCTCCACCTCAACTTATTGACAGAGGCGAAGCTTTCACTGTCCGCAAACTCCTTAAATCCCGCCACCGTGGGTGAGGCCTCCAGTATTTGGTGGATTGGGAAGGCTATGGACCGGAGGAAAGAAGTTGGGTACCAGCCAGGTTCATCTTGGATCGTTCTTTGATTACCGACTTCCACAACCTTCACCCAGAGGCACCTGCAAGAACGCCAGGTGTCGTTTGTAGAGGAGGGGGTACTGTCACGGCATGCCAGGTAATGCCCATGTCTCAAGCAAAGCCCTGATCACCTGTGCATTCCAGCTCCATATACTCCCCGCCTCCTGTTTTTCAACGCCTCATTCACCGCTCTCATCACACCTGTTCTCAATTCCTAATCATCTCAACTCCCTATTTATACCACGCTCTAACATCATCACGTTGCCAGATTATTGCATGCTACTCATGCCCAGTATTCCAGCGTTCTTTTCCATTTCGACTTTCCGGATCACGACCACACTGTTTCACCGACCTCGTCTTTGTCTCACGTCTTGGATATATTGCCTTCTCGGATTTGCTGTTGCCGACCTCCGGAATTGTCTCTCGACTACGAACTTGGATTACGGACTCTCTCGACTCACCGGCTTTGATCCCCGCCCGTCTCACGACCATGAGTGATCTTCACGCCGGCAAACACAGCAGCGCTCATTCTCCACACAAGCTGGATGCACACTTCCGCATTCCCGTCGCGGAGCTCATTGACTGAAAACACTGCGCTTATCCTTCACACACGCCGGCTCCCCACTTCCACATTTTCGCCGCAATTGGTCCGAGAATTTTCGTTCAGAGTCACGGTAGCACTTGCTCTGCACTTGGATCCTTCACCCCCACGAACGCGCGTGACAAGATCAGTGAAAGCAAGCCAACCTCGTCTCCCCTTCCCTTCTGCTCTGCTCCTGGAGGGATAATTACTTTTATGTGGGACAGTTAGACTGTTCATATCATTTCTGGATTGTTTGATAAGTTCATTGTTTTTATACCAGTGTGTAAGTTGTATATATTTTAATTTAAACTTGTCTTCACTAACAATGTAATAAACTTTTAATAACCATAATACATTTGGACAATTAAATGTAAAATAACTTAAGTCAGCAATAAAAGAAATACATTTTCATAGGTTTTCTTAGCGCATTATTATTCCGTTTGTTTAATCTTGTCGATTTATTTAAGTGCTGTATTACAATCACTTCATATTACATTTAGTGCTTTCTTCTTTAAATATTTCGCCAGTATCAGCTTGGAAGATTGGAAACCAGAGAACGGTATTTCTTTGTCCTGATTTGTAAGAGAAGGATACGTGTTACAAGACCCCAGTGACAAAATGTACAAAGGTGCTGAAGTGCACATTGTATACCCATATACTTTTATGCAGAATATATGAGGTGTGCTCAAATCAAACAGGGATTTCTGATTTCCCGTTACAAAAGACTTCAAGCACAGTACAGTGATGATCTCTGGAGTGATAGTGAGCTAGAGTCTACTTCACTTGTTCTTGTGAACATTCACTAAGTGAAACACTCAGGTAAAAAAAACAGCCTGGTTTGATCAACAAAGGCATTTTATTTTTGCAGGAAAATGCATGACCCCATATTTCTCAACGCACCACTTACACATTACAGGAGTTTGGCTAGGAGTTATTGCCACATTCCCCACACAGTCCTGTCCTTGCTCTATGTGATTTCCACATGTCTGTGTCATTAAATGAGTTCCTGTGAGAGCACGACTTGTAGCATGCAGTCCGATCATTTGTCCGACATTCTGAGAAACCTTTCTACCTTGACGATGTCCAAGCTCTAGAGAAACGCTGACATAAGAGTATTAGTGTGGCAGGAGATTATATAGAGAAATAAAGGTAGTTTTAAAGTCATATTTGTATTCTGCTGTTCTGTTATTCATTCAAAATTTCTTGTTTGACTTACACTTATATAATTGTAAATGGGTTAGTGTGAATGCATACAGAGGTGAAACTCTGGAAAGACTGACATAGCGATGCATGATCACACTCAACTTGAAGTAAAGGTCAGCTAGAACTGTGGGATTATCTTGACATCATGTTTTTTTTCTGAATGCTGAAGAGATTGTCAGCTCTTTGTAGACCATCTGTGCATCAGATCTCGCTGTTGAAAAGTATCAATCAGTACAAGAACAGAAAAGAATTTCCAAAACATTAGATGTACTATGGCACCAAGACCAAGTTGAGAAAATAGGGCACCACAGTGACATTACCAAGAACAGGACATTCCTCTAAACTGGTGAAAGGACAACATATCAGGGAGGTTGCTAAGAGACTTACAGCAACATTAAAATAGTTGCAGGAATATCTCGCAAGTACTAGCCACTCTTTGCATGTGATAAATCTCTCATATGCTTTGCATGTGAGATGCCAAGAGGGAAAGACATAATCAATGGTCTTGGAGAATCAATTGTTGTTGCACATCAATCTGGAAAGGTCATAAAATCTGCAGACCTCCACTAGACTGCTGAAGGTGTAGGGAAAATAATAACCTTCTGACCCAAACCACATGCACAAGAATAGAAGATGTCATCACAATTTGAAAGGTATTGCATAAATGCATAACTTGCTAAAGTTATGATTTTTTAATAGTTTCTTGATAATCCCCAAAAGACTGAGTGCTGTAAGGAAAGGTTGCTTTATGTAGGTATTATTAAAGGGGCATGTATACTTATGCATTTCCCCCTTTTTTTCCCCTAAAACATTTACATTTATTTTCCATTAAAATTTTTGTGGGTAGTCAAATCCCTTTGAAAGTATTATTATTATTATTATTATTATTATTATTATTATTTCCAATCTAAAAAACCTGTAGTTTTAATGTGATTGTGATAGATATTTGATCTATCATAGATAATCATAGTACTTTAGATAATTTAAAGATTATATCTCATATCTCATATGAGATTTGTATTTTATATCATTGTGGCAGCAGGGAGACGGTCAGACATGTGCTGTAAAGTGAAGCATTGTCGAGTGGTGAGGAATGAGTAAGTAATGAGTAATTTTCTACACCCGGTGTGCGGATTATTGCAATCTATTGATGTATTGATGTTTTCTCTCCTCGTTCAGCTGCTGCATTGGAAAGCTTGGCTGAGATAAGGGTTTGGCTTTTTTTGTGTACATTTAAGATATAATGGATTGTCCTGCCTGTACTTTATTAAAGTATGATCAATAGCGCATGCATCTTTTTTCAGCTAATGTTAAAAGAAAAAAATCTTTCTATCATGTCCACTAAATCCATCGATTTGTTATACATTAAACAAATCATCATGAATGAACACATCCTGTGAAAATGAGACATGAATGCATGTAAGCGTGAATGACAAAAAGCACTAATATACCGTTACACTAAAGAAAGTATCTTGATAATTGGTTTCAGTGTGAAAACGGTGCATTATGTCATTTAGGCCTGAACTTGGCCAGAAGTTTAACATAAGGTGAAGAATGATGATGATGATGATGATGACGACGACGACAACTTATAATGCAACTCTGTGCAGAACACAGGGAACGTGGAGGGAAAGCGAGAAGGCTGAGAAGGCTGAATTGAGTGAGCGGGAGAAAAGAGTGGGGGGAGGTGGGGTATTTGAGGAAGAAACGGAAGGGCACTTTGACAGTAAGATGAGCCACAGACCGTGTGAAAGATTTACTGGCTGACATGTGGAATACTTCCTCCACTTAGAGAACAAGAGTAAAAGCACAAGAAATTGTGTTTGTGTGCTTAATATATAAAGATTTTTTATAATGTAGTAACACCTATATTAAACACCAACCTTAAGTTCAGTAACTAAAAAGAAGATTGTTTTAAAATAATGAATAATACAAATTCTTTTTAATAAAAGTGTTTTTCTTGTGAGGACCAGACAAATGTCCCCACAACGTCGAAACGGTTGTAGATTCCAATACTTGTGGACCACCAAAGAAATGAAAACATACACATTACACAATTTCTCTTGCTTTCTCTCAAACACACACACACACACACACACACACACACACACACACACACACACACACACACACATCCAACCCAGCCAGCAGAAAGGACTCAGACGACAAGCATTTAGAGTATCTCAGGAACCTAAATACTCTTCAAGTTGCACACACACAAAGAGAGAGAGAGTCTTAGTTATGGCATTCTAAGAAGAACTGTTTCACATGTTTCTATGCTAAACATATTACATTCTGGGAAACCTAAAAGGAAGCAGTACACCCCAGTGCAATGAGGGTCTTCTCTGACATTTTATTACTCATTTCTAAAAGTGTTTGTATTTATTTATTCACCTCCCCTTTTGCACTCCATTAGGCACTGCAGCACTATGTTTAGATCAGAAATGTTCCCTCCTAGTCATAGATGGAAAAAGCTCTTTCTTTATCTAACATGTGACCTCTGTTAAAAGGAAGAGTGTGAAGATTTAGTTTGCCCTGTCAATAGGAATTATGATATCTGTTATCCTCCTTCCCACCCTCTTCCGCCCTCATTTCCACCCATTACTTTTGCAACACCCCGTAATTCCCTCCCCCACCTTTTTTCCGTCTGCCCTGGCAAATCCTCGGGCATCAGCTGATATCTCTAGCTGAAAGGATTTGGTGTTCCACGAAATCTATTTAAAAGTGCCAGTATAACTCTCTTGTGCTCCCCTCTCTCTCTCTCTCTCTCTCTCTCCCTCTCTCTCTCTCTCACTCACACACACACACACACACACTGACTTTTAAATCAATCTTTATTACACGATTTCAAAACATTGTTTTTGAAAGTCTACAGAGATAAACATATTTAAATTCATCTCAACACAAAAGTATACAATTAATGCACACCATTCTCCCACCTGATCATATGTCTGGTAACAGGAAATTAGTAATCCATTTTGTTTACTATATCCTGTTATCCTGTCATGTCTCCCCTGTCTCCACTTGTGACCTCCATTTCTGTAATAAGGCCATTTTCTCCTGTGTGAAGAAACAGGAGTGAAATAAACTGGCACCATGTGGTTGCTTATGTCATCACAATGCATGCTTTTGGTGTAAAAATGAAAGTGAGTTTAAAAAAATTTAAACTTTTAAAAAAAATGCAGTATGTTGTATATATGTGTGTGGGTGTGTGTGTTAACCTGACTAAAACCAGACTTTCATACTTCTACAGTCAAACTTCTCAAAGTCAGACTAGCACACCCAGATAAAGCAGTTGAGAGTCAAGCTACTCCATGCACATGCAACTTAATCAGACACAGAGATTGGCCTAGGTGCTCTGCACATGCTCCAAAGTTCTCGCCGCGGCCTTTGACAAGGAAGGCAAACAAAGTGGATAAAAGCAGAAGAAGCTGCAAACAATACAGCAGTGTTATTTGACTTTGGATTGTACAATTTGTCCAAAAGAATAAAGCATACAGCACGTACAAAATGTACAGCTCTGGAAAGTTGTGTCAATGTGTTCACCATTTGACATCCTACTCGCCGCCAGCTAACTTGTTTGTCTATTGTTTTGGTGTGTGACATAATAGGTTAACCAGGAATACAATACTAGCAAGCTGAAAGGGGACATACAGTATAGTAGCACCACCCATCTTAGACATACTTCTGTCAATACTTAAATGGTTTATTATAACCTTAATTTGACTTTTATTCATGTATTTACCTTTAACAAGCCTATGCAAAGCCTCCATAGAACTTTTGCTTATAATCTATTGCACAGTACTCGGATGTGTTTTGGGAAAAAATATTGAAACATTAATTTTCATCTAGACATTCAGACCAAATTTGGTTGATTACTTTAATGTGTGTATAACAACGCATGTTAGGATAGTTACACACACTGACACGCAAGAAAAAAGCCCTGGCAGCATTAAAAAAAAATTGGAGCACAGGCCTTGGTGCAACAGGCTGTATTTTTACTTTTACTGCCAGGTTTGAGAATCCACCCACTATGTCTTTGCCAGTCATGTGGTGTTCGCACTGAGCAGCTGCAGGGTTTACAGAGGATATGAGTGTGACTTCTCTAATAACTGCGTGCAATACAAGGTGAAAGAGGATCAGCACGTTTCTCATTTGCCAATCTGGGGAAATCTAAACTGTCATCATAGACGACAATCAAAAAATAAATAAATAAATTGCAACTAATGAAAACTGGGCTTAAATTGATGGCCTCTGATAGAGTGTATCAGAACTGATGTTGTTCCATGTAGAGAACATGGAACAATACAATGATCTACAAACACCATTTATTATTAACAGGTTATGGTTTATTATAGTTATTTAGCTCCATCAACACATTTCCTTCTGCGACTGGTGGAGTTGGCAACCAACAGTTAGTAACTAAGAGTTTAATTAACAGGGGTGAAAGTAGTTTTAAGTTTTGACCAGTACTATGTAGCCAGAAAGTGAGGAGAATAAAGCATATGTAGATGGTGGATAGTTCTGTAAATCTCGTATGTTTCTCTTTATATTTCTACTTATTCCAATTTGGAACGTCAGCTCCGATAACATCTGTGTTCCAGAGTTGAACTTTGTCAGAAACACCAAGTAATGCCCTTGATCAGGGGTTGAAGCCAGCCAGAGGTAGTTGGCTTTGTAACGGTAAATTAAAGAACACAGATGGTTCAGATGCATTTTGGAATGACTTAGAATAAGCAATTGTTAAGGAGTCAAGTGTTTTTTAAGCTAACATTATCAGATGTGTTTTCTTGCTGAAGGTGCTGGTTTTGAATGTGGGTCCTCTCTCCTCAGTATGGTGGACTGTACAGACCTAGTTTTACCCACGCTTTGACAGACAGTTAGTGTAATTAACGGTTGTTAGAACATCTGTGAAGTAGAGTGATACATGTAGAGCGCTGTTGTTGTCAATTATCATAGCTGGTTTTTGGTATTTAATATAAAAAATACCACAATTTTTTACGCACAAAATTTTGAGTAAAACTAAATATGGTTGTTCATTCTTTACCAGTTTCTTTAAGTTTTATTTCTTCTTCTTTCACCAACAAAGTCATACCAGGACAAATCATGCTTTGATTTTGTAATGTTAACATTCTATGACTTCTCTGTATCAGGTTTCACGTCATCTTTATTTTTATAAGTCCTCAATCACAAGATACATTTTAAATTCCATTGAGTTACAGATGCTTTGAAAAAGGGTGCATTTTACTTTGATAACAAGTAATCCATTGATTTGATTTATTTGCATTTATAATGTTAGACAACATGCTCACTGTTGCATCAAGTGATTAAAAATGGGAACTGCTTGAAACACTTACAATGGCCCCCCCGGGGCAGGAATCACTCTGCTCATGATCATTCTTTATATAATTTCTGTTACTTAAATAATTTCTGACAGTGAAATTAGGTTTGTTAAAAAAAAAAAAAAAACTCAGCAACCCCCAAGGACTTCTTTTAGAGCACACAGTTTTAATTAAAACTAATAGGAAAAGGCTAAATGTAAGGGCTGACATGCACAAAACCATTTCTATTTTAAGACATGTTGCAACAAGAGATGGAAAGGGGGATTATGGAATGTCACAGTCAAAAAGGCAGAGAAAATGAAAAAATCCTGTGTGTCAGGAAAAGCACCAGAGGGCGGAGCTGGACAGCTACTCCCCATATGCACTACATCCAGGGGTGAGAGTAGGTTAAAATTCTTGCTGGCATTATGTAACCAACAGGTTAAGAGAATAAACCATGGAGGTGGTGGACAATCTTTTAAGTTTATCTTCATGTTTTCACTTTTTGCATTTTAGACACCTCAGCTAACTTTGGTGTTGAATCTCATAGAGTGTGAAGTTAGTGTGCTGTGTACAATCCCTTGTTCCACATACCAAGGTGGGATTTGGGATTCAACCTTGTGTAGCTCGCATTAGCCATGAAGCTTAAGTGAGGTGAGTCATGAACCTGTCAGCATGTTGGCGGAAGCTCACACTTACATTAACTTGTTTTTTGGAAGATCAAAATAACATAGGTGGTTCAGAGGCAATTCGGGACTACTTTGAAGCAGTTAATAACTTAAACAAAGTGTTGTTAAAGATGACATGATTGCATCAATTGTGTTTTCTTGCTGAAAGTGCTTCACTGACTGGTCTTGAATGTGGATATTGAAAGCAGCTGCTCTCCCCTCTAAACCGTACAACCCATGACTCCACATTTCCCTGATCATGCCTTTTGTTTTAAACCTGGTCATCAGCCATCGTGAGTTATGAACACAATCCAAAACTCCTATCACATCACCTTTTTCTGTCATCTCTGAATGGTTTGTAAATTTAGTTACAGGGTTTTAGTTAAAAAAAAAATTCTCTTGCATCTGTTATCTTCATCACTCATGGTTGTTGGCTTTGGCAATTAGAGTTTAGTGTTTAGCATAACCGCAGTTCATACATCCTGTTTCTGTTTCTGCCAGGATTTGTTTTGTATTTAATAAAGTCAGGCCTGCAACTGCATCCTCGATTCATCCTATTTCTGACAATGTGTTCCTGTTTTCCCAAACTGTTTGAGCTAGTTCCACATCACTTGTGTGTTTGTGTTGGTCTGGAAAACCTTTGTTTAAAATTAGTTGTTCTGTGTGTATCTTGCCGGTGATGAGAAACATACCAGCTACACACGTGGACAAAATTGTTGGTACCCTTCGATCAATGAAAAAAAACTCACAATGGTTACATAAATAACTTTAATCTGACAAAAGTAATAATTTAAAAAAATTCTATGAATGTTAACCAGTGAAAGTCAGACATTGCTTTTCAAACATGCTTCAACAGAATTATTTAAAAAAAATAAACTCATGGAACAGGCCTGGACAAAAATTATGGTACCCCTAGAAAACACTGAAAATAATGTGACCAAAGGGACATGTTAATTCAAGGTGTGTCCACTAATTAGCATCACAGGTGTCCACAATCTTGTAATCAGTCAGTGGGCCTACATATAGGGCTCCAGGTAGTCACTGTGTTGTTTGGTGACATGGTATGTACCACACGCAACATGGACCAGAGGAAGCGAAGGAAAGAGTTGTCTCAGGAGATTCGAAAGAAAATTATAGACAAGCATGTTAAAGGTAAAGGCTATAAGACCATTTCCAAGCAGCTAGATGTTCCTGTGACTACAGTTGCACATATTATTCAGAAATTTAAGATCCATGGGACTGTAGCCAACCTCCCTGGACGTGGCCGCACGAGGAAAATTCATGACAAATCAAAGAGACGGATAATCCCAATGGTAACAAAAGAGCCCAGAAAGACTTCTAAAGACATCCAACTTTTCTTTTATTGGTCAGATGAAATATACAAATTTTTTTTAGATTTTTGAGGAATTTTGGCTTTTCAAATCATCAATATTAAAACAATAAAAGGCTTGAACTACTTCAGTTGTGTGTAATGAATCTAAAATATATGAAAGTCTAATGTTTATCAGTACATTATAGAAAATAATGAACTTTATCAGAATATGCTAATTTTTTGAGAAGGACCTGTATTACTTTTGTCAGATTAAAGTTATTTCTGTGACCATTGTGAGTTTTTCTTTCATTGACCGAAGGGTACCAACAATTTTGTCCACGTGTGTATGACGATTACAGTTAAACAAAGGTGGGTCTAAAACCACTTAAAACAAGCTGCTAGACTGTATGCTGGATGTACTATGTTGGTAATTTTGTGTAACTGTAACATCGTTACTCTAGAGACCTCTCAGCTTAATTTTGATCTGAAACTGTCATTATTAACTTCATCTTGCTTTACCAAACTCTTTATTACAAACTACTGCTGTTTAATATTTCGGTGCACCACCAGGGTTACAGTTACCTTTAGCCTTGATTTCAGCACACAAAATATTTTCCAGTTCATATGTGAAAATGATTCCAAATGCATCCTTATAGATATAATAACCTGATCATTCAGGTTGTCAGCTAGTTTTATTTTTTTGTTGCCACATAACTTTACTGAGCCAAGACCTGACCAACTGAAGCAACCCCAAACCATAACACTGCCTCCAGAGGCTTATACATGGGCCACTAAGCACTTCATGTGCTTCCCTTCCTACCCTGATACACTTATTGCTCTGGAATAGGGTCAAATCTTTCTGCTCCCTAGCAAATTGAAGCTTTTTTTTCTGACTAGCCAAATTAAGAAGTGGTTTTCTAATGGACACGCAATTGTTTAGTCACCAACCGTTTGAGTTTTTATCATATTGTGTGCACCTAGAAATGCTCTTACTGTACTTTCACTATTAAACATGATTCTTTTGGTTTTTACTATGAAACCTCACCAAGGGTTTAAGTGATCTCCAATTCCCTGACCGCATTTCTTCCACAAAGTTGAGTAACCTTCTAGGTTTTGATAATTTGATGATATGTTGAAGGGTTCTCAACTTCAAATCTCCTTAGATGTTCTCCTTTTGTTTTCTTAGCTTAATGCATCCCAATAATTTGACTCTTCTGAAATAGTGACCTATTTTTGGCCAGGCAGTGTATGATTCCCAGAATTTCAACTGTTACATCTCAACTACAACAAAACAGTTTTTAGCCAGTTTAACTGGGTGTGTTGTTGACTATCAGTTGATAAAAATATTTTTTAGTGTTTGACGTCTGCATTGTTGGCATTTGACATCGCTGCTTAGTAGCAAATCAGGATTGGATCCTGTGTGAAAGAAAAATTCTTCTTGGATGTTCAGCCTAGCAAATCAGTGAAGCATAAACAAAACTGAACTAAGCAAAGCAAAGGAATGACACTTTAAAAGGTGGCTCACAGCTTATCTGAATAAATACCAACAAATGGTATTTCCTGTTATGGACTGTTATTTCCTTTTTTGCAGGTGCATTATGAAAGTGTTTATCAAGTCTTGGCTACTAAAGTGCACATCCTAACGGAAAATATAAAAGTTACACTTGGACCAGGAAACTCAAACAGCAAGGAAAATGTTTAATTAGGTCCACATTTTCCCAATCTTGGCCATTTTTATGCAAAACAATTAGATGTAATCATCATTCTGCCTTTGTTGGCACTAGTTCTGTACCAGTCTTGGCCAAGAAAAGCAGCTTAGCTTTTGGATAATACCATTGTTTTAATTGTTCAATTGGCCGCCTCAGAAAGCTTGATTTAATAGTAATCATGTACAAAAAAACAGCCGCTGGGGGTTGAACAAGTGCACTTAGTGCCAATCCTAAATAAACTGGGGAGTGTTGTGTGAGGAAGGGCATTTGGGGACAGCCAAAAGAGGAATGAACAATAAACATATAAAATGTAAACAAGTCATGGTCAGAAAGACTAAGAATTTTTAAATTAAAAGTTTTAAAAGTTTTTTAAAGTATTTTCTTAAACTTTAATGTATAACCCCCAGGCTTTTCATGTTGCATGTTTTTTTTTTGCCACAATTTTGGTCTTTTTTTTTTTACAGCTCCTTTCTTAAATTCCCAAATTGCCTGTAGTGTGTGAATGAGTGTGGGTATGTGTGTGTGACGGTGCCCTGCGATGGATTGGCACCCTTTCCAGGGTGTACCCTGCCATGTGCCCTAAGCCTCCTGGTATAGGCTCCAGGCCCCCCGTGACCCTGAATACAGGATTAAGCGGTATAGATGAGTGAGTGAGTGATAATTCTATTATATTCCATTCAATTCAGTTTGACATAGCACTTTTAGGAATGGTCATTGTCGCAAAGCAGTTTGAAAATAAATATATGAAATATGTATCAATCAAAATATATATTTTTTTTAAATCCCTGCGTTGGCAATAGGAATAAACCTTAAGAGGAAACAGATTTAACAAAGAATTCATTTGGGTCATTTCAAATAGGAGGGATTGATCTGCAGTCATACTGTGTGGCTGCAGTTCATTGTAACAGGAGAGGTGTTAAAGTTAATGTAGAGTCACCTTTCATTATTGGAGGCTCAGGTACAAAACTGTTTTCTGTTTTTCTGGCATTCTGTGGGAATGTCAGAAAATTACGAATGAGTAGGTCATAAGTTAAAGGTCCCATCTTTTACTATGTCTTTAACAACAAGCCTTTTTATGTGAGGTCACAAAAAAGGAAAATCTAACTAGCTTGTTAAAGAACTGGTCAATACCAACATGGAAAATGACAGAAAGCATGGAATGTTTTTTCTTCTCCTCTTATGTGCGTGCATGCACACACACACACACACACACACACACACACACACACACACACACACATTGAAGACACATCTGAATGTCTAACAATGTGAATTGTGCATAATAGGTCTCATTTAAAGCTGAAAGAGATAGACAGATGATTTAAAACAATGTACTGTATGGTATTAAAATGACTCAGGTCCCTTGTATAGGGTTAAATATATATTTTCATTTTACTCGAGCTGTCTTCACAGAATGACTCCTGGCTAGCTCTAGTGAATAGGGCACGGCTTCTCAGTTGCAAGCAAGCCAAGTGTGCTGCTGCCCTGCCCAGTTTTCACGTTTTTCCTGCTCAAACACACCTGATCCAGCTTATCATCTAATTATCGAGTGCATTGTAAGATGGATCAGGTGTGTTGGGAACAGGGGCAAATTGAAACAATTACACAGCCTGAGGGGATTTAGCTTGTATAATGCTTCAGTACCTATGCTTAAGTAAATGTATGCACAAGTGAGCACTTGTGTGGAGTCATTTTGTGTGTGTGCATGTGTGTGTGTGATGAGGTAATGGTTAGTTGAAGCTCTTATCAGATGCGAGAAGGGGGTGAGA
This sequence comes from Clarias magur, assembly GCA_013621035.1. Taxonomy (NCBI): domain Eukaryota; kingdom Metazoa; phylum Chordata; class Actinopteri; order Siluriformes; family Clariidae; genus Clarias; species Clarias magur. The sequence goes on along the minus strand of QNUK01000135.1, from coordinate 424,738 downwards.
TGCATTTCCAGCTGAATTCTGAACCGTGGTGCGACAAAAGTCCCTTTGTCAGAGCTGTTTCTCCATCACTGTGCAGCACCGTGGATTCACCCAGGCTCCTGACCCTCTCATCCTTCCCTTCTTTTTCTCTCCCCTCGCCAGGGAGAGACCAATTAGTGACAATACAAGTAGGTTAGGCTGGCCATTCAGAGAGAGCATTATTGAGCACAATGCCAAGAGGATTGTGAGCTAACAATAGGACTCATAGGCCACTGCTAGAGTGTCACTGACATTGTTGGACTAAACCAAGAGAGCCATTTAGTTCCTGTAGAGCAAGAGGAGACACCTGAGCTCCCACTGTTTCTGAGTATGTGTACGTGTGTGCGTGTGAGAGAGAGATAGACTGACAGAGAGGACTTGAGAATGAAAGGTTTGTGTTTCATGGCAGACTTTTTGTCACTTTCACAGCCACTTTTGTATCTGGTGCTCTTTCTCTCATATCATTCCATTACAGTTTCCATCAAGGGTTTACACACACACACACACACACACACACACACACACACACACACACACACACACACACACACACACACACACACACAGTGTTCAAATATCTAAACACTGATGGGAAAGGGATGATGTAATGTTCCCAGTCTGAAGGTCAGGGGTCAGAGGTTATTTGAGTCCATACTTAAAGGGCCAACTCTAGTGGCATTGTCTGGGGTCATGGCCTATGACCCAACTGTCAATACTTCACTCTCTATACATTTCTAATATCACACTCTTCTATCTTTCACACTCACTTAACCACTCTCGGATTCTTTTTGCCATTCACACTAATGAACGATGCAATTTTTAAAAATTTGGCTGATTAATGTAATTATTTAAACATTTAAATATTTATTGCACAATTACCAAATTATAAAAAGAACATTATAATCTGATCTATAGTACTGTGTAAAAACATTGAGCCACCCAAATTAAATTAAAATGAAATAAAATGATGTAGATTACATTGAATTTAAAAAAAAGGGAAATACTTTCCATTGCAACATGCTGCAAAGTGCCTAAAGATACAATTTCAAAATTGGTTTAAAGTTGTTTATGCACCAACCTCAGCAGCAACCTCATTTTCCCTCTTGTCCGTTCCAACCACTCAGCATTAAGCATCACCAAGATACTAATCACTAGCCTGATCATCTGTCATCTGCACCTGTTTCTCACTGGTTCATGCCATAAGTAAGATGTGTTTTATTCTTGAATGATATATAGTAGTTTGACAAACAAAAAATATTCATCTGAAACCCAGGTACAGGGACTGGCCTGAAGGAAGGCTGAAGTACTATTCTTCAAGACAATAAAAATAGCAGAAAGTCTGGCACTGGGAGCAAAATATGAAGAAATTAGCAGGGGGTTGAGGGCTAAATACTTTTGCACAATACTGTATTTTCTTCCAGCATTTTAGGAAGGTTTGTAATGAGTTTAACGATTAATAAATCATAATAGGACAAACAACAGCTACAAAAAATATATCACATGGAAAAATGCAACAAGCCCTGTTTGTGTTCCTGGCTCCAGCCCAGGATTCCCAGGATCAGCTCCGGATCCACTTCGACCCTGACCAGGATAAAGCAGTTGTGGTGGCATTATAGTGTTGCTTTGTAGTGCCTACTAAAAAAAGCCTGAGGTATAAAAGCGAACATCTGTGTGTTTGTGCATGTGGGTGCGTGTGAGGTAGAGAATGGATGGTTACTCTTACAAATAAATAGTTCACAATGCCCATGAAAGTGCAGCCATCAACAGTGACTCTTAAGCTATTTATAAAACCACAAAATGACTTTAGGCCTCTTTTTCTTAAAAGAGCTCTCTCTCTCTCTCTCTCTCTCTCTCTCTCTCTCTCTCTCTCTCTCTCTCTCCCTTTTTCCTGCCACATCGGCATTCAAAATGACCCAAACATTTTATTTATATATATATATATATATATATATATATATATATATATATATATATATATATATAAAACTTGCTTTGTGTGCGCTTGATACCCCCATATTTGCTTAATTGTATTTCCATTTAAAATAAACTGAACTTTGTCTGACCTAGATAAAGTGAATACTGAGATGAATGACTAAACATGTGAAATCATCATTTGCCAGGGAATGTGCCGTGAAAAAAATTGCATGTTTGTAATGTTTTGAACACTGGTGAACTTGTTCAATACGTATTATATAGTTTACATTGAGTATTCTGTTCACAATTTTTTTTTACTTTGCAGTAGGTGCTTTCCAACTAGCTACCAGGTGGAGGGGGTGGGGGGGGGCAGATGGGGGTGGATTGTCACTAACTTACGGAAGACTGTTTTTTTGGAAACTTTTGACACACAATCATTCACCATATCATGAATGATATCATAACATTGGCTGGGAGTTATTACCACATAAGGGAGTTCCTGGGAGGCCAGCTTTTCAGTCATAAAGCAGGCAATCCGATAATGGCTCAGGCATACTTAGTGCATAAATAAGTGGATTTACTTTCATAGCTGCGTTCTGTTATTCTGCATAATCACAAATTGCTGTTTGACTTGAACACACCTTATATATTAAGTGCAAACCTAATTCATATAATTAATTATATATATAATTATTTAATTATATTTATTTATACAATATCATTATTATAGTTGCTATTGTTGTTGTTATTTTTATTTTTATTTTTATTATTAACTGGAGTGTAGTACAGCTACACTAAATACTAGTGGTATAAAATAAGTTAAGTGTAGTTTAGTTAACATTTTATCTCTATTTTTTCCCCAACAAATTTAAACAAAATACATTCATTCTTTAATTTATTCATTTAGTCAGTCAGCTTCAATTTTAACTGAGTACAGTAAAGCAGTCATTATCATATAATATCATATAATAACCTCAAGAATAATTTACTGGTAGTTTGCAAAAGGAAAACTATTGTTTTGTGATGTGTTAAACAGCAACAGGATCTAATAAAATGGCAAAGAGATGATAAGTCAGTCATAGCCTTAACTTAGCTCCATCATTCTTTACTGTGCTTTTAATTGATCTCATTCGCTCACACATTTCTCTAATCAGTTCTCTCACTGTGTCTTTCCTTCTCTCCATCTCCATCTGTTTAATTTAATCTTTCACATCCCCTTTCATTCCTTAACCTTGAAACACTGGAAACAATCAACTGGATCATAGGCCAGTGTAGCCAGAGTTTTCAGTGAACCGCATATAACAATAACCATATCCAACACACCGTCTTAAAACTATGGCAAATAGTACATGTTAGTTTGTAGGTAAGGGTGAATTCTGGTTAAATATAAATGGAATCATACCAGAATCTATCTAAACCATTCTCAGAGTCTTGTATTGCTACTATTATCATGATATTGTGGCTGCATATTATTATTAACACGCCTAATTTATCTCAGAGCTACGAATAAACGAAATCAAGTAAAATACAGTGTACACTCACTATGCCACATTTACATTGTACTAAAAGTAGTTTAGGGTCAAGTTACCATGGTGACTTACTGCTTAACACTGTCACCTCACACCTCCATGGGTGGCAGATTTACACCTCTGGGTGCTCCAGTTTTCTCCCACAGACCAAAGAAATGCAGTGTAGACTGATTGGCGTTTCCAAATTGCGAATAGTATATTATTGGGTATGTGAGTGTGTGTGATTTTGCCCTTTGATGGGCTACATTGGATGATATTCGTAAGTTTAAATTCTTTAAAAGTTTTAGTTAAAAATTTAAAAGTTGATTCGTCTGCAACACCTCAGTACTCTTACTGTCCGGCCTCTGAACCAGGAGAGATGGACAAATATGCATGCACACGCAATATATGTCTGAAGTTCCCTGGTTATTATCAGCAAAGAGAGAATATTTAAGCTTTTGGCCAGGTGCCCTGTGTCCCAAACATCCTGTACATCAAATGAACAAAAGGCAGTCAGATGTCATATGGAGACCTGGAGACAGACAGATGATAGTAAAAACATTTAACTTTTCCGGTTAGACAAACGGGTGCCAGTAAGTCATTTTACATGAATATTCAGCTGGATGCATATCATATGGAAGTATTCCCTCATATGACATTAGGAAGTGCAATGAAGCATTTGTTTTATGGATATACAGGGTGAGTGAAAATTAACTGACATATTTAATAGCTATAGAACTAGCTCATACTTAATATCAGCTAGAATCACTGGAGCACCACCCCCTGGTGCACCACTGCATTTTGCCTCTATTGTGTGTGCGTGGATGGACCAGTATTTTCCAGAATGTTGACTGTGATGATGGGATACACTAAAACAGTGTAACATGGTGCCTTTTTGTCATGCACAAGCAATGTAAGCTTGGCGTGGATAGATTGAAAGGTAGAACAAATTTATAGAACACTGGAAAATTATAGAGGCAGTATAATTAATTGCTGCTTAATGCTGCATCTTTCTACTATGTAACAACCCCAAAACCTTTCAAATGTAGATTTTTAAAATAAATTGACACATGAAAAGATTACTGCACTTAATCTATACACAAATAAACCCACTACTAAGAGCTGCATTCAGCCACTGTAAACATGCATCTAGTGATATGCCTTAAAAGCATACTGAACTTTCTTTTGCAGCTTTTTTAGACATTTTCATGGAGCTAGCTATCCTACAAATCAGAAACTTGGCGAGATCATTTCCTTCCACAAAGCATTTGTAGACTGGGAATTTCACGGCCATCTATTTATTTACGGTAATCAGTTATCCCTCTAGTGAGCCTGAAAGGGAACTACAAGGCCATTTTTTTTTTTTTTTAAAAGGTTGATGGTCTATTAGAGTATTTGGGGAGATATTTGCAGTATACAAAGAACTGAACATTCGCTCCAGCTTGGAATCCACAAAAAAATGAAATGTTCTTCTTAAGTTAATGTTCTTCCCGGATCGTGCTGTTTCAGCAGTTCACGCTCTGGCCTTTTAGGAGTGAGGGTGAATGGGGCAACGATGGAATGAAAGGGGATCAGACATCGGCAGTCTACTCACAACAAGTCCTTCTCTCCTCTGTTCAATCTGTATTACTCTCTTGCACACACACACACACACACACACACACACACACACACACACACACACACACACACACACACACACACAAGAAATGATTCCCTCATTAAGTCTATTGTGAAAATGCTGATGTAATGAAAGTTAATCTGCTGGTCTCTCCTTGGCTAAGAGGCCTTTGTAAGTGCGATTACTCTGCCCACCCCTTACACAGCTTCATTAAGTTGTTGAATCTGTGTGTATTTAAGTGTATGAATGCAGAGACAATGCACTTTGCGAGTAGATAACAAAAGGCAAGACCTTCTCAGCATGTGCTTTGGAGCACGTAGGCTCGGCTTAAAGGGAATGTGACCATGCGTAAGTCCCTGAACAAGAAAAAGGCTGAGTTCATTGTCACTTGATAAGTGTGTAATGAATGTGCTGCTAGCTTAAAGTTAAATCAGTTAATATCACTGCCCTGTCTAGTGGAAATTACAGCAATCAAATATGATATTTAAAAAAATTAACACATTTGCTTTGGACTTTTCCAAGAAATTTAGATCAACACAGTCCTCAAATTTTAGGTTTCCAAATTAACTGTGATATACAGACTCTAACCAACTCATCAATAATATTTATACTGTGGTGTGTCTGTTACCGTTTTGTAAAGTTTCCTGGATACGAGCTTCAATATCTAGAAGACTACAATACGATTAACTAGAAGACATTTCTGTTGATGCCTGTTCAACAGAAATGATATATCATCAATGGAACCAAAAACTGTGACAAAATTTGCTTTAATATCTCAAATCTCACATTCCTGACACGAAGGTTGCAATAATGTTTAAATGTACTTCACAGCACAGCGCATTTGCATTTCATGAAACCCACAAAAACTCCATGAACGACTTACATAAACTGAATATGCCTGTTGTTATGATTTCTGAGATTCTGTTGGCAGATATCTCTCTGCTGTAGCACTTGTGTCTGTTCTAGGTGGGTGTGGCCTGTTAATCAGCTGGAGCTCGGGATTGGTTCTACCCTGCATCCTATCCTGATATAAGGACCGCCCCAAACACTCAGCTTTTGCTATTTTGAGCCTCGGTAATTTTGATCTGTCGTGTGCTAAATTTGTGAAATTTCAATTGACTGTTGTATGTTACGTCGTTTGTTTGTTTTGAGTGTTGTGCCAGAGAGAAAGAAAGAGTGAATGTAGTAGTATTTTGTTGTCTTTGTAAATCTCTGTATGGATTGACTCCCCGGTTTATTTGATCTTTTGCTCGTTTGACTATGGAATGGATTCTGATTTGGTTGCTAGTAAACATCAACTTTTGTAAATAATTAGTAGATAACTTGACACACGGGAAGTAGGGGGTGAGACGCCATTTCCTTTTCACATATCTTTTTACTCTGTTTTTGATTTAGGAAGTCAGGTAAGTAAATTTGTATTTTGTTTTCTAAACTTTAATTTCAGGTTATTAAGGTTTAACTCCAAATCTATTTTGTTTATTGTTTTGGCCTGGTCTACCTCTGAAGGAAACCCCGTGTAGAACAAAAATAAACTATTGAACTATCTCTCTGGTGTAAGCTCATTCAGTTCTCTTTTTCTGTCACGGCTAACCCCTAGAGGTCGTAACAGAAATAGAGAAAATAGGCAAAACACTCGCTTGATTCTGCACAAGAAAAGATGAAAACTCGATACGATCAAAAGGCTGTCCCACGCTCATTCCAAATTGGTGATAAAGTTCTTGTTTTACTTCCCGTGCCTGGATCAACACTTCAAGCTAGATTCACTGGCCCTTATGAGATAAAAGAAAAGTTGAGTGACACTGACTATGTTGTTAACACTCCTGATCGAAGGAGAAAGACACGTGTTTGTCATGTAAATATGCTGAAAGCATATGTGGCACGTTCCGACTCTAAAGTTAAGACTCCCCTCCTTACGATTGCCCCCGTAATTGTTCCACTTTCTGAGTATTCACCAGAAATTGATGGTTTGAAGATGAATAATGCCACCTTTACGTCAGCTCGGTTGTCAAATTCAGAGACTTTATTAAACCTTTCGACGAAGTTGTCTCACTTACCTCCATCAGCTCAAGCTGACATTAAGGATGTGATTAGGAAATATCCTAATTTGTTTAGTGACATTCCCACCACTACTCGTGTGTTAACACATGACATTGAAGTTGGTTCTCATGCACCCATCAAACAAAGGGCTTATCGGGTAAATCCATTTAAGAAAGAGCTGATGAGAAAAGAAACCCAATATTTGCTTGAACATAATCTAGCATTCCCTAGTTCTAGTCCATGGTGTTCCCCATGTCTTTTAGCTCCCAAGCCAGATGGTACTTCCCGGTTCTGTACTGATTATAGGAAAGTCAATGAGTTGACCAAAGCTGACTCCTTTCCAATGCCGCGCATGGAAGACTGCGTAGACCGAGTGGGAAATGCTAAGTTTGTAACGAAACTTGATCTACTAAAAGGTTATTGGCAAGTGCCACTCACTGACCGTGCATCTGAAATTTCTGCTTTTGCTACTCCTGATGCATTCTTACAGTATCGTGTGATGCCTTTTGGCCTTCGAAATGCAGGAGCTACCTTTCAACGGTTAATGTCTATCGTGTTATCTAAGGTTTCTAACTGTGAAGCTTATCTAGATGATGTTGTCTGCTATGCTGACACTTGGGATGACCATCTTAAATCCATAGATGATGTCTTCAGAAGCCTTTCTGATGCAAATCTTACACTAAATCTAGCAAAGTGTGAATTTGGTTGTGCTACGATCACCTATTTAGGTAAGGAAGTTGGCAGTGGTCAAGTTCGTCCCCTAAATTCAAAGGTGCAAGCTATCCTCGATTTTCCAGTTCCCAAGAACAAGAGAGAACTTCGACGATTTCTTGGCATGACCGGCTATTATCGCTGTTTTTGTAAAAACTTTTCTGTTGTGGCCAGTCATCTCACAGCTCTGCTTTGTAAATCTGTTTCCTTTAAGTGGACTCCTATGTGTCAAACTGCCTTTGATTCTTTGAAAACTCTGCTCTGTAGTGCCCCAGTACTTGTGGTCCCTCATTTTGAGAAACCATTTTTGTTAGAAGTAGATGCCAGTGGTACAGGTGTCGGTGCCGTATTATTGCAAACCGGAGATGATGGTTTGAACCATCCGATCAGTTTCTTTTCTAAGAAGTTCCTTAAACATCAAATGAGTTACAGTACTATTGAAAAAGAAGCCCTTGCCTTAATCCTTGCCTTGCAACATTTTGAAGTGTATATTGGTTCGACTATGCAGCCTGTCACTGTTTTTACAGATCATAATCCTCTTACCTTTCTCCAACAGATGTCAAATGCTAATCATCGTTTAATGCGATGGTCTCTGATTTGTCAAAGTTTCAATTTGAAAATTTGTCACAAAAGGGGCGTTGAAAATGTAATTGCCGATTCCCTGTCACGTGTTAACCAGTAAAACATTGTATGTTTTATTTTGTGGGTGGGGGTGTTATGATTTCTGAGATTCTGTTGGCAGATATCTCTCTGCTGTAGCACTTGTGTCTGTTCTAGGTGGGTGTGGCCTGTTAATCAGCTGGAGCTCGGGATTGGTTCTACCCTGCATCCTATCCTGATATAAGGACCGCCCCAAACACTCAGCTTTTGCCATTTTGAGCCTCGGTAATTTTGATCTGTCGTGTGCTAAATTTGTGAAATTTCAATTGACTGTTGTATGTTACGTCGTTTGTTTGTTTTGAGTGTTGTGCCAGAGAGAAAGAAAGAGTGAATGTAGTAGTATTTTGTTGTCTTTGTAAATCTCTGTATGGATTGACTCCCCGGTTTATTTGATCTTTTGCTCGTTTGACTATGGAATGGATTCTGATTTGGTTGCTAGTAAACATCAACTTTTGTAAATAATTAGTAGATAACTTGACACACGGGAAGTAGGGGGTGAGACGCCATTTCCTTTTCACATATCTTTTTACTCTGTTTTTGATTTAGGAAGTCAGGTAAGTAAATTTGTATTTTGTTTTCTAAACTTTAATTTCAGGTTATTAAGGTTTAACTCCAAATCTATTTTGTTTATTGTTTTGGCCTGGTCTACCTCTGAAGGAAACCCCGTGTAGAACAAAAATAAACTATTGAACTATCTCTCTGGTGTAAGCTCATTCAGTTCTCTTTTTCTGTCACGGCTAACCCCTAGAGGTCGTAACACTGTAAAGCCAGAGTCATTTAAAGTCAAATCAATGTGAAAACGTAGATTAATGTAGGCATCAATTAAGTGAGGTTATGTCTGGTTTACAAGATGCCATGTGATGTAACAGGAGCTTGCATTGTATGTGTGAATACCTTAAACAGGAATGTACTTACTTAATGTACTGACAAAAGAACTGAGAGCTTATTTATTCAGAACTTGCTCGCAAATGAAAATCCAATGGTAGACGTTTATTTCCGTCAAATAAATCCTTTTATTAGAGTAACATGAACACTACATCTATTAGCCAACACTAATGTGTACTGTATAATGATTCATAGAAAATGTCCTAACAATGTAGTTTCATACTATATAATAAAATATTATTCCGAAGTAATGTAATCACCTATCCTATGTAACTGGGTGGATGGGGATCCAGGGCCTATCATGGATAGATAAATAGACAGTGTACTTTGTTAATCTCAAAGCAAAGCAGGTTCCTCCTGGTTATGATACCAGTCCTGTCAAAGAGTTGTAGAGTATGTACTCCAATATACATGGCAATTAACATAGACAACCCACCTATAGCCGTGTTTTCCTGAGGGGGGGGCGGGCAAACAAGGTCACTGTGAGAACATGAACTGGACCGCCACACAGACAGTAACACAAGCTAAGGATAGAACCGGGAACCCTGGAGCTGTGAAATGGCTAGCTATGTGCCGCACCACTGGAATGGAATGACAGTTACTTACACATTCATGGAAGTTTTGTGGTAGCTTTATGCCATCAGGCCAAAATACCAGATTTGGCCTATTTACTTTAAGATGTGTTGATTATGTGGTAAGGTGTAAAAACACATTCTTCAGGAAAAGTAGTCTGCAAAAGGATGAATTTGACGAATTTAGAGGTACATTTATAAATGCCTTTGAATGAAAACGTGGTGAAAGCATTTTGTATTTTTGCTGACTCCCCTTCAGTTCTTTTTCTGTTTTGAATGAACAGACTTATTATTAGTCACATTACTATTATTTTTAATCACATTACATTTAAAATGTAATGAAAATTGTCAAAAAAAAAAAAAAGTATTGTCCAAGGTAATGGCACTTTGACTAAAACTTTACTCCTCAAATAAACAAATTAATGAACAATAAATAATAATGAATAATTGTCTATAAATACACAATATATAAAATACTGTGTGTGACACACGCACACACACTCACGCGCGCGCGCGCACACACACACACACACACACACACACACACACACTTTATAGACATTGCTTTGTGCACTGGTGCGCAGTCACGTTGGAACTGGTATGGGGTTGTTGTTCAGGAGTTACTTCCAGTGACATTTTGGCCAATTTCTTGCTCCCAACCCTTCCTGTTCCAACAACTTTGAACAATTTTGGGATGAATTAGAACAGAGACATCAGGCTTTCTGATCCAACATAATGTCTGACCTCACAAATGCGCTTCTGGAAGAATGGTCCAAAATTCCCATAAACACACTCCTAAACTTTGTTGAAAGCCTTCCAAATACATGCATATAGCTGCAACAAATTAAACCCTATAAATTAAGAATTTGATGTTTTTATTAAGTTCACATGCATACTTTTGGCAATATAGTGTGTGTGTGTGTGTGTGTGTGTGTGTGTGTGTGTGTGTGTGTGTGTGTGTGTGCCTCATGCTCTCCTGGAATAGACTCCAGGCTCCCTGCAACCCTGTACATGGGATAAGTAGTATAGAACATGAGATATGAGATAGTATATAGACATGCACACACACACCCAAGAGTAAGCCAAAAATTATCTGCACTCCGATTATATTTAAACTTCTGTTATCAGTGCTTTCCATTCAAGGCTACTGTCTCCCCAGTCACTGCTATGCAGGTGTGAACATGTTACATTAGTTAATTTGTTGGATGGAAAAAGGATGTCCTATTTGTGATTTGCACAAAATAAGAGCAGGTTGCAGTGAATAGTATTTTTTTGTGGTCTGATGGCGTACCTGCTGCCAAATCGACTCACGAAAGAAGCTTGTGTATATCTGCAAACAAAAGTTGGACTGATACTCTAAGAAGGTGAATCATTACTGGTGACGAAACCTGATAGTGTTAACTATGCGAATGTCCTGATTCGTGAATATGCCAACATATCTTTGTTAAAAGGTAAAAATGTGTTGACATTGAGCACCATCCGAAGACATGAAAGAACAAAAAAAAATCTATATTTTTAAGTAAATATTCTATGTATATATGCATATGTGTGTGTCTGTGTGTCAATATCTTAAATATATACAAGTACTGCAAGAACGTATTACAAGAACATGCTAGAACATAATACAATAACAAATACAAGTATTAACAAATGCAATAAATGCCCAGGCATGACTTTGCAAAAAAAAAAAAAAAAGTCAACTCAGCATCTTTTCAACAATACTTTCATGATGTTCCTAATTTCTTCACTTTTTTCTTCACATGTACTGAGATCACGAAAAAAAAAAATTTAATCTGGTGTGTTAAATTTCTTTCTTTTATTTCTCTCTCTGTTCACCTTTTGACAGCAGGCTTTGTGTGAGGACTGTGGGAAAGTTTCCTTTCCTGATGAGGTCATGCATCCAAACCCCTCTTTCACTTTCTCTGTTTCACACACACCCACAGGATTGGGATATGCCATGACCTGACAAAGCAGTGTGTGGGTGGATAGGGGGTGATTAACAGTTAATCAAGATCTTAGCTGTTGAATTCATGTTGGTAAGTGTGGTAGAAAAAGAGAAGCTGTTTTGGAAATGCTAGGAGTGATGTAACAGTATCCACTGCACTTTGTATATATATATATATATATATATATATATATATATACTCATATATATATATATATATATATTTATATATATATTTACTATATATATCTCTCTCTATATATAGCAATGACAACTTATTTTCTTGACGAGGCTTGCTTTTGAAATTTGATATAAAAAGTGTACATTTAGACTTGACAATGCATGCTCACGTAATACACACACCAACCCCCATAGCTCACGTAGGCAGCAGAAGTTAACATGAACCCCCTCTAGACACACATTTACATATACATATACCAACCCCCCAACCTCGGCTAAACATACAGGTCACCAACCCCCATACATCACGTAAAACACACATAACCCAAACACAATACACATGTTCCTTACAGACATGTGATAGATAGCATATCAAAGTCCCGGTGTGTGCAGGATGGCCCAAAAGCCTGGATCCAGGGGCATTTTTACATTGAAATCTTTTTTCAATTTCAGAATTTTTAACTAACAATAATACATTGTTTTAACCAGACCTAATACCATTTGACTTTTTTCTTTGGGCTCATCTGAAGTCAGTAGCAGGTCAGAATTGGAAACCATCTCTGCATGTAACATGATCGGTTTTGTAACATTAAGAATTCATGGTTACCAGTCTTGTATTCAGTGTACACATACATGCCACAAAGTCAAAGGCTGTCAATTTGAGCATTGGCTTTATTACTAATTAATTAATTAATTAATATTTTTTAAAATATCTCTATATACTGTAGATCCAGTCCTTTGTTCCACCTTGTGTAGGAATTATAAATTTCTAAAGTTTTTCAGAGATTATTAAAAATTCTGATAACTTGAATAATAATCACAATACTTGAAGAGTCCAAACTGAATTGGCATCAGTCAGTCTTATGAAAGTAAGTGTGATCATAAGCGACAGTTAATTATGATACATTTATGATGCACATCTTCACAGTACTTCTCTGCTACTGCTCTAGCCTGTTATACTGCTGACTAAAAGCCCCAGCATTTTAAGGACAAACCTAACCACCTCTCTGGCTGAGACACTACCCCAATCCTTAAGAACACATATACACACACAAAACAGACTAAACAGACTAAATGCAATTTGTCAGTAGCGAATTCTAGTTTGAGCTCAGACTTCCTCATGACCATGAGTTTGTTGAAGAAGAATCCTGGCTGGGCAGCCATTCAAACACACACACACACACACACACACACACACACACACACACACACACACACACACACACACAAGTGTATATATTCATTAACCTTAAACCTTCAACTTTGAGAGGCACACTTCATACACACATGCTCTAAAGCATCAAATGGCCCAGATTATGAATCTTTCACTCTTAGTCTTTAGCATGCTGTGACTTGAAAAGAGGTGACATAAAGGTATTGGATAAACAAAGCCAGAAAAAAGGGAGTGTATATATGTGTGTGTGTGAGAGAGAGAGAGAGAGAGAGAGACAGCGAGAGAGAGAGAGAGAGAGAGAGAGAGAGAGAGAGACAGCTAACCCACACAGCATTATTATGGCTTGAGTCATTGCTTGTTTCCGATATACGGAAGATATCTGCTTTCATTTCTTGCAACCGACCATGTACACCTTACATGATTAAAGATTGTGTCTAATTCCAATGAACTGCTTGTGTCTATAATTATGTATGTTTCAGATTCTGTTTCCATTTAAGGTTTTAAACATTGCATGTTGAATTTCTGACATTTCTTTTTTCCAAAACAAAGGTTACTCTTTGGATAATGAGGTTATGGTTAGCTTTAGATTTAGGTGTTGCATGTCAAACATGTCAAGGGTATGTGTGTGCGGGTGTGTGTGTTGTGTGTGGTTGTTTGTGTATGAACTATTGCCACCTGCTGGATTTGACTGAAACATGTCAAGCTTCATTTATTGCAATTATCAAATTGCTTTTATTATATAACAATACAGGAGGCAGGAAGTCTATACATAATTTACAACAAATACACATGAAGGGGAGGTTATGAAAGAGAGAGAAAGAGAGGTCAGGTTAAGATAAAAGAGACCCAGTTTCCTTTGTCCTGAAAAAAAAAAAATCTTTGTGTGTCGATTTTAAACTTGAGATCGAAGTTCTGGATCTATTTTCCATCAAGCATCTTGTACTTTTTTTTTTAAAAGATGCAAATCTACTGAATATGGTAATTTAATTAGGAGATGGTAAATGTCAGTATGATTTATATAAATTAGCTTATGCTTATATATATAAATTTGCTTATGCTTGTATTGCAGCACCTCAAGCAGTTTATCATCATCCTAATCATCATCACTGCATGGAAGTGTGAGAGTGACTTAAGCAGGCTGACAATAATCAGTCAAATGTGTGAAAACTGTAAGTCTTCGTAGCACAAATATGAAAATTACATATGAAAGCTGCACTATAAATTATCAGTTATAATGAACGCACTGGTTATCAGCAGGAGAGGAAAAGTTTTTTTTTAAAGAAATCCACTGACAGGGAATGATTTCCATCAGATTGGTGGATTAATTGAGATGCTTTATGAGATCAATGCACAGATTTTGCTAACAGGACATAATGTGAAATATAATGCTTAATGCTGAAAATAAATATGTGCAGTTACATTAAACATTGTTCATTATGGTTGATAAATTGATTATAAGGAAATTACACAACAGTAAATACACCTCAGACAGAGCAGGCCAACTCACACATCACTTGTTCCAATTAGCGAACAAATTCCACCATTCGAGTGTTTCTATGGACAAATTCTAAACAAGCACTTATGAATATAAAAGAAGCATACACAAAATATGAGCTATGATGCACAATAATACAACTTCAACCAATACAATACACCAAATGCCACTATTTCTCAATATCACAAATTAAATAGGCAAGTTAAAACATTTAACATGCAATTTTATGGTAGTAACAGAGAGGCTTTGTAAAAATCATTACGGCACAGTCCTTTTTTTTTTTTTCAAATAGGGCTGATAAATCTTCTCTTGAGCATTACATAGTTTTCAATGGAGAATAAAAAGTTTGACACATTTAGCAGCCCAAAATCTGTATCTAAACACTGATAACTGACAAACACTATCTTTAAGATATGTTTATCAGAGTGAATTTCTTGAAAATAATGATTCACTGACAGATATTGGATTTTAATTCCAGAAGCAGCAGAGTTTATGGGATTTCGAGGCATGCCCCTGTGAAAACGACAGGAATCAAAACAGTGCTGAAAAATGTTTTAAGGATTTTATAAAGGGCTTTTTAAATCGAGGCTGAGTTAGGAAAGCACTCAAACACAACTCGCAGACTCTGCACTATACAGACTGTAACTGGTATGTAGAGATCACGTGCTGCTTCTCTTTGCAACAGACACAGCCGGTAATTTAAAGTTATTTTCGGCTGAAATGGTGGGACTCCCTCTATTGGATGATCTGCGTAAAAAGCACAAAGCAGCCTGTGGTGAGATCGAAGCCATGAAGCTCAAATGTTCACCCTTCTGCTCATTTTACAATGTGTTACACTGAGCAAAGGCCATGTTCTAGTCCTCGATGGTCTTTCTGCAGTAATCATGGTGTCTCCTATGCATGGATTTTTGTCTGTGACACCAATCAACAACTGTTGCAATGGAATGGAATATGAAAAATAGCTGGGGAAAAAGGTCATGTTTGACGTTATTTGGGCTTCTGGGAGCCAATCATCACCTTGGAAACGAAGTTGACAATAGCACTGGCTGGCTGCTCGGGGTCGTGCTCTGCGAAAAGGTGACACACGTTCTCCATGCTGCTTCCACTCTTCCTTGCTACAAAGCCAAAAATCCTGCACGGGGAAAGATGCACATGGCAAAGCAAAAATATATAAATTTGGAATATGTGCTATAGTAGTATGTACACGAACAAACAAATGTGTGTGTGTGTGTGTGTGTGTGTGTATCTTGTGGTAATTTGTGAAATACATCTGGTATAAACTTGGAACCACCTTTTAAATTAAAAATCTTTTTTTTAAAGATTAAAGATATGTAAGCAATATATGTTGTTTCCCTATAGTTACATGTATGGGTAATTTTGATATTTGGGGGATCTAGTGTACATAGAGAACCAGTCGAATGTTTGGACACACATTCTAATTCAATGTTTTTTCTTGACTGTTTTAATTTTCTACATTTTAGAACCATACTGGTGATTATGGAACACATGGAGCTATGCAATTGATCTAAGAACAATCAATGATTACTTTAAGAAATTCTTGCAATAGTTCTTGAAAGAACAGTACTGCCAGCATTTTGCAAAACCCATGATGAAACTGACTCTCATGAAGACCATCGCAGGAAAGCAAGACCAAAACGTATCTCTGTTGCAGAGGGGAAGTTCATTTAGGGTTACCAATGAACAAACAGCACCTCAGAATCAAGGCATTATAAATGGTTTACTGAGTAAACATAGCAGGCACCTCTCAATATCAAGATGTTCAAATTAGATTATTGCATGCTTGGATGCCTTCAGCACCGTTTTAGAGTGGAGAAAGAAATAAAAACCAGGAAGGACCATGGAATTAAAAGACTATTAGTGCACATCACCATAGATTGAAAATTGGTAATATATGTATGTTTTAACATATGACTACATACTATATAAATGATTAATCATGTAAGATCCTTTAAGGTTGTTTAATTTTCTATACACTTTTAATATCACACTATTCTATTTCTTTCACATTCCTGCACTTGTTTTCTTTTGTCCTTCACTGTAAACTGTTTCTCACTTAATTCTCGTGTGAATTTTTTATTTGGTTGATTAATTTACACCATGCTGAGCCATTATTTACTGCACAATTATGAAATTATAAAAAGAACATCATAATCTTACGTACAGTCCTACGTAAAAGTCTTGAACTACCCCTCATTTCCACACATTAAATTAAAGAAATGTGAACAAAGGTTTTACTTTGTTCAGACTTACAGACATGCCTAAATATTCCATTTGAAAAACTGGTTTATGTATCAACCTCAGCAGCAACCTCATTTCCCCTCTCATCTCCAACCGCTCAGCATTCAGCACCATGTTTCTCAGTGGTTCTTGCCTTAAGTTAAAGGTTTTTTATGCAATGGTCACTGTGTGCCTTATCAAAAATAAATAAAATAAATAAATAATTAAATAAATGTAAGAAACGAGGGGTGGATCAAGCACACCACTGTTATATTACATTTCTGAATGGGTCGCTAGCTCTCGGTTTGTTCGTAGAAGGTCAATAAAATGCAAGATTCCTTAAAAGCTGTCTTTACAAAAAAACAAGATATTACGAAAGATGCATTTAATATGATGACATTAGTATGAGGCTTGAGTTTAGTCCTGAAGGTGTTTTATCGCTTTAATGCATCCTGAAGATGTCCTGCAGTTCTAATTTTAAGAAGAGAACAGAGAAAGACTTACTTTGCATTCAAACAGCCATCTTTCATCCATCTGTAAATTAAAAAACAGGTCAGCCTTGCTGGAATACATATCAGTACATATGAGTACACATTAGATCTGCTGTAAATGTTGATGTAGATGTAAGTTTGTGATTATTACTTTCTGTTGTTAGGGTCCAGGGCACAGAATATGACTGTGTTGACAGGATAATGTCTCCTGAAGAACAATCTGGAAGCACAAAATATTGAAGGAAGATAAACTATGATCTCTAAATACTTGTGAACAGGTGTATGTAAAGAAAAATATGTACATTTGTAGCTTTTCCTGTTAGTGTGTGAAAGGCTTACTTCCTCTGGTTATCTGTCAGCGTGATGCCCTGAGCAGATACTTTGAAGTGGACGATAGTGGAGGTGCCTGGAGGATCCTGACCGAGACACACTGTGGTGGCTTTTTGTACTGCCTGTACACCTGTTAGAGACTCCAGTTCCACACTGCCCAGGAACCATACATTACATGCTGAAACGCACACACATACACACAGATTGGGATCTGCATCTCCACACCAGGTTTTTGGTACTTTTGATGCAGAGGGGTTTTTCAAAGAAAGAGACAGTACACAGTACTGAAAACAAGATACAGAAAGAGTTTGTGTGAAACACATAATGGTGAGTTAATATCATAATCCCACATGTTACTTTATTTCAAGAATTTTCAAAAATGGGACGCCTGCAATCCAGTTGTTTAGACTCAGCTCTTCGGGTTGAATATAAATTAGTCACATTTAGTCATTATGTTGACCATATTTCCAACAGGCACAATGATTAATTTAATTATAAAGATAAATTATAATTAATTATAATTATATTGTGCATTTCACAAACTGTCTCAGATAGTGAGAAAGTGCCTGCACCAACTAGCTGAGGAACCTTCATAATGCAGTTCAACATACACTGATTAGTCATCACATTACATTGCAAAAACATTAGGCCTAGTATTATGTAGTCACTCCACAAGACCTCTGGGGTGTGCTGCAGCATCTGGCACCAGGAAATTCTTTGGGTGTTGGGCCTCCATTGATCAGACTTTTTGTCTGGTGAATCCCATGGGTGCTTGATCAGAAAGGGATCTGGAGAGTTAGGAGGCCGGGTGGCCTTAGGCTCGTTGCCTGCTAGGTCAATTTTTTTCGCTTTCTGTGGTGCACTTGGTGTTCTGGTGCCTTTCTATCGTGGCCAGCATTGACTTTTTTGACAAGTTGTGCTGCATTGGCAGCATAACAGACGGGCTGGCCTTTGGTCCCCTCAGGCAGATTTGAGCCATGGGTGCCCATGATTCTGTCCCCAGTTTACTGGTATATATTTGATTATCAGTGTTTTCGTGTTAATATTATTGTGGTAATGTTATGTGGCAATGTTCAGACTAATCTGTGTAAAATCAACTACCAAGGTTAGAACACTGAATCTCAATTTGATCAGTAAAGAGTTAAAGACGTATGGACCGCTAAGCCCTAATCCAGACACATAGAAGATTTTATTTGCTCCACAAGCACCTACAAACCTGCTCCTTGTTTCAGTAATTCGGTGGCTGAGTTTGTAGAAGTCTGTCCTTGAGATTCGTTCAGCTCTTCCAGAGGGTCTATTAGTGCGAAAGTGATGTAGACAGAGAGAGAGAAGGACAAAATGGTTATAATGTTAAGGTTGAAGAAAGAATGCTTAGAATATGGTATAGATACACACTCGCACGCTCACCATCACACACACACACAAACAAACACACATACTGGGTACCTCTGTCTGGGATGATTAGTCTGCAGGGCAAGGCCAGTGGTGTGATGGAATGTTGGCAGACAAGAGCTGTCAAGCTTCCTAGAAACAATTTAAGAGCATATTCAAATAACACATTACTGGGCTGGAAGTCAAGATGGGCCAGAAAGAAAGGCGTTGTTGTTAATGATGATGATGATGACCAGGATGTTGATGCTGCATACTTAGAAATAAACAAGTGCCAAATGTGGCCACTAGAGGGAGATGATGGTGTAAAATGTTAAAGAATGAAAAAACTCTTTAAAACAGACACACATACCAAAGTAGGGTTCATTTGCGCAGCCCTTTAGCCTGACTCCTTTCTGTGTACACTCGATCAGGAAGTGACGTACAAGCTCACTAGTCAGATCCCCCACTGCAAACACACACACAAAGGGTTTGGCCTTAATTACACACAGTACTGTACATCTGAACCCACACACTTATGCTGGAGGCTAATTCTGATCAAATACGTTGTTTCGCTGAATCATAATGTTTACGGGTTACTTGCGTTTGAAAAAGAATATGAAAAATGTGACAATGAACAAAGTAGGTGTGTCTACCAGTGACATTTTCAAGCTAACATTGATTGCTGAAGGACATGAAGCTATTCACATGAAGCCACATATTATAAGTTCATTGATCTGGAGGGTCAAAGGACATGTCTATGTTACTTTGCTATTTAAGTGGGTATTTAAGTCTGTGGACATGTTGATGGACGAATACTAAAGCAATAATTTCGATGTAGCCTTAAACTATTATATAAATTTGGTTATTGTATAGTATCCCTAACATTTGTTCTATAGGGAATCCATAGCCTGGGTGTATAGGTGTCTGAGATTTTCAAACTAACATTTTCCAGCTTTCTTTTTCTTTCTTTCTTTCTTTTGTTATTTTGAGAATTTATTTATTGAGAGATTTTTTTATGGATTAGTTGTATTATTGGTTGTTAGAGTATAGAGGCAAAACATTTTGAGAAATCTCCCCATGGTCCTGCACACAGCCTAAGAACGGGTTGAGATGGTTTTGTTGTGATTTCTACCAAAACCTCACCCCACACTTTTCAGAAAAAAAAAAAATCTTAGTATGTATATCAATATTGTGTGTATGTAGTTGAGAAAGTAAGTATGTTTCACTGGTAAATGCAGTGCACGTGTATGTGTGGGAGTGCCTTGTGTATTTCCTCTGACTGAAATCAAGTGGTTTATGAAGTTGCTGTGACATAAGCCCACACAAATTACTGCGCATAGAACAATATGCAATTAGACATTTGATTTGATTGATAAATTCAAAGACAAACATGATTCAAGAAGTTAAAATCATAGATTAAATTTACAGGGTTATGCGGGTGTTGAAGCCTATCCGAGGAGACTCAAGGCACAAGGGGGTGTAAACCCAGCACAGACGCACACACACTCAGTAACATGACCACTACACATGATTTACATCATATCATATTTATATCATATTTATGAATAATTAAGAAAAAATCATAAATAATCAATAAAAGTCAGAATTTAGTGGGTTTGGATAAAGTGATCTGTAGTCTCAGCCTCTCACCTTTCCTGCTGTGTGTTAGTACTGGAGGAGGTGGCATGGCCACCTTCATGGCTAGGCCATACGCTCCTCTGAATGAGTGACTATCTCTGACAATGAAGGCACCAGGCTCTTTATCTTTCAGCACTGCGATGGCTGTAATACAACAATAGAGAGATTTTAAAGATGTTAAATATTTGTTTAAAAAAATCTGTCAAAGAAGACATATGTATAAAATCTTAATAGATGGCTCACCCTGCTCTCTAGAGATATCCGGCTTATACCAGAACTTTGACGTGTCTTGAACAAATTTCACGTTGTCAGCTTTACTGGAAAATGAATCTGTTGGATGTGGAAAAAAACATGATTAGCATTTTTTAACTGAACAGGATTTCTCTTCATGACAACATGCAATGAATGGACTTAAATACTTCACGGAAACCATGTAACGAAAACGGAAAAGGAAAAATATCAATGCATACAAAGACTCTTTATTTTAAAAACTGCTTTAAGGGTTGGGTCATATCATTGGTGTACATTTATGTTGGTTATATTGGTATTCATTTTAATGCTCTGGTCCCTAAATAAATACACCACATGCATTACTTTGTCAAAAACAAGTACCACAAAATTACCATGTCCGAAAATAATGCACAATTGCAAATTATTAAAGCATCAAATCAGGAAGCAGCTGAAAAGAAAATGTAACAGTTGTACAGGTGTGCACTGCTTAACTTCCGAGATTTGTTCTCTGTAAAATCGGACATTGTGTGAACAGATGTCATGCGGCATAAATGTTTCGTATTCACTTATTTTTCAATCAACATCATATTTTCTAGGGTAAAAAACAAGTACGGAATGTTTCATGTGTTACCTGGACAAGGAGAGGATGCTGTGGGTGACCCATTGTTATTGAAACCTCCACTTGGGCTGAATGAGTTGAGGGATAGATCTCCTCCATCCATACCCCTCCTCTTCTGAGGTAACAGCGGTGGCTGTGTTCCATTTAAGCCCAGAGACTCCAGACCCTCCATTGCTTCGAGTAAACTAAGCTCCAAATTCCCTATGTCAAGCCTGGATGGCAGTGTGCGAGGAGAGCTGTGGGCGTTAGGGTTGGAAAGTGAGAGTGGAGGTGAAGGCTGTGGGGTGTAGTAACTAAGGGGGGTGTTCGAACCACTCTCTAACCATGAATGAGCTGGAACGGGGCTGAAATAACAGAAGAGTACAGAAAATAATTAATATTTATGTGTGTTCTAATGTTCATTATTTAATCTGTTTTGAGATTAAATAACATGTTCATGTACAAACAGAGTAATGTATAGCTGTGAATTGTATTACAATCTAAAAATCTGTTTGAGTCATGATATAATAGACATTTTTTTCTGGCCAATCAGATTTAGAAATTTATTCTGCAGGACCAATTTAATCACAAGGAATAAATTGTGTTTGTTTGTAAATGAATCCCTTCATGTTTTAACTAATCTAATTATGGACTGTTTTCTTCTTGACTGCTTTATTGACTCATTTATTCAGAAGAATTCAGTCTTATCCAGAAAGGGCCAGTGTTGCTGCAGGACTTCATACCAGCCAATAGGAGGCCACTTGTCAGTTAATTGAACAGCAAAATGAACTTAAACAACTGGGTCTCTTTACATATGAAACCACTAGAGTCACATGGTGACAAAATCTAATATGTCTGAAATGTATCCTGTATATGGCTGAAATGAACACATGCAAAATCTTAGCTGAGAATAGCATCCCAGGGTGATTTCAACTAGATGGATGAATACATAGAGAGAGAGAGTCTAAATATCACTTTTTTTAGAAGGATACTGTCAGACCAGAATCTTCTACAAAGGGTCCTATTTCTATTCTATAAAGTTATAGAATTAACTAAAGATAGATTAACTACTTTCATGCCTTAACATAGGAGTAATACTCACTCTCTCGGTCATTCTCTATTCTATAAGTCTTATCCTGTACAGCGTTGCTGGAGGCCGGGAGTCTATCCCAGGGGAGTCGGGGTACAAGGCAGGATACACCTTGGACAGGGTGTCAATCCAATGCAAGGCACACACACTAACACAGTCACTCACTCTAGGCAATTTAGAAATGCCAAATTGGCCTAATTATGTCTTTGGACAATGGGAGGAAACTGGAGTACCTGCAGGAAACCCACCAAGCACTGGAAGATCATTCAAACTATACACTCAGACCTGAAGCTGCGATTCAAACCCTTAACCCTGGAGGCGCAAGGCCACAGTGCTAACCACTGCGCCAGTGTGCCACAGCCATAGGAGTAATAGTCATCCAAAAAGCATCCTGGGGTAAAAAAAAAAAAAAAACGTTTTGGTGCTTTTCAGCAGGTAAATCCACCACGTGAGCAATTAGTAAAGGTAAAGTAATTATTTTTACATGAATATCCACATCTTAGCTTTATTGACTAAAAATTTCAGTTGTATTTTTCCATCTCATTCACTATATAAAAACCTCAACAACAACAAAAAAAGGACTGAAAAATTTTTTGAGACATTTTTCCCTTGAACTTGTGCATGTAATAATGTATTTCCTATCTTCTAAAGTAAAAACTGAGGAATAATTGCACCCAGGGTGTAAATCTGCTACTGGGCTATTTTTCGTATTTGCGTACATTTGTCTCAATTATCTGTATAAATGCAACTTCAAGGAGGTAAATCTATAAAAGACACATAATAGTAAGAACTACTAGGAAACCTTGGTCTATATTCAGAACATTGTTTTCTTTGAATTCCAAATCTCTGGGGTTACTAGGAAGCTGCAAACCCAGGCTTCAGGAATTTGATTTGGCTCCTGCTAGGGTGGAATAAAAGCCCACAGCAAGCCTTTCCTTTTATGTAGGACATGGAAGACCCCTGACTTTACTTCTCACTTTGATCTTTTCATTGTGGTCCGTGCTGTGGGTTTGTTTGCTAAAATAAAAAAAAAATTTTAAAAAACGAACAGTGTTAGCTCAGTAAATTAGTCGGTAATGTCAGTACCTGTCAGTGTTAGGGAGTGGACTTGAGGTGCCCACTGAGCGCATGGAGCCGAACCCCCCTCTATGGAAAGGGACGGGCCTCGATGTTACATCGGCGTGAAACAGGTCTCCATCTGATGGCACGGGAGAGTGTGTCATATTGTCCCTATATCCCCGTGATTCTGCCAGGGAATATAAAAAGATATTCTTAATGCAATGAAATTAAGCTATTCATCTGTATAAAATCAAAAATGCATAAAATTAGGACAAAGAGACTTTTTGTGATTTGTTGTTCAATAACTAATTAACTTGCCAACACATTTAATCCTATTACATTTGATGAGCTTATAAAAGTAAAAAATGAATCGATCAAGAGTTATATGTAAGTGAATGTGCAGTGTGGTGGGCTGCACACACCCTCCCAACCTCTCACACACACCCAAATACATTCCAGACATAGTGCACATAACACTACACACAGGAGGCTCCCCACAATATTTCTCTCCTCCATCGAGCGTCTCTGAAAACAACAACCTGGATGATGCATTTAAACAGTAGCAAAGTCTTGCTAAAATATTATATAACTTTCTTAATTTAGAATCAAAATCTTTGTTCCAAGACATTTGCCATGCTGATGGAGTCAACAACATAATAGTAGTTTACACAAAGGAAATCATTTCGTAATGTGCTTTTACAAAAAGTTCCTATTAAATATCCGGTGGGTTAGAGAAGCAGAAAGATGAAGATGAAGATTGCCTTGGTAACAGTTCATGTATGAGGGGCGTTCAAGACAAACTAATACTTGTAATGAAATATCTCATGAATGAAGGCATAAAACTGACTGACATTTACAGAAGAGTTCAAGGTGATGAGATTCTCAACCGCAGTAAAACATTTAAATGGTGCAAACGTTTTAAAGACGGCTGTGCGTCCATGAATGGTAATCCCAGCTGAGGAGAACATCGACGGATAACTTGTTGCCAAATTGTTGAAGAGATGAATTTGTCTGTGGGAACTGTTCATGCAATCATTCACCAACACCACTTGCACATTATAGGAAAACGGCGGCGAGTTGTTGCAACATTTCCCCTACAGTCCTGACCTCGCTCTAAGTGATTTCCATATGTTTGGGCCATTAAAGGAGTTCCTGGGAGGCCAGCACTTTAGACCTGAAGCAGGATAAGTGCATTAGTGTAGCACGGGATTATATAGAGAAATAAAGGAGGTTTTTACTCTCATAACTGGATTGTGTTGTTCTGCTCTATCACAAATCCCAGAAGTGGGAAGTTGTCACTTGGAATTATGCCATTTTCAAGGTCGTCTTTTGTTAGAAACAAGCTTCCATCTAACTGTGGTGAGTGATGCATAGCTTCCTCCAGTGCACTGCAACATGTGCAGTCTGTGTTACAGATATACAAAGGAAACATATCTATCTGTTAATTGATTTAAAGCAAATACACAATATAAATCATTTAAAATAAGTAAGAACTACTTTGATGCCGTGAGCACAAATGTTGATTTGACGTCACTTGTGATTTTTTAGGTTGCTGAGATTTTCCTTAGCTTTCAAGAAAGAATTCAGAGTAGAGCTCCTGTTTTCTGTTGGTTTTGTTTTTTGACGTTGGAAATTCCTCTAAGTTGCAAGTTTAGATGGAAGGCAGCATTACTCACAACAGGTCCATTTCTGCACATTAAGGTCAGGAGAGAGCAGTATATTACAGCACTGCTGAAAATGGAGACACCAAATAAAATAACGCTTTGAAAGATTCCTAGCCTTGGGAATTATCAGTATGTTAACTTGTATATTATATGGCATTACTGCAAGCAATTCTGCATAGTATGGAATGAATATAAGCTTCACTGATCACTGGGGTGACAAGATAACAGGCTAGGAAAAACAAATCAAATTACAACAAGAAGCTGATTAAAGTTCATTCAAACTTGTTTCCTGGTGTAAGCCATTTATAGGCACAATAAGGAAGAAAGTATATGCAAACCTATGGCATAATGATACAGGACACTAAAGCAGTCTTCTAATAGTTTAAGCCTGTATCTAACATGGTGCTTTGTATATTGTGTGTGTTTTCTTCGTAGGATTCTTTTGCTGTTTGGTTGAGAACACTGCACACAAAGTCCTCACTGTGCTTTAGAAAATAAAATACTCACAACCTACTCCACACATGCAACTTCTAGAGATCCAGAGATTTATTTCTTTTCTATTTTTAGAAAGTGACTACATCACACACTTTTTTTTTCTTTTACGAAAAACATTATATAAAAACTTATCCAATTCCTAGGATTAAAAGTGTGTGATTTGTCAATTGTTTATTCCAACAACAGAATCTCCATGGATTACATCCATGGCTCGG
This sequence comes from Clarias magur, assembly GCA_013621035.1. Lineage (NCBI taxonomy): Eukaryota > Metazoa > Chordata > Actinopteri > Siluriformes > Clariidae > Clarias > Clarias magur. The sequence continues at coordinate 398,598 of QNUK01000135.1, read as the reverse complement.
TAGAAAGACAAAGAACGACTTTAGTGTTACAGGCTTAACAAACTCACCATTCACAGGAGGAATGCACACACACGCAGGCATGCACACACACACACACACACACACACACACACACACACACACACACACACACACACGCATGCACGCACACACAACCAAGTTGAAATCTATTCAGCTGTTGTGATCAAAGCTGCACTGGAGAAAATGAGAAGGGGGCAGGAGAGACAGAAGGGTAAGTGAAAGGAGAGACTAGAAAATTTTTTGATCTGCGTAATGCTTAATGCAACCAGCAAAATATTCCTTAATTATTTGTAGGGCTATGAATCATTTTCATGATGAATCTCTTTCTTCCATAACGTCATCTGACTTAACAGAATGTTCTGCATTTCGACAAGGATAGCCATCATCTACTCTTGGTTGGTTTTTGTAGCGGTTAACCACAACAGTAAAAATAAAGACTTATTAAGAACATTTAAAACAAATGAAAACCGTTGCTATGCTGAATGAGAGACCGATGAAACAGTCTTTGTAGGAGAAATATTCATATCATCATATCAAAGTCATCTTCCATTGTTCTTGTGAAACAGATCATTTGTTAAATCAGACACACGCTACAATAAAATGACCAGGCATGTTTATATCCATGTACAGGCTCATGGGTGGCAGTCACTGCCCTTGAAGTAGTTTCCCCTATGCAAATCATGCAGATTTATTGTCATTGTTCCTTTTTCTTTAGCGGATCTACACATTTGATCAGGCACCAGTTTCATACGAGGTACCCTTCGTGATGCAACCTTTCACAGTTAGTCCAGTCTTGGACAAAAGAGTGCACTTTTGCAAGCCAGTGGCTGTGGTCGGTTCCCTAATCGAAAATCAAACCCAGGCTCTTACACCTATTAACCATAACCTTAACTCCACCACCAGGTGACCTGAATAACACTGAATATCAATTATATGCCAGTAAACTGGTGACCAGATCTTGGGCACCCATGACTCACTCATGCCCGCTGGGACCAAAGGCCAGTCAGTCTGGCCCAATCCGACAGACAAGACAATGCAGCACAAACTTCTAAAAGAAAAAGTCAGTGCTGGACATGAAAGAAAGGTATATGTAAGTCTAATCCAATGAGGCCCCACCCTGCAACCCACAGCACCAAAAGGAACCACCGCTAACATCTCGGTGCCAGACACCACAGCACACACCAGAGGGCCTGTAGAGCTACATCCCATTGGAACAAGGGGTGGGTTTAATGTTAATGGTAAAGTTATGGCTGATCAGTGTATGCATATGCCAACCACTAGTCTCACCACCTCTTCATATTATGTATAATAGTGTGACTTTAGGATCAGCGCAGTAATGTCAGTGTATCAGATTTCAAGCGTCCTTCAAATACCACCTTGTCTTATACTGATTCCACCTATTAGTGTTTGTTTGCACATTCTCTGTCACCTTCTGTGCAAAAAAAAAAAAAAAAAGGAATCACTGCACATGTATAATCCACACCAGATTAATAGTAAATAGGAAATGTCAGACCAATTGCCTAAGAGTGCCTACTATATTCTTTTCCCGCAAATGAAGTCATAGCTTCCTGAGTAAAATCGTTGCTGAATGAACTGCCAGGAGTTCGCTCCATCCTGAACACTCTCTGACTTTTAAATGACTGTTAAGATTTTATACCATTAACCACAAATAATTGGGGGGGAAAAAGGCCAAGCAAGTTTGTATGGTTTTATGTACATGTGTATCTCATTTTTTGCAAATTCCGAAGAGCAACAGGCTGTTGATTCCTTTAAATGCCAGTTTAAAATGGCGCATGTTCCAAACCAAGGCATTATTTCACCAAAAGGAGGCAGGCTGAAAAACAGCCTTGTTGGTTTGATTAAGAGAAAGCACATTAAGCGAAAGAGCTGTGAGGCTTCTTGGTGTAAACCATGTGTTTTTGCACTTTCTCTGTGATTCAAAGGCAATGTATGTAAAACCCTGACCTCTTGTCTGTACTGTATCTCACTTCCTAGCAGTGACAGAAATAAAAAGAACAAAGCTTTACATACTGGTGAATCTGTTAAACATAGAGCTTTAGGATCCACCACTTCTCATGATATTCATTGTTAAATCATTCAGTTGTAAATTACTTGTGATCTGTCGCTCTTGTCTAGTTAAGCACTATCTATGCTTAATGTTCCAAGTGCTTCTGGGATAACTCCTCCACCTCTTTTCACACCGATACGCATAAACCCAAGATTTCCAGAAATAAAAGGAAGATTTATAGAGAACATGCCATGAGATGAGTAGATATAGGGGACCAGCACACAAAAGAAAACTGAAGATTTTCCAGAAACATGCATTGGGTAGTGTGAAATATGACCTGTGAGGAATTCCAAAGGCTTTAAATCACAGGCAAAAAAAAAAAAAAATACACACATTGATAGACTGCCAAAACACCCACATGACAGTAGGACTTACTTTCAGGTTATTTAGGAGCCTTGAGGAAATTTCTTACGACTGAAGGCGTAAAACAGGTTGACAATTAAAGAAGACTTCAAGCACAGTATGGTGATGAGACTATTAGTCACATTAAAACATCTGAATGGGCCAAACATTTTATTGAAGGCTGAAATGACTCAGAGCCCACTGCAGCCATTTTCATGAACATTCAACAAGTGAAACGCCTGATTCTTGAAAATTGGTAGATGTCCCCCCACTACCCCCCCCCCCACAATCCTGACCTCGCTCCAAGCCATTTCCACATGTTTGGGCCATTAAAGAGTTCCTGGGAGGCCAGGGTTTCAGATGTAAAGCAGGGAGTCTGTTCATGGTCTGGCATCGAGAAATAAAGGAGGGTTTGACTCTCATAACTGTGGTCTGCTATTCTGCACAACCAAAATTCCCGATTTTGAACAACTAGAACGCCCCTCGTTTTAGCAAGCGAAGTCTAAATATGTTTAACAATTTCAAGCTTGAATTTGCCTTGGCACAGACTTTTGCATTATTATTTTGTTAAACATTGTTTTGCAGCATAATGTTGCAGCATGGAGAAGTAGCCAAATGTCCTAATGTGCTTTAATTGTGTTTACAAGCTGCTCCTATCTGCCCAGATCTACAGACTTATCTGGAGGTTGAGTTAAACCCTCAAACACATTCTTCTCCCAAACTGGAGGAATGCATACGACAGGAAGAAACAAAAAGATATATAGCAAGCAAAAACTTTTTTATACGCAAGAACACGGCAATCATCAGTGGAGGGAAGTTCAAAGAAGGCCAGCACCAGGTCTGAGAAATAAATAGGGAGAGATCTGCATATGAATTCAGTGACATTCCAAAGCCTGTTTGTAAATACACATTTCCTTGGGTTGGAGTCTTCGTTAGATCAGCGCATGAGATGTAAAGTGAGTGCAAATGAAGAGTTAAGAAGAAAAGACAGACACAGAGAAGGGATCTACTCTAGTGGTACAATGATCTTCTTACGTTGCCTGCTGTCCGAGTAGACAGTGCAAGATTTCCAGAGACAGCTACAGCAAATGGCTAATCCTCTACCATATACACACAAGAACACAGAGGGGTTTTAAACAGAGGTAAGAACAAACTTTGCTAAGTACATGCATATGGAGTACTTTTGGTACTTTTGCAAACATACCTAGAGAAGTGGTCATGGTGAAGTAATCTTCATGGGAGATTCCTACACAGGAACAACCCGACTCCTTTTGGCTGTGTTTAAAGTCTTGCAGACGTCCCTGCTTGTATCACTGAAAGTATTTGTCTGTCCCTAAAGTTCACTCTCTCTTTGTTCTCTCACTATGCTCTGCTCTCTGACACAAATAATAACAGCATGTTACACAGTTACTCTCTCTCTCTCTCTCTCTCTTGCTCAGTCTATTTCGCTCTGAATGAAGTCATTGAGTTGGCCAAGATCTGCGAGCCTCCAGATGGAAAACTACTCCATCCTTTCTTCCTGGAGTAATGTGCCATTGAGTGACTGCTTTGAGGAGCCACGGGGAGGGACAGAGGGCGGGAGAAAAAGGGAGGGAGGGCCGGAGAGAAAGCAAGCGAAGGTTTGAGGAGGAGAAGGTGGCTAGACGACTGCCCCCGCCTGGTGTGAGGCCGAGGGACAGAGAAAAGAGACACTTTAGGCTCATTAACATATGACTTCATGATGACTCTCAAGCTTTTCACTGAGCATTCTCCAGACCTTCACAATCTGTCCTGTCCAAGCAAAAGGCCATTGCTACAGGTCAGAGGTGAGGATGTTCTCTTATCGCTGTCCATATGCTCGTTTTTTGTTTCTATTGCGGCATGTGCAAGTACTCCAAACATCTGCTCTTTGTGTGTGTTCCCATACAGCCTTTGACCACTTCTCTACAACAAGTAAACGTATACTGGGAAACCATGATATGGCTTTGAACTCATACTGCTCTTGATTAAAAAAAAAAAACACACACACACACATGCAGTACACATACTTGTTACAATGACTTGTTACTTAAAAGGGTTAAAAATACATGCATTTGATATTCTGTAGTCAATAAGTTATCTCTCCCACTTCCCTCTATACCGCTTATCCTGTCCAGGGTCATGGGAAGCCTGGAACCTATTTCCTATCTTAGGGGACACGGTGAACCAGGAGGGGTACACCCTGGACAGGGTGCCAATCCGTCTCAAGGCTCACACTCATGCACACACTATGGGCTGTTTGGAAAAGCAATTTAGAAAACCAGAGTAGCCAGAGGAGACCTGCTTAGAAGTTGTGTATACATTTTGGATTAAAATGTGTTGTCATTTTGACATTTGTCGTGTTTATAAAATGGTCTTGCGTGTCAGTACTTTCTAACAGTAAATATATTTCACAGGACAAAGGGGTTCTTCCAGGCTGCTCTTTGAACTCATTTTTAATGTGTTATAAAAAAGCGACAGCTATTTAAAGATACAATGATATACCTAATAACATGGATGGTTCTTGTGGAGGTTCCACAACCATTATTGTACGTCATTCATTCATTCATTCATTCATTCATTTTCATCAAATTTACTTAATTCAGTTATTCCTGCTTATCCTGTGTTGGGTGGGGGCTGGAGTCTATCCCATGAATCTCTGGCAGGATAGGTTATCATCGCATTGTATCACAAGCACGCACACACACACACACACACACACACACACACACACACACACACACACACACACACACACACACACTACAGCCAATTTGGAAACACCAATCAGCCTACAACTCTGCATACACAGACCAAAGGTAGGATTCAACCCCCAACCCTGGAGGTGTCAGGTGACAGTGTTACAATGCAATTACAAACAATTACAAATGTGTCATACATTAAAAACAAAATGTTTACAGGGGGTGGCTTGGTGGCATAGTGGTTAGTACTGTGGCCTCACACCTCCAGGGTTTGGGTTCACACCTCCGGGGTCAGGGTTCGATATATATATATAAATCATGATACTTCACAATACAGATCGAATAGGAATCTAGGTATCGTTATAATATTGTATCAGGTTTCACTGGTCAACTTCCATCGCTACTAATCTAGGAGCAAATTGTCAATAAATTACTATTTAAATCCCAACATTATTATTCAAATGGAACCCCCAGAGAGCTATTGCTATGTAGATAGCAAACTTGAACTGAATGGGCTAAAATGCAAGCCAGTCGCAAAAATGTGTTTCTTACAGGATGCTGTTAATGCTAGTTTCATATATACTAACAAAGTAGCAGAGCCTTGAACCAGACATAAACTAATGAACTAATCAGCCCAACTGCAATTTTGTTAATATAAAACTTAAGAGACAAAGGGCTGTTAATATGATACAAGATGTTTGGAATATTTTAATATAAATGTTAGAATTGCAAGTAAAACAATATGGTCATAAAAATAGTTGCACTGTGGAAGAGACCTGTGGAACATCCTGACACTAAAAATGTTTTGAAAACAGAATCTAGTTTTGAATCTGCACTACATGTGCGAATAATGACAAGCAACTAATTGTGAAAAATATATAGAAATATCTTCAAGAGAGCAATCGAAATCAGAGAAGTGAATACATGTTTTCTACAGGTAAAGTGCAGGGGAAGTAGAGCTCCCCCAATGGTGTAAAGGTGGTACTACAAGCATAGTCATGCTGTTTATTTACAGTACATTCGCTGTGAGAGAGATGTTCAGGCCAAACTGGGACTTGTGATGAAATCGAAGGGGTAAAACTGATTGACAGACTCATTAGCCCCAATACAATGTTTGATTGGTGCAAGTGTTGTAAAGAAGGCTGTACATTCGTGAATGAGAATCCCAGCTGAGGTGGCTCGGAGCCCCGTGCACATTCTGTGAGTGAAAGCCTGATCATTGAAAATCAATGGATATCTTGTCATGAAGAATTTATGAGGATTTATAAGTTTAATTATTGAAACAGAAAGTGCTAGTTAGTAAAAGTAGCCAGAGTGGGTGGCAAGTAAAAATAAACATTTCAAAATTGAAATAATGCAGTAAAAACGATAATTGTGCATCATTTGCAAATATTGGATGAGAGATTTTTTTTTATAGCTCTACTTCTACAGGTTTTAATCCACAGCCTTATGGGGATCTGTACATCCTTTCAAAATGCACAGGATGTCCATTTCCTGGCTCGCAAGGCCACTTCCTGTAGCACAAGGAGCTATTTTAGCAGCTGCACACATTTTTTGCAGAGGTGAGTTTGGGGACTATTTCTATAAAATGGACACATAAGCACTTGGTTGATATTTCTTGTTATCTTGAACTTGCATGACAAATAAGCATGTGCGTTTTCACAAGTACACTCACACGCACATACAACCACGCACACACACAAACACGCTGGGCTCTATGCCAGTGACCCTGAATAGCACTACGGATCGACATAGTGCAGGGAATCTCAAGGGGAATTAGACCAGCTGCAGGAGTCAGTCTGCATAGAACCATTCGTTAAAAATGGTAATTTAGTATTTTTAAAGTAAAAAATAACAAGAGGCAGATTTTATGTTCATCATGGGGAAGTCATGGGGAGGCTGAATCCTACGCTAGGGAGCTCTGAGCACAAGTCAGGTTACACCCTGGATGGAGCGGCGAACCATTGCAGACCATGAGCACACATATTCACACACTGCATCATACACTACAGGCAAGCAATCAATATACACTGCAGGGAAACCCTGAGTACATGGACAAAACTCACCAAGCAAAGAACATGGAAAACACCATAAGTGAGATTCAAACTCCCAACTCTGTAGGTGCGAGGGAACCACTGTAACCATTGACCCACCATGCCTCCCTGACACAGACTAGAGTTTGTTAATTATTATGAGTACAGATACTCTAATGCTTTATTTGTTTCCTGTATAAGAGCAGACAGGTGAGTTGAGTTTACCTTGCTGTGTCCTTGAGAGCAGGTGCTGTGGGCCGGGCTGAGAGCTGAGACTCACAGAAGAAAAGTCATACACACCCTTTACTGGTTAAATACAGAAACAGAAACGGCACTTAATTGCAGTTGATTCAGAACAAGTAGCATACAGTATAAGCTCATATTTACATTATTTTAACATAGTGTAATACACATCAATACATTTGACATTTTGCTACTGTACACTTGTTATTAACCTAATTGTTTTTATAACCTCTAGGTTTATTTCTAATAGACGTCATGGAGTCAAAAGACTGCTTTAGAGACCATAAACATAAATACATTTTCTGTAAACTGATAACAGCATACAGGGGGACAGTCATAAATCAGTGAAACTAAGGAACAAGCTGAGGGTGATGATAAATGAATGTGAGGTTATTGAACCGGTCTGTTTAAAGCAAATAACAGATGATAAACATACGTTTATCTATCAAAAATGCAACATTGTGAAATAATTTTATTAGCATGGTGAGATATTAGATTTTGAATATGGTGGATGGTGTCCTTGTGTGTTACAGTCATTTATATCATTCCAAATGTACAAGAAGGAGCACTGTTGTCAACGTTAAAAATAATAGTAATATTCAGAAATATTCATGGATTGCGTAGGAGGTGTGTTTTTTTTTTCAGAGTGTTACTGATATGGAAAAAACTTATCAATCAAATCAATGTTTATAAGGAGGGTGTGTATGCGCACGTGTGTGTGTGTGCGCGCGCGTGTGTGTGTGTGTGTGTGTGCGTGCGTGTCCGTTTGTTTGGTAACGAGCTAGCCTGATGAAGCACGCTGCCAAATTTTTGCTAAAAAAATTATCTTATGGTCTAGTCTGTCAACAACAACAACAAAAGTGCATGCACAATTTAAGGCTGCTTCTGCTCTGCTCTCTGGCAGGCAATCTGCCAACAATATAACAATGAACAATGTAGTTCAGACTGGCGTTTAGAAGGAGTCATGAATGCAAGTTATGCACATGAACGGAAAAGCAGTTCACACCAGGAGCAGCTGGTCAAAACGGGCGAGCAGGGATAAGCCACTTGTCTTTTAAAGATAAAAATACATCAATATTAGGTTTCATTTGAGGCATTCACGGGTTATTTTTTGCACTTTTGTGAAGCCATATCGAATAAAATTATGCATATTATATTTGAAAAAATTCACAGGATGGTTGGAAGAAGTGTGGCTGGGGCTCAGTTCTTCCCTGGCCAGATTGTAGATTTATGCAGCTTGAAGATTGAACGTCAGTTTAGACTACAAAAGTTTAACTGTTTAACTAGTTTGAGACTCAACAATGAATTGGTTGAAAAAAGGGTTTTAGGAGACACCTACCATTTCTTCCATATTAGTTCATTCCAGCTATGTTAATATATATTTCATTAAGAATAAAAAAGGAGAATAGTTATCATTACTTTTAAAATACATACATTTTACTGCTAGCAGAATATGGGAATGACATTGCAAAAATTGTAGAACTCACAAAGTTCTCATGTTATTATTTGTGGCCATACAAGCAACCATAAACAACAACAACGACTTGTGATAATATGTGTCTAAGGTTTTTGGTATGGTATGGTATTACGTTGCCTTTGTCTATGATTTTTTTTCTCAGTCATGTTTATATAGCTAGTTAAAACAGAATTAAAATTGTTATTGACTCTGAAAATGGGCAAGTCTGAAAACTGTATATATTCTTATAACACAGTAATGCAAAAATAGCTAAAATATTCTGGATTAAGAAAAGATGTTAAGGGTTAACCCAGTCTCATAGGGAAAATATATACATTGAATATCAATGATTGGACAGAAGCAATATATCAAACATTCACTACACAATTTGAATACCAATGAAATATATTCAATAATTTGCCCTCTTAAAAAGCACTATTCAGCATAGTCCATTTCATTCTTAAAGTTTGTGCTTTTAACAACATGTGAACCTTTCCTCTTTCACAGACGAACACAACATCCCTGCATGTTTCATGATCCCACTAATTCTAGTCATTCTCATGAAAATTACAAATATTAGGCATTAATGTTTTTAAATGATTTATCACATATTGATCTCATTTAAATAGTGCAGTGGTGGAGGTTGGCTTGGTAAAATTGTGTTGGTGCAGGTTATTAAATACAGAGCATTCAAGTGAGTTATTAAAAATAATAAAACTCTGCGTTCCACAAATATGTGGTGTGACAGTCTAACCCCACCCTATTCATTAGATTTTTTATGTGATTTTAAAAAAATTATCTTCTTTTCTTAAAGAATCTATTATCTGTTAAGTAAATATATGATCTATTAAGATATAGCATCTATTAGCTACTGTAAATGTGAAATATATAAAAGTTTGTTGATTCTGTAGTAACTGAAGTGGGTGATCTAAATAAAACTAAAATTTTCATCTATTTTGACCAGAACTGCAGGACTTCATTTGGCATGGTTTCTACAAAATGGACATTATATCTATAAACATTATAAATAAAATCAGAGCATATTGATGGGTTTATGCAAGTTAGTATGTTAAAAGTTGAAAATTCTAGTAATTATTTCATAATGCTGGACAGGTCGTAAATATGCAGTAACTACTCTGTGCATACAAGGAGCGTTCAAATCAAACCAGGACTTTGGATTATGCAGAATAATAGAACGTAGTTATGAGAGTAAAAACTCCCTTTATTTCTCTATATATTTCCTGCTACACTAATCCACTTATCCCAGACTCATCGTTTCACTGGCGCTTGGATACCAGCAAGGTAGAAATTTGTCTCAATACGCATAGCTATGACCAGACCGATTGATTCACATCGGAAATGCTGGCCTACCAGGAACTCCTTTAATGGCCCAAACATATGGAAATGGTTTGGAGTGAGGTCAGGACAGTTTGGGGGATGTGGCAGTAACTCCAGCCATGCAAGTGGTGTTGGCCAATGATTGTGTGTACTGTCAACACAGACAAATCCTCTCTTCTCTTCTGTAACTTGGTGACAGGTTAACTGTTAACTGTAGTGGGCTCTGAGTCACCTCAGCTGGGATCATCATTCACAGATGTACAGTCTTCTTTTACACATTTGCACCATTCAAATGTTTTACTTCGGTGCATGAGGTCTTCTAAAGAGCAATCAGATCTACGCCTTCACTCACAAGATATTTCATCACATGTCCTGGTTTATATTGAACACCCTTTATATATATATATATATATATATATATATATATATATATATATATATATATATACACACACACTAATAAGTAATAAATTCAGTTACGTAAATACTTTTATTCACGTGTATAAGCCATTTATGGGATCAACAAGGCATCAAGGCAATGATCATATATTTCATATCTTATCTTTTGACTTTCCATCTAAAATAAACAATCTAGCACTTACCATAAGGTGTAGGAGGTGTCACGGGAAATGTAGGGGTCATAGGTGCCTGGTTGAGATCCACCCATAACGGACTGTCAGTCTCATGACTGAAAACCCCATTGTCCACTGCGTCACTACCACAACGACCTCCAGACTGGTGCACACAGATACACACAAAGCAGGCCAGATGTTTACTTTACATGGGGGTGGACTTAGTCATAATGCATGACAAATATACTCTGGTTACAAAGGGGGCACTGTGTGAGTACTGTACATGGCACGATGAGTGTGTGAGTGTGTATGAGGGGGAGTGTATACCTCTGGTGATTTGTAGACAGCAGGCTTTGATAATGGCTGTAAAAAATCCCCATCTCTGCACCTGGATGATGCAGGCTCATTAACAGCTTTAGACATCCAGCCTGAGAAATAACGAAATAAAAGATAAAAAGAGGATTAGAGTTGAATAACAATTCCAAGAATTCCAGGGTTATTATGAAAGAACTACAGCATTCCAGAGATTAAAGTGAAAACCTTCCACAGACATTATCATTTATTGGAATTAGTCCTTCTATAATAGTTTTATTTAAAAGTGGGGATATAATCATATTAATTTTACTGTATACCATAAATGAGACTCTTGCACTTTAGGCCACGGACAATCACATTATATAATTTCATACTCCCCGTTTCAAATCATACTGCTGCCATCATATCCACGCTATATTTTTACATTTCTCTCCTTTTATATTTTTATACTTTTTATACTCCAAAGTTTACACTTTCATTTTGTCATTTCTGTTCCTGCATTAATACCCATTCTATTTTTATTCTATTTTATTGCAAATTCTTTTATTGTAAATCTTTAGTTTAATTTTATTTTCCTGTGTAATATTTTTATTTGTAGTGTAATTTTTTTCTGTTTTTAGATCACAAAGAGTCATATGCATATGCAATTGCTGTTGAGATTTTGCAACACATAGGCAAAGAAGGATTAAATATGAATTGAACAAACATACCTTTCATACCTTGCGGGGAAAAAAAATCCTGCCAAAGAGTTAAGCTTTACACTGGATATTGTACCTTGAAAAGACATATATAGTGTTGATTAGACACACTATATAAGGGCTTTTCTGCTACACTAACCCTAGTTCTTCTTTTTCCAGCATAAGTTGTTTGCTCACTCTCACATTCATTATTTTAATATGTATGGAACTTGACATTTCCTGCACCGAATTTGTTGCAAGACTGACTTTTTCATGCTGCTGTCAAATTTTCACTTCTTGTCACACATGACGTCCACTTTTTTAAAATTAATTCCTTTAGATTTAATTTTTTCGTTAGTTTTTTCTTTAATATATCATGCATTTTTAGGTTTTATTGGCTGGTCATAAAATCCAGTGCGGTTTAACTTATTGACATACAATCCACTACCTGAACCAAAAATAAAATGTAAAAGATTTATATGCACTGATTTGAGTAAATAGAGATAAAACTTGATTTTTATGGATTACTGTAACCTTTATATTACCCTCTTGTGAGACCTTGAATTCTAATGTTGTGCGGCTTTTCATTTCTTACGACGGTATTATGACTTTTTAACCTGATCAGTGTCTTCAAACATAATGAAGTTTGGCAAAATGAGGATGAGGATTAAAAGAACGCACACATGGTGTAGTTAGGATAAATATGATGTCCTCATAATATGAGGCCAGTGGAGGCTGTTGAGGCTGCATGAGCTTGGGTTTTGCTCCATTTCCGTTGGGGCTGCAGCTGTTTCTGACCTCAATGAAGTAAATGTTTTCAAACTGTGCTACACTCTCAGTTAAGAATTTCAATTGCTTAAATTACTTTAAGTTTCACTATGTAAACCGTAAGCCAGACATGACTTCTGACAACATTAAACAGTAAGAATGAAAGTGAATTATAATTAAACCGTAATCACAATGTTATTAATAACAATTCTCTGACAGTTAAACATAGATCCTTCAGTGCATGTGGCACAGGGGATTTCGTACCTCAGTGAAACAAAGAAATAGGGAAAGTAAGTCTTCAAATACATTCCTGAGCTCTTGCACAATACATCTTCAAACAGAGCCATACACACACGCAACAGGACATACTCCAGAGTTACTGTATAAACATCCATTCTATTTTTTCTACTGTAACGTAATTGAACCTTTTTTACTCAGGAATAAGCAAGGGCTAAAACTGAGTATGTAAGTAAAGAAGTACAGTACTGAATAGCACACAGATGACGTAAATGGTCAGTCTTCATAAAACAGTCTGAATAGGAAGTTCTGGTTTCAGATATATATATTGCCAAAAGTATTCGCTCGCCTGCCTTCACATGCTTATAAACTGGCTCATCCATGTCTTTATGGACCCTGCTTTGTGCACTGGTGCGCTGTCATGTTGGAACAGGAAGGGGCCATTCCCAAACTGTTTCCACAATGTTGGGAGCATGAAATTGAACAAAATGTCTTGGTATGCTGAAACATTAAGAGTTCCTTTTACAGGATGTAAGGAGCTGAGCTCAACTCCTGAAAAACAACCCCACGCCAGTTCCAACATGGCTTGCACAATGCAAGGTCCATAAACACAGTAACGAGTTTGGTGTGGAAGACCATGACATGACTGAACCTCTGGAGATGATAGAACACCATTGATAGAACACATGATAGAACACCATTGGGATAAAAAAGGGGGGAGAGGCAGGCCTTCTTGTCCAATATCAGAGTCTAGTAAATAAGCTTCTGGAAGAATGGTAAAAAAAAAATCACAAACACAATCCTAATCCTTGTGGAAAGCCTTCATAAAGGAGTTGAAGCTGGTGTAGCTGCAAAGGGTGGACCAACATCCTATTAAACCATATGGATTAACAATTTACTCAAGTTCATATGCATATACACGATCTGGTAAGTTACTAAGCCAATTGAGCATGTTTGTTTCTGGATAATATGCCACTGAATCTCAATACAAGAGGGACTACTAACTTTTACATACTGTAAAGCAATTCAGATCAAAGTGCAAGGGTAAGTTGTACACACCTGGAATGCAGGCTGCATTGCTGAAATCAGATTTGACTTTCATGCCAAGTTTTGAAACCAACAACATACAATCCATTTACTATTGCTGCATTTAAAAAAAAATAATAATAATTTGGCATTCATCTCATGATTATTTATTCTTATTTTTTGTTATAATGCTAATTGTGCAAGAAAGAATTTAGTGAAAGTTAAAATAAACCAGCACCCCTAGATGAACGTAATATGTGCACACACTTTAAAAATTGCCCACGGCGATACACTCCAGTGTGAAGGAGTTTATTTTCCTTTGCCGTACCTGTTCACGGTTCCACATAGAGGTCCATTGTGAGCGTGTACATGTCTGTAAATCTACTCAAGCCAACATAAGCTTTTCAAGTTATGAAAGAACACAGTGAGTCAACGGTCTTTTAATTTTCCTTACTCAGTGGGAAAAGTCAAATATCATAGAGGGCTTTTTTGAGGGTCCACAGTCATGTGGTTTATACTCACTGTTTCTGTTGTTCCAAGGTAAACTAGAGGCTGTAATTAAAATGTTTTTAGTCTGAAGTTCAGTTAAAATACAGATTTTTTTTCTTAAATTATATTGCTTTTTGCATGTACCGTCAGTGACCAATAAATATGTGGTCTAATATATAATATTTTTTAAATTACATTAATGGGGCGTTCAAGGGTCAGATTTCTTATCTGTATGGCTCACTTTTATCAGAAACCCCTTCACCTTTGAATCCTCTCAGAAAGGTTTGGGAAAAGGATATGGGCCAATCATTCACTGATGATGAATTGCTCTCTATATGTGAGGAGGTTTTTCACAAATCCACTTCAATTTCTGTGCATGAGCAAAACTTCAAATTCATATATAGAACATATCTCACCCCTGTACGCCTACACAAAATGTATCCAAATGTATCTCAGCTGTGTTTTAAATGTAAATCAGAAACGGGAACATTGATGCATTTGTTCTGGGAGTGTAAGAAAATTAAAACTTTTTGGTATGAAGTGCATGATCTGGTTGAGAAACTACTGGTTAGAAAATTCACTATGTCTCCAACCATATACCTGTTAAATTATAAAATATCACTAGATCTTCCTTCTGATTTAAATTGTTTATTAAATTTCATTACTTACCTGGCAAAGAAATGTATACTTATCTTATGGTCATCATCTCGTGTACCAACTTTAAAGATGTGTCTGGCACAAGTGGGTAATCTTCTTCCATTGGAAAAACTTACTTATGATTTACAGAACAAATCTGAACTATTCTTTCGGATATGGGCCCCCTTTGTGGAATCTACTTAAACAATCATGACTCTTTCTTTTATGTTTTCTTTTACTGGACTGTTCTGCCCTTGTTTTCCATGTTCACTCTTATATGAACAGATTATTGTTTGTTTTTAAATGTTTGCTGTGGGTGTTGACTGTATATTGATCTGGCTCTGCTTTTTTGTTGTTGTTGTTGTTGTTAAATACCAATAAAAAAATATTTTTTTAAAATTACATTAATTATAATATATATTAATTTGAGTTTTCACTTTTAAAACAAGTTTAGGTTTAGTTGGTGCTTAGATTGCTTAAGATTTTTTTTTTTTTTTTTTTTTTAAATTGATGCTGGCCAAAAAAAGAAAAAAAGTCACACTCTAAGATTTCACTTAATAATTTTTATCTTTGATTACAGCACACAAAGTGATGGCCTGTTTATGTGTGAAAATGATTCCTCATGCTCCCAGGACCATTTTCACAATTTGCCTAATGGAATATAACATATAATATAAAAACTCCTAAGATGTGATAACCTGGTCATTCAGTACATTCAGGTCATCAGCTGACTTCATTTTATTGCCACATAACATTGCTGAGCCTAGACCTGACCAACTGAAGCAACCCCAGTTCATGCTACTGCTACGGTTAAACTGCTTCATGTGCTTCCCTTCTTAATAGGAATAGGGTCAATCTGCATTCATTAGGCCATATGACCTAAAGTCACTAACCACTAACAAGTTGTTTTCATATGGAAACACAGTTGTTTAGTCCCAATCCTTTGAATTCTCATTACATTGTGTATGGAAATGCTCTTACTTTCATTACTAAATATAGCTATGGATTTTATTGTTGTTGTTTTTTTTTTACCATGCAACTTCACTAAATGTTTAAATGATTTCCACTGGTTATTTTTTGTTCCAACCACATATCTTTAACTAAGTAGACAGCTCAGCATTATCCTCCCAGGTTTATATCACTGAAAACAGTTCCAATGATATTAAATCTCCTTAATTGTTTATTTTGTTTGATGCAGCAAAATGATTTGCTCCTTCTGAAATGGTGGCTTCATTGCCAACAGTGTATGTTTTTTTTTTTAACTAATTATTATATGTACTTGTAGTTTTATTGTAGTTAGTTGTAGTTTTATTTAAACCCAGAATCATTCCCAAACTAGATCTCAAAACCACAGAAAATCAAATTACATTCGTCATTAACTTCATCGTTTATGAGTTTGGTCATTGTGGTTCAGGAGAAAAAAGAACCCTAAAGAATTTCGATTGTGCTGAAACATAGCTGCTGGCTGAAAAGCATGGTAGCGGTTTGTAAGTTATTTATATAATTGGATTGTAGAGGTTTGTACATGGTTCATAGATTTCATAGGTGGGTTGTGCCTCTTCAGAATGGATCACAAGGTCCAGACATATGCAGAATACGCAAAATCCCCTCTACATGGCTTGGTCTAATATGCAAAAGTGGCTAAAACCAACCCTGGGCACTACGATTCTAATTAATATCCTGTGAGCCTCTACAGTATATAATAAATACTAAACTGTGCATGGTGTCTTTTGGTATAGAACTAGTCACAGGTATCCACAACTGTAGGGGATGAGCTGTAGCAAGTAAGAAATGACAGCAGGTTTTGACATTTCATAGACTGGAAGGTGTTGTAGGTAAGGGGGGATGTGGGAAATTTTTTAGCAAAAGTTGAGCAACCAAGGACTGTCAATCATGTATATTTAGAGCGCTCTGATTAAAAGTTCAGTAATATAGGAAAGGGGTTTTGGATTCAGCTCTTGTTGACCATGGTTTTAAACGGGATTTTCCCAGCGTATGTACTGTATTATAATGGCTTCATATCTTTGCAATAATAGGTGAATGGACATGGGAAAACCCTTCACACTGTGAAAATTTTCTATTTTCTATGTTTTATTCTGAAATATACTTGCTTTCCTGAACTAAAAGATTACGTTCACTGCAGCATCTTAACAGCAAGTGAAGTTAAATTTAAGTCTGACTAAATTCAACAAAGCTGGAAATGACAATTAATGCGTCCCTTTTGGACTGCAATGCAGCTGCATTTGTTAATGTTTTAACAGCCAGGGTCTGGGTACAAATTCGACTGATAAGATCAAAGTAAAGTCTTTAAAAAAAGAAATCACTGTTTTTTTTTTTTTCATCAATAATGTTAAACACTCTTTAGCAGTTGTAAACTTTTGTTAGCTTCTAACACAAACAGGCAAGGTAAGAAAGTCAAAAACTCAACTAATATGATCGTGTAATTTTGATTAAAAAAAATACATTTGAAGTTTCTTGAACATCAGGTGTCAAATAAGGTGGTATTATTTATTTATCCACCTCTTTTTGGCTGTTTGTCAGAATTCGCTGCACCATTATTTATTCTTAATGTCTTTATATAATTATTTATTTAGAGTGCCTCAATGTTACTGGGGAAATCTTACCTGATTGACTGGATTTTGCTTGCCCGACTAAATGCCCAACTCCATTAGTGCGCTCAGAGTTTGAACCAGTCATGTGCCCCCTAGCCATTGTGGGTACAGGTTCAAACTCTGGGTCCAGGTCTAGGATTAACTGGTTCAGCTGCTCAATTGATTGGTCAATATCCAGGTCGAGTGAAGCAAATTCATCATCCTTGTCTGCCTCTGGCTCCGCCTCCAGAGAGTCGTTTTTAATCCCTGATTTTACTTTTTGTATCAGTCTATCTGCCATGGTCTCCAAGTAAGAACCAGTAGAAACTAACTGTTGCTGCTTCACCCATATGTGTGTTTGATCACTGTTGGGTGATGTGTGAGTCCGTGTGTCATCCAGGTGCACCCCATCTCCAGCATCTTCTGACTGGTCCAAGTACTCACACCTACCCAAAACAGGAAGTTCAAGACCCGGTCTCTTAGCGTCTGACACTATAGTAGCTGATGTACGTTCATCCTCATCATCAAGGATGTTGGTTTCTCGTTGTGCACTCATGTGAAAAGCAGGGTCTAAATAATGACAGTTTTCTCCTGTTGCTCTGTCATCTGCATCACTTGTAATGGCAATTTCAGAGGTTAGGACATGAACACGAGGCTGGTCTCCGGCCATGTTGCCCCTGAGAGTGGCTTTCTGGACTTGGCCCTGGAGTTCAGCGCCTGCTGCTCCAGTGCACAGCGAGTTGGTGGAGAGCCCGGAGTCACTGCTCACGGAGGACGGTGCACATTCAGTCAGCTGAGCTGGATGTGAAATACACAAAGAATAAGAATGACTGACATATTTTTAAATATAGACTACGAAGAAGTTTATAAAACCATTAAAAACAGAGTTAATGTCATTTGCTTATCATTTTAAATATATATATATATATATATACATATATACAGTATATATACATGTGTGTGTATGTGTGTGTGTATATGTTTTATATTGATGATAATTAATATGCATACTTATATCTTGGATATTTCAGCAATATCACAGGTGAAATTCAGTTCAACAGCACGACTTTGAGATTGATATTTCATTCATACAACAGTCCCAGAAAAACCATTTATAATCATTAGATTATGCATTTGTTTGTTTAGCTCATTTGTATCATCAAACCGTATGCTTCCGCGTCTGGTGGAACTAACTAACCATGATTGGCGGAACTGTCGACCGACAGTTAGTGTAATTAATAGGGGTGAAAGTAATTTTTAATTATTACAGGTACCGAGTATTCACAAGATGAGGAGAATGAACCATGGAGGTGGTGGACGATCCTGAGAAACTTCCCAAAATCACACTAAATGTAGAGAAAAGGTAAATAAATGGAAAATGAAACGCTGATGCGCTACACTGTACAATCCTTTGTTCCACACACCAAGTATTGCCCTTGATTAGGGATTAGAGAGGGATTTGGGATTCAGCCTAGTTAACTTTGCAGCTCGAGTTAGCCATGGACAGAACAACACTGAGGCAATTCAGGATGACTTAGAAGCATCAACCTACTTTCACCCATGCAGCGACCAACAATTAGTGTAATTATCAATTGTTTGTAACACTCGTGAAATGGAATGCCTTTTGTCTAATCAAATTACTTGGTCATAACTAATTAACAGTATGTAATGCGCCGAAATAAAAAGTAAGGAATTTTTTTTTCTCATTTTTATTAAAAAGTTTTATTTCTCTGATTTTTTTTTCACATATACTGTACTAGTCACCTTTATAACCTATAGGCTGTTAAAAAGCACAATTTATTGAGACTCATAATCTAAAGATACTGTACACCGTACAGGTGTTGTTTAATCCACTGCTGACATACAGTACACTCTCACGTTTGCCATGCTGTGTATCAGATCAGTAAGTCTAGACACACAATGTCAACACACTGACAAAAGGTTTTTAACATGTCATGACACACACACACACACACACACACACACACACACACACACACACACACACACACACACACACAAATGCATACGCACATACTTCTGTTTGACCATCATATGTTTGGGCAGATCATTCACGCATGAAGCAGCAGCTGAACACTGATTAGACCTGATAATGTGTGTCATCTCTCCCACCAACACACACACACACACACACACACACACACACACACACACACACACACACACACACACACACACACACACACACACACACACACACACAGTGCAGTCTGGTAACATCATGCATGAAACCACAAGCAGCATGTACAAACCCAAACACACACTCTCAAAGTTTCGTTCTTTATCACAAGCTCACATCATTTTTTTTCCCAATCACACGTCTCAGGTTAAAAAACAACCCCCAACATCTCCTCTCCCAACCCCAGTGAGAGACTACTTCACACGGCATTCCAAGCTCAGCAGTTAATCAATCTCTTCCATATGTCGGGATACGCTGCACATTCCAGGCCATCTATCCCGCCACTAGGAATCAACATAGCTGACCCTAAGCCTAAGACATTCTAATCAACGTCTAATTAAGCTTTTATTTTTGTAGGTGACGCTGCTGCAAAGGATGTCCTTGAGTCTGAAATTTGTTCATGCATCCAGTATAATCTTTTCATTCATTTCATAGGTAACTAGAATCACAGTTCAAAAGTATCAAAATTTTGAATGTTGCCATGGCTGCACAGAGAATGAAAAAACCTCAAAGCCTCCATTAACATACATAATGATATTTTGTAATAGTCAGTATCCAGTCCAGTCAGTATGAGCCACATGGGCAGGGTTGTGTTTATCTGTACGTGTGTTCCTCATAGCGAATTTGTGATGCTTCAACTTGAAACATTCCCACTCTGGGGAGGTCCTCCACAAAGCAGATGGACTGGAGAGATTTTGGAAGCAATAACACTTTGGTAGATAATATTAGTGTAATAAAGAAATATGCACAAATACATACAGCACCATTCAAAAGTTTGAACACACTTTCTGTTTCAATGTTTTTTTTTTGTTTTCTGATTTATTTTCTACATTCTAGAACAATACTGAAGTTTTCAAAACTATGAAATTACACATATGGAATTTTGTAATTAAGGAAGATCAACAGCAGCCAGTTGTTATTTTATGACAGGAAGGTCAGCCTTTCTGGGATAGGAGTTGCAAGAACAGTATTGTCAAGTGCATTTGCAAAACTCATCAAGCACCATGAAGAAACTGACTCTCATGGAGACCATCCCAGGAAAGTCAGACCAAAACTTACCTCTGCTGCAGAGGAGAAGTTCATTAAGAGTCACCAGCCTCAGAAATCACCAATTAACAGCAGGCAGCAGACCCGTCTCAATATCATCTCAATGTTTAAGGGAGATTATTGCATATTTTGGATGCTTTCAGCATATGTATGTACATATGAAAGCAACATGCATTAAATTACCTTCAGCAAAGTAGAAAGATATAAAAATCAGACCACTGAACTAGAAGGTGTCCAAACTTTTGACTGGTAGTGTACATACACACATACTGTACACACAAAACAGCAACAAAATACATGCATATACAGTGCATAGACATGTCGCTGTAGTAGCAAAGCACCTCTCAACAGATGGAAATCCAAATACCAGGGATTCGTGATTAACCACAGCTGGCTGGTGAGACATACACACATGCTTCAACAATCCGGTTTCCATTATTTGGTCATAATTTGCAAGAGTTATGGTCATAGCAAAATGATAAAAAAAAAAAAAAAAAATTTTTTTTTTTAAGTATTCAAGTGACACATCTCTAATGTAACACCAAATAAATAATAATAACAACAACAATAATTATTATTGTTATAATAATAAAAACTGTTAGTATTATAATGCTACGGCCAACATAGGCTGGTTAGCAATTATCTGCAAAGGCTTCTCATCGTTTTTTACTGCACTACTTCATTTCGTCATTAGACACATTAAATTTCCCAAATGTCAAAGCATCACTCTTATTTCTACTTCCATCGTTGTTCCATTAAAATCCTGCACATCAGCTTTAAACATCTGTAAAAAGTCACATGCATTAAACACATTAAACATGGACAAGCTTTTGCTCAATTACTCAAATCCAGTAAATCACATAACAGAACCTATTACACCACAGCACAGCTATCATTCAATACAAGATTTTGCAGACAAAATATATTAAAGCTGTTTATTGCACAAACTTCTCTGTCGACTGCATACGAAGTCAACTTACAAACCTGTAGAGAATAAAAGCTCATAAAGAATAATCAGGTCGTTTCTATGACAGAAGAGAGGGATTAAGTTCTAACCGTGCGTTCCTGCTGGTTCGTGTCCATTCTCTCAGACTTTTTCTCTTTCCTTCTTGCTTTGCTTTTCTTCCTCACTCTCTCTGTACAGCTTCGCGGGGGCGGCCAGCTTGCATTCTTTACCATGAGGTGATAACAGCTCCCCTGTGTCGTCTTTTCTTTCCTCCACTTTCCTTTTTTTTCTTTGCTCTCTGCTTTCTATTTGTTTCCCCGTTGCCCCATTCTGCTTTGATACGAATCCCTCTCTCCCTCTATCCGCTATCTCTCTCTCTCGCTCTCTCTCTCTTTATCTCTCTCTTTCCAGGTAACCCTGTGTGGTGCCTCTCTTGATGTACAGGAGGATCCCAACTAAGGAAACATTATTCCTCTTAGAGCAGCCTGCAGTCCACAGCATGAGTTTTCTCCAAACACACACACACATACACACACGACCTTGAGCCGTCCAAATATGGTGTGGGGAATGTAAACAGGAGGGTGGAGCTACATGCGGGTGAAGAGAAAAGTAGTAAAGAAACAAAGAGCAAGGTAAGGTCGTGACACAAGACGCTAGAAAGAGAAAAGAGTACAGAGAAAAGGATGGATTGTAGAGGAGATGAGAGAACATAAAAAAAAGGTAAGGGGAAGCAAAATATGTAAAAATGTATTCCAGTGCATTATTCAAAGAAAAATGTAACTCAACAACAAGTTATAATACTGTACATGTTCATACAGTATATTCGCCTCTGCTAAAAATCAGGGCACTGGAATTCTCTTAACATCAGGCATCTCTAATTACACGGCAGTTTAAAACGGACTTACACAACCAGATGTGAATCAACTGTAAATCACTGCCTTCTCACACACACACACACACACACACACACACACACACACACACACACACACACACACACACACACTTGTGTTTGGGTTTGTTTTTTCGCAGAGTGGCAGAGAAAAACAGACTGCCTTTAAATATCCTGCCTGTTATTTCCTCTGTCTGGAGCTCAAAATGAGTCCAAAATGTTTCACTCCCAAACACTTGCTCGGTCACACACATATGGCATGGAGACTCTATTAGCAGAAACACACAAAACACGCTCTCAAGCAGTTTCCCATTAGAACTTTATGCCATGCTTTCTATGACAAGGATTCATATTAAATTTCATTTCATTCTATAGATTAAACTGAAGACGTGGGAATTGAAGACTGCAAAGTGCCCAAAGGTACAATTTTAAAAAATTGCATTGATGTTTAAAGGTTTAAAAGTTCTATCTATCTATCTATCTATCTATCTATCTATCTATCTATCTATCTATCTATCCATCCATCCATCCATCCATCCATCCATCCATCTATCATCCATCCATCCATCCATCCATCCATCCATCCATCCATCCATCTATATTTCCTCTCTTGTCTGTTCCAACCACTCCGCATTCAGCATCACCAGTATGTGTCTTATGTGTGTTTTGTTTATTAAATCATGCTTGTAGTTCGTCAATTAAGTCTGTAAGAGGTATCAGCTACACCATTAACTGGTCAATGACCTTCTTTCTACGTTCTCATTAAGTCCTTCTTGCATCTTGCTTCGCCCCTGTCCTCACCGGGCTTTTTTTTTTTAACAAGCACAGCAACTCCAGGTCAAGGAAGACAACACTACTGTACATCCTTACCGGTTTCTTCTGTGTTCCTGCCAATTTGTTCAAGTTCTTACTTG
This sequence comes from Clarias magur, assembly GCA_013621035.1. Classification (NCBI taxonomy): domain Eukaryota; kingdom Metazoa; phylum Chordata; class Actinopteri; order Siluriformes; family Clariidae; genus Clarias; species Clarias magur. The sequence continues at coordinate 375,088 of QNUK01000135.1, read as the reverse complement.
AGGATGTAGTGGGAATGGGATGGCCCACTTAAGTTAGATGGTTTTTATGTGTGAATGATTCATAGATCACTGCATGGCTTAACAAACAAAAAACATTCCTCTGAAACTGCTCAGGTTCAGGGACTGGACTGAAAATGAGAGACAAAAAAAGTCCTTCCGGATCCCTGAGATTTATTCCTCAGTACTACATTACACAAAAACTACATTAAAATACAAGATGTTTGGAAGCAAAATATGAATAAATAAGGGAAGACTTTTGCACAGCACTATACTGTATATGAAAATATTTTTTTTTCCTTTAGCTGTATCGAGGCCAGAGGCGAAATGCTACAAGACAACAACATCTGTTAACACTGTGATGTTGGTACAGAAGAGACATTGTGGTTAACGGTAGCAGTTCATTAATAGAAAATTGAGTATTTCATTTTCTTTACTTTTACTTGAGTACAGGATTAACATCGAATAGCAGTCATTGTTACTATTGCTATTGCATTGCTTCAAATGTTTCTAAAAAGTTAATTTAGTGAAAATGTACCTTCACAATTTTTTGTTCCATATCCCTGACCTAGAGGATCATTTATTCATTCACTCAAAAATCTCAAGTGTCTTAAAAAGGTCAGATTAATAATATGAAATGATAAACATAAATGATAAATAACTGGCACTATAACAGTCCCTTCCTGTAGCTGACAGCCAAACAATGTGTTCAGCTCAGGAGGACATCACAGAGTCCTTACACGTCTTAAAGCCACATTCCAGCAACATAGCACAAGAAGAGAGGGCACAAGAAGTGCAATTCAAGAAAACCCTAGGGAGAAGAAGGCCTATGGATAAGCCATGTGTTCCCTTATAGTATGTACATAATAGTGTGTGTGTGTGTGTGTCTGTGTGTGTGTGTGTGTGTGTGTGTGTGTGTGTGTGTTTTGTTTATTAAAAGTATGTGGTCCACATCTCCCTTGTAACTGAACCGTGCTTACACATTACTAAATATTCCCAAGTCGAAGGCTTTAGTTTCCTGTAAACAACAACATCCTGTACAGCGCTTGTGTGTTCGCAGCTAATAAATTAAACAGAATCAAACGATTTAAAGAGTATATCTTTTTTTTTTTCATTCCTGTGCTGTAGCCACTGTATTGCAATAGATATTCCAATAATTCAGGTCATCTTTTGGTTTAACAGCAACATAAATGCAAATCTGATATCAGGAATACACACATAATTACTCTAACACTGTTAATAGATTACTTTATAATCTACAGTCTAAGCAATATAAACAAAGTTCATGAAACACATACAAACCCTTGACATGCTGGCGAATGGTCCTGATAGCTGGTTAAACATGATTATACCAAACAGAATATCCTGTAAGAACGTGTGTGTGGGTATGTGTGTGTGAGTGTGGGTGTGGGTGTGTGGCTACAGTACCTCCTGCTATAATGTTCTCATAAGAATCCCAGTGAACCAGAGGATCAAGGGTATCATAGTCGATGACAATCGCAGAGCTGTTCTTCCAGCCAACGCTACCTTTATGAAAAAGTAAATAACAAAGAGCATAACCATGTCATATACACCCATTTTCTGCTTTTACAGCATGTTATAAAAATCAATATTCAACCATGAGCATAATATCTAAAGAAGCTATTCTCCAAATTTACTAAACAAAATAGGTTTTAATGTAATACCAAAGCTATTTCAAGTCTATGTATTCATTCAGTCTAGTAGTTCTATTTTTGTTTTATTTGTTCTAGTAGTTTTAACACTGTTCTATTTGGGATGGAATAATTTGAGAACTTACCTTGTGGAAAACCTGGAATTTTTTCCATGTTTTCCGAGAAAATTACCTCCACTTGACCTTCCTCTGGAAATCTAGGATCTAGGTTAGAAATAAAAATAGCATAAATAAAGTAATAAAGGAAAAAGTGTGCAAATAGGAGAACCGTAAAAAGTTTACCTGTTACACTAGGAGAACAGTGCACGCAATTGGCTGATTAAATAACAATAGTCCGTATGTAAATTAACTGATGTGTACTGCATATGAAGATTATTACAGTATTTTATCAAGTGATGTTAAACCAACCAAAAGAACATGCAGAGCAGATGCAATCTATTATAAATGCATACGCAAAACTGATCAGATCTTTATAATATACGATCCATTATAGTCATTTCTAAAAATGTACAAAAAAAAAAACAGACAGGAAAAGAAGCAAAGGTCAAAACCATTATGCTGCCCTATTTAGTGCTAATGATGGTTTCCAGCAGACTGTGTGCAGTGTTAAGGCCAGGGTCTGCTTTACATTTCAGATGACATCACAGAATTCTAGGGATGTGACCAGATGGTTTAAAATAAAGTCACAACTGTATATGAATGCATTTTTTTTTTTACATTAAACAGATAATATATTCACAATAGAAAAATAAATGCAGTCATGAATACCCTTTATGGTCTTTTTTTAACATTAGTTAATTTAGATACACCTACATTTTATGTGGCACAAAACACAAGATGCACTACCAGACACATTGGCCCTTTCGAATTCACATGGGGTTGGGACCAGCATTGTGCAACCTCTCAGTGGCTGGGGTTGATCACTGGCCATTAATTGAACACAGGTTACACCAAAGAACCACAGACATGAAGAGATTATTAACTGTTTTACCAGAAATCTTCCCACAGCTTTGACAGTACAGTACATATGTTTTACTTCTTTTCTATGTTTTTCTCTCTACTATACAAAGTTCATAAGATAAACAAAGACCACATCGCATGATGTGTGTGCAGCATTTATTTGTGACATTTGCTGACAGTGCTGGCATCTCTAGCTCATTTTTGCTCCTTTGCCAGTGGTTCCATTTACATTTATGTCATTTGGCAGACGCCCTTATCGAGAGCGACTTACATCAAAACCTTTTATACATCTGCGCAGTTGAGGACTCAGGGCCTTGCTCAGGGGCCCACCAGTGGCAAAGAGTCCGATTAGTAGGCCAACACCTTAAGCACTGAGCTACCCCCTTCCCCCACAGACATTACATATATAGTGCATATATTTTACAAATTATGGAATTGCATCTAACTCCCCTTGTTTAAAATATGGCCATAAAAACAGTGATAGTATCTTCATAGTACATTTACATTACATTTTCAGTCAAAGTTGGACAAATTTGGCGGAACCTGCAATGATGTAGAGTTTATTATTGCAATTATTACTCTATTAATGTATTAAGATTAGATGGGCGTAAACGTACCACAGATAAGCTATCTACTATTGTCATATCGGTTCTTTCCAATATCTTGTACATGCAACAAACCTACGTTTTATACTTAGTACCACAAGAAGTGTCCATTGGTCCATACTTTCTCATTTATTTGGCAAATATTGAACAATGCATGAGGGTCTGTTTAGTATTCTGCATTTGGTTGTATTGTATAAGAGAGTTGCTACAAGAATATTTTGAAATAATTTCGAGTAGCAATAAAATATGCACAGGCTATAGAATATATATAGCTCCCTGAGATTTGTGGCCATTTTGGGACACTGTATTAATTTGTGTGCCTTTTTGCTCGACTTAACCAAGCTAAGAGGAGCTAGAGTATCTCTGACTCCACCACATGGATGTTTTTAGTTTTCTATGGGTACCTACATCTTTAAATGCAAGCATGATACAAATTTCTATTTCTAATGTGAAATGGAGAAAAGGGGGTCTAGAGAATGTCATTTGATACATTCAGTTACCATATATATTATATAAAAATATACTTTTTTGGTGTAAGTCCCAGCATTAGGCTAATGTTAAAATTCTGTGTTCCTCCACAAAATCCTTACAAGGTTGACACGCCTTCATACACTCTTTTAAATCCTGCACTTTTTGTGGGTGGCACTCCCCATGCAAAGACAACAAACTTTCTATCTTTGCCATCACTTTCAATTTGAGACATGCACTACTTATTGTTTGTACCTCTGTTTGCAAGATCAAGGTCCTTTTTGTAGAAAGCTGAAGGGTGCCCATGGAGAGTGCCTGTGTGGAACTGTATGCGAAACACAATCTCTCTGCTCCTCTTTGCGACGTTCTTATGATAGCATACAATCTAGCAAAAATATGAAGGCAAATGAAAGAGGGTAAAAATGTGGCGCATTGGCACTTAGGCTACAAAACATTAACAGTGTATGAGTGTGTGGCCAACTAGACCGTGCCTTTAACTTACCACAATGTCTCCTTTAAGAAGCTGTGGTGGTTCCAGAGCGAAATACACTTTGTCTGTCTGGCCCACAGAGACCTGACTGAAAATCATGCACACTTAATGATATTGCCACACCTCCAAACATAATACTTTTCTTTTTGTGTGTGTGTGTGTGTGTGTGTGTGTGCGTGCGTGCGTGCGTGCGTGCGTGTGTGTGTGTGTGTGTATCTTACTGTACTCCTGTTGTGCACACCAGCTGCATGTCTTGGTATACTCTGAGAAACAGTCCACATACTAAAAAAAAGCGTGAAATTCAGAAAATTATTGCTTTTAATATATTATTTTGATTTGTCTTTGCTGTGTGTATATATGTGTGTAACTCTTGCCTGTGGGGTGCAAGTTTGGCATGTGCTTCAGAGAGATGCAGTGGAAGAGGAGAGGAGAGGAGTTTATCTTTATCTGATGGGCCAGGAGCTTGCCAAACATCTGGACATACCTGAACCACACACGCACACACACACACACACACACGCGCGCATCAGTCTCCCCATTATGGCACTGCAATGAAATTCCTCCAGTGTTATACACAAACAGTAGTTAGAACTTTGAAATATCTGATGCTTCTTAAGAACAACAACAAAAGTGACAGGGGGATTCAATTCTGCTTAAGATGTGTGACACAAATTACTTTTTCGGATGAAAATTTTGAAAAAGGAGAAAGATTAAATGTCTGACTGAGAGTCTACATTCTCTGGAACAGTACTAGAAGGACTGGAAGAACATTTTTCCGAAAGCTTTTTGCTCAGTTCATATTTTGATGATGGTGATGAAAAAGCCGACCAACATCAGACCAAAATCTGACACAGGTATTCACTGGGTTGAGATCAAGTGATTGCAAAGGCCATAGCTGTCATGCACACTCGTAACACGACCGACACTAGGACCCGGAAGTAATACGGTCGGGTTTCAGGAAGCATAAAAGGAAACAAGATGGCGCTTCACATTGCTCAGTCATTGAGTTTTGCCCATGCTATCGCCGACGCTTCGCTTGTCTAAACGTGAGTACTCACTTTCTTGGGTTTCGCTTTCGATTGGGTGTGTGTATTTAGAATGCGGGTTTATTTGTGTAAACTCTTGCTCTCGCTTCGGGAGAGTTCTAATAATAACCAGAGATTTTATCCTGCCTGCTCGCGCTTCTTCCGCGTTTGGATTTACCATCCACGCTAGAGGGCTAACTGCTAGTCTTCTAGTTCATCTCCGGTTAATTCGTGACAGAATGACTGAGCCATCAGCAGTGAACCCAGCGGAGTTTGCTCGCCTCTGCGATGTGGTTGACCATCACTCCAAGTTGATCGATCAGCTCCATGGTGAAGTCGCGTCTCTCCGCAAGAAGCTCCAAGACGTCATGGTCTTGTGCCGCAAGGTGGTGGAGCTGCGACAGGAGAATTCGACCCTCCACGGGGCGGCCGCTCAGCCGGCTGTTGCCACGCCCATCGCAGCGGCTGCTGCACCGCCAACTCCCTTCCCATCTTTTGATGTTTTTCTGGCTTTACCGGATAAATGGGATGGCACAGATGGGAAGTGCAGTGTTTTTCTAACCGCATTGGATCTCGTGTTTGAGTTCAATTCCACCAGGTACTCCACAGACCGACTGCGCATTGCTTCTCGTCTCATTGCTATCTGGGCAGGCAGCTGAGTGGGCCACGGCAGTTCTTCGCTCAGATTCAGACGTCGCCTACTCATACACGGAATTCACCTGCCAACTCAAACTCACCTTCGAACATCCTGCTGCTGAGGTGGAGACCGACTCCAAACTATATCACCTACAGCAGGGAGGGTCGTCCGTGAGCCGCTACACTGCGGAGTTTCGTACCCTTGCTGTGCAGACCGACTGGGGAGACTCTGCCCTCCGGACGACCTACTACGAGGGACTGACTTCGCGTATAAAGGACAAGCTCGCCGGACGAGAGCTCCCAGCGACCTTGAAGGGCTTAATCCAACTCACCCTCCGGATCGACCAATGTCTGCTTGCTCGCCTCAAGCCAGCTCCCCGTACCCTGCCGCCCATCACGATGCCATTACATCAGTCTGCTCCTCGATCCACCACTTTCTTCCCCCAAGCTCCAGTCTCCGAAGCGCGATCCTCATTCACTGCTCCACCTACCGAACCCGTCTGTTCTCCACCTCCCACCGTGGTTAACACAGAAACCCATGCAATTAGGGCGCGCCTCCTTAACCGCTGCAGAATGGGAACGCCCATTCTATTGTAGATCTGCTACACACCACCGAGCTATCTGTCCTCTGCGACCGGGAAACGCGCAGACCCGGTGAGAAATGAGAGTGGCTCACCGGGTTCCATCTCCCTCTCCACCACCTTGACCGATGATTCCCATCTCACGGTAAAAGTACACCTCCAGTTTGACCACAAATGAGTTGGAAGTACCATGTTCATCGATTCCGGTGCCGCAGGCAACTTCATTGACTCTTCTTATGTCAAAAGACTGGGGGTAAAGACAGAGGCGTTATCCCAGCCCGTAACCATTACATCAGTTGATGGTCGGCCCCACTCCTCCAGTCCCATCACCCTCCGAACCCAGCCTATCACCCTCATCATTAACCAGCATCAGGAACAGATCCAGCTTTACATCACCTCCATTCCGTCACCACCTATCATCCTGGGACACCCATGGCTACTGCGTCACGACCCACTCATCTCCTGGACCCAAAATCGGATCCTACAATGGGGACCGACCTGCAACGAACTATGCCTACGGGCCGAGGCTGGGATGTGCTCTAGGGAGACCGAGGTCCCCAATGTCAACACAGATAACATCCCACGAGACTACCGGGACCACATCACCCCTACGACCTGGCGATCGACCTTCAGCCAGGGTCCATCCCACCCCGCGGCCACCTCTATTCCCTATCCAAAAACAAGATGCAGGCAATGGAGGAGTATGTCTCCAGCGGACTTCGCCATGGTATCATCCGGCCCTCCTCCACACCTGCCGCTGCGGGGTTCTTTTTTGTGAAGAAACGCGATGGTAGTCTTCGTCCCTGTGTCAATTACTGGGGACTCAACAACATCACCATCAAGAACCGATACCCTTTGCCTCTTACCAACTCTGCCCTGGACGCCCTCTCTGGCGCCACCATTTTCACTAAGTTGAACCTCCGGAGCGCCTACAACTTGGTGCGCATCAGAGAAGGTGATGAGTGGAAGATGGCCTTCATCACCCCTACCGGACACTCTGAAAGCCTGGTCATCCCCTTTGGTCTCTGCAATGCACCCGCGGTATTCCAACAATTTATCAACGACGTTCTCAGAGACATGTTAGGCCGCTGGGTGTTCGTCTACCTGGACGATATCCTCATTTACTCCCGAACCATCAACGAACACGTCCAGCTTGTCAGGGCTGTCCTAAAGAGACTCATCGCCCACCAACTGTACTGTAAGTTGGAAAATGGCGCTTTTCACGAGCACTCCACCACGTTCCTGGGTTTTGTCATCTCGTCCCAGGGTGTGGCCATGGACCCGCAGAAACTGGAAGTTGTGAGTCATTGGCCCCTACCCAAGACTCTCAAACAACTCCAGCAATTTCTAGGGTTTGCTAACTTCTACCGTCGCTTTATCCGGGACTACAGTACAGTTGCAGCCCCATTAACCGCTCTGACCCGCCCCTCATCTCACCCCTTCCATCTCACCTCCACCGCCATCTCCGCCTTCCACGAACTCTGTCGTCGCTTCACCACTCCCCCCATCCTTCTTCACCCGGATGCTGACAAACCATTCATTGTGGAGGTGGATGCTTCGGGTGTTGGCACCGGAGCCGTTCTCTCCCAGCGAGGTCCAGACCAAAAACTGCACCCTTGCAGTTTTTTCTCCAAGAAATTTGTCTCCACTCAGCAGCGATACGGAGTAGGGGACCGCGAGCTGCTGGCCATAAAGTGGGCCTTGGAGGAATGGCGACACTGGCTCCAGGGCACCAGAGAGCTGTTCATCGTCTGGACCGACCATCAGAACCTCATTACTATCCGCACATTGAAACAACTCAACCTCAGACAGGTGCGGTGGACATTGTTTTTCGAAAAATTATAACTTCCACCTGTCATACCGCCCGGTGTCCAAGAACACCAAGGCCGACGCTCTATCACGACAGCACGAAGAAGACCACACCAAGATCCTTGCACCAATTAACTGGGATTTGGAAACGAGGGTTGCCAGGCACAGACTGCGGAGACTGAACCAGCAGGTGTGCAGCCTGGTCATCTCTATGTCCCTGACTCCATCAAGACCGACATCCTACAATGGGGACACTCCTCCCCAATTTCTGGACACCCCGGAAGGCGACGCACGCTACTCTTCATTCAACACGCCTTCTGGTGGCCAAATATGAGGAGGGACGTGGACGAGTTTGTCCAGGCATGCCCAGTGTGTGCCAGGTCCAAGGACAGCAACCAGCCATCACCAGGGGAACTTCAGCCACTCCCAGTTCCCCGCCGGCCCTGGACACACATTGCAGTTGATTTCATCACGGGCCTGCCGGTTTCCGAAGGAAAGGACACCATCCTCACCATCGTCGACCGGTTCTCCAAAGCTGTACACCTGGTGGCCCTCCCCGGTCTCCCGTCAGCCAAAAGGACAGCTGAGCTGATATTAGAGCACGTAGTCCGCCTCCATGGGTTCCCAAAGGACATCGTCTCGGACAGGGGGCCCCAGTTCACCTCCCGGTTCTGGAAGGCCTTCTGCCGTCTGATCGTCTCCACCTGCAGTCTGTCCTCCGGCTACCACCCACAGACTAACGGTCAGACGGAGCGAACCAACCAACAACTGGAGCGCTACCTGAGATGCTTTATTGCTGATCATCAGTGCTCCTGGGCCCGCTACCTCATATGGGCTGAGTTGTCTCACAACCTCCATACATCCTCTGCCACCAACCTCAGCCCGTTCGAGGTGTGCTATGGTTTCCAACCTCTGATGTTCGACCATCAAGAACCGGAGGTTGAAGTACCAACAGTTGGTTCGCCAGTGTCGACGGCTCTGGAGATGATCAAACAACGCCATCCGACTTGCTAACACCCGCTACACCGTTCAACATCGCCGTCGACACCCACCGGGATGAGTGTACCAAGTAGGTGACAAGGTATGGTTATCAACAAGAAATCTACACCTGCAGACAGAATCACGGAAACTATCACCCAGATTCATCGGACCATACTGCATCAACCTCCGGATTAACCCTGTCACCTACCGGCTCTAGCTGCCTGCGGCGCTCCGGATCCACCCAGTATTCCACACATCTCAACTTAAACCATTCACTACGTCACCCATGGTGGCGCTTCACATTGATCAGTCATTGAGTTTTGCCCATGCTATCGCCGGCGCTTCGCTCGTCTAAACGTGAGTACTCACTTTCTTGGGTTTCACTTTCGATTGGGTGTGTGTATTTAGAACGCGGGTTTATTTGTGTAAACTCTTGCTCTCGCTTCGAGAGAGTTCTAATAATAACCAGCGTTGTTATCCTGCCTGCTTGCGCTACTTCCGCTACTTTTTAATTGCCCACTGGTCAACTACTACAAACAACAGGCACAACCATGTAAGTAAACAAATTATAGAATAGAATAGAATAGAATAGAATAGAATAGAATAGAATAGAATAGAAGCTCATAACAGGCAGAGGTGGGCAAAGTACACAAATCCTGTACATGAGCAAAAATAGAGATTCCCAAGAGCAAATATTTCTCAGTAGAAGTCCTCCTTTTACTTGTGTACTCGAGTAAAAGTACATACCTACACACATTCAGTATCATAAATGCAGGGTTTATATTAGCTCACAGTAGCCTCTTTTCAAAATAAAAAATCTCTCTCTCTCTGCTTCATTATTATTAACTTGTTTTTTCAATTTCTGTCTGCCAACAGCTGTCAAAATACCTGTTACTTTATTAGGCGTGTCTTGAAGGAAAGACGGGTTACACAATTACGTATACTAGTCAGCAGATGGCGAGATTCCAACTTCAAATACCACACACCAATGTTGTTATGCAATGCAACAGAATGCAGAAATGTAGTTAAGTAAGAGTACAGATGCATGAAATATTTAATTAAGTACAGTAACAGAGTACATATACGCAGTTACCTCCCATCACTAATAATAAGCAATTAATTCAAACAATAGTCATAGATGCTTACTTTGTATCTGTTTTCCAAATATCAGAAATGTATATTAGTAACAAAGATTTAAAGCTGCATTTAGCTTAGAATTTATCATAATAAATGTTTTTTTTTTAAACTATGAGTATGGTAGGTGTATCTCATCTGCCATGAGGAAGGCCCAGGGACAATCCCCTTTAAAGGATTTTTTTATATATATACAAAAAAATTTCACAAACATATCCGGACATTCCTGAATGACATATTTAGTCAAATAGATTATTATCATTAAAATATTTAAAGAAGAAACAGAGTTAAAAAGAACGCAATGAGAGCAAACAGCACTCCTCATTTCATGCACTTAACAAAACCTTTTATATATCTGTATTTGGATTTATTTTAGACCTTTTGTTGTTCCAAAAAATTTGTGTCTAGTTTCATGTATATGCCAAAGATCTTAGAGTGTGAAAATAAAAATCCTTTAAGATAAGTCAACTACATCTTAGACGGAATGCTAAAGATATATATACTGTACTATACTGTACCTTCGATTCTCATCTATCTTGTCTTCACACTCCATCAGCTTTTCTTTTCCTTTTTTTTTGTACAAATTAGATGCTTGAGGGTTTATGTGAGTTGGAGTCAGTCTCTGAATCACAGTGTTTCTAAATCATTGTAGGTCTGACACAGATAGGCGTTGGTTCCAGCAGCATTTCAGAGCTGTGAGGTGTCAGAGTATTCACTCTGTACAATGTTGTGTGTGCAGATAATTGTTTAAATGCTTAGTAGCTGTTACTACGGTCCAGTTTAGTATGATAATTGCAAGTTTACTTTTATTTATATAGCGCTTTTAACAATTGACATTGTAGCAAAGCAGCTTTACACAATAAAAAGAAACTTTCCAGGAGCAGGAATTTCATTTCTGCCTGAACATCATTTCCTCACTACTTCTAACCAGTTAGGGCACCTCCAAAGCTCTCCTACATTTTGGTGAAGATAGGAGTGATTTCCTATTTTAGGAATCTTGATAAATAGATATTATTCTTACTCCTGAAAAAAGAACCAAAATGGCATAATTCTGCGAATTTTTGGCCACTTAGTAGAGATTCCTACTCTGAGATGCTTAGTAAATATGGGCCCTGCTCTGTACGTCATACTATGCAAGGGCATGGTGATAATTCCAAACAAATGTGCATATTTTCCACTTTCTTTTTATGTCTTCCATACAGATTTATAAGTAGATGTCATTTTTAAAAAACTTTTACATTTTCCTGTCACTACCCCAATTACAGTTGATTCTTTTCCTAAAGCAGCACCGTTAAAGAATGTTATTGTAATAAGATGTTATCTCACAGTGGTTTAACAAAATTAACCATTTACATGTATTTATATGCAACAAATTGTATGTTTTAAGCATGTATTTAAGGCGTGTTCAAGTCAAATCAGGACTTATGATGAAGTTTCTCTCGAATGAAGACGTAAAACCAATTGATACAGTATTTACAGAAGACTCTTTTGGCTCGGAGCCCACTGCAGTCACTTCCGTGAACATTCACACAGCGAGTGCCTGATCCTTTAAAAATCGACAGATAACTTTTCACCAACTTGTGTAAGAGACGTATCTGTCTGTGGGAGCTGTATACACAATCATTCACAAAAAAATTTGCATTTTACAGGAACTTGGCTCTCAGTTATTGCCACATTTCCCCTTACAGTCCTGACCTCGCTCCAAGCCATTTCCACATGTTTGGGCCATTAAAGGAGTTCCTGTAATGCTAGCGTTTCCAATGCATGGCAAGCAGTCCGATTAGGACTCCAGCATATTAAAAAAAGACTTTCTACCTTGATTTTTTTTCTCCAGGCACTAGTGAAACAGAAGTGTAGCAGAAGATTATAGAGAGAAATGAAGGGTGTTTTTACACTCATGAATGTGTTCTGTTATTCTCCACAATCAAAAGTCCCAGTTTGACTTGAACACTGCTTGTAAATGTTAAACCAAAACCAATTTTGTTACCCATCTCACATTCATTAGAACGGCACATCAAATACTTTTCTTTGCTTTTAAGTTAAGATAACGCAAACCATTCATAGGGTTTCCAGAGAAACCATAAATCTCTGTGCTGGAGACTTTTTCATGTCATAAAACATAAAGGGATAGCTTTACATCTGTTTGATACAAAGAGCTGACACTGGAGAGGCGTTGCAAAAAATGGCAAGCGTGTCATCACAAAAAACATTTTAGAATGAGTGCATTATTTTTAAATAAAAAAATTTATAAATTGCCTTGGAGGACTACTCCTCCTTTAGCCACACTGATCAACTTAACAACAGCGTGGTAAAAGTTTGTATGATTTAAACTCAGATGATTTTAACAATGTGCAGCTGCTTTTATTTGACTGAAGAACAAAGGAGGGGCTTCCAGAGAAAAAGGAAGGAAAAGAAGTTTAAGGCGTAGTCCATGTCATATTCTTGACATATTCTCTGACCACAAATCACATTCTATACATGCTTCCTTATAACCTTTAACTCTTGTGACTAATTGGTCATTGTAAGAGGCCACTTCCTGTTTATTTATTTTTTTCAATGAAATTTCAATGAAAGTTTTATTACTTTAGTATAAAAATGCAAGTGCGATAAAAAATAATTGCCTTATCTGGGATGGCGTCATAAGGGAAGCCATCTTATCACTGTAGAACCTTTTCATGGTATAGCAATCTAAAGCCTTTTCTTCACTGAGAGAGAGAGAGAGAGAGAGAGAGAGAGAGAGATTATTAGATATTCATACAAGAATAAATCAGCAAATACTTTAAATGTGTATACTGGTACAAAATCTCATGATTATTTAGGCTATGGCATAGTTAATGGGATAATGCAGTATGTACTGTATGGATTGTCAATTTATGGTTGTGTGTGTGTGTGCGTGCGTGTGTGTGTGTGTGTGTGTGTGTGCGCGTGCTCGTGCGCATGTGTTCATGCCCATGCGCGTGCATATGTGTGTGTGTTATTGATTTTTCTTGTAGCTACAGTTTCCAAACTTTCCAGGAGCAGGCATTTGGATGTCACATGGCAACCCTCCCACAAACAAAACAAAACTATGGCTCAAAGTTCATCCACGTTACGTGTTAGCATTATGTTTTGCCTGACCTCTCAATCACTCTTTTTTCAATATGAAAAATTATTCGATTATAGAATATACAAACTTTTTTTGTTTTATCAGTTTCTATTTAGACCTCCACAGTACTTTGTATAATTCATTAATTTCTCTTTTCTACCATTCAGCCAAAAACTGTATGTTATACCTGTGTATCAATTCACTAGGCTCAATTTACCACTTTAGAGTAGCAGCCTATATATATATATATAATATTTTGTGTTATAGCTATTAGTGTGTTATATAAATTAAGTCAGTGTATTTATTGCAGTCTGGATGCCCGGTTACTGCCTTAGTAAAATCTATGTATGCTGACACATCCTGACTGATATGTCATCCTCATTGTTTTGAATGTGTTTGCAGAAAACTTGCTTGTGTACATGTCAGTTCGAATATGTGTAATGTTAGTTTTACCTGGCAGAGATGCTCGGAAGGTTGATGTAGGATGAAATGACTACTCCTACCCGGTCTTTTGAGCCCTATTGAAGAAATAATGCGAGACAGTGTATGTGATCCAGCATATTTAATAATGTATCATAGACGTCTCAACACTCAACATGTCATGTACCACATTCATAACCATTATGCTATGATGTAGGCATAACCCTAGAGTATATATATATATATACAGCTACTTTGTAACAATTTGTAACAATTTGTAACTTTGTAACAATTGTGACTCATCATATCAAGTCAGGTATTAAGTCACACAGGTTAGTTTTGCGATATGTCCAATAGTGTGCAGTACGTAATATGTATTATATCTTTATCTTTCTGATCCTTTGACAGAATTACAGTAAGAAAGTTTGAATCCTAAAAAGCACTATATGAACACTATCCAAGCTCATGAACAAACAAACATAGCATAAACACACTTACCCTGGCCATGTCTCAGTGCACATGACATGGGGCTTATTGACCAGGAATCTGAACTTATGCATAAATAACTTTGTTCAAAATGTGACTTTATACCTAATTTGATGTAATGGGACACAAGTTCTGTTTGTTATAAAAAGTGCTTTATCAATAAAGTTTAAACTTACTATTATAAAATATATATCCATCTTATATTTCACCTCAAATAATTATAAATAAATAAAATCAATAAAAGTTTTTTTTGGAATACTGTATGTCTGTTTTTTTTTGTTGCAAGATTTCCGTATGTTTCCAAAAGCTGTGCTTAGTCATGTGAGTAGGGCTTATTACAGTATAATAACTGACTAGGAACCATGGCTGACACAGAGTTGTAAAGAAAAAAGCGGTTTTAAAGATGTTCATTTACAATCCCAAAACATTGTGTCTCACTTCATGTATACTCAAAAATCTTGTTATAATCTTAGTATATGAATCTTAATATATGATTCTAACACAGGTTGCTAACTGTTGCCTTTGCACTGAGTTATCATTGGTGTCTTGAGAAAATTATAACAAAATGTAGTAACTGAAACCTGCTTCAGTTTGTGGATTCATTTTTTTTTTTTTTTAGTATAATGCATTAGGAAGTGTAGAAGTTATCCACTAGAGAACATTCAAGAAGATCTGAGAAATACACTGATATGAACGCCACCATCAGTTGAATTTAATATAATTGGTTATTATTTATATAACAGTAAAACTACTGAGAGCATAATGGGGATGCAACACAAAGGCCAGTCCATCTAGAGTGATCCCACAGAAAAGCCAATGCAGCAGAAACCGCTGATAAAAGTCAATGCTGGACAACAGAAAGCTACCCAGTGCTTTACAGTCTGCTGTATACTGACCATTCAAAAAGTTCAAGGCTTTGACTTAGCCTCCAAAATAACCAGATCCCTATCCAATCGAGTACCCATAGGATGCACCAGATAAACAAGCCTGATTCACCCCACAACCAACTGCACGCAAAAAATGCCGGAAAAGTCCCAACGCCAGACTCCACAGCTCTCCCCCAGTGTACTGAGGGGCAAGAGCCATCCAGGGGCACAAGAGGAACCTAAAACCTAGTTAGTTTTAACATTAACTCGTTTAAATGAATAGCTTACCTGTGTATTTATGATAACTATGAAAAACAATGCCTGGAAGAGCAGAATATAGAGGAAACAAAAAGATGAGAAGTCTCAGAGCTTACCCTGCAGTGTAATAGGAGAACGTGCTCGCTGTGTGTGTTGAGCCAGTTCTCAATGCTTTTACACATAGAGCACAGTAAATGTAGGGACGGGGCATGCTGTTCAGGCCAGCCAACATCCAGGACCTGAAAGAAAGCACATACAGTAATGAAAGAGACACATGGTCATGTGGTGCTCAGATTTTAAATACAGTGTGTCATGAGTTATAGACATTACCCTGACATTTATCCTGCGTAGCTCTTCTCTGGGCTCTGAAAGGTTAATCACCTATGATCAGAAGAAAAAAAACATAAGACCTTTTTATAACACTGACTCTCCCAATCACACACACACACACACACACATGTGTGTGTGTGTATGTGTATGTTTGTGTGTGTGATTGGGAGAGTAATATATATATATATATATATATATATATATATTTTTTTTTTTTTAACAGGAAGGAAACTTTGCCCTCACCAGGTAATTGTCAGAGTGTTTGGATTGCAACATCTGTGTGATGTTGTATAAGTTGGTCAGGTAGGTCTTCTCTGGGCATGTTGGACTGAAGGAGACAGCAATGATGCGCTCAGTAATGTAGGTCAGGTCAAATTCACATCTTTCTGCCATCACTGCACTGCTCTGTAATAATAATAATAATAATAATAATAATAATAATAATAATAATAATAATAGATCACATCGGGCTACAGAACTTTTAGGCACAAACAAGAAGGAATCTGAGACTACAGATGTACAGATGTATGAAGTGGATAGTTTGGATAAACCTAGTTTAATGGCTTTCCAATTGGGTCAAGTAGTTAGCAATCTACGACTTAGCAAGCACAATGGCACTGATGATGATAATAGCATGAAAATGTAAACGTTCAGCTTTTGTGCTGATATTGTTAACATTTTGTGTGAGCAGAGTCAACAGATGAGGTTAAAAAAGCAAGACAGAATAAGTGATAAAGTGTTGCTGAATCAGTCTCTTCCAGTAGAGATTAAGCAAAACTAATTCCCATTCATTCCACTTTCAGTTGGTAGTCCGAAGTGCATTATGGGTAATGAAGGCCTTATTAACCAAAGTGAAAGCAGACTGACATATTGATGGTTTTGGACACATAATTCAGGTGGTGGATCGTTCTCGTTCTTATTACTGCAGGTACTGCAAAGCTTACTCATATAAAACACACCAAACCACAGTTTGTCCATTTACAGATTAGATGTTTCCTCAAATCATGGTCAAAGCGTTACTTGAAGCTGGAAAAAAAAAAAAACTAATTGTGATGCTTCCTGTGTTAAATATTTTCCAGACAACCTAATCAAAATAGAATATCTGCCAGATTTCACAGATCTGAAACAATACAGCAAGGCATTTAATTACATATCGAATGACATACTCTCATAAAAGGAACACAAACTGTTATTCATACTGTACACATTCTTCTTGTTTACATTCTGTGAAAAACTGAGCACTCTGAGCATGTCGTAATGTATGATAACACAGTCTGTAGTGACATGAATAAACAGTTTGACTTGACAGGAAAGAAACGTCTAAAAAATGACCAGGCTAATTGTTTTACTACCTTTCCTTCCTGTCACTTTTGTCTCCAGTGGCAGGAACTGCAAGTCAATAATGCAACATGGGCTCATGTTTGCAAATTCAATAATGAGAGCGGAGTATATTGAGTTATATTGTGTATAAGCACTGCACTCTCATTACTGTATTTAAGCTGGTTATCATCACATTACCTTACAGCCCAAGTAGAGTCTTGTCTTAATATTGCCCACATTGCATGTAGAATAAAGTTCTGACTCATGCTAAATACAGTACATATAGCGCTTACCTGGACAACAGGATTACAGGGTATGCAGTCCTACAGGAACATCTGCTATATTCAGCCGGTAGAGATGACAGAATAAAGAGGAAAAGCAAGAAGGGAATAAGAGAACAAAAAGAGGAACACGCTCTGTACTCCACATGCTACAGCTCACATGCACTTTGGCCGGCACTCTGTATGACCGTAGGTTCTTCTGCTGTCAGCACTTGTTCTCGGGACGTATGACTAAAGCAAAGAACTCAAGATTAAGGAACACACCCCTTGCTTATAGTACAGACATTTCTCTGAGTCATACAATACTAGGAACAAAGTGCACTTTTGTATTGCTAAATATTTTATTGTATAAAAATACATTTTCATTTATTAGTTAATAGCTCATTATACTATATATTTATTCATTCATTTATTCATCCATTCATATTCTGTACCACTTATTCTGTGTACAGGGAAATGGGGAGCGGGAGTCCATACCAGGAGACTTAGGGCATGAGGTGGGGTTCCCCTGGACAGGGTTATATATTCATTCATATTAAAGAAGTTCATTCTATTTATTAGTTTATATGAATTTACTATTAGCTATCAGCTGGTGCAACAAGGTAGAAAAAAGATTTTTGCATACAATCTGTCAAGTTTTAAGTGGTACTCGGATATAACCTTTGAAAGGAGTGATTGTTCTTTGAAGAACTTTTTGTTGGACTCTGTGGAAAACAAGACTCCTTTGGAAACAAACAAACAAACAAAACTTTTGTAATAAGGTCGTAAAGTTAAATATTACCTATCTGAGACTGACTAGGCTCACGTCCATATTGTCAATATATTGACAATATTTCAGACTTCACTGTTGCTTCAGAATAGACTACTGATTGACGCAGACAAATTTCTCATTGCGTCCTCTAGTGCTGTTTCTTTTCCATTCCAAATAAAAAAGAACTACAGTATATTGCGTCTTAAAAACTGCATTTTGAAAAGCATGACTAATCACACAGATTTCATTCCACCAGGTATAGACACTCATCGTCAAGGCCTGATCTCACTGAATGATCGCAAATCCTCACAGCCTTACTCCAAAATATAGTGGAAATTAATAGAGAATAAAACCGACCATACAGTATGTCATATTACTATCCAAAATGTGTTCAACAAACAGTTATATACTTTACACATACTTTTGAACATATATTTTAGATCTGCTAAAATAATGCTCAATTTCACAGAGTGATACAAGCTTGGTTCAATCGTTTCCATGAGAGACTGAATTGTCTTCTGCATCTTGAATACAAGAAGGATCCAAAGATGACAGATATCAGAATGTCATTTTAAAAAGATTTCTGGCTTGCTTAAATAAGCGTTAATATTTGAATGATTGAACCTTATCATCTGTAAATTTTGTTGGGTCTTTTTATAGTTTTTATAGTTTGCTTGTTTGTTTTAAGTGATGAAACAGTTATAAATAGTGATAAGTAATATGCTCCATATTGGTAAAATGGTCCGTGAAAGAAAAATATGTTTCCAACACTTCTGTGTAAAATCAGTTTTCTAAGTTTTCTATGAAGAGTGTTCAAATTAAATCAGGACTTTTGACTGATCAGAATTACAGACCACAGGTATGATAGTAAAACTTCCTTTATTTCACTATCTAAATCAACTGCTACACTAATGCACTTATCCAAGTACTTGAACACCATCAAGATAGAAAGTTTTCTCAGTACGCCAGAGCTATGATCAGATTGTCTGCTTCACGTCAGAAATGCTGGCCCTCCAGGAGCTCCTTTTATAGCCCCAAAATATGGAAATACAGTACCCTGGAGTGAGGTTAGGACTATATGGGCAATGTTGCAAAAACTCCCAACCGAGTTCCCGTAATGTGCATGTGGTGTTAGTGAATGATTGTGTGTACAGTCCCCACAGACAGATGCATGTCTTCTGAAAGTTGGTGACAAGTTGTTAGTTTTCAAGGATCAGACGTTGCACTTGCTGAATTTTCCGAGGAGCAACTGCAATGGGCTCTGAACCCCTGAGATAGGGAGGGGCATCCCCATAAATGCACCAATGGGTAAGAACGGCAACCTTGTATTTAATTCTGAATGAAACGGGAAGCCAATAAAGAGATTTAAGAGTAGGCGTAATATGGTCATATTTACACACTCTCATCAGGATCTTAGCAGCAGTTTTGAACATATTGCAGCTTTTGAAGGCTTTTTTCACTGAAAGGTCCCACTGAGGAGTGCATTGCAGAGGTCCAGAGTGCATTGCAGAAGTCCAGCCTGGAGAAAACAAATGCATGGACTAACTTTTCCGCATCTGCAAAAGTGAGTGCTGAACGCAGTTCAGCAATGTTACTGAAGTGAAAGAAAGACATCTTACACAGACGTTTGATATGAGCCTCATATGTCAAATGAGTCAAATGCAATACTAGTGATGTTAGAACTCCTAACCTGGTGTGGAGTGCCTACTAAAATAGATTTTATTAAATACAATTAAATAAAAGTGTTTAATTCAGTCATGTGGTCTGAAGTCTAGAGATCTCAGAAGCAAATGGTTAACAGCAAAGCCTCAATTACTTTACGTTTGATTTAAACTTTTTAAATACTTTTCTGCGCAGACATTTTTGTTATACTTTAAATGTGTGATTATGATATAATTTTACATGTGCAAATCTAATTCCAACATCCTCAGAGGAAGGCTTTTAAACCTCCTGTGATCTTTGGCGCCCCCTTGAGAGGGCTGTGGAGCCAAGGATGGGAACCAGGGAGGTAGATTGTTAGATGACAAATGTGATCAGTTTTCAGTCTATCTATTAGAAATTATGTAAATATTATTTGTCACACTGTACTTTAATGTAAATATATAAATGAGCAAACCTCATATTGTTATTATAAGCTGCCCACTTTTGTCCTTCTACAAAACATTCATTGAAAAGAACAAGCAAACTTGCATGCCTGAGAATCTCAGCTGACCAGGGATAATATCACCTTGACCAATTGTAAAACTAGTAGCTAGACTTTAACAAAATGTCTCAATTCTCACACGACGTGCCTTAACTTCTGTCTCCTTGACCCAGGTTATCCTAAAGCTTAAGAAAAGAACAGATAACTGTGGGGGCATACAGCCTTACTCAGCATTACTGAGGTCAGGCACCTATGTCATGAAAGTTGACATTCCAGTACATCCCAAAGGTGTTCGGTGGGGTTGAGGGCAGGGCTTTGGGGATGCCAGTGAAGTTCATTCACTCAATATTAAATGCGAGTTTGGAGTAAACAAAGTAAAAACTTTGGATTTCTTGTCTTTGCTAATCATCTATGGTATAGAGAAGTAGTTCTCAAAGTGAATCTATGAAACAGAGCCAGGGATAAAATCAGTATATTTATTGTTCAGTACTTATAGTGATTAGTCAATTAAAATGAAGTTTATTAAAATAGGCTGAATTCAAGCCCTAGTAACTCAAAAACAAACCAGACATCACCTTAGATGTAATGTAAAGTACAGGAAAAACATGTTAACACCTTTCACATTTAAATAATGAAACACAAATTTGCATAGTTGGATTATGTTCTTAAATCATTATTCATTAACTCATTCATATTGTTTAATTCATTATTCATTCATTCTGCATAAGGAGGTGCAAGGTGACCGTGCTAACCAGGAAGCCATTATTCCACCGTCCATCTGTCCATCCATCTAGGAACCTCTTTAGTCCAACTAGGGCCCTTGGAGGCCAATGGTGACTATTGTGTTTATTCCCATTTTGTACGACCATGTTAGGACCTCTGGTCAACATTCACATGCGCATTTACACACTAAGGACAATTTGAAGCCATGCCACTACTGTTTAATTAATTAAAATATATATTTGCAAAATATTTAAGAAACACTGATAAATTAAATATACATTGTGTATATCAAGTTTATGCTGCCTTCTGCTGGATACAACATTGAGGGCATAAAGCAATCCAGAAAGATTATTGATAAGAGACAAATGAAAAAATATATATAATTATTATATATTAAATAAAACAACAAAGGTTTTTAAAAAAATATCTAAAAAGTTAGCATTTAGTTTGACATATTTACATTTTAAAAACATACAGTTACTGATTCACATTTTATGTGGCAACCACAAGTTATAAACATTGATTAAAAAAAGACTACTACTTTCTGTTTCATCAGTTCACCACATGCTTGTTATAAAAAGTAAAACAAAAAAATCTATTCTCGTTTTTGCTCTGTAGCTCAGACATAGATGCCTGACTGCAAAGGTGTGTCCTGGGTCCTCTCTGGTCGTTTACGTCTCTCTGCTTCATAGCGAACATGCTCGTTGTAACGGTTCACGCTTTGAATTGTTCTGAAAGTAAAAAAAGCTCCCAGTGCATACAAAATAGCTGCTATGATTCCGAACAACGCCACAGCTCCATCCGCACCACTCACGTTACAGTTCATCCAGGTCTGTCCGTTACGCCTGTAAAGTAGTTCTCGCCTTGTACACACATCTGTCGAGTTCACTTTGATCACAAAATGTAGATAGAGACCCACTGCAATGATATAAGCCACTGCTCCAATCACCAGGAATACGAGCTGAACAATCAAGAGCTTCCGTGAAAGCATATGAGCAGGCTTGTTGCCGGACAGGACAAATAAGAGCGAGGCAATGCCGAAGGCAAGGCTAAAAGCCAGGCCGCCATATACTCCAGGAGCTCTCATTTGAGAAAACTGCATGTCAAGATCATGAACCTGCTGAAGCTCTGTGCCTTCAAACGGGATAACAACGTCAACAAAACTCCCGCTTCCAAAATTCATAGCCGACATGCCTGATAAGGTGATGTAAGCAGCTACGAGACAGAACAACACCAGCAGGTTGCACAGAAATGCACACATCAGCACAATACCTAAAAGACATAAAAATGATACAAATACAAATTTACAAACAAGAACATGTAGGTCAGTGCTTCAGATAAAGAAAAAAATAGCTAAATAATGAATTTTATCAAACAAATCAGCAGCAATACAAATAATAGTAAATAAAAGTTTGAATGGGGGTGGCATTGTGGTGTAGTGGTTAGCACTGTTGCCTTGCACCTGCAGGGGCCGGGTTCGATTCCTGGCTAGGCTCCATGTCTCTGTGTGCATGGAGTTTGCATGTTCTCCCCGTGCTTGGTGGGTTTCATCCGGGTACTCCGGTTTCCTTTTAGGTTAACTGTACCGCGCCTCATGCCTTAAGTCCCCTGGGATAGGCTAGACAATAGACGATAAGTCGATGGGATAAATGATAAGCGAGTAAATGAGAGTGTTTGGATGTGATGCAGGGGGGTAATTAGAAAAAAAGCTATCAGACTGCCTGGGCAAAAAAAAGGCACATGCTCTATTATTTAATTGCATCTTTTTTTAGCTTTGATCATACAACCTTATGCAGCACAATTTATTTTTGTTCAGAGTAGCATGAACTTTTAGCCAAGACCTTTTATTCAGATTTAAACTGCTTCATGAAGTCTAATCCAGCACATCCCTAAGACTTTCACTGTGGTTAAGGTCCAGGACTCTGTGGTGATCCATCGCTCTGTAACAAGGCCAATCTGGGACTCATTAGTCCACATGACCTTTTGTTCAGTACAATCTTTATGCTCCCTAACACACTAACAAGCTCCCTTTTTTCTGATTAGTCTCACGAACAAGAGGTTTGCTAATGGACTCATAGCTGTGTAGTGCCAATCTTGCAAGTTAACATGGTGTATGTGGGTGTAAATGCTCTTATATTCACTAATAAATATAGATGTGATTATTACTGTTTTTATTTTACCTTTTTTCACATTTCTAAGCTTTTAATAGCTTTTTAATAACCTAGTGGAATTTCCTTTGGGATTAATGAAGTAAGTAAGTAAGTAAGTAAAGAACGATCACTCAATCTATCTATAATGTTTTTTTCTAACCACATTTTTTTTCTGCGACATCGACAGGTTGCACAAGATATACCTTCCTGCATAGCTAGTTCAAATTTGAGAAGCTACTCACTGCATGAGTTAGACCTAAATAAATGTTTGTGATCTGAGACATATTAAATACTGCACCAATTATCGAGTCCATGGGTCAGAAGTATTTACTTATTTAAAATCACATGGAGACTTCGTTTTGGCTAAGCAGTGTATTGAAGCAGTCTGCTGCAACCTGAGAGGACATAACCAGTTAAACCAGTTTAAGAGGAAAAGAAAACATATGTAGTATCACAGGGCGTGGCTTGGGCTCTGAGAACAAACTACCCATCCTGTAAACAGCAACTCCGACAACTTTGCTTGCAAGATGAGATATAAGAATAAGTAACATGAGCTCAAAATTGCTGGCAGTGGCAACCTTTCTGCTGATATGATACTGTGATATATTTGACACCATGGTACAATTTTAAAAATTTTGGAACATGGGATATAGGTTACAATATGGAAGTGGTAGCTCAGTGTGTTACGGCTCCGAGTTACTGTTTAGAAGGCCTGTGTTTCAAGCCCCAGCTCAACCAGATTGCCATTGTTGGACCTTTGAGAAATGCCCTTAGATCTGTCTGCACAATGCCTGACCCTGCACCAGCCTCCTAAATGTATATGTGACAGATTAAGGGTTAACTTAAAATATTACATTATCACTGATGTATACTTCTACTGGCAATTTACACTTAATTGTCAGATACACACCCCTCCTGGAGAAGATGTGTGTACATGATGATCCATGCGTTTCTTCTGAAGTCTGCCTTCTCCTGTTTTGGGAATAGGATGACTGGTTTCTGGAGCTGTACTGAGACCTATTAGGTGATCACATGAAAAACTATTATTTGACAGGCATCAAAAAAGATTTTGAGAAAAAAAAGCAGTAATAATACAATTGAAACAAACACCATAAAACTGTTATCTATATACGCATCTATATTCCCATGAAAATCTTTTGGGTTAAAACCCAAGCAGAACAGATCTGTGCCGGCAATGCATCATCGGTCAAAGGTTATATACAGTGCAATATTATACACAGTATGTGCTTATAGGAAAGCCTTGCCAGAACAAAAGTTATCATTAATTTTATAACGCATAAATTTTACCGCCAAAATATGGGAACGACATTGCAAAAATTTAGAAGACACAAAATTACACTATTATTATTATTATTATATTATTTTGTCAACAACACAACAGAAAACACACAGGTGAAAAAAATGTGACCGTAACTTTTGTTTTTTCGTTCAGTCTCCTTTGCATTGCTGGTTAAAATAA
This sequence comes from Clarias magur, assembly GCA_013621035.1. Classification (NCBI taxonomy): domain Eukaryota; kingdom Metazoa; phylum Chordata; class Actinopteri; order Siluriformes; family Clariidae; genus Clarias; species Clarias magur. The sequence continues at coordinate 350,437 of QNUK01000135.1, read as the reverse complement.
AATGGAATTCAGTTCACCATATTGCCTAGGTTGTGCTGAAAAAAAGGACATGCCACTGAGCAGTATATACAGTATGCTTTTTTGTTTGTTTGTTTGTTTTTTTAAATAGCAAAACTAAAAATGCCTAAAATTGAGTAATAAGGGATACAGTCATTATTGTGAGATAGGATGAAGGCTGAGAAAATGCTATGGGGTACGTCCTCGTACAAATGTTGTAAATACTGTAATAATTATCAGAGAATATCGAGAACATGGAGAACTCAAGCAGGAGGACCGAGAACGGGGTTTTGCGTATATATTGATGCAGAAATGCCACATTAGGGTGACATGGGGAAAGTGTTTGATTGTGGGTGTACCCACCTGTTGGTGGAGGATGGTCGTGACCGTTGTTGTTGTTGTCCTCTGTAACCCCCTCCTTGCCCCTCTCTGCGCCCGCGCTGATTTCTTGCCTCACTCATGACTACAACACAGAGCAGAGAAACATAATGCCAAGTCTTCATGTCGCATTTTTCCACTGTGACACATACTGTATATAACAAGTTAACTCTGTTCTACACTTAGGCTAGTCGTTGTGATGGGGCAAAACACCGAGTCACGTTAAAGAGAAAATCAATCAAAAAGACAAAAACTAACATTTTATTGTGGTTTATTACGGATTATAAACAAAATAGATAGAAAGTTGCGAGTAAACAGGTACAAGAAAGTGAAACTTACTAGCTGTATGGTCATTCACTCTAGGGTTCTTTTAGAAGTGAGGAGGAACTTGGTTTACTCGGACTTCCGTGAAACTCCGACAGTCTCGGTCACGTGCTGAGATTTACACCTGAGAAAGGGGCGGGGCTCGAGTCGTGCAGATACGCATACCATAAGCTCGCGCTTCACACCTGGTGACTGAATATATAGATTATAAGAATCATATTAAACCGTAGCGAGATTCGGCTCAAAACCAAGTTTAAGTAATTTGACAGGACTTTGCTTTGGCCCTTAAAGAACATAGATATGTTAGATATACCTATCAACAGTAGTAGTCAACAACGCAGTTTTGATATCTTTGTGTATATTATATCATATATTATTATGTGTTTCTGACTTAAGAAAACTTGATCCACTGAGACTTTGTATCCATATGCAGTCTGCATTATTTGTCATGTTTGTCATTGTTTGTAAATTAAACTTGACATAGACTTAAACTCGCTACTGGTTTGCATTGAACTCAGTAAAGAGAAGTTAAATCTACCGTACCATCTCATTTAATTTATCTGACGTTCCAATCCAGATATCAGGTTCAAGTCATTCACACATCAGCCTTTATTTAATTTTTATAGGACAATGTAAAAATGTGCACCCTAGTGTATACACCGAATAAGAATAGCGTTCCTTGAATCCACAAAAACCATGCAAGGATGCTTGCTTCAGTGTTGCCACCCCTTTTCCACCCCATTAATAATTTTCTAGATCCGCCACCTGATACAAAGTATGATATGCAGTGAAATGCGTTTAAGACTTTTTGTAACCTAAAACGGAAATATTTTACTGCAATAAACGAAAACTGTACTAAGAAAAACATTTAAATCAATAATTTGTTTAATATGATGTTGGTTTACCCTTAACATCCCATAAAAGCTTCACCTATTCATAGAAGGCTCTCCACAAGGTTTAGGAGTGTGTTTATGGGATTTTTTGACCATTCTTCCAAAAGTGCATTTGTAAGGTCAGACACTGATGCTGGATGAGAAGTCTCTGCTCTAATTTACCCCAAACATGTTCTTGAGGTAAAAAGCTTGAGGTAACATATATGCTTTGTTTAATCACAATATAAAAAGAAGAGAAGATATACGACTGTAAAATATTTAAATTTAAATGGAAAACCTATTTTAAAAATTGACCTTGGCAAAATCATTAGTTTATCTCAAAAATACACATGGCGTTGTACTTTTAAAAAAATGTGCAATTAAATTGTGCAGACACATCTAGTGTATGTATATACACAACAGCTCAAAAGTCTGGGATCACTTGTGGGATCCCTTAGAAATGTTATTGTTTTTCAAGGAAACACACGAAATTGGTCTGAATAGAAAATATAGCAAAAGAACATTAGAAGTAGAAATAATGATTTTACTGGAAATGATGAATGTGTTCTTCAAACTTTGCCTTTATTCAAAAACACCTTTCGCAGCAATTACAACCTGGCAGACATTCTGGTATGGAGTCACACAGCAGGACAGGAACAGTTATGGCGGCAATCAAGTGGAAATTTATTATATGCAATCCTCTGTATAAAAGCACCAACATGCTTTTTACAAACTACTTACATCCTACTATATATATATATACACACACACACACACACACACACACACACACACACACACACACACACACACACACACAAGGAATTTGATTCTGGCTGTATGCATCTCTCAAAATGCAAACCAACATAAAACACTGAACATTTGTTATACTGTACTTTACTACTGCAACTTGCTATTTGCAATACTTAATTACAGTATATGTAATCCACACTACACCTACTTGCTCACTCACTTTATGTACACCTTATGTACATCTGTTACATGTTCAGGATTCCAGCCCTTGTCTTTATTTAATCTGAATGGTTATTGATTGTCATGTACTTACTGTGTATAGTGTTTTGTCTATAACAAATGTTCAGTGTTTTATGTTGGTCTGTACTTTGAGAGCTGCAAACAGCCAGAATCAAATTCCTTGTATATATACAGTATATTGTTATGCAGTTTTGGAATTGCTCTGAGCCAGTTTTTTAGCCATTATAATTTGGTCCTTCTCACAGTATCTACATTTTCAATATCTCATCAATAAATTGTGGCTGGAAGTGGGTGGGATATATTAGGCAGCAAATGAACCTTTTTTTGATGTATTGGAAATAAAACAACAGCAATATGACAGTGAGATGATCGTCATTGGACATAAGGAGGAGAAAAGTGATAGTGATTGCTTTCACAATATTTTACTGTACGCACTGCAAACTTGTAGTATAATATACAAATTATATCTGTAGTATGTATACCTCTCCATGTGAAAAACATTTCTTTATATCATTGGCCCTATCATTGTTAAAACCTTAAAACTCATGAAGCAGGAATGGGATATTAATAACGCATCTAAATGTATGCTCTTAAAAGAGCTCTGGTTGATGAAGCTTTGAACAAAAGCCTTTGGTGTTGCCTTGTACATGAAACAAGATCCCTCCACCATTCCATAGACGTAGGTGTCTCTGAGCTGGATAGCTTGAGTGTGGTGGTGGTGGTGAAGGTTCATTCTTGCTGTATCATGCAAGGCTTCAGCTGAGGGAGCTTGATTGTTATGCTTCACTGCATGTGTGGCATTTATTTTAAAATTTTTATAAAAAAAATAAAAAAAAACGGTTGGCTCCTTCTGTCATATATAAGCATGCTCAGAAAGTTTCGGGAATGAATACAAACACCAACATGCCATTAAAATATAAAGGCAAAGTCAGACCTATTGTCTGCAGCATTAAGACAAAGTAAGCAAGATTTTTATATATTACTACAGGATACATATATATTTTTTGTAGTTTTCACAGTTGAAAAATATCCAAAACATTGCTTTTTATACAGTATTTCATATAGACATAGACTTTAATATTACTTGGACCTGGACTGAAAGAACGTTCATGCCATTTTGTATTCCCAGGTTGATTGCCCAATTAGCCAGATGATTGGTTCCCAGACCTGCAAACTGAGGCATGTCTTGCAGTCTAAAATGATGTGTTCCTTTTTTAGGTAGTATAGAGGTATTAAATTGTATGCTGGCTGAGCTATATTTTTTGTAAGTATCGGTATTGCGTATACATATGGCTAAAAAAAATTTGGATATAAAGCTGTTGTTGATGGTACTGAGCCAAATTGTTTTAATCTTTTGGAGGTGTAGAGTTGTTTGACAATGGATGGAGGCTTTGAGGATTTAGAGCTACGAGAGGCACAGAGAGAATACCTGGACTTTTTAGATGATGATGTGAGCGCAAAATTTATTCTTATGTTCTTTACGTTCAACTAATTTTTTTTTTTTAAAGAACTTCTCTACTGCTTTTTTTGCAGTGGTTGCTTCATTTTAAAAACATTTGCAATGTCCTGTGCTTTAATCAGAAAACACTGATTTGACTTGAATGCCTTTACAGCAAGATCAAGGTGTGTATCATGAGAAGGTCAGGAGTATGGTGTCTGAGGGACAGTCCCGGCTCACTGTCAACATCAATGACCTGCGGCGTAGAAATGAAAAACGAGCCAAAGAGTCAGTATCCCCTGCTTAGGCCTTCGAGATTTTATTAATTGAGTTGCTGCCAATGTTTTCTTCAGTTTTTGACAGATTTGGTTAAATGCCAAATGTTTTCTTTTTTTGGTTGCCTAAAATATTTTGATTGGTGCTCTCAACAGACTTCTGAAAAATGCCTTTGGTGAGCTGGTCGCCTTCCAGAGAGCTCTAAAGGATATGGTGGCCTCTGTTGATGCAACGTATGCCAAACAGTTTGACGAGTTCCATGTTGGTTTTGAGGGCAGCTTTGGGAATAAACATGTCTCACCTCGTACTCTTAGTGCCCGGTTTTTGGGAAACCTTGTTTGTGTGGAAGGCATTGTTACCAAGTGTAAGTAAATATGTTTGCTAAATGTATAATTCCATGTATTTGTGAATATTCTAACTGAGTGGGTATGTTTTGATGATTACAGGTTCTCTTGTCAGGCCGAAGATTATGCGCAGTGTTCATTACTGTCCTGCCACTAAAAAAACTTTGGAAAGGAAATATACTGATCTGACTTCACTGGATGCATTCCCTTCCAGTGCCATCTATCCTACCAAGGTGTTTGTTATATGCTAGTGGTGAACAAAGCCTGCCAAAGTTGTTAAATGCATGTTGTTTGGCTATGTGTATAGGACGATGAGAATAACCCACTGGAAACAGAGTTTGGATTGTGCTGCTATAAGGATCACCAGACTTTGACCATCCAGGAGATGCCAGAGAAAGCTCCTGCTGGGCAACTTCCCCGGTCAGTTGACATCATATCTGATGATGATCTTGTGGACAAAGTTAAGCCAGGAGATCGTGTCCAGATAGTTGGTGTCTACCGGTGTTTACCTGCTAAACAAGGAGGATTTACTTCAGGAACCTTCCGGTAAATAAATAAATTTTTATTTAGTTTATCCACGGCGATGGCTTCCTGGTAATCTTGGTTTTGGTGATTTTTAGCTTAAATTTCTATTTTGTACAGAACAATACTGCTAGCCAACAACGTCAAGCTGATGAGCAAAGAAATAGTTCCCACGTTTTGTGCTGATGATGTTGCCAAGATCAAGAAATTCTGCAAAACTCACTCTAAAGTAAGCAGCAAAGGAACTTATGTGCTGATTGTCCTCTAATGGTCAACATCTGCCTTGACGTTCTCAGGATTCAAACATGTAGATTTTGGTGTGTGTGTTCAGGATGTTTTTGAGCACCTAAGTCGATCGCTAGCTCCCAGCATTCATGGTCATGAGTACATAAAGAAAGCTATCCTGTGTCTTCTGCTAGGAGGAAATGAGACCAATCTAGAAAATGGTACTCGCATCAGAGGTGATATCAACATCCTGCTTATAGGTTAGACCTATTTTCTTTTTTTTTTTCTTTTTTTTATGACTTGAGTTGATGTTCATAAGAAAACTTCAGTGGAACAAGTAGTGTTTAAAATTACTTGTGAAAATGAGGTGGTCACATTGGTCCACCTTATTTTTGTTAACATAATCAGCTTGCATAAAATGTTGGGACAGTAATGTACAAACTGGTGCATCGTCTAGATTATTTGAGCCAAATTCTTGCTTGTGTTTTGTTTTTAGGTGACCCATCAGTTGCCAAATCTCAGTTACTGAGATACGTCTTGTTCACAGCACCAAGAGCCATTCCTACCACTGGACGAGGCTCGTCTGGGGTGGGTTTGACTGCTGCGGTTACCACTGATCAAGAGACAGGTGACTAACATGTAGTATAAATGTGAACTGTTCTAATAATATTCAACATGGACTTTTAAAATTACTAAAAGTGGGGCAGTGGCCAAAACTGCAATCGTCGAGCCCTTGAGAAAGGTCTTTTAATCCTGTTCAAGAGTTGACGAGAAAAGTTGACTTTTTAATGTCTTGTCTTTTAGGTGAGCGCCGTTTAGAGGCAGGTGCTATGGTACTTGCTGACAGAGGGGTTGTGTGTATTGATGAGTTTGACAAGATGTCTGACATGGATCGCACTGCCATTCATGAGGTGATGGAACAAGGGAGAGTCACCATAGCGAAAGCTGGAATCCAGGCCAGGCTGAATGCTCGCTGTAGTGTGTTAGCTGCTGCTAACCCAGTGTATGGAAGGGTGAGAGATTTTAAGTTAGCTTTAGTGCAGTGGACACTCTGTAAGCCACATTGTAGTCTTTTTTTTTCTTTTGTTTTTATTCCTGCTCTGCAGACTGATTAATCACATTAGGGGTGCAGAGAGCTTAGAAAACACTAACAAATGCAGGGCATGGGGTCCTAAAGGACCAGGGGTGGAGATTACTGTCATGGTGTTGCTTTAAACTTGTGTATTGCTTTCCTTCCACAGTCACTTTTAGATAAATTAAATAGAATGTGTCATAAATTTGCAAATTAAATGTGTAACATGTCTCTCCTTCTCACTCATCTTGTCCATGCCAGTATGACCAGTACAAAACCCCGATGGAAAACATTGGGCTGCAAGATTCCTTACTCTCTCGATTTGATTTGCTCTTCATTGTTCTGGATCAGATGGATCCAGAAAGTGATCGTGAGATTTCGGAGCATGTGTTGCGCATGCACAGATACAGAGCCCCAGGAGAGCAGGAGGGAGCAGGTTTGTCTTTTTTTTGTTGTTGTTGTTTTTTGGTGGTGGTGAAAATGAATAGAATCATCAGGACTGGAAAATTGTTGCAAATGTCAAAGCTATGCATTTGAATCTCTATGCCATGGTTTCTGTAGCCAAGAGAATGAGGGCTTAATTAGCCCTGGACCCTGAAAAGATGCCATTCCCTCCTCTTTATGCTATAGTGGTTCCCCAATCAAAGGCATTTGTTAGTATGCAGACTAGTCGGCTTTTTCCTTCAAGTGTGTTAACTTGCCAAGTATATTGCGTAAGCCACAGTAGATTAAAGTGTCTAAAATCAGCATTTAGTAACCTTTGTCCTTCAGGATAACAATGCTATGGAGGAAATGGTTCCAAATTCCATACCAATTTTCTTCCATATAGGGAGCTACAGTACACTGAGTAAATGAGCATGCAGAACTTGTACACTGCCTGGCAAATAAGTAAATTAATCTTGCATGCTAAGATTTCATTGTCGCCTTTAATTTTGATTACAGCACACACTGTGTTGTCCAGTTTATGTTTGGAAATGATTTCTTTACCCATCCTCACAGTTTGAGTGACTATGCCTGTAGGCATATTTGAACAAAAACTCAATTGTTGTAATAACCTGGCCATTTAGGTAATCGGCTAAATTTATTTTATTTCCATGCATCATTTTTATTGACCCTAGACCTAGTCAACCCCAGATCATTATGCTGCCTCTTGAGGCTTGTACAGTGGGCACAACTCATAATGGGTACATTGTGCTTCAAGTGGTTCTTTTCTTACCCTGATGTACCTATTGCCCTGGAATATGATCAATCTGGATTCAACAAACCGCATAACCTTTTTTCATCATGCCAAAGTTCATTCTTCATGCTGTCTAGCAAATGTAAGCCTTTTTTAAAAATTAAATATTGATCTCACTAGCAATAAGTTTATTTATGGCTACACAGCTGTTAAGAAAATGTACGAGTTCTCATGTATTCCTATGGAAATGCCCTTACTTTCACTATTGAACATTAATTATTTTTACTGTTGAAATCTCATAAATAAATAATTAAACCCAACTTTTAATCTCAAGAATTAAAACTTCATATTTCTTTGACCGTTGAGCACTATCCTCAGCACATAATGTGCTGAAAGTTTAGTTTCAATAATTTCACATCTCCTTAGTTGTTTTTTGACCACACAGTGTACAGTTTTCAGCTGACGATCAGCTGAGATGTCTCTTAATGTTCTATGTGCAAGACTGACTTTTTGATTTTGTGTATAACAGCAATGCCTTTGGGAAGCACCGTGGATGTGTTTGCCACAGATGACCCAAACATCAGTGAGGCTGCTGAACAGGAGCTGCAAATCTATGAGAAAAAGGACAATGTCCTTTATGGCCACAGGAAGAAAAAGTAAGTTGAAGTTATTTTTATGGCTTGTACATGAAAAGATGTTTATCATGACCTTTTTTTGAATAGGAAAAGGTTGAAATAAGGTGAATGGTGCATTTAAGAATTTACTATTATGTGTAGACCCATGATTAAAATTTTTTTGGATTTTTCAGGGAAAAGGTTGTCACCATGGAGTTTATTAGGAAATACATCCATGTGGCTAAGCTAGTGAAACCTGTTCTTACTCAGGAAGCTTCCAACTACATAGCCGAGGAGTACACCAAACTGAGGAGCCACGACCAAGTCAATAATGAATTGGCAAGGGTGAATAACAAGGATCTTGCTTAAAATCCATTAACGCTCACATTGTAGTACTTTACCATTCCCCATTCATTTAAATTTTTTGTTTTTAAACTTTTCTGCAGACGATGCCTGTGACGGCACGTGCTCTAGAAACAATGATTAGGTTGGCCACGGCCCATGCTAAAGCTCGCATGAGTAAAAACATTGAGTTAAGAGATGCAGAGGCTGCTTTGGAACTCATGCAGTTTGCATACTTCAAAAAGGTAATAGGTGAATATTTTTCTTATTTGATTATGCAACTGAAAATATCTACCAGAACTAAAATCTTGTTAACTGCTTTGTGAAGATTCTGGAAAAGAATAAGAAGAGGAAGCTTCCTGAAGATGGTGTGGATGCAGAACTGGATATGACACAAAGTCAGCAGTCCCAAAGCCAGAGAAGTGTCAGGTCTAATGATTCTTATGATTTATAGTATTCTACAAAATACATTGAATAGTAGTATCTGATGTGACTGACCTATGGATTGGTACGGCCCCTAGGAAACGTTCTCGTGTATCTAAGGACGATATGGATTCAACAATGACAGAAGACTTTGATGACCCATATGACTTCACAGAAGATGAAAACAGTCAGATTTTTTTACCACTGTTTCAGGTCTTTTTGTTACATATCCAACATTGTGCTTGATGAAACTGGTTGTGCTTTCTTTTACCATAGCCCAACCTAGTCAGCCAACCAGGACACTGTCCCAGAGGAGTACCCAAAGGAAAAAGACAGACATCAGTCAAGACAGGTTGAGTTTTATAACTTCAACCTTATGCTGCAGTTTTATTACTCGAGTTTTCTAGAATCTTGACCTCCTGTTATTTATTGTTCCATGTTTCAGAATGAAGGTTTTTAAGGCAGCCCTCCTCAAAGCATTCAAGGTCACCCGCTCTCAGTCTGTAGCAATTCCTGAGCTCCTCACTCACGTTAACAAAGGTCAGTCTGAAGAATTTGACCAGCAGGAGGTGCAATTACTTTTGGAGCGCATGCAGGATGATAACCAGGTCATGGTGTCTGAGGATGTGGTCTTCCTCATTTAATAAAAAGGACTTGATCATGTCTAGAGACCATTGTTTATGTATTTGTGGTATTGCTGTATATCCTTATGTATTATTGTCTGAAGTTTGTTTGTTAATAATTAATAAATAGTTTGAGCACTTATGAAAGCTTTTCATTTTTTTGACTAACATGATTTGAGCCTATTTTTTTTTTTGTTAAATTTCTGACAGATTTTCCTTTGCATATTTACATTTTACAAGCACATGACAAATTGTGCAAGCAATTATATATGCAGTTTTATTATAATATTCATAAACTGACAGTTGGATTAAATGCATATTAGACTAGATGTCATGAGCATTTTCCACTATAATGTGAGCCAGCTGGACCATTCCTGTAAAGAAAGCAATTGCCATATTTAACACCAAAAATCTCATTGTTCTAAAAATTAGTACTTAAATTTATTCATTATTATTTTCTGGTTACTTACAGGCATTTATTCTTTCCGGTACGGACCCTCCCTCAGTGTCTGTTGCTTCACCCCTTCGGGGTCTCTTCATACCATATACCACACTTGCAACCCCAAGTAGCAATATAAGCACGCCCACAAAAGCAAAAAACACAGCTGCTGTAGTGTTTACACTGGATGATGCACTGGGCAAAGAGCTTATCTTCTCGGTGTAAGCAGCAGGCTGTGGTAAAGGCTGTTTTTCCAAAAGTCCAGTCACATCTGAGCATGAAAAGCAGATGAATTAAAACTACTATGCTCTGTGATTTATGCAAAGGTATTGTATGAACTAACAGGATGAAATGTATTAACCTTTTACGTAGCTATTAAAAGTATCAGTTTTCTTAAACATTAACTTAAAATTCACCTTCTAGACTAAGGAGGAAGATTACATCATTTCCTTTGATGAAGTCCCGACTCCTTAGTCGGTTATGAGTGATGAAAGCGCTGGTGCCAGTACCCGGTCCTCTGTAGTATGATGTACCATCTGGATTTTTTACCAGACTTCCCACCTTTCGTGGGTCATCCCAGAAATATTCAACATTGCCCAGGGCTTCAGAAAGGAAAGACATCACTCATAAACAGATTCTTAAATACCTGGTTAGACTACTTCTGAGCAAATGATTATGGGCATATTCCATCAAATTATAAATGAGTACTATCCAGACTTTTTACCAGGCTGCATGAGGCATCATTTTCACATATGAACTGGCCACCAGATTGTGCTCTATAATCAAAAATAGAGGTGTTCGAACAGAATCTTAGTGTGAGAAGTATCCCTTAGTGTTCTTTTGGCCAGGCAGTGTGTTAAACTAATAGTATGCATATTACGGCATTTAAATGCTCAAATATCTGGTACAGCCTGCCTTGGGGCATATTTAACCCTTGAGTTAAAACATTGTTTGGAAACACTGCCACTCCAGACAGCTAGCCTTGCAAGCTTGTAACTAGAAGTAGCAATAACCCTAATCATATACTATATAGAAATATTCTATTCAAGAAAAGGTAGCTGATTTAAAATGGTGTTTTGAATTGTAGGTAGAAGTTCATCTACTTCTACTCCATGTTTCTTTTTTTACTCCAATATAATTAATGATGTTCTTACAGTCAGTGGAGGTCTTGCTGGGGTCAGTGGTGATCATTCTTTGGTTATCCATGCGTTCCTGAATATTTGAGTGCTGGTCCATTAGTGCTATGGTAGCCTGTCTCCATGGGCATGGCCATTTCAGCTGGCTATCATTGGGACCAGAAGTCAAATGCAAGTACATGGCTATACCATTAGGACTGCTTGATTTCCCATTAGGATACAGACCAATCTGGAAAGAATAGCCATCAGGAGACAAGAAAGTGGGGCTGTATATCTTGGAGTTAACAGGTGTTGTGGCGAGAAGGTTGGTGAAATTCTGGATGTGCCATGTATGGTGAGGGCATTGTGTCTCTGACAGGTTGATGTCATCTAGAGAGAGACCTCCTTTGGATGCTCCCATGCCCTTCACCCCTTCAAACACTACCCGAAATTTTTGCGATGCTTTGAGGGTCACATGATAAAGCTCCCAGGAGTTCCTTTTTCCACCTATATAAGAGCAGCAATACAAGATATCACGTATGAATACAGAATTTGTACCTGTAACCTTGTGTAAGAAAAATCAAATACACACGTGGACAAAATTGTTGGTACCCTTTGGTCAATGAAAGAAAAACTCACAATGGTCACAGAAATAGCTTTAATCTGACAAAAGTAATAATTAAAAAAAAAATTCTATGAATGTTAACCAATGAAAGTCAGACATTGCTTTTCACCCATGCTTCAACAGATTTGTTTAAAAAAATAAACTCATGGAACAGGCCTGGACAAAAATGATGGTACCCCTAGAAAATACTGAAAATAATGTAACCAAAGGGACATGTTAATTCAAGGTGTGTCCACTAATTAGCATCACAGGTGTCTACAATCTTGTAATCAGTCATTGGGCCTATATATAGGGCTCCAGGTAGTCACTGTGTTGTTTGGTGACATGGTATGTACCACACTCAACATGGACCAGAGAAAGCGAAGGAAAGAGTTGTCTCAGGAGATTCGAAAGAAAATTATAGACAAGCTTGTTAAAGGTAAAGGCTATAAGACCATTTCCAAGCAGCTAGATGTTCCTGTGACTACAGTTGCACATATTATTCAGAAATTTAAGATCCATGGGACTGTAGCCAACCTCCCTGGACGTGGCTGCAGGTGGAAAATTGATGACAAATCAAAGAGCCGGATAATCCGAATGGTAACAAAAGAGCCCAGATTGCACTATATGTCGTTGTTTGAGCCAAAGTGGACTACAAGGGAGACGACCAAGGAGGAGACCATTGTTGAAAACAAATCATAAAAAAGCCAGACTGGAATATGCCAAACTACATGTTGACAAGCCACAAAGCTTCTGGGAGAATGTACTATGGACAAATGAGACAAAAATGGAACTTTTTCCCAAGGCACATCAGCTCTATGTTCATAGACAGAAAAAATGAAGCATATCAAGAAAAGAACACTGTCCCTACTGTGAAACATGGAGGAGGCTCTGTTATGTTCTGGGGCTGCTTTGCTGCATCTGGCACAGGGTGTCTTGAATCTGTGCAGGGTACAATGAAATCTCAAGACTATCAAGGGATTCTAGAGAGAAATGTGCTGGCCAGTGTCAGAAAGCTGGGTCTCAGTCGCAGTGGGTCTTGCAACAGGACAATGACCCAAAACACACAGCTAAAAACACCCAAGAATGGCTAAGAGGAAAACATTGGACTATTCTAAAGTGGCCTTCTATGAGCCCTGACCTCAATCCTATTGAGCATCTTTGGAAGGAGCTGAAACATGCTGTCTGGAAAAGGCACCCTTCCAACCGGAAACAACTGGAGCAGCTTGCTCATGAGGAGTGGGCCAAAATACCTGCAGAGAGGTGCAGAAGTCTCATTGACAGTTACAGGAATCGTTTGATTGCAGTGATTGCCTCAAAAGGTTGTGCAACAAACTATTAAGTTAGGGGTACCATCATTTTTGTCCAGGCCTGTTCCATGAGTTTATTTTTTTTTTAAATAATTCCGTTGAAGCATGGTTGAAAAGCAATGCCTGACTTTCATTGGTTAACATTCATAGAATTCTTATTTATTATTACTTTTGTCAGATTAAAGTTATTTCTGTGACCATTGTGAGTTTTTCTTTCATTGACCGAAGGGTACCAACAATTTTGTCCACGTGTGTACTTTCTAAGCACCAGTGGAATTACCGCGGAATGTCTGTATGAGTGTCAGCACTCCATTAGGGCTCTCATTGTTATATTCATGAACCCAAATGTTTAGCTGGTCATCAGCACCTCCACTGTTGTACATGTAGAATTGCAGGCATTGACTTCCTCTATTCGGATAAAAGAGTCGACTTTCCAGGAAAGCATTCTCTCCAGGGTTTCCTGTAGCTGTGCTGAAATGCATGACAAAACCTATACCTGTAATAAAAATAAATAGACAATTAGGTGCAAATATAAATGTACAGCTTTGCAGCTCCTCAACTGTAGCATTGTTAATGTTGTGTGCCATTAAAATATCCAGTCACTGTAAAGACCAAAGTTCTAGTGAAGTAGTGTAAAAAAAAAAATTGCAAAACGATTAGATTCCTAGTTTGCTCTTATGTAAGAACTGATATTGAAGAGAACTGTTACCAGTGAATGGTCAGGATCAATAGAACACAATTTAAAGGCTAAAAATGTTACAAAAGCAATTTCAATTGTCCTCTTAAGAACTATGTTCATACCATTACACTGGCCCATGTTAGTGAAGTCTGTGTTTGGACCTCCGTCTACACTCTTCACACGCATCCACTTGGCTTTTGCATAATTTCCCTGGATCATACCACAGATGTTGGGCTGCTCAAAGCCACAGGAGTCCAAGAAGGTAGAGGGTGTGGCTGTAGAAAGAGAAAATATAACAATTCAAAACAGAAACAGGTGAAAGAACAATCCTCCTTTGTCGGGTCTAGACTATAGCCTAAAGTTAATAGTAGATTTATTGTAGTAGATTATATGATAATAGTAAATAAATCATTCGGTGCAATAAAATGTCTATCAAAGATTAAAGAGAAGGCAGGATTTTATTAATATCATAAATAATGATTTACAGGGTAAGGGCTAGACCTACTGCAGTTATACAGCCTGTTTAGCTTGCGCACATCACTGGAACTGAACTCCATGCGCTGGCCAATCATGTCCATGAACTCTGGAATCTTAGTGACGATTGTGGGTTCAGTGTCCTTGTTAAAGGCAGTCTTACTGTAGTGCATAACAGAAGTGTAATCATAAGGAAAGCCAAGAGCGCTGGAGACTGTCTCATCATAGGTGTTGAAGTTGTGCTCTTTGCCTAGGTATAATACAGTGTAATAGGTCAACCATAATGCCCAAAACGTGATTGTGTGAAAGCAAATTTTGAAAAATATATAAACCAATTTATAAATGTTTACAATCCTTTTCTGAATCTTTGACTCCCTAATTCATACATATAATCCCCTGCTACACAAATATACTTAACCCAATGATGCACTAGTTACTGAGTTTACTCAGTAAGCACGAGCTATGATTGTACTGCCTCCTTCATGACTGAAATGCTGGCCTCCCAGGAACTCTTTTAATGTTGCAAACAAAGATATAGCTTGGAGCAAGGTCAGGACTGTATGGAGAATGGGGAAATAACTCCCAGCTCACTGTTCCCACAGACAGATGTGGATCTTCTGCAAGTAAGTGACAAGTTATCTATAATTTTCAGAGGGATTCCACTTGCCAAATGTTACAAGCTACCTCATCATTACTGGAGGTATGGCCTTCTTTCAAATGTTTGCACAATTAAAATATTCTATTGTAAATAAGTTTGAGTTAAAATGAGTTTCATCTCTGTACTGTGCTTAAAGTTTTGAATCACCTTAAAGTAATTAAGGTATTAAAATATTGTTTTACTGTGTGTGTGTGTGTGTATATTTTTTTTTTCTTTTTTTTTTCCCTGTGTGTTTGACTACGAACCACAAGTTTTGACAGTACTGTGCATGCGTCAAACTGTGGGTGTGTCTTAAATCACCTGCACAACAGAATTTATTGAAACTTTTGCAGTACTTAGAAACCTGAACCATAATTAAAATCAAAATGCTGAGTGATATTATGAACAGTTATGTGGCGAATTTAATAATCAACTTTAA
Organism: Clarias magur; assembly: GCA_013621035.1. Lineage (NCBI taxonomy): Eukaryota > Metazoa > Chordata > Actinopteri > Siluriformes > Clariidae > Clarias > Clarias magur. The sequence goes on along the minus strand of QNUK01000135.1, from coordinate 335,120 downwards.
AATAAGCTACTAATAACATACTTGCTCAACATAAACATAACCAGCTCCACCAATAGTGGAAAAGATATGAAGTAGTTTTCTAATCAAATCAATTAGAAAATTCAGTGAAACTGAATATTTTTACTGGAATTCGTCAATATTTTCGCTGCTGAAATAATAGCGCTATAGTGGTATACAGTAAGTAAATTTTAACGCACTAAAAGCATTTTAAGATAAAACTTTATACACTCGCCATTATTTCCATTATCCACTTTGATTACTGAACATGAAGTGTATTTAGATGACAACAAAAGAAGTAAACTTAGCGTAAACTAGGTGTAAGATACTCAGCCTTACAAAATTTTATTAGAGAGTTCTGCTGTACAGAAAGACAGGTAGATATTTACTGATATTCTACTGATATTCATCTACAGGCAGGCTTCAACCTGATATAGTAATATAATAACATTAGTGATTACACTAAGGCTGATCAGATTATTTTTAACTTTTAGCTTTAACCTTTTAACTATTTCTAACAACTCTTTTCCCATAAATGATGGGTACTTATGCTAATATTATATACCCACTATGATGACCTTATGTCAAATATTAACCTATTTTGGATTTTTATCCTATTGAGCTAATTGCCCAGTGGTGTAGTTACCAGCTTCGATCTGGTCCCACATGATGTTCACATAATCATCTCGGTCGGATCTGGATTGCTCGTGCCAGAAACCCAGCGCATGCAGGAACTCATGCTCCACAGTTGCCAGGCGATCACAGTTGTTGCCAATTGATAACCTCTGCTTCCCAACCTGACGATTTCCGACAGATGAAAAACATCTAACAATACACAAAAATGTGGACAATGATAAGGATGGGAAGATACTTTTTTAGTGCTTAATTACATGCTAACAATCTAGTAATAAGAAAATCTTTCTACTGTGTGAGGCACCTTTAGACCCTAGTAAGTTATTCAGTGTCATTTTGGATAAAAAAAAAATCTACTCCAATCACTGTAAAGATTTTTTAAAATAATTTTTCATGTGTAACTCGGTCCATATTTTGATTTAAATAAATATTTTTTATTGAATATGCAGCTATATGGGCATTGTTGAGTGGTCAGTGGTAGGTTAACTTTCCACCCAGTGCCCAAACCCCAGCCACTGGATGCAGTGACGGTCGCAATGGGAGCAGCCAAACAAACAACAACACTGAATATACAGCTATACAGTACATGCGGTATATACTGTACATGTTTGATTTAAGTTGTCACTACTGTCCGTGTGCATCAGATATTTAAGATTGACTCCAACCCAAGGTTAAATGTTGTGCAGCTTGCCATTTTTAGGTGAACCCGAAGATCTGCTCTGGTCTGCACCCAGTTTTGAAATCAACTGAATGTACTGTATAGTATTAATTTTAAAAAGTGTATTATTGTACACATCTTCCTTACCCAGACCCTCTAAATACAGAAATGTAGTTTGTCTCGCCACTCCAGGGTTTGAAGTCAATGCAGGTCTTGAGACGGTATTGCTCGAATGCTCTTAGTATCACTCCTTTAGCATTGATCTCTGTGCGTAACCAAAAATGTCGGGGATATTATGTTAGAGTGAAGTTACTGAAATCAAATCACCTCAAAACAGCTGATTGAAAAAGAGATCTTTGGTTACCCAAGCTGTCCTCCAGGTAATAAGGTACAGTGGTCGGCCAGCGATACTCTTGACCCAGAATACTGTTCTTGCCATCTTCCTGTTAAGATTTATTCAAGGCAGAGTAACAATCGGACTATTGCTAATTACCATTATATTAATGGGAAATTATAATGTTACAAAAAAGCTACATAAAATTATTTACTAACCTTTTTAAAAACTATGTCTCCCTCTACCAGATCAAGTCCTGCTTCTGTTACACAGAAATTTGTGGTCAGTTGCTAATAATTCATAGCTCAGCATGGTGTGAATATAAAACACTAAGAAATTGTATTATTTTTAAAAGCATGCACTGTAGCACACTAGTAGAAGATCTTATCTTATCTTACCTTCATTTATGTCAGTGAAATCCCAATCTTTTCCATTATCCACATCCACTTCTGTGAAACCTAATATTAAAAATCCCATGATGATCTCATCAGTTTTTTCCTGGTATCCCGATCAAACACATGTATTATATGCCATGGCATTATATTGTACATGACATGTCTTACCTGAGAGGACTGAAGCTGACTATAAGAGAAAGAAAATATATAATTTTAGTAGGTCAAGATAACCACTAAAACAATTAATGTAAAAAAAAATGTTGTTTATTTAATTGCACTTTTTACAAGACAACCAGGGACATTTGGTGAACTTTCTCTTGAATGGAGGTGTAAAAGCTGCACAGGGCACATGAGCCAGTTTCAATATAACATTTAAAGTAAATGGTGTAACTTTTAAAGAAGGTTATACTTTGTATGTCCTGGGAGTTATTGCTCAACAACTGCAAGATAGCAAGTATGATCATTTAAAATTTATAGAGGTGGCTCAAATACAAACCTTTAAATTGTGACATAATAAATATATTTTTTTGGATAAATTAATCTAGACACACATTAACACTAATACAGCTGCAATTAATGAAATGGAGATTATGTTATATACCTTTGTGATATAAACAAACATGTTGTGTTCAGTGCATTTTTTTGCAACAAACAAAGCAAACTATGCACTAGAAAAATGTTCATTTGACTCTTGTACATTGAAAAACAGAATATCTTAGCAATATAAGTTATTTTTGTATAAGATACAATAGGTAATATGTTTAGAAAAAAAGCTTACTGATATTGTTATATTACTTTTTATAGTAAGAGAAATATTACTCCAAACCATTTCCCACATGTTTGGATCATTAAAAGAGTTTCTGGAAGGCCAGCGTTTCAGAAATTAAGCAGACAGTTCAATCATGACTCTGATGGTATCCAAGCATTAGTTAAATGCTTGGATACTTGCATTAGTGTAGCGGGGGATCATATAGAGGAATAATGTTTACATACAGTAACTGTGTACTGTTATTCTGCACAATCAAATGTCCCAGTTTGATTTGAACAAACATTCCTAAATATCTGTGAGAGAACTAACTTAAAGTAATAAAGCTTTATAATCTTCTTGTAATAAGAAATATTGCATAAACCATGAAAGGTTTAAGGTTGAAAAGATATTTAATATTTATCATACTATAAAAAAATTATAATACACAGTAACAATATCAGTGCATTGTATAATAATGCATTGTTTATTGCAAAAAATGTCACAAAAATATACAATTTTTTAGAACATAATCCCCATTTAATTAATTGCAGCTGTTTTAGTGTTAACATATGTCTAGATTCCTTCAGGTAAAAGTTTTTTTTTTTATTATTATTATGTCACACTATGAAGGTTTTTATTTGAGCCGCCTCTATAAATTTTAAGTTATCATGTTTGTTATCTTGCAGTTGTTGAGAAATCCTGAAACCGACAATTGATCATCCTGCTATTTACAACATTCGAGATTAATTGTTTTCAATTTAACATGCAACATATATTTTTTTCAAACATTTGTACATGGTTAAATTATTGAGAATGTTAAGACTTACCAAATAAAGTCTCTCAGCACATAACAGGCAAATTACCAGAAATGTCCAATAAGAGGCCATAGCTGCTGCTGCTGTGTGCTTATGCTGATGTTACACACTCTGCATGTGTACAGCATGTGTTTATGTACGAAAAATATGAGTAGGTGAGAAATTGCTGTGTTGGCAGTTATGTGTGATAAGGAAGGCATTCTGATAAGACGTGTGATCAATATTGCTGATGCGAATTGAGGTTATTAATTATGTCATATTGCATTTATCTATTTTAAAAAAACTATTTAGATGTTCCATCTGATTACATTGTAAAATCACTGCTGATTTCTGAATGTAGTAAATTATATATTCGAAGAAAGTCAAGTCAATAAAGATGTAAAGCTGATGTAAAGTTACCAAGTTAGTGTTAAGTTCGTCGACGAAGAATGACGAAAAATATTGGTTGACCTTTTTTCTGTGATTAAGACGAGGCGTCACGGATATCAATGAACAGTGATAATGATGAAATCAGCAAGCGATATTGTTGAATAAAAAAGACGAGACTAAAATCTTGTTAAATATATATATATATAAAACTAATAAAACATCTGACTTTATTTTCCTCAACATGTAAATTTCGTCACAATTCGCTGCGATACGGTGTTCATTAATTAAGGCACGAGCAGCAGCATTTCCCGGGTCACGGCGCGCGGCATATCAGGAGTAGTTTGCGCGCGCAGTAACGGGATGTTATAAGCTCAGTCATTCTTACCTCTTCGTCGTCACAGCAGTATGATTTGGGCCCATTTTTATTGGGTTTAAATCAAACTATATATTACTAAATGCTCAAAGACACAAACAAACTCCCGCTCATTTCATATGTACTGTAGTTGTTTGAGCAGTTAGTAGATACTGTATTTGCAGTATGTACAGTATTTGTGACTGTTTCATGTGTATTTGTGTATAAGTGAAGTTTGATTTACAGCGCCTCATACATTTTCTCCATATTGAACAGGAGGAAAAAAGCAGATGTGTATCATTGGAGTGGAAACAGTGAGGGCACACAATTGCTGGGGAAAATAAACCTGAAGAGACGCATAAAAAATGACCCGGTTTTACAGCATCTTTGTGGTGATTATGTTACCACGTGTTAAGTATTGATGTATTTCTGTAACTTATTTTATAGTTAAACGGTTGCCGAACACATTAATCTAGGTAAGCATATGAGTGTGACCCATCCCTACAACAGTCTAAGTGTGTAAATTCATTTATATAAAAATTTTTTTAGGAAAGTTTAAAAACACTATATTATCCATACTGCTATCCTATTGTTTTGTGGTCAAAAAATATGGACGTGCAGCAGTTGTTGTTAAAACATATATAATTAGCCCAAAATATCAGATGTAAACATACATTTTAAAATGTTAAGATAATCACTTAGTGAAAAACCTTTAAAAAGTGTTGTGGCTAGACTAGATTGACTGTAGATAATTAATAATCATTATATTGCTAAAATGTTACGTTTTCATTGACTAAAACTAGACTAAAATACTGTACTTAATGTTTCCTATGACTAAAACTAGACTAAAATGTCCTGATCTTGCTCCAAGCCATTTTCACATGTTTGGGCCATTAAAGGAGTTCCTGGGACTCCAGCATTTCAGACAAAAAGTTGGGTCCAATCATGACTTGCATGGTATCCAAGCACTAGTGGAACCCTGCAATAAGTGCATTAGTGTACAGAAATGAAGGTAGTTTTTACTCTCATACTGTAAATGTGGTCTGTTATTCTGGTGCTCAAAAGTCCCTGTTTAACTTGAACACGTCAAATAACATTTCACATTTACAAAATACAGTTGGTCCTGAAAGTATTTAAGTATTTAGAACTCTTTTATTGTACATCATTTTTAAAAAATACACTTCATTTAAGGAGGTAATTAAGAAGTATAAATGTCAGAAATAATGCTTACTCATACCAACAGCTTTTTTAAGAGTGCAATTAGCAATGTGCAAATGTGCTGTATTTGTATAAACATGAAATATAATAGAAATCCAGACGTGCCAGCGAGCTTAGAATAAACAAATTACCAAAAAATAATAAAAAAGCTATCCTTCTGAAAAGCATCCTGTGTCCAAATTAATGTTATAGCAAAATTAATGAATGAGCAGAGCTACAGTAGTAGTAGTAACATATTCTACCCTCAATTAAATGCATATACAGTATGCTCAAGTGATCTATACCCAGTATAAACAGTTAAATGTCACAGTTTCAGAATTGTATCACTTAATGCTCTTAATATCTTAACAGTAAACTTATCTATACATCAATCTTAAGATAATATGGTCATTTCCAGGTAAACATGTTGTTTATTGTTGTTGCCATGACCTTATTATGGCATCTTGCAAGTTAACATCATCATTCTGGAAGATATTCTGTTAAGAAAAGAAGCAAAGTATGAATAGTTATTATAAACCTATAATAGGTTATTTAACATAAATCAATGCATGCTTCTGGGAATATCTGGATCTTACACTTATGTCAGAAATGTAGTAGTTATGGCGGAGGTTAAGATGCCCGATAAAATCCCTGCTGCAGTAAGTCGGGTTACCATGAGGCAGTGACACACACACAGGGCAAACCTAGGAGCCATGAGAGAGCACATAAATAGCACTTTTTTTTTAAAGAATTAACAGCAATTTGAAGTGAAGGGTGTTAGAAGTGCGTTATTATTTTTCTGCAAAACACTATAAAATATCTTAAATCTTAAACATGAACTACATTTCCTCAACAAGAACCATTTCTACATAAACAAGACTAAAGAACATGACAAAGTGGTAACAAAATGTGCTAGGAATAGTGGTGTTCATTAACACTGAAATGTGACTCCAGAACATGTGACACACTGGGACTTATGGGCAATGTAGTCAAGCACCATTCATCCATCCATCCATCCATCCATCTAGGAACCTCTGCAGTCCAATAGGGACCATGAAAGCCAATGGTGATACATACGTATTTATTCCCATTTTTACAACCATGGTAGGAGAAATAGTGACTCTGTAACTCTAGTCAATATTCACAGACTGCAGGCAATTTAAGAATGCCAATTGTGGAAGGAATCCTGAGTATATGGAGGAAATCCACCAAGCATGAAGAGGACATTCGATATCCATGCACACAGACCCGAGGCGTGAATTGAACCCAGACCCTGCAGGTGCAAGGCCACAGTGCTAACCACTAAGCCACCATGCCACCACTAAAGCACCATATTTGGCACAAAAGTGACAGAAATCTTTACAACACTATTGCTCCTTTGTGGGTTCCCTCTGTATTTTCTTAAATAGTTATGGCATTGTAAATCAGTGTGAAGTCTAAGCTTTTTATGTGCATTGTTCAAGCTTACTGACCACTCGTCTTTGGTCACTGAGATGGTTGTTATTGCAGTGATCACGCAGATCCAGGTCATCCAGGCCGCCTTCCTGGCAATATGGACAGTTATATGTTGTGGGCGGGGGAATGATGTTCCTGATGAAATCAGTGAATGTAGGAGATTTTTATTTAGTTATTTCATAGTATTACAAAAAAAACTTGTCTCCGATTTGCTTATGCTTATACATAACAGACATTAGTGTTGAACAGCAACCTGAAATAATAATCTGAAAAAAAAAAAAGATATAATAAATAATGAAGTAATCTCACAGGTACAGAGGCTCATCTGGCTGAAGAGCTGGCTGAGGAAGACCGGCGTTTGCTTGGACTGGAGCTGGGGTGGCTGGACCAGCAGGAGCATGGACTCTTGGTCTGGGAACTGGCCGTCTGAAAGCATAATGGCCAGCATCTTGTACAGCAGCATTTGAAGCATTCTGATTGGGCAAGCTGGCATTTGGAGGCTGCATGCTTGCAGCTCTAAGCCGGTCGAGAAGACTATAGTCAGACACCAAAAACAGAAGAACGAGATTTTGCAAGACGTTATACTTTTTGGAAAAATGTGAAAAATTTGCCATTTGCAGAATACAAATATAATATCTTTTATTACCCCACTAAATAATAATTTCTAGTTTATTAATATTGTAGCCTAGCAGTTCCCATTTATTCAGCTGACTCATCCTGACATGAATGGAATTCAATACTCTCATTTGTCTCTCACTCAAGTATTCATGTATATCAAGTTTTCAAGAGAAACATATTTACTTAAATTTTGTTTTTTCATTTTGATCACTGCCCGGCTAAAAACCAAACAGACACTTTATCATTTGATTTGACTCAATCTAGTGGTGGATTTGTGTGAAAATGATTCTTCATTTTCCCAGAACCACTCTTTCTTGAGTCCTGGAATATGCTCATGCCAACCGGGAAGAAAAACTACCTTAATTGCATTTGTTTTTCATCATGTGCAGCAGTAAAAGACCTTGGTGTGATTATCGATTTCATTTTTTTTTATTTTAAGCTCATGTAGATAATATGGATAGGATAGCCTTTTTCATTTCAGAAATATTGTCAGGAAAAGAAATATATTGTCACTACACAATGCAGAAAAACTAGTTCATACTTTGTCACCTCTATGTTGAATTATTGTAGTGCTGTACAGCTTGTTCATTGTTAACAAGCTTCAGTTAGTTCAGTATTTAGCAGCAAGAGTCTTCAATAGACTCAGAAGATATGAGCACATCAACCCGATCTTATTTTTATCTTAGTAAAAATTTCGGTGAAATTTCGCAGTGAAACCTGAGTGAACTGTTAGTGTTTTATGATCTGCCACGCATACTTAATTCAATAATCCAGTTAATGTTTGGTACTCAGACACAGTCTCAGTGTTTAAGTCAATGGTGTCATTATTCCAAGCCTTGTGTAAATAGATTTGTCAGAAGTAAAGGTCCAGATCTGGGGACTCTTTTTGCAGTGTACAATAGTGTACAATCCTATCCCATTTTGTATTACAAAGTGCAAATCAATAACCAAGAAACATGAACATGAACTATGAATATGAGGCAAAAAATACAAATGATGGTAATACTGCGGCACACACAGACACTACATCAAGTAAAAAATAAAAAAAAACACACACACACATCAGAAGCTAAACGAAGAGAGCCTGAAACCTGTAAGTAAAAAAATTGTTAATAAGCTGGGAATTGATGTTCAGTATCTCTGCATGATGTAATTTGCTGGATTTGGGGTACAGAATGACCAAAATGTCAGCCGCAATTTTTTTTCTGACACTGCTATAGATAGTCTATACAGTTGCTCAGAACTTACAGTTGTACATTGGGTCCAACAGGTCGTGTGGTTTGAATAAATTCATCTTGCAAAATGAAAGTTCGTCGTATAAAAGGCTGAAAATAGAAGCACAGGGTTGTTTAAAGTAAAGTCGAGAAATATATACAGTACAGAACTATATACAGTACAGTATATACTATATAACTTCAAAGCAGTAAATCATAATTAATTAAAAAAAAGTCAATAATTGGTGTGGCAACACTTAAAATATAGTTTCAGAAACAATTTGTTCAGTTTTATAAGGAAATTAGCTTTATAGGTTTTAATTGAACATGCATCTTCCTTCTGAGGACTTTGCCACACCTGCTTCTTTTTTCATGCATGCAAAACCCAGGAGCCTCCTTTTTTCTTTTCCTTTATCTTTCTGATATTTTTCTTTCTTGTCTTTAACATAACAATATCAAATTAAATGTTTTGCTGGAATACTAACGGTTGGAAATCAGAAGTGTTTTTTGTACTGACTTCATAATGAAGCATAGAACTTTTGCTTAACACTGTACATATGTATTTAAAAACCAAAAAACATAAAAATGGATTCATATGATTAATTATACAATATGTTCATCACCCATTCTCAGCACGGTCTTACCGTGAATGCAAGGGTGGCAGGGTCATTTATGGGGCTCCTGCAGTATGGACACTGGGGTCTTACTCGAATTGCCTGTCTTAAACATGACTGACAAAACCTGTAAAGAGAGAGATGACATACAATTGTATCTTTGATAAACACATGCAGTGGAATTTCCCCTGGAGGAAAAATACTTTCACTTTGTAGCTGACAAGAACTGCTGCTATGTGCATAGCATTCTTTTTGTGATCACTGTGATCATGATCATGTGTTTAAAAAAAAAAGTTTAACATTTTATACTATAGCCACATTCATTAGAAAGAAACCTCTTTAAGTGTCTTAAATATGTCTGTTCAAACTTCCTGTAGACTGTATGTATGTACACATACTTAAACACTTATGTAAATAAAAACAAAACCAAATATTTAAATATACTGACTAAACTGAATGATAACGAAACTGAACTGAACTGAAAGTGGTACGTTTTGTTCTTATGGGTACGATACCATTCACAGGCATATGTACAGTATATTGGTTAACTTAATGTTGTAGGATACAACACAAGAAGTGTTTGTATTTGTCATGTACTCATTACAGCAAATGTTCACTTCTCCTGACACGTCATATCTTTCATGCAAACAGTCAAAAAGTGAATAACCAACTATATATATAGTTGCAATGCATATATAGGAAAGGAGTATATAATATCCTTTGTGTACATGTACTCCATACATACAAAAGATTGCAAGATACAGCAAAATGTCATTCAATATTCATTTATTTTACTCACACTTTTCTACAGCATGGAACCGGCAGTGAAGGATTCTGTAAAGTGCCTTTACACACAGGGCAGTCGTCATCTGTGGATTCATCCATAGTCTTTAGTTCCTAGTCTCTAACTCAAAAACTCAAAAAGTCAGCTCAGATCAGTGTGGTTTTTACACACATGCTATGAACGTCACTTTCTGGAACAAATAGTTCAACTTCCTTATACAAATCAACTACGTGCTAGCTTTGCTACAGGGTGTGTCTTTGCTCATGGTAAACAAGCTGTCCTGAATAGGCAGAAAAAAAAGGTCAAAATAATAAAAATGGAGCTTATTTATATATATATATATATATATATATTGTAGATGAATAAACAAAACACACTTCATGTTTTAAACGACTAAAGTATTAAAGTAAAACCGAGTGATTCCTGTAATGGTACTTTGCCAGAGGCCAGAGTGGATTATACTGTATGAGGTAAAAGGGGGAAATCCACTTCATGCAGCTGAGGAGTTCTCGACAGTGCACAGATGTTTCTGATCATTAAGGGCTTTGGATTTTAAAAGTGAAACCTTAGATTTATCAAACCTTAATATAAAAAAACATCTAAATGAAATCTGACAGGGATAACACACTCTGACTTTCTTTCTTGGTAAGAATTCTACATGCCTGGCTTCAAGGTTATGCTCCTGCCAGGAAATAACCCAGATGACTGAATTTATTCCTGTCTTGGTTAATGAGTTCTCATGGTGTTTTACAGGTTGTTCAGATAAGGACAAGCTTTATGGTGAGAGCTGATAGAAATTCCAATCACTCTCCATATATGGTGTTGTTTAGAGTAAATCAAAAATCATATGCAGAAGTGGATCTGAATTAAGAAATATTTTTGTTTAATTTTTATTGTAGTACAAATGGTTTAGATTATTTATATCTGACACGCTTGTTTTTCAACAGCACAGTGGCATAGTGTTTAGTACTGTTGCCTTGCACTTCCAGGGTCAGGGTTTGATTCTGGGTACTGGTCTGTGTACAGGGTGTTTGCATGTTCTCCCTGTGCTTGGTGGGTCTCCTCCGGGTTCTCCGGTTTCCTCTGACAATCCAAAACAGGCAGATTCCAGGGTGTCAACAATGTACCGCCTCGTGCCCAATGTCTTCTGGGATAGGCTTCAGGCCCCCAGTGACTTTGTATACAGGATAGAGGTATATACGGTGGGTGAGTTAGGTTTGTTTTTCACCCATCCATGCGGTTTCAATTTCACAACCCTGAAACACCACTAGATGGCGATACTTGGCTTTCATGGCTTTCAAGACTGATGAAAAGAAAGGAAGGAAGGACGGAAGGGCAGCAAAAGCAAGGACAAAGAAAGAAAAATAAAGGAAGCAATGAAGGATAAAAAAGAAAGAAGAAATACAATTATTATTATTATTATTATTATTATTAAGAAGAGGAAGAGTAGGAAATGCAATGCTGTTTATCTGCTGTTGACCTATCTAATCATCCAAATATCCAGAAATATTATTTTGCTTTTCTTCAATAAATGAATGTGTGTCTACTATGTGTGCATTCAGCAGTGGTGATCCTACATACAATACATTTTCAGTTCTTTGTATCCACCTGACCGTCACACCCACATGTGATCATTGAACATCCACTTCCAGATTCAGTGCCTCTTTGCTGTTATAATAAGCTCCACTCTTCTTAGAAGGATTTCCACTATTTTTGCTAATGCTAATGTCAGGATTTATGATCATTCAGTCACAAGAGACTTAGGGAGCTCAGGCGTTCTGAGGTGCATTAAAGTGTTCCAATTCATCCTTAAGCTGTTCAGTGGGGTGGAGGTCAGAGCTCTGTGTAGGACACTCGAGTTATTACACACTATTCTTGCAAAAACCTGTCCTCGTGGATTTAGCTTGGGGAGCTGGGGGGCTGTCATGCTGGAACAGGTATGAGTCATTTAGTTCCAGTGACAATTATATAATTGTGTGCTTTTGACTTTGTGGTTACAGGTCAGGTAAGGAACACATATGTGATGATCGGGTGTCAACATACTTTTGGCCAAATAATTAGGTTGTTATATATTGACCCGAGATAAACATTCCAATACAGTCCATGATAATAATCAGTGGAGATATATCTGTTTCTGTGGCAGTTACTTAAGGGGTCAGGTTTCCATGCACACACTTTATATAGTCTGGTTACAGTATATGGCTTCAATATAATTGTTTTTCTGTTGTTGTTGTTCTTTGTAATCTTACACATTTCCCCCTAACCCCCCACCCCACACACACACACATTAATACTGAAAGACTTTCAGCGTGTACATAAAATTTTACAGTTATTACAGTGTATTACAGTCAAATAACAGATACATGTTATTTAAATATATTTTAATTTAATAACATGTTATTCATTTATAATTTATAATGCATTTTTCCTGTGTACAAGGTCATGGAGGGCATACAGCCTACCCTAGGAAATTTAAGGCACGAGGCGTGGTACACCTTGGACAGGGTGCCAATCAATCGCAGGGCTCATACATACACACAGGCTCATTTACACACACTATGGGCAAATTAGGATTACTCAGTGTCAAATTGGAATCTTCGACATCTTAAAATAATGATTACATTTTATTTGTGACTAGCATGAGTACCCGTCATTGACGAGTTAAGAGTTTGTAGAGAGTTAAAAGGTTAAAGTTAAGAATAAGCTGATCAGCTTTAATGTAATCAGTGATATTATTATTTCAGGTTGAATCCCACATGTATGTCTGTCTGTTTTTTTTCTGTACAGCAAAACTCTCCGCCTAACTTATTAATACAAAGAAATCTAGGGTAAATATAAGGTTGAGTATTTTACACCTAGCACATAACTGCTCATAGCTTTACTCAACATTTTGATTTCATTCATGGCGCAGGTTTAAACTCAGGCAAATACCGAAGGACTGCCAAAGTGTCATTAAAACATCCGTCCGTCCAATTTAGCGTGATGCTTTGACAAAATCAAGCTAGACAGACAGACATACAGACAGATATTTTAGGAGACTGGTTTCGGGTCCTCCAATATATGAAACGTAAAGCTATCATTAACAACGAGCAATTTCTGACCAATGTACAAAACGTTTCTTTTATTTATAAGAGATAGGATTTTTAGCATGACTTTTATTATGAATAAAAGCAACACTCTTGGTTAAATCCCAAACACTCATTTATTCCGCACTATCTAGGGTGCGTAGTAACAGGTTCTCCACCCAATGTGGAACACTGAGTATTGAACCTCACTGCATTTGAAACGCGGCCTGTTTTGTATGGTCGCCTGACACCCGCAGTGCTCTCTGGGAATTAAACTGATTAGGAGTCGACTGAGGGCTCGGATACAACATGGCTGCCGCTGTGGACTGTCAGCAGTAAGAGGAGCTGTTTTTAAACTCGTTTGAATACGGTGTAAGGCAGAGGACAGACCCTGCGCTCTTCCTTTTGGGTGCCGCCATGGCTCGGTGCGCTCAGTCCGTGCAGGAGTTCATCCAGGACTCGTTCGTGCCCATGGTGGCAGTGCTGTGCAGCGACGACGCCGAGAGACTGACCCGCAAAAACAGCCTGAGTTTTCCTGAGCTCCTGCGGCCTTTCTGCCGGCTGACCTCGGAAGGTACGAACCGACACGAGACATCTTCTCGTGTTTATTTTTGTTAAAGGGTCAGATGCGTTTTATGGGGTTGTTGTTTTTTTTTCAACGCGTAAACACAAGCATACACCCCAGGCTGTCTCCGCAGCAGTGTGACAGGAACCGGACGGCGGCTCAGTCCCAAATCGCGCTCTCATCTACTAGTTAGTATGTCACTATATAGCGCAGGATCACTCTCTCCCGCCCGCTGAGTAGCCCACCAGGGTGATGTGTACTACTCGGTTTGGGAAACAACCCAGCCCTGAGCGGCCCTCTTTCTTTCTGTTTCTTTATTTCTTTTCAGTGTGACACCTGACCGGTTACCCGAGCAGCTTGGAGATATCGGATATCCTTGGCTAACTACCTCTTCTCTAGTTCACGTTCTAAACTTTTCGGACTTAACTAGGCCGGAATGTTAGCTTGTATGTACTCGCCTTGTTAAGTATGGCTAAGCTAACTGCTAATCAGCTGGCTCCACCCTCTGTAGCTAATACACAGACTAGTTAACAGCAAGTGGGCGTGACCTAAACAGGAAGTTGTTTTTGTTAGAATGTTTTTGTTAGATGTCTATGACATTAATCTTTGTTTTTCAGGTATTTCCTAGGCAAGATAATACACATCTTTGGTGGCAGTAGTTTATTACTATTGCTTATGACTTTTTCTGTATAATTAGTGTATTGCTGTTTCTAGATATCTATTTTACCTGTGTTACTTTTACTTTTGCTATTCTTTTTTTATTTTATTTAAGAAAACGATTGGCGTAACATTTCTATATGAATCAGGATGATGGTGCGTCGTCATCAGGTGCCATGATTGCTAGAGACAGGATACCTAGGTGTATCCTGTCTGTGTATTATTACGATACCTAGGTGGCGATTTGATCCATATTGCGATTTTACAAGTATCACAGTTTTGAAAATATCCCTGATAATTTGTTTAAATTCTTCGTTGGAGGCACTGTGGGCTCGCAACTCCAGGGTCAAGGGTCCTGGCATAGGCTCCAGGCTTCCTGTTACTGTATACAAGATAAACCACATAGAATGCTGTGCTACCTGCCGATGTATGAATAGTTTAGAGCGCACCACCTGTAGGATTATAGAGGAACTGCAACATTTTACCACCTCAAATGCAAACAAAATACTGTACCAATTTTGTAAATTCAGTGCCAGTCAAAAGTTTGAATAAAAGTTTGGATTTATATTCATTCATCCTAGAACTATACTGAAGATTTCAAAACTATGAAGTAACATATATATATAATTATGTAATTAAGAACCAACAGTCATTTGTTATTTTAAGAGACAAAAATCAGCTCTTCTGGAGAGTGCATTTGAGTAGAGTGCATTTGGAAAACCCATCAAGCAGCATGATGAAACTGGCTCTCATGAAGACAGTCCCAGGAAAGCAAGACAAAAACGTTACAGAGGAAAAGTTCATTTCAAGTTACCAGCCTCAAAAAACACCAAGTTACAGCACTTCAGATTAGAGTAGTTATGAATGCTTTACAGAGCATAAGTATCAGACACATCTTAACATCAGCTGTTCAGAGGAGATTAGTGCATTTTTGGATACCTTCAGTACTGTACTGTGTTCAACACTGTACCCCTCAACAGAGTGTCACAATAAAATATGTAATAGCTATGTTTATTTACAGCACAAAACCTATTTGCTCAGGAGATATAATGGTGACCTGTCCCTGGCTGAGCTAAAAACATCTGTGCAATCGGTTGTCTATTATTAGTTTAGTATCACTAGCCCTGAGTCTTATTTGTGTCTTATTTGTGGGTACTGTAGGTTAACGTCTGGGAAACTCTCACACTAACAACACAAAAGCTACTGTAGGTGGGCATCAGATATCCCTCCCTGCTGGAAGCCTGACTGCGGAGTCGAGTGGGGGAAAAGCTCATCTCTAAATTTGTACAGTTCAAATCGTAAAATCTGTAACGGTCTAAAACACGACAGACTAAATCACAGTTTATGCGTAATTATATAATGTATTACATCACAGATTAGACTTTTTAAAATTATTTTTTTAGGTTTTATGTGAAATTGTTAATAATATAAACTCAGTCTGTGCACTATCAAGGTGAAATGGTTCAGTCTTGACTAAGCCATCAGGTGCCTAGTTTAGGAAAAATGAGGCAAAAGAAGAAATAGAGGAGAGAGAGGGGATATGTTATCAGTGTTTCCCTTTTAAAAAAAATTCAGGCACAGAGGAGGACTGTCATGGTTTTGTGTGCACATTGTAACATTTTTGGTTACTTAGACACGTGGACAAAATTGTTGGTACTCTTCGGTCAATGAAAGAAAAACTCATAATGGTCACAGAAATAACTTTAATCTGACAAAAGTAATAAATAAAAATTCTATGAATGTTGACCAATGAAAGTCAGACATTGCTTTTCAACCATGCTTCAACGGAATTATTTAAAAAAATAAACTCATGGAACAGGCCTGGACAAAAATGATGGTACCACTAGAAAATACTGAAAATAATGTGACCAAAGGGACATGTTAATTCAAGGTGTGTCTACTAATTAGCATCACAGGTGTCTACAATCTTGTAATCAGTCAGTGGGCCTATATATAGGGCTCCAGGTAGTCACTGTGTTGTTTGGTGACATGGTGTGTATCACACTCAACATGGACCAGAGGAAGCGAAGGAAAGAGTTGTCTCTGGAGATTCGAAAGAAAATTATAGACAAGCATGTTAAAGGTAAAGGCTATAAGACCATCTCCAAGCAGCTAGATGTTCCTGTGACTACAGTTGCACATATTATTCAGAAATTTAAGATCCATGGGACTGTAGCCAACCTCCCTGGACGTGGCCGCACGAGGAAAATTCATGACAAATCAAAGAGACGGATAATCTCAATGGTAACAAAAGAGCCCAGAAAGACTTCTAAAGAGATCCAGGGTGAACTTCATGCTCAAGGAACATCAGTGTCAGATCGCACCATCCGTCGTTGTTTGAGCCAAAGTGGACTACATGGGAGATGACCAAGGAGGACACCATTGTTGAAAACAAATCATAAAAAAGCCAGACTGGAATATGCCAAACTACATGTTGACAAGCCACACAGCTTCAAAGCCACAAAGCTTCATAGGGAGAATGTCCTATGGACAGATGAGACAAAAATGAAACTTTTTGCCAAGGCAAATCAGCTCTATGTTCACAGACGGAAAAATGAAGCATATCAAGAAAAGAACACTGTCCCTACAGTGAAACATGGAGGAGGCTCTGTTATGTTCTGGGGCTGCTTTGCTGCATCTGGCACAGGGTGTCTTCAATCTGTGCAGGGTACAATGAAATCTCCAGACTATAAAGGGATACTAGAGAGGAATGTGCTGGCCAGTGTCAGAAAGCTGTGTCTCAGTCGCAGGTCATGGGTCTTGCAACAGGACAATGACCCAAAACACACAGCTAAAAACACCCAAGAATGGCTAAGAGGAAAACATTGGACTATTCTAAAGTGGCCTTCTATGAGCCCTGACCTCAATCCTATTGAGCATCTTTGGAAAGAGCTGAAACATGCTGTCTGGAAAAGGCACCCTTCAAACCGGAAACAACTGGAGCAGCTTGCTCATGAGGAGTGGGTCAAAATACCTGCAGAGAGGTGCAGAAGTCTCATTGACAGTTACAGGAATCGTTTGATTGCAGTGATTGCCTCAAAAGGTTGTGCAACAAACTATTAAGTTAGGGTACCATCATTTTTGTCCAGGCCTGTTCCATGAGTTCATTTTTTTAAATAATTCAGTTGAACCATGGTTGAAAAGCAATGTCTGACTTTCATCGGTTAACATTCATAGAATTCTTATTTATTAGGACTTTGTCAGATTAAAGTTATTTCTGTGACCATTGTGAGTTTTTCTTTCGTTGACCGAAGGGTACCAACAATTTTGTCCACATGTGTATTTTATTTTTTTATGAAACACATAAATGTAACTTGATTGGTAGTTATGGGGCAGTGTCAATGTAACGATGGATTTATTGAACACAAATTACAGTCAAAGCTACCAATTACTTCACAATCAAAGAAGTTAGAACAAAATTTTCTGTAAGAAAAATAGCTTTAAAAGAAAGATTTCATCACAAGGAAGTCAGATCTCATCACACAGGCCCACAAATAATGTGATCTGCCAAATATTAACGAAAGAATGAGACTGATAAGTTCCCCATAACATATCTATTACAACTACTGGTGCACAAAACTGATTATTTTACTACTGTTATAGAAAGGAGGATGTTTTACTGTACTTGAGGTAAAGTGTGTATTGTATCTTCACTTTTTTTTATCAACACACCTATGGTGCAGCACAAGATTTAACCGGACTGATGGCGAGAGACACATTAAATTTAAAGCCCTGCCCACTAAGAACAGTGATGGGGTTCACTTAGCACAAGATGAATCAGTTTGTGCATGCTTTCTCTCAAAAAATTATATCTGGAGTTTTGTATTTGATTTGCAGGTGTCATGAAGCAGCTATCAATGTGAAGTATCTCATTAATCACTCTTCATGTTAATGAAGAGCTGTAATTAAAACCTGTTTTCTTCAGTTTACTGTTCACCAAAAAATGGTAGAGGCACCTGAGACTCCCAAACGCAAATTATTTTTTTTCTTTCTCCTTTTGCTTCTTTTTGTTTCCCTTTTTAGATTTTTTTTGGACGGAATTAGATTACAAACAATGGCCTGTCGTGTTGGGTATGCAATGGGTACTGGGTATGCAGCTATGTTATCTGCTGCAAATATCTGAATAAAACATTAGAGCAAAGTTGAGGCAGAAGCGTCATGTTTTTTTCCATCTTCTTCTCTCTTTTTTTTTCAGCAGGGAACTGAATGGAAGTTTACCATAACTCTTCTTGTTACGCCATAAATGTCAGACCCACCACTGACCACAACAACATTTATTAGATTGAATTGAATCCAATTTATTTTTAAAGCCCATTTAAAAGCTGAGGATGGCCAGAGTGCTCTTTTAAAAAAAATTTGAAAGACGTACAAGGTCAAATAAAACCATCAAATAAATAAATACAGTTAAAAACAAACTGCCTCATAAATGTATAACTTGGTTGAAATATATAATAAAAAATATCAACAATTAAAGACAGTGATACTCTGAAGAGAATAGGCGAGTCTTGAGACAAGATTTAAAGAGTTGAAGACGGTCTTACACTAAGCATGCGAGGGATCCCAGTCAAGGAAAAAACCCTTGAGATGGCAGTAGGAAGAAACTTTGAGAGGAACCAGATTCAACGGGGAATCCATTCTTGTTTGGGTGATATCAAATAGCAGGGATTGATTTGCAGACATACTGAGTGTTTGGAGGCTGGAAGAGAGGTGATTAAGTTAATATGGAGTCCACTTTCGTTATTGGAAACCCGGATACTGTTTGTAGGAATTTCAGTTTTGAACTATTAGTGACTGCAGTCACAAGCTGTCAGAGAACAGCTGCCTGCAGCAGCTGAGAAGACCATCTTCATGGACAAGTGGAACTCTCCCAGTCACCACACGCATCCCAAGCAGGACACACAGGGACCTCTGTGAGATCTCCAACCAGATGCAGGGCACCAGGATGTGTCTGACCCTTCCAGAGGGTAGAGGAGGTCTGCCTCACTGGCAGCTCATGAGCGCCATGTTTAGCGTGACAGAGAGTGACAGAATATTTGTTTGGGTATTGTCACAATCACATGTATAAGGTGAAAGTATATTTTGTGTGAAGTGGCTCTCCATAAGACTAGGTGATTATAAAACCAACATGCGTGAAAGTTTAATGTGTGGATTTAGTACTGCCATTCTGAGGCAGAGTGGTCTCTATTTCTATGGCACAATTCTGGTCCCATTTTCACCTACCATCACCACCGGTGCTATTTATCACTCCGTCTCTGCTCAATAACAAGTTGTCTCTCCTATCTTCTCATGTACATCTTTAAAGAGTCTGTTAGACTTCAAGATTATAATCACAAAGTTCTTTATCTTGTAACAGTTTCTTTTATGAGCAGCACTCTCAAACAACAACTTGTCATTTTGACCTAGCTAACCACAAGCTATACCCGTCACTTACTCTCACTGGAATATGTCACATGCCGAAATAATTTCTCTACATTTTTATATGCTGCTGTTTTTTTCAAACAATGGTGGGGATTTGCATAATTCTATTTGCAGTGGAACCATAATTCAGTGTTTACAGTTTTCTTTGACTGAGACTAAAAAAAAAACTAAAATCTGTTTGAGCGTGACAGTGCCTCTGCGGATAAAGAGAGCTCTCTGATATACAAACAAGCTAGCCATTTCGAATCTGTGGAAAAAAGGAAAATCGATCAGAGCCAGTGCACAAGCATTGCCTAGCCTAGCCAGAACAGCAATTATGAACGTTCTTTATTAGTTAGAAACCAGTGGTGGACTAACAGCCAGACATCGACCAGGTCATCCGAGGAAGGTCAAATAGAAATTCACAAAGAAATACAGCTCTGGGACCGAGATTAATATTTTAGCAAAGTGATTGAAAGACCCAATTGAGGAGATGTAAAGGATCTGTTCAGGATCCAAAAAACATGATGGTGGTAATGTCATAGCTTGGGCTTGCATGGCTGCTCTTGGAACAAACTGATAAACCTTTATTAATAATTTAACTCATGGTGGCAGCAGAATCCATTCTGAATTCTACAGAAACATTGTGTGCCAGTTTACAGAGAAAACTCTAATTCTCTAAATCTAATTATCTAACTCTAAATCTAATTATCTAACACCTTGATAACAGAATTAAGCACTTCATCAGAGGAAAAGAGTGGCCTGGCCAAGTCTTATCAGCAGACCTTAACATTTATAGAAATTTTTTTTCACTTCCTAAAAAGGAGAAACTGTGATGCAAGCCAGGAAAAGAAGAAGAACAGTTTGGTGCTTACAGACTATATATGTTTAGTTTTTGTTTGTACATGCACACTGGCGACACATATGGTTGACTAAAAATGGCCAAAATTAGAATTTTTCCATTAAAGTTAATTAAGGGCGTTTTCACATTAGAGCTTCGGGAATCATTTCCAAGAACAATTGACCCCAAAGTTTGGTTCATTTTGATAAGTGAGAACACAATCGTTCCGTGCTCAGGAACCAAGCTGGAGTCTGTTTTAAAAGGTGGTCTTGAGAACGATGCAGCATACCCCGGAACGGATCGAATCAGATCTGAAAACCCGTAGAACCCGAGGACTAAATAGATTGCTGTTTAGATGCGACATCATTAGTGCCGTCCATCTCTTCTGAAATCCCAGTGTGCACGTAGCATACGCCAATCTCATTCTCTGACTACATAGCTATCGCAGATAAAGTAGGAAGCCACGTGAGGGCATTGGTCTTGATATTTTTTTTCAAAATATAAATAACAGTAGGCGTAGCGAAAAGTTCTCTTCCTTGTTCTCTTCTCATGTTTAATGGCGGCCTCACAAACCAAGGAGGGGCATACTGCCAGCTGCTGTATCGGAGAGTGTAAATGTTAGAGATTGGGGGAGGGGAGGATTGATTAAATTATAAATCGCGATTCTTTTGTGTGGCAATTCACATATCGCCATACTGACTCCAAAATCTTTTTTTTTTTTTCTTTCTTTTTTTAAAAACCTGTTACGTTTCTTATAGAGATAAACCAGTCCATCAGTGACTGGAATTGGATTGTTTTCAGTATGATTTAGCCATGAACAGTAATTGGCCAATCAGCCTCAGATATAAACAATTCTGTACCGAGCGCAGAAGCTTCTAAGTGGTGCATCAGAAATGCATAATTATGCTGTCAAATGATCAAATGGCAAATTGTGCCATGTTCTAAGCTGTTTAACACATCAAGCTGTGAAAATCTGGAAGTGAAAGTTGAAGTTCTGATCTGCAGCCCTATGTTCATCATGGTCTTGCCATTCCAATACTTTTGGAGGGGACAGTACCTCTGTTTTCTGTTCACCATAAAAATATAACAGCGGGGCATGTTCTAAACTGACGACTTAAGTTGTATTCATGCATTGTAGGGGACTTTCGTCTCTGTGTGTCTGTCTGTCTGTGTGTGTCTGTCTGTCTGTGTGTGTCTGTCTGTCTGTGTGTGTCTGTCTGTCTGTGTGTGTCTGTCTGTCTGTGTGTGTCTGTCTGTCTGTGTGTGTCTGTCTGTCTGTCTATACGTTGTGTCTGTCTGGTGTGCTGTCTGTGTGGATCTGTCTGTTGTGTCTGCTGTTGTCTGTCGTGTCTGTACTAGTGTCTGCTGTTGTTGTCTTGTCTCTTGTACGTGTCTGTCGTGGTGTGTGTGTCTGTCTGTCGTGTGTGTGTTCTTTCTGTTGTCTGTGTGTGTCTGTCTGTCTGTCTGTGGTCTGTTTGTCTGTGTGTGTTGTACTGTCTGTCTGTGTGTGTACTCTCTGGTTGTCTGTCTGTCTGTGTGTGTGTGTCTGTCGTGTGTGTGTGTCTGTCGTCTGTGTGTGTCTGTCGTCTGTGTGTGTCTGTCGTCTGTGTGTGTCTGTCGTCTGTGTGTGTCTGTCGTCTGTGTGTGTCTGTCGTCTGTGTGTGTCTGTCGTCTGTGTGTGTCTGTCGTCTGTGTGTGTCTGTCGTCTGTGTGTGTCTGTCGTCTGTGTGTGTGTGTCGTCTGTGTGTGTGTGTCGTCTGTGTGTGTGTGTCGTCTGTGTGTGTGTCGTCTGTCTGTGTGTCGTCTGTCTGTGTGTCGTCTGTCTGTCTGTGTGTGTCTGTCTGTCTGTCTGTGTGTGTGTCGTCTGTGTGTGTGTCGTCTGTGTGTGTCGTCTGTGTGTGTCGTCTGTGTGTGTGTCTGTCTTGTTCTTGCTGTGTCTGTCGTCTGTGTGTGTGTCTGTTGTGTGGTGTGTGTGTCTGTGGTGGTGTCTGTGTGTGTGTGTCTGTCTGTGTGTGTGTGTCTGTCTGTGTGTGTGTGTCTGTCTGTGTGTGTGTGTCTGTCTGTGTGTGTCTGTCGTCTGTGTGTGTGTCTGTCGTCTGTGTGTGTGTGTCTGTCGTCTGTGTGTGTGTGTCTGTCGTCTGTGTGTGTCTGTCTGTGTGTGTGTGTCTGTCGTCTGTGTGTGTGTGTCTGTCGTCTGTGTGTGTGTGTCTGTCGTGTGTGTGTCTGTCGTCTGTGTGTGTGTGTCTGTCGTCTGTGTGTGTGTGTCTGTCGTCTGTGTGTCTGTCGTCTGTGTGTGTCTGTCGTCTGTGTGTGTCTGTCGTCTGTGTGTGTGTCTGTCGTCTGTGTGTGTCTGTCGTCTGTGTGTGTCTGTCGTCTGTGTGTGTCTGTCGTCTGTGTGTGTCTGTCGTCTGTGTGTGTCTGTCGTCTGTGTGTGTCTGTCGTCTGTGTGTGTCTGTCGTCTGTGTGTGTCTGTCGTCTGTGTGTGTCTGTCGTCTGTGTGTGTCTGTCGTCTGTGTGTGTGTGTCGTCTGTGTGTGTGTGTCGTCTGTGTGTGTGTGTCTGTCTGTCTGTGTGTGTGTCGTCTGTGTGTGTGTCGTCTGTCTGTGTGTCTGTTGTGTGTGTCTGTCTGTGTGTGTGTCTGTCTGTGTGTGTGTCTGTCTGTCTGTGTGTGTGTCTGTCTGTCTGTCTGTCTGTGTGTGTGTCTGTCTGTCTGTGTGTGTGTGTCTGTCTGTCTGTGTGTGTGTGTGTGTCTGTCTGTGTGTGTCTGTCTGTCTGTCTGTGTGTGTCTGTCTGTCTGTCTGTGTGTGTCTGTCTGTCTGTCTGTGTGTGTCCGTCTGTCTGTCTGTCTGTGTGTGTCCGTCTGTCTGTGTGTGTCTGTGTGTGTCTGTCTGTGTGTGTGTGTCTGTCTGTCTGTCTGTGTGTGTCTGTCTGTCTGTCTGTGTGTGTCTGTCTGTCTGTCTGTGTGTGTCTGACTGTCTGTGTGTGTCTGTGGCAAACTATATTTAGATTTATGTAGGAATAGTTTCAACAGTTGATGGAAGGGAAAACAACCTACGTGTGTGTGTGTGCTTTTGACTGAATGATACATGGTTAACAATTTGCCCATTAGTCATGATAAACATAATTCTTTCTTTTAGTGCTAGGAATGTTTACTACTGTCTGTAAGTTGCAGAGATGGGGAAACATAAATTAGATACGTGATTCTTTTGTGTGCCAAACCATGTATTGCCACCCTGACTATAAAAGTTCATTTTAAATATATATGCGATTGAGGTATAAAAAAAAAAATTCTGCTGGTTCCCATCTATACAAATTTTTCATTTTAACTTAAGTCTCACTGTTTTGCTATGTTGCCAACCTGCAGGTCACCTGCGTGACCCCAATAACCAGATTCTGGTGGTAAAGGGGCTGAGGATCAGTGTGACAGGAGTGAACACTCGGCCAGCGCACCCCACCGAGCTGCATCGACTCCTGAGCCAGGCTGTGTCAGCCTGTCAGCCTCCAGATGGACCCGCTGCTAATGTCATCACCGCTGGAGACTACGACCTCAACATCAGCGGTAAGTCACTCAGGGAGAAAGACGGAGATATAAGATATGGGATGTGTGTGAGGGAAAGAGAAAGAGCAAAGTGAGGGAATGGGGAAACAGGAAAAAGATGAGAAGAGATGCGTTGAAGAGAAAATCTCTGAAAGTAGGAGTGAAGCAATGAAGGAGGTTGAGCGAGACATTAGAAGACATGATAGAAACAAAGATAGACAGAAATTAATATTTGAGGGAATAAGAAAATGTAAAACGAGCAGGAGAGATTTCTAGGGAAGATGTAGAGAAAGAGGAGGGAAAAGGAATGAAAAAAGACAGGGAGAAATTTTATGTAGAGAGAGAGATGGGAAAAGTGATAGTGGGGAGCAAATAATATGAAAATATATGGCGAGATGAAAACAAAGCAGTAGGTAATGGAAAATATGGGGCAAGCTAGATGGACAGGGATACATGTCAAATTAGTGACATGAGATTAGATGGCGCAAAGGGGATAAAGAAAGGCAGGGAAAATGGGTATTGATAAGGAAAAAAGAGCAATAGATTGGGAAGAAAGTGTGGGGAGTAGGGAAGAGAGGCGCACACAGAGATGAAATTAGAGAGGGAAAGCAATGGTTCTATAGAGATGGATGGAGAGAGAAGGACAGAAAGAGATGAGTATGTTTGAAAGAGCCCTGGATAGGCAGAAAAATGGTATGTCTAAAGAAAAAGAGCGAGAACAAGGAAATTGAGAAATGGGAACAGAGGTAAAGAGAGAAGGAAAAATGATGGAGTGAAGCAGAGAAAAGGACAGAGTGAGCTGGTTAGGGAAAAGTGGGAGAAACCAAAGAAAAGGAGGAAATGAGGCCAGGACTGGAAACAGAGCCTTTTAGAGGAGAGAAGAGTATGCTGTCGTCTTTAATCATGACATGAAACTGAACTGAAATTCAGTACTTTTTGTCTAACATCTAGGATATATATCTTTTTTTGTTTGTTTGTTTTTATGTGAGGTTGTCAGACAAAGTTAATCGACAAGAATATGAGTTTACTGGTTTCCCCACCTTGGGTCTGGTCTTTGTGTTTAAACAAGTTTAGTAAGTTTTTTTTTTTTCTTTTTTACCCAGAGAGGGCAGCAGATCTCTTAAAGGCAGAGTCTGTTCCTGATCTGACTGTTATTGCTTTCCTCTCTCCATCATTTTATTTTACACAATTATGCCATTCTAGATAAATATAATTAATAAAACACACACAGGTATGTAATAACACATGTATGTGTGTTGAGATAAAACTGTCACAATTAAGTCTTTTTTTGTGTGATGATAACGGATTCCGATGTGGCGTGTTCCCAAAACTTCACTCGTCTCTACACATTTCAGCCTCCACATTCTCCAGTGCCCCAGCGCACCTCCAGCCCCTGAATAACATCAGAGGAATGTCACAAAGTATTTAAAAAGGTTAAGAATTGCGCAGGGATTTCGATTTTAGATATTCTGACATTTTCTTGACTTTAACTGTGAGGATGTCCATGAAATCTGAAAAACTTAATGTCCGAACATTAAAAAAAACAATGAATCTAATTTTTGCAAATCTGAACTGTACCACATCCAGAAGTGGTTGTATTCTTGTGTCTCAGTCTGAATGCTCTACCCACTCAGGTCAGGTTTCAACCTGTCCGTTACATCACTCCCGATGTGATAAGTAAGTTTAAGTCCACACAATCATGTGGTATGGACATGTCTTCACTGTGAAAACATGTTTAAAAGAAAGAGCAGGAATATGATGGAAGAAATGAAGATGGATATAGAAATGAACATTTTGTAGTAAGTTATTCTCTTTTCGAGGTCATAGAGCAAGAGGGAATGCACAGAAACATGATGGTATTTGAGGAAATATTGTGCTGCAAGTGACCCTCCGGCAGTGGACATGGGTTAACATTGTGTCGGATTTAGGCTGCCAAGCTGAACAGAGACAAATTCCATGTGATAACAGAATGAACATTAGGGACGGGGATCACTCGATACAGTATTATCACGAAGCTCTGATGCCGATTGGATTTGTATTGCAATTTTATAAAAAAAAAAAAAAAATCCAGATTCAAACTTTAAATGCAAACATATGTAAATAAAAATTATTTACAACAAATTAATTTTGAGTGTGGTGATACATTAATTGCTACACAAACGAATTGCAATATTTCGTAAATTTATTATTTTTTGCACCTAGTAGACAGTCTTTTCTAAAGATCAGGTTTGTAAAACGAATAAGATTTGCCTGGGTCTGAACGTTCGTGCGCATCATATCGTCCAAAGTTTGTGCACATCTGGCTGTAAAACTTCCTTCTTTTGATGTACGTCCTATCCCAGATTTAGTCCCAATTGCAGTTATAATGAGCCCCACTTTTCTGAGAAGACTTTCTAGATTTTGGAGCGTGCCTCTGGGGATTTGTGTTCATTCACCTACAAGAGCATTAGTGCATTTGTATTAGAAAACAAAGACTGAAACCCCAGGCACAGAATCTGCCTGTTCCAGGTGCCCACGCTAGTCATTCAAGGCTTCCTTGAAATGTGATAGTCAGTAGTTTAAGACGCACTAAATAATCTGGATTTATGAAAACCTTTTCTTCATATTTTCTAAATGCTTTTACACTTTGTTTTGAAGAGGTGTGTATTCAGAGTGCTTTAACCCAACCGTCTGCCCCTTTCTCCCACCCTTAGACCGCTCGGTCAAAGCTAGCGTTCCCTGGTACTCTGACTGGAGAGAAACATTCACCCACCTCAGCTCCACCAAATACTACACAGGTACTTGCTACAGTCTGCGCTGGGGAGAAAAGAGGCAGTCACATTTATTAGTTGTAATCTCCCACTTCCTCATCTCTTCCCCTTTCTTTCTATAGTAGATCTATAGCTAATTCTGTTTTTTTCCCTAGTTCTGTCTCTTCTCACCTATCAAGGTGTTGGTGACAAATTTAGTATGTAATGTATATATTTATGCATTGTGTATAGAGAGAGTGAGGCAAATGACTCATTATGTGACTGAAACACACCATATGGTTATTGGTTTAAAATAGTAACACCTTCAATAGTCTCAAATGATAACCTGCGGTCAAAGTTTGGTTGCTGCGAAAGACGCATTTTTTTTCCTTTGAACCTACAGTATGAGTCACTTCACTCGCTCTCAAAGAGTTTCCATTCCCTGGCTTTTTTTTCTTCCTATAGATGTCTAGGTGCTTTAGACCCTGCTGCTGTCCTTCAAAATGTTTGTTCATCACAGGCAGAACACATCTGACAACTCTCTTTGTGTCGGTAGCAATTTGTAATTTCTACCGGACATTTTTACAAACTAGGGAAAGCCAAATGCCGTTAATTTCCACTCAATAGGCTGATTCCCCTCAATTTTATTATATCACCAAAGACCCCCCCCCCCAACCAGTGAATCAGATGTGTTCAAAATGTGATCGAATGTCTTCCTGTGTAATTGCTCACTCTTTGGTTGGTCCTTTTTTTTTTCTTTTTTTGGTAAAGTGATTATTGTTGTGTTGCAATCACTTGTTTAATCTGTATCTTGATTCTTCTACTTTGTTTTTTTCTTAATGATTATCTCGCTCATTGTGACTGATTCATTTGGAAAGGTTTCATCTAATGCCACTGAACCTCCAGTGAGCCAATGGCATAACAGTGCCAGCTGATGCCAACAGACCTCTTAGCAGAGCTCATTTAATCAGTCCCACTCTTTTATTTATTCTTTTTTTTTCATGTGGGTTTCTTTCAATAAAATAAAATTTTGTTATTGACTGACTGAATTAAATCTAAAGAGGTGCAGACCTTTTTATTGTAACGGCTTGTGTCTTCTGATTTCTTTCTCCTTCCTCGAAGAGCTAAGTTCTGTATTGATTTTGTTCCTCGTTCCTCCTTCTGTAATGATTCTTTCTCCGCTTCACTTCTGCCCTTCTGTACAGAGAACATTGAATGTGTGTATCTGGTGTATGTGTATTCTAGCAACAACACCATGGTTTGAAGCGTACAGGGAGAGCTTCCTACAGTCCATGCCTGCTTCGGATCACGAGTTCCTCAATCACTATGTGGCCTGTATCCTTTTTTTTAGTCTCTTTCTCTCTGTCCTCATTTTCTATTGTTATTCTTTCTTGTTTCACTCCTCTTTTTCTCAGTCTACTCAGTTCTGCATTAATCTGTGCATTGTCACTGTTTCTTTGAAATATCTGTACAGCCAAGCTTATCACACTTTATCATGGTCAATGTCTTGATTCTGACCTCTAGTCATATGTGGCAAAATATCAGCCAGTGCTTTTCATGACATTAAGCATTAATATAGTCAGCAAGATAATTTTTTTATTTTTTTATTTTTTATATCTGTCGCTTCTTTTCTAATTCACATTCTCAGGTTCTTCAGGTTTTCAGGTTCTAGGTTTTATTTGTACAATGAATGAGAAATTTTTTGGTGATTATGGGTAGGCAAAGCTCAAGGTGGGAATATGCAGACCTCTGAAACAAGTTGAACAGAAGTTTATATGATATTGTTAGACATTTTAAGAAACACAAAAAACAAACAGAATTCATTCACAGCATTTTGTCAGAAAGAGCAGGAATATGATGGAAGAAATACAAGTCCAATCATTTACATTTACGGCAATTTTGCAAATACCTACTTGGTGGTGCTGGCCTTTGAACCTGACATCTTCCAACCTGTAGTGCAGTGATGGGTATTCTGGTAGTGAGTAATTTCTCTTTGTCACACTTTTTTTTTTTTTTTTTGCTCATAACGTTTTTTTTTTTCTTGCTCATAACGCTCTCAGAGAACAACACTATCCGCCGTTTGCATGACCTTACAGGCGCACATGATCGACTAGCGCCATCCCAGACAGTTCCCACTTTCTGTTCCCCATCCTACAGTTTAAACTTGTCTGTTTTTCCTTTTTCTATACAACCAGGTTTAAAATCTGCTACATGGCATTAGTGAAAGGATTTTGATTTTTAAAAATTGCATCCATTGTTTGAAATGAATGAATGGTCACACAAAAATACAATGTGTTTTAACCGACCACGATTGGTGCAAGCAAAGAAGCATCAATGTGAGCATGCCTGCCATTTCGGAGGTCAGACGTGTCCACATTAGGAAGAAGTCACTTTTAATTATAAATGTGAACCGTCATGACTTGCAAGTCTGATCTGACCAGAAAAACAAGGAATTCACAATGCGGCTTGTAATGTGAATGTAGTTTACCATTTTCTCTTTTTGGTATGCTGACTCACTTTTTCTCACTCTGTCCATCATTTAAGTTTTTTTCCCTACTCTTTCTTTGTTCTGCTTCTCGGTGCTGTTTGTATTCCTTGACCCCAGTGTGTATAGGTATGTTGGTTGTGTCATCTCATGAACCCACTCCCACTGAGCAGTTTCAGAAGCTGTCTCAGGAGCAGCACAGGATCCAGCACAGTGGAGAGTACACCTATCCCAAATGGTTCATCCCCAACACCCTTAAATACTATGTCCTGCTTCATGACATCAGTGATGGAGACGAAAAAAGGTTTGACTCTCAAACACCAGTCTAGCTAAATGTTTATTCATTGTTTGGGACCTGGGGCATTCTTCTCAAAGATCTTTTTGGGGAAACTTTCAAAATGAGCCATTTATGAAGATAGAGATGGATGGATAGATATAGATGGATAGATATAGATGGATAGATATAGATGGATAGATATAGATGGATAGATAGATAGATATAGATATATAGATGGATATAGATTTTTTTTTTTTTTATTAATGTCTGTCCTTTTTTTTGTTGTTGCTTCCTTTCTTTAAATACTATTTAGAAGACTCAAATGGAGGAACTTTATTTTTATTTCTTTGATATACAACACTCAAATTGTTGAATCTGATTGGTCAGAAGCTATGGATAAATCTGATATAGCACCAATGCTCAGACTATTTTTTTGGTAGTAACAGAAACTATGTTTACTATGTTTAATGCAGTCAATCTGTTACGTTGGTGTTTCTACATCAACCGCTCATAAACAGGGAGCTGTATCCTCAGATATAGATATATTATTATTATTATTATTATTATTATAAAGTCATATTGTTTGGTTAAACAAAGTAAAATTTTTCATCATTCTATCACAGTCTATCCCATTGATTGATATTCCTCAGTTAACGATCATGTATATGACGGCATTTGACATTTTCCTCTCCTTTGCTGTTACTCCCTCCTCCTCTCAATCCCATCATTCTCTCTCTCTCTCTCTCTCTCTCTCTAGGGCTGACTCCATATATGAGGACATGAAGCAGAGGTACGGTACTCAGTGCTGTTACTTATTAAAGATCAACTCCAGAACAGGTGCTGCGGGGCCAGATGAGCAAATGCCAGACCCCTGGAGTCAGTACCTACAGAAGAACCACATTTACAGCTCTGTGAGTCTAACAGCAACTTGTTTTTGTTGTTGGCACTAAATCCTTAGGGTTGAATTAGTGTTCCTGTGCTTTTCTATCTTGCCTATCTAAATACATACAAAAACAAATAAATAAATAAACATTGCACTCCAAGACCACCTTTAGCTTTGATTATGGTGCTCAGAGTGGTTTTAAATTCATGTGAAAATGATTACTCATGCTCCTAGAACCACACTTTGACAATTTAATTCCTGAATATACCTGTTCATCATGGAAGGAAAAACTTAATTTTATGGCCACTTAACAATGCTGAGCCAAGACCTGACTAACTGTAGCAACCCCAGATCATTACACTGCCTCCAGAGGCTTGTACTGTGGCCACTACGCATGATGGGGTACATTTGCTTCATGTGCTTTCCTTTCTTACACTGATGCCTCCATCGCTCTGGAACAGGGTTAGTCTGGTCTCATCAGACTACATGATCTTTTTCCATTTCCAAAAGTATAATCTTTTTTTTTTTTTTTTTTGATTAGTCTTACTAGCAATTGGTTTTCTTATGGCCACATAGCTGTTTAGTTCTTAACTAATTGTATGTATATGGAAATGCTCTTACTTTCACTATTAAACATAGCTATGTCAGTTTTTCCATGCATCTTTACTAAAAGTTTATTTGATATCCATTTCTTTTCTGACCACTTGCTTAAAGTTTAATAATGTGTTGAATGGTTCTAAACTCAAATCCAGTCATTTCAGTTTCACTGTTTTCAGTGCTTGATAAAGGCCAATAATTTGACCCTTTTGAACTTTTTTTTTTTTTTTTTTGGCTGTGCAGTGTATCTGCCACACAAGCAGCATTTGATTACGTACAGTTAAACCTTGGATTGTGAGCATAATTCATTCCAAAAGCTTGCTTGTATATCAAAATACTCGTATATCATAGGAATACTCGTATATCATAGGAATACTCATATATAATGGAAACTTTGGTTTGTTCCACAACCCAAAAATAGTCATGTGAAGTAATTAATACAAAATAT
This sequence comes from Clarias magur, assembly GCA_013621035.1. NCBI lineage: Eukaryota > Metazoa > Chordata > Actinopteri > Siluriformes > Clariidae > Clarias > Clarias magur. The sequence continues at coordinate 303,456 of QNUK01000135.1, read as the reverse complement.
AAAGTAAAAATTTAACAAATTAACACACACACACACACACACACACACTACCGGAATCACTCCTCTAAACAGATTTATCTTCAGCACTGCTACAGCCTTTTTAACTTCTTTTTTCTTCACGGGGGCTGTTGTTGCACAACAGTTACCGAAGAACAGTCAGTGCACTTGAACACAATTTTTTATTTTAAATTAACGGGTGCTTGCACGTATCACAATGTTGTAGTAAACAGTACACGCGCACATAGATGTTGACTGTACGAATGACGCACGAAGCATGGTATACGATTACCACCCCCATCTCAGTGCAAGAGCGAATTGGCGAAGAACCATTGGCCCAGTTGTGATCATGTGATGCTCGGCAGACGAAGAACATTTGTACTCCAGTACTCGTATATCAAGACCTTGCTCATTTAACAAGTTTTAAACAAAATTTTGCTTAAAAAAATTTTTTGGATCAAGGTTCCACTATACAATTAACAAGAATGTGAAACTGAATTTTTTTTTTTTTTTTACATGAAATTGACTTTTAGTGAAAGATTAAGGGTTATTGGTGCACTCCATAAGTACAGTATTACAACAAATATGGCACTTTTACAACTTCACAACAATAAAAGATCTTGGGATGTTAAAGACACGACAGAAGGTCCTAGTCAAGATGCAGTGTTTAGCCTGACCGTATCGCTCAGACCTTCACATTATCATAGAGACAAAGGCACAGCCTGGCCTTGAGATTAGCATTCACATTTACCTTGGGACCCTACCCAGTGGTCAGGAAGTCCATAAAGACAAAAGGTTAATGTCTCAGACACCTGGATTACCAGACTTGATGTCCTTAGAATGTCATAATCTTTACCTCAAAATGTAAAACCCAATGTACATAACCTTTTAGGTTATATACTATTTTGTTGGAGCCTAGATTTAACATTTTATAAATTTCTAACAAGACCGGATAACGCCAAGGTAGAAAGTTTTCTCAGTACACCAGAACCATGATCGGACTGGCTGCTTCATGTCTGAAACGCTGGCCTCCCAGGAACTCCTGTTTTTCTGTTGGCTTAATTTTGGTATCCTGTGTGTACATGATGTAGGAGCAGTATGAGGAAGCTGTGGTGAATAATGTCGGGGAGAATAACATTAACTCAGAAGTGGATGGACTTGACAGTACAGGTGATTTAACACCAGTGATTTAACACCAGTGATTTAACACCAGTGCTGGTTCTTCAATATTCCTTTGATGTCCTCCTTATCTTTATAGTTGCAGTCACAAATTCCCATCCCCTGAAACTGGACCAGACAGCTGACCCAGGTTATCCATGCAATTCTCGCGAAGCTGTGAACAGTATAGACATGGAACTATCGAGGTCACAGAAACAGACCCCTACAACATCTCAGGCTCACGGCGCCTGCCTGACCCTCAATGATCATGACCGCATTCGACAGTTCATCCAGGAGTTCACCTTCAGAGGATTACTGCCACACATTGAGAAAAACATCCGGCAGCTCAATGATCAGGTATTCTGTATTTTACACTCCTCCTATACTTACCATTAAAATTAATCATTATAGGAATGATGAGAAAAAATATTAGTACTGATTAATACATGTTGTCAAACATTAGTCTTACAACTTTGTCAAGCAAAGAAATATCCTTTTGACAATTCTTACCCTTATTTCATTCATCTCTCCAGTTGGTGTCAAGAAAAGGGTTAAGTAGATCTCTGTTCTCAGCTACGAAGAAATGGTTTGGAAGCAGCAAGGTTCCAGAGAAGAGCATTGCTGAACTGAAAAATACCACAGGACTGCTGTGAGTGTGCAGATATTACACATTCTCTTGTTTTTAAGGAGCACTCATCTAACCGCTTGACCTTTTATGTCCTCAGATACCCCCCAGAAGCCCCTGAGCTGCAAATTAGAAAGATGGCTGACCTGTGCTTTCTGGTTCAGCACTATGAGCTGGCTTACAACTGCTATCACACTGCCAAGAAGGACTTCCTTTCTGACCAGGCTATGCTTTATGCTGCTGGGTCACTGGTTAGACACACACACAAACAAACACATTCAAGATTGATAGTAGTTAGCTCTGATGTTGTAATAAACCTTTTGTGTTTGTATGTGTGGGGTGTGTTTGTAGGAGATGGCTGCTGTATCTGCATTTCTGCAGAATGGAGCCCCTAGGCCATACCCTGCCCACTACATGGAGACAGCCATCCAGACATATCGAGATGTCTGCAAGTATGAAATGCATACCTCTTGTTTTATGTATTTTTTTATTGTGCATGTGTGCTCTCTGAAACCATCTGAGCAGTCTGTTTAGAAGCAGGCTATTGCCTTATGTCGTTCATCCTTTTCTTCAGTTCAGTTTTATTTATATAGCACTTTGAACATGATTAATTAACAATTAAAAAAAGCATTTTAGAGTTTTCTATAGAAATAACTTTATAGTTTCTCTTTAGCTTTATACTTTGTCTCTGTGTCTTACAGAAACATGGTTCTGGCTGAGCGCTGTGCTCTGTTGAGTGCTGAGGTGCTGAAAAGTCAGGGGAAATACTCTGAAGCTGCAGCTCTCCTCATCAAGATGACCAGTGAGGTGAGTGGTTTATTTAAAAAACAAATTTAAAAACTGTCGAGGTATAGGTCTGTGCGTATTTGTTAATGAATGAATTGGATCCATATGGAATGTAATGAATTAAGGGAAAGCGCAAGACATTAATTGGATTTTTCGTGGTTTAATCAGAATGCTTTTAATGATGCCGTTTCTTGCATTTCTAATGTCTTGTCTGCAATAGGACTCTGATCTGCGGAGTGCACTCTTATTGGAGCAGGCAGCTCACTGCTTTATTAATATGCGCAGCCCTATGGTGAGGAAATTTGCCTTCCACATGATCCTGTCAGGCCATCGTTACAGCAAAGCTGGACAGGTGAGACCGAGCCTTCTGTTCTCAGTAGCTCATAGCTGAAAGTTCAGTTGATTAATTGATAAACAAATTCTCCAACACTTGAAACCTTGAAAAGCTTGAAAGTATTAGTGCACATAATAGTCTAAAATACAGATATGTTATTTTTACAAGGTATGTTAGGAATTGATGCATGTAATTAGGAAACAAGTCTGTTCTCTTGACCTCCATGTCAGTGCAAAAGGATATGAGCACTGATTTTTATATCCTTCTTTATTGACATGGCTTTTTAATCTGATTCCATTTTATTCATGTAAAGTACTATGCAAAGGTCTTAGACACTGTTTTTTTTGTTGTTGTTTTGGTACATACTTTATGCATTTTATGACTTCATTATTAAGTCAGTACAAAAAAAGCACATTTCTGATTTCCAAACATTAGTATTCCAGCAAAAAAAATTAAGGAAATAAAATAAGCAGAAAAATATCTGTAGGCTAAAAAAAGAAAGCAGCATATTATGGGGGGAAAAACACTTCAGACAAAGAAAACGTTGGGGTTTTGCATGCATGAAAAAAGAAGCAGGCGCAACACTGTCCTCAAAAGGACATTGCCTGATTTAGCAAGATTATTTTACAGCAGTTATTTCCATGTACCGAAGACTTTTGCATGGTACTGTATGAAAAGCTGTATACGCACATAGATTCTACCTAATTTTCAGAAATTCATAATTTCTCACCTCATACATGTTACTCTTGCTCTCTTTGAGTTACAGAGGAGACATGCATTGCGGTGTTATTGCCAGGCAATGCAGGTGTATAAGGGAAAGGGCTGGACTCTTGCTGAAGATCACATCAACTTCACCATCGGCCGGCAATCCTTCACTCTGCGCCAGCCCGAGAACGCCATATCTGCCTTCCGGCATATTCTCATCGGTGACAGCAAGCAGTCCGCCACACAGCAGAGCGCCTTCCTCAGGGAATACCTTTATGTGTACAGGGTAAGAGGGTGATGTCTGTTACATACCAGAAGAATGACAGAATGTGGGTAATAGCATTGTGATTTAGAAATGTATCAGTGCTGCGGCTTGGAGAAAATCTGGGATTTACTATATAGGAAAAGCAAAATCAATTAAGTCTTAAGGAGAATTTTAATTTGGCCTGAATGTACTTAGCAGTACACTACACAGTGTGAATTGTGTTGGCTGATGTTGGATCATCTTTATAGCGGCTGAATGCAGATTATGAAATCAGTGGTAAAGTTAAACTCTCCGACAGCATAAAACAGTTCTGAAAGGAATCCGACAGCTATTTCAGGGTCATGCATGAAGGGAATTTTCTCACTGGGCGGTGTGAGAGATCAAATTGAATATATATTTTAATAGGTTTGAAGTAGGTACAGTATTTTTTCGATTTTAAGAATGATTGCAGTAACCTCAAGATTATACTTGTTCAACAATAGAGGTGCAAGTTTACCAGAAAATGTTACTTATTTGTGTAGCTCATATGGTTTTAGATATTTTATTGCCTGTTGTAAGCCTGTTTATGCAGAGCAGCTGTATTAGGATAGTACAGATTCCTTACTGAAGGTTGTGTAATATTATATGCATCTTTTAGGCTCCTTGTGTGGAATATTTTGTTGAAAGTATAATCAAGACAAAGCTAATGAGATGCTGATGATTAATACAGCACTTAAATATAATTTATCATGATATATACTGCATGGCCAGAAGAAGGAGATTTTAAATTATTGGAACAGTAAAGAACTGTTCAAAATATTATTAGGACCTGAAACGACTTTACCATCAACTTTATGAGAGAAATGTGGGTAGAAAAAAAATTATCATGAATGGAAATCACTTGGATGCTAAGTAAACATGCATGATAAAATAAATAAATAAATAACTTGACATAATAAACCATAGGTATGTGTAATGCATTTCCATACACACAGTATGATGAGGCTGCAGAGGGTTGGAAATAAACAGCTCTGTGGCCATAAGAATACGACTCGTTAATGAGTCTAATCAGAAAAAAAGGCTTAATTTTGTTAGGGATCATAATGATGTAAACTTTGGAACAATGGAAAAAAATTATGTGGTCTGATGAATCCAGAGTGATGTGTCTTGGAAAGAAGGGGGGATGTGCATAAAGCAATGAGTCAATCATGAACACTGCTCATTGTGCAAGCCTCTGTATGTAGTGTTATGATCTGGGGTTGCTTCAGTTGGCCAGGTCTAGACTCTGTAGTATGTGGCAATAAAATTAAGTCAGGTGACTACCTGGATGTTCTGAATGACTCTGGACTTTTTTTGTTCCCTGATGAAACAGGAGTATTCCAGGATTTAAATTATTAAGGAATAATTTTTCACACATGAATTGGCCACCACACCATGCAGTTTAATCAAAGCTAAGATTGGTGCAATCTTAGAGTTTGGTGAGCTGGGTTTATAGATTCCACAAGTGAAAAGGATTCTGGATTTTAAATTTAGGGACAAGAATATTTTGAAGAAAGAATGAAAAGTGTAAATTTAATTATTGTTTTGCAAATACTGTCTATTTGACGCAGAAATTTTTTATTTGTTTGTATAATTGAAGCCATCCTCTACTTTCAGAGTGCAAGTCAGCCGTCCAATGAGAGCTCTCTGCCTCAACTGCCTCTGCCCTGCTTACTCTGTACCCAGACACGCGTGTTCTTTGGACATGAACCCAGACTTGCAGAGGGTAATGCATGCACATATATTCTAGCTCTTTTTTGCTCATGCACATATGAACACTTAGGCGGTCAAATTCATGCAGATTGCTTGGAGAATTCTCACCTGCAGTCAGCATTTTACCTCGGTGCACTTTCCAAAAGAGCTCAGCTTGGTCACAGACCCTGAGAGTGGAGAACATGGGTAGAGCTCTTTCGAAAGCTAAGATATGGGGAAGGCCTTTGATACCTTAATATTGAAGTGCTATAAATATTTAAAGTATTAAACATCAAAAGTATTTTTGTTACACATTAAGGAGGGGTCTTTTACCCGAGTCAAATATCATTTAAAAGTTGGGTTTTGTGTCACCTGACTGCAGAATCACTGTTGGCACAGAATCCTAAACAGTTTATGGGAACTTGACCAAACCTTCACAAACTTTATGATGAAGCATAAATTTGCACTTGCTACAGTTTTCCTTTTCAAATCAAGTGACTGTTTAAAACTCATAAGTGAAGCTTAAGAGTGAGATTGCAGGTATTTGTGCTCGTGACATCTGTAGGGGAAAAGCAAGCAGCTACCCACGTGTGGCTGGATCAGGAATATGACCGGGAGCAGTCACAGCTGTGGGCGGAGTTGGAAGAGCAAGTTGTGGCTGTGGTCAACAGGGGCAGCGTGCCCATCAGCTTCCAGCCGACGCAGTACTGCCTCAGCAGCCACACCGATAATCTGCGACACCCCCTCACTGTCGTGGAAGGTATGACTCTTCTCATACCTCATAGCACCAGTGAGAGTTTTAATGTTTGTTTCACAACATTCCTCACATCCTACAGCATAATTTCCAGCTTTATTAAACATGAACAAAGACGGTTACAGATGTATTTAGGTCCCAGCATTATTTGTAAAGTCTATATTTCTTTCTTACTTAGGTTTGTATACAAAGAGGTTGCTAAGGATTTCTGTAATCAGGCTGGATTATTCATGTTTTGTGTACATTTTTATTTCTTCAACCTTTGGAAACAATAGTTTGTCATGTTCTAGTCGCTCATTTATATAAATAAAAAAAGGCATTGATGGGTATACTGTGGAAGTGGAATGACCCAAGCAACCTTTTTAAGCATTTAGTTTTCACAAGTGCTGCATCTGTGCAAATCCATAGTATATATCACACTGAGAACTTGATCCATTATGTTGTGCAGAGCCCATTATCGTTGAGGTGGTGTTCAGAAACCCTCTAAAGGTTCCACTGACTTTGTCGGAACTGTCTCTACTGTGGAAGTTCACACCGAAGGACTTTTCTGGGCCTCAAGGAGGCACAGCGGGTGAAACCATTTCTAATGAAAAGGAGGCAACAACAAGCAAAGTAAGTTAAAGATCTATAATCGAAAGTTGTGATTAGTCTTTGTTCTGTACTTCCTGTGTTTAATGTTGTTTATTTATTTATTGCAGGTTACAGCACTTAATGACCTTATCAGTACTGAAGTCATTCCAGAGTTCACGATGAGTCCTGAAGAAACCAAAGTGGTAAAGAGTATTATTCCTACTTTTTTCTTTTACATAGTTTCTTTTCATTTTTCCTTTGTTTGTTTAGTGGATTAGTTTAAATGTCTTTTTTTTCTGGGTTTTTCCCCACATCAGGCTCGGCTGAAGTTGCTTCCTCATAAAACAGGAGAGCTGCATGTACTCGGTGTGGTCTATAACCTGAGCACTGGTGAGGAGGACAGCATGCCTGGGGAAGGTATCGAACTCGAACACTCCAAAGTACACTCATCCTCACATTCAGCAGTTATGACCTTTTTGTGCATCCTGGCATGCATGCTTGAATTTTCCTTCCTTCACTTGTGCTTCAGTGTTTGTGTTTTGGTGTCTGTAGCTTTAAAATAACTGGCCTTAAACGCCTGAGAAAGTACATATGTCTAGCCATTCAGGATGCTGGGACCAAAATGTCAATTTCTGGGACCTTATCAAGCATTTCCCCCCATTTTCAGGATTTCCCACATGCATAGTAGGCGGAGTTGAGCATAGCTAGGCTGGAGGAGGATCTCTTGGTATATGAGGTCACAATAGGGGGAAAAAAACCCTGGTCAATGCAAAAAAAAAAGGGAAAAGGGCCAAACAGCATTTTTTTTCTTTCATGTTTTTCTTACAGGAAGACAAATCTGTATGACTAAAATATAAATTTTGTATAAGAGGTCTCTTTAAAATTTGCCATATATTTCTTTTGATTCTGGGTGATTAGATGAATTTCTGTTCTGTGGAAGTGTAGTTATGTGACGCATAATTCTTTCACATTACGTTTTTATTTTGTATTATGGCACACATGCAGTGTCAGCTCCAAACCATAGAACTTATATTCTTAAAATAATGTTTTATTTTTTTATTTTACCCTGCTTTGTTGAGTTACTCTGACATATGAATTTCAATGAATATCTGTTTCAGTGCATTGTTGTTTCTCTCCTGTGCTCAGCAGCCAGTCGTTTGATGTGTGTCCGAGGGAGGCAGGATCTGGAAATCCAGGGCCCGAGACTGAACCTGACCAAAGAGGAGAAGACCTCTGTCCAACACGGATCAGACCGTCGGCTTGAACCTATCATCACTCCTCCAATGCCTCTGCTGGAGGTGTGTGTGTGTGTGTGTGTGTGTGTGTGTGTGTGTGTGTGTGTGTGTGTGGCACAGCAGCAGCCTTTAATCCCTTACAGCTTTAGTCTTGTTTGCAGCCTTAAGCCACATTCACCCTGCAGTTTCCAGGCAGCTATTATTGGAGTTCTTATTGAACTTTTTTCTCCATTGTTTCATCCCAGGTGTTTTTCATTAACTTCCCCACCGGGTTGCTGTGCGGCGAGATCAGAAAAGCATGGGTAGAGTTTGTCAACGTGAGTGGCGTTCCCCTCACTGGCCTGCGGGTGGTGTCCACCCATCCAGAGTTCTTCACCTTCGGAAGTGCGACCTCTGACCTCACACCAGTAACCCCCACTGCTGCTGAACACTGCTCCGCCTACAAGACAATGGTCACGTCTCAGTCTGTGGCTGCAGTGACACTGGTGTCTCCTTCGTCGTTTGGCGTGACTGGGGATGATCGGTCGAAAGTAGCTGAGATTCCCTTAACAGGGGGAGTTCTGGGTCCGGGTGAGGCACTGCAGATTCCACTGTGGCTTAGAGGACCTGATCGAGAGGGTGTCCACGAGATCCACTTCCTGTTTTATTATGAGAGTGTGGAGAAAAATGCAAAACTCAGGTACCCACAAGTCTTTTTAATGAATTTAATTTAAGGAAAAAATGAAAATGGCTTCTGAAGAGATCGAAATCTCTTTAATCTGTCTCTCACATTTCTCTTCCTCATTCGCAGTCACCGGGTGCTGCGGCACACGTCCTTCATCTGCGCGAGTCGTTCCCTGAGTGCAAGAGTGACGGCGTGTCGCAGTAACACACTGCCAGGAAAAGTCAGGAGAGAGGAAAACGAGGAGGAGCGCTGCGGGAGCATGCTGGTGTTTGTGGACGTGGAAAATATCAACACTGTATGCACCTTCCAACAGCCACTTTTTACTTTTCAAGCTTCCCTTTTCATTTTAAAATTACATCACAGTTTTGATTTGAACATCCAATCACCAAAAATGTACACATCCACAAACGTCACATATTATATGCAAGATGCTAAACACCACCATGTGTCTTACATACAGAGTGAAGCCGGTGTGCGCGAGTTCCACATAGTGCAGGTGTCCAGCAGCAGCAGACAGTGGAGGCTACACAAGTGCATCAATCCTGCTGGAGATAAAGGTCTGCGTCATGTACAAGCCTTTTCTTTTATTGCTAGGTCTGTCTTGCACTTTGACGTGCCATATTGTGGGTCATACTGTAGTTTTCAAACAGTGAAATATGTCAAATAAATAAATAAATAAATAAAAAATGTGGAGAGTAACATATTTTATATTATTTTTTGTGCAAGATTTAAAACTTGAGCAGATTGGTTTGAATCTGAACTGCTTAATTTTTTTTAAGTGACAAATCCAATCTTAAATGAATTCAGAGAAAAAACTAATTTCCCCTCAGGCTTTCCTTTAAACAAATGGACGTGCAACAATTATTAAAACTCCTGCATGTAATACTTTGTACAACCTACCTTTAACAATTGAACAGTCTTCTCTTAAGCATTGTATAAGATTGTAGAATACATAAAACCCACCTTTAGTGCGTATTGTCAGAAACCTTCATTATTGTTTTAACAGACTCTAGAACACAGTTCCAGACAAAGTTGTAGTGGAAGTTAGTAGCATAGTAACTACAGGTGCTTCAGGGACACATTATTATTTCTGAGAACACTTCACCCCTAAGTCTGGTTCATTTTGATCAGTGAGAATACAAGTGGTCCAGGACCAAGATTTAACATGTTCTTGTTATTTACCATCAGTGATCATTAGGTGTCATCATCCTCCCTGTATGTGGGGACAAAATTAATTTGGATCCTCTTCCACACGAGTTTGTAATAGTCCCAGCTAATGTCCATGTTTTTATTTTACTGTAACAGTTACTGTAAAATGGGGATTGCAGATGAATAGGTATTTTTTCATAACCATTTCCTGACTTACAAAGATCAACTCACTTCTCATTTATTTTGTTCGTGTTTGCATTTCTTTCCCATTTTGATAGACAACTAAGGCGAATTTGTAGTCCATGTCACCACACGTTTATTCCCCAGTTGTTCAGGAAGTCATGGATAACAGCTCGAAGGTCCCTATACACTCTGGCCGACTGAGAAATCTTGCTTCCGGGGTTGTCAGTAATTGTGACTGAAAGTACTTTTTGTTGAAAATACTTGCAGAAAAATAATCAAATTAGACTAAAAAGTAAATTTTTCATTAACGCTTCTTGAATACCCAATGCACGCTGCCTAAATTATCTTGCCATGTGCTTTGCTAAGTGGCTAGTTAGCTAAATCACACATATTAGATCTTTCATGCCTATATTTATACTAAGCTGAGTCAGGATAGCGTCATCGGTCAAGTGTTCTGCCAGGAGTGCAAATAGCAAATTCTTATTTGCTTACTTCAGCTCACATCTGTTTACTTTAGAGGGCATGACACATGACATGGTGCGTGTTCTATGCATATTCTACGGTGCAAATCTAAAAAGCATGTTCAACCATACATGAGAGAAATTTTACATATATAAAGTGTAAAAAAACATCATGAATTAAATGAAAGCAGACTGTGATCCATTGTACCCAAGACAAAGTCTGGATGTTGCTGAAGTGTACTGTTATATACAAAATGGATCGCCTAAGGTTTAAAAACTCTTCTCAAGTCTGCCGGTGGTACAGTATTTCTTATGGGATATTAGGGGCTATTGCTCAAGAGTTTAGTCCTTTTATTATTGCTTTAGACTTGTTTTAACAACAGGAATCATGTACAGAGCATTGTCAGTTTCCTAAAGAGAAACAAGGAGAAAATGATTACTTCTGCATTTCACGTTGCTCTGAAATGGCCTTGCAAATGTTTCTTTCACCACAACAGACAATGAACTAGCAGTAATCATTGACAAAAGTGTCTGTGCTTCATTTTTTAAGTGTATGAAAAAGACCTGCTTGTGTTGTGCATTTAAAATGCTCTGAGATCTGTAATCCAATGAGTTTAAAGCTCTTGATGATTTCTAGTAAAAACAAAAATCAGGAATTGGTGGGAATTAATTTATATTGCAGGGAGAGATTTCATTTTAAGGTTTAGGTGGCTGAATTAGTCTTTTTTTTTTTTTTTTTGTACCCATGACCATCTTATACAACATGCAATACAATCAATATTTGGTTTAGAAACCTAATGGAGAATATTAAGCCAAGTGTGGGTTTTTAAAACTTTTGAACTTTTATTAAACAAGCCTGTGGCCTTGAGATATTAAACATCATACATCTTTGTACACAAGTATTTCTGCTTTTGTTTTATCTGGAATGTAAGTGAAGGTTTTTGGAAAAATGAGATTGTCCACTTCAATATCTCTTTATGTAATATAATACAAATAAAAGATTTAAAAAAAAAAATCAGAAAATCAAAAAGGCATGAAAGGCAAGTTCTGTGGGAACATTTTTTAAAGAACTTTCTATTTGAGAATTTTATGATTTGATTTCCATTTACAGACTCTAAGCTTGGCAGCAGAGAGAGGGGGAAGCTGTGCTTCAGGGCGACTAGATGCAGAACACAGGAAGGTGAGAGATGCCCACATGCACAGCAATTAACTTTAACGCTGATGAACAGTAATTATGTGATAGCTTAGAGTGTGCAAACCTACTCATTTCACTTTGATATTTAGTACTCATCCCAGTTTCACCTGTGTGACTGTCATCCCAAGTTATCTGTTAATCAATGGTACTAGCTTCAGACAGTGAACATCCAGTTATTTATTTTATTAGGGACACTTGTACATTCATGTCGTTATCTAATCTGCCAATCATGTGGCAGCAGCACATGCATTAGATTTTGCAGATACAGGTGTGTAGTTTGCAAAATCTAAAAAGCATCTTGTGTGCAGAACATAGGTAGGCTGATTGGAGCCCATTTACATTTAGGCATTTTGCAGACTTTTTATGAAAAGGTCAGAACAGGCTTCTTTGAGCTGACAGTACGTCTGTAGTTGTTTAAAGAAGCAGTTTTTGCAAGCATATTGTGCAGAAAAGCAAAACGGACCAAAGAAAGTTTTTTTTATTTTGTTAGTCCTGAATAACAGTACCATTTATGAGAGTAAAAACTCCCTTTATTTCTCTATGTAGACCCCTGCCACACCAATGCACCTATCCCAGTGTTTTACTAGTGCTTGGATGATCGGACTGCCGTCTGAAACACTGGCCTCCCAGGAATACCTTTTAATCGTTCCTTTTAAAAGTTGTGTGGAAATGGCTTGGAGGGGGTCAGGACTGTACAAGGGACGTGGCAATAAAACCCAGCTGAGTTCCTGTAATGTGCAAGTGGTGTTGGTGAATGACACGCTTCTAACAGGCAGAGGCATCTTTTCTGGAATATAGCGACAAGTTACCTGTCAGTTTTCAGGGATCAGGCGATACATTCGCTGAATGTTCACAGAAACGTCTGCAGTGGGTTCTGAGACACCTCCGTTAGGATCGTAATTTACAAACGTGCGGCCTTCTTTAAAACATTTGCACCCTTTTATGTTTTGTACAATGTACCATCTCATCAGTGTACAAAACTTAAATTCAAATGTCCTTACTGTCCTTCAAGTCTTCTCGGAATTAGTTTTACGCCATCATTCACAAGAACTTTTGATAAACTGTTTGTTCATGATTGCACTAAGATGGTTGCACATTATTTCCCTTGAAGCAGATTGACTTGACCAACCCTCACTTTTTTATAAAAAACACTGACCACTCTAATCAAGCTTTTACCACTGAAGTGTTGCTCATTTTAATATTTAACACCATTGAACCCCAGAAACTGTTGCCCATGTCTTGTGAAGAGATGTACCTTAATTAATTTCCTTTTTTATCTCTGTACCTTAGGATTTCCTGTTTTTTTTTTTTTTTTTTTTTTTTTTGCAGTTTGGCATCCAGTAAGGTCTAACACTCTCTTATCTTCCCAGGCTTTTTGCAGTCTAGTCTTGGTTTAAAAAAATACATTAAATGCTTCCTTCACTGATTAGTGACACCCCCACCCCCCACCCTCCCATTCTGCAGTTTATTGTCCTTCAAAGCTAAATTAAATTTTAATACAATCTTTGCACTGTGTATTTCATGATGTGTGCTGCACATTACTCTCCCCTCTCTAACTCGATTTATGTACGCATTGCAGATTTGTTTGCACCAATTATACTGCCTAAAAATATAATTCTTCTGTAGCGTTATCAATGGAAAAGATGGCTAGACAGCTGCTTTTTGAATTATGTGTCGCAAAATTCCACCCACAGACTAATTTGATGTGTCACTCATCTATGTGTAGGTGTATGTGTGTTTTGTGTCAGACTTTGCTTTGGGGCAATTTATTCAGGATTTTTTTTCTTTTTTTCTTTTTTTTTTCCAGCTACCTCATTAGAGAAGTATACATTTGCTGACCTAAACCTTGGCAATGAACAGGTAACTAGTAACTTTCTTTTACTACATCATGCACCTCAAATAATCATAACACAGATCGTTTATTCAGTTTTATTTCACAAAGACTTTCAGTTTTGACTCAAAATCTTTACCTGATTTTCTTAGTCTTGTGCATCAGTATTCTCTCTTTTTTTCTTTTTCATAGATCGTTAGTTCTATGACTCCTTGTGCAGACTTCTTTTTCCGGAGAGGTCCTCCTTCTGAGCCCCGGAAAGGAGGCGTATGTCCAGGTGGATCCACGAACTTGAGGAGGCAGAGCCTCACTCCTGCCAGCAGGACGGATGACGGCATCACGAGTGTCATTCGGAAATGCAGCGAAGTGGAGCTCGACATCATCGTGCTTTGGAAGGTATTTTACTGTTTCATTAACTCAATGAAACTTTATAAATATTTGTTTAATTGTTTGGTAGTATTTGTTTCCATGTACAGGCACTGAGCAATTTATTAGGAACACTTTACTAATACTGGATAGGGCCTTGCTTGGCTTTCGAAAGAGGCTTAGTTATGTTTGGCATGGATTCTGCAAGATGTTTTAAGATTCAAGTCCATGTAAATATGACTCCATCACAATATGACTGCAAATTTTTAGGAGTCTCTTGTTCTACCACACCCCAAAGACTACTAGACTGGAAAGTAGAACAGTTTAGTAGACAATGACAAGAGCATTGAACTCATTGTCATTGTTCAGCAAACGACTTTTGCACAGCGACATGGTGCGTTATCATGTTGCATTATTAAAAAAACAAAAAAAGCATTCCTCAAACCATTACACCACCTCCACCAGCTTGGACTATTAACACGAGTCAGGTTGGATCCACAGATTCATGCTGTTGGTGCCAAATTCTGACCTTACCATATGTATACCGCAGCAAATAACAAATAAACTTTTATCAGACTGGTCTATGTTTTTTCAGTCTTTAACAGTCTTTAATAGAAATGTACTAATATAATTATATACTAATAGTATAATAATAATCTGAGGTCATATTTTTTATCATTAATTAATTTACATATTTAGTGCATTATTTACCCACTATATTACTACTGTACATTCTATTACTTCTAAGCAGATCTATTAAGCAGATAAGTTTCCTGTCTGATTAGGGGTCATTATGAATCTTGCTGTATATATGTTAAAATCATATGTTTCTAATGCCTTGTTCTTCTGTCCTTGCAGGCATATGTTGTGGAGGACAACAAGCAGCTCATTCTAGAGGGACAACTCCATGTTGCTTTGCAAACCATTGGCAAGGAGGCATGCTCACTCACACAGAAAGAGGTATCTTTTTAAGGAAGTAACCATTTTTGCTCACATTGTCATTATCAAATTCATTAAAAGCAATTCCCAATTGCAGTTCGATGTCATGGTGGACGATGTACACACACTAAGTACTTTGTTAGGAACACCTGTATGCTGACTCATTCTTGCAGTTATGTAATCAGTTAATCATGTGGTAGGAGCACAATGCACAAAATCCTGCAGATACAGACCAGCAGCTTTTGTTCGAGTATATTTTTTTAGATAAGGTTCACATTGACCAGCAGTGTATGAAAAGAACAGCATAATTGTTGATGCCAGGTGAGCGTGTTCGAGTATTTTTGTTACTGCTGATTTCCTGTGATTTTCTCACACATTGGTCTCTCTGAGTTTACTCAGAATGAAATGATAGATTCAAAATATTTTATTTGCTATTTACACATATATGTACGCTATGTACACATATAGTGCAGGCAGAACAGGTGCATTAGAATTTTTGTGCAGAAGAGCCAGTGATTAAAAATAAGGAAGATGCACCTTGTTCAAGACAGTGCACCTCGTCATAGTGAAAAGGTCATCTCAATCATGCTGTAAGGAATTTCTAATCATCTTTTTGAGGGGGGGGAATCAAAGGCTTCATTCCGCTCTGAATTTTGGAACTCAAACTACAGCCAGTAAAATATAGTTGTTGTTGTTGTTTTTTTTTTTCATTTAGTTCATACGGTAATATAAAATTATGGTCAGATAATCTGTGTTCCTAATGTCATGATTTTTTTTTTTTTTTTTTTAGGGCGTATTAATATTATTTGGTTTGCATCATTGATGTTCAGGCATGAATACACTACAGGAGAATTTACAGCATCAAGCAAATTGCACATTGGCTTTTATTTAATTTTTGAGTCTTACCTCCTTGCTTTCCTGTTTAACGGTAGATCTTTAATTAAGGATTCAGTCAGCCACTAGCCTTATGGAACAGATTATATTTGGTCCTTTTTTTTTTTTAATACTCCATTGCATAGCAACCCTGGCCATAGACACTCATCAATGAACTTCTTTACATGAGAGTATGTTTTCTTACAGACAAATTCAGGCGTTGCTCACTTGTTTCTCACACACGCACACTCTAAACTGCATTCTGCATTCTAAACTGCATCTCTATGGAAGCATTTGTGACAAAGCAAGATAATTGGTCACACAACTACTTTGAAAGTACACCATGTTAATCTCTCTCTGTGTGGCAGGAAACACAGGAGATGGTGCTGTTAAAGTTCAAGCCTGATCCTCCACCTCCTATCAGCAAACCCTCCCTGGAACAGCTTTCTCATCTCATCAAGACCTGTCTGCACTATCCTGAGTCCTATGACCATCCCTTTCCACAGAAAAGGTCTCGTGCACGCCCACACACACACACACACACACAGTTGAAACTAATTATCTGTACAAAATAACACCTGTGTGTGAAAATAGCCTGTTCATTAAAATGACCAGGAGGTGCTATGAAAGTTGTTGTATATTTATGGCCTCTAACTGAAAAATAAAGATTATATCTTGATAACTGGAGACTAAAAATTAGTTAAAGGTCAATGCTCTTGGCAACTGACCGGTTAATATAGAGATGAATCATTCATAGACTATGTAATAAATAGAGATGCATCACATGCACTTACAGTAGTTTACCGTTTGTTCTTTCTTCCTCTCCTTTACTGTTATTTATGTATAATCGGAGAACCTAAAATAAAAGGGAGAACTGTAAATGCAATAGCTCAAACATGAACATGCTTCAGTACTATAAAGGCTTTAACCAAATCCTCGTTAATTTGTGATTTTCATTGAAAGCTAGCAGAGTGGAAAATGGGCTGATGAAGGATTTGAGATTCTGTAAACCTATCTTAACACAGAGGCCTAATACTAAGATATATTTTAGAAAAGGGCCAAAAGCTAAGCTAAAAAGGAGAAAATAAACAGGAGCTTTTAAAGAACTTTGTGTAATTTGACAAGCAGTTTGATACACAATGGGGGAACAACTAATAGCTTCCTTTTTTCAGTTCCTATACTCACAATGTATATAATTTCCTATGGTTGTATACAGTAGAGATCATTTGGCTAAACAAGTATCTAGCCGAAATGATTCAAATGACCTACGGTGCTGTGAAAAACTTTTTTCCCCTTTCAGATTTTTTTTAATGGTTCACGCGATGATTCAGAACATCAACCAATGTTCTAAATGTTTTCTAATTAAATAAATACAAAATGCAGTTGATTTTAATTTATTAAGGGTCTCCAAATATACCTGGAATGAAGGGTTTTTGTGCATGAACAGTCTGTTTAAGGTCATGCCACAGCATCTCAATCGGATTCAAGTCCGGACTTTTGATTATGCCACTCCAAAACTTTAATTTTTTTATGTATTTATTTACTTTTAACTATTCAAAGGTGGACTAGTCATTGTCTTTTGGATCATTGTCCTGCTGCAAATATCTTTTCACAGCACTGTGGGATTGAACCAAATGGGCTGACCTTTGGTTCCCATGGGCATTAGTTAGTGTAGGGTATACGTGGTCTTGTATAAGTGTAGTCAGTGTAGATCTAAGATAATGTAGGAAAGGGCATGACGTTCACAAGTCTGTAGATTGCAAATGGTAAAGTATAAAATAAATTAAAGGTAGAACATGTATACACAGATTATAGGAAGCACATCTGCATATTTAGATTAAACAATAGGATTCCAGTGAGCTACAGGAAGAATGACCATATAAGGTATAAAGAAGCGCAGCAATGTAAGTGTTTTATGGGCAGATGACTGAGACAATGTCAAAAACCTTATACAACCTTTATATATAGAAAAGTGAACAAACAGTTTTTGTTTCTTCTAATTTTTGTCTTTTTTTTTAATCTGCCTCTATATCTGTCTTCCCTCAGCTTATGCATGGTACCGGTCACTTTGACTCTGTCGAACTGTTCCTTGGCTCAGGTGGAGGTCATCATTGACCTGCGCCAGAAAACAACAAGGTGATCAAGGCTAACTTCCATCTGCGTTTTTTTTAGTTCCTGATTAAGACAAATTACCAGTGCATTGTAGTGTTTTTTTTTTTCTTCTTCTTTTTGAATTTTTCCAGTTGTGCATGTGTATGTTCTAACGGTTTGCCTTTTGTCTTCTTGTTAGCCCCGAGTCCCTAGAGGTGCATGGTGCGTTTACATGGCTGGGGCAAACCCAGTACAAGCTGCAGCTAAGGGCACAGGAGGTGCACCAGGTCTCCCTGAAGGCCTGCTTCTTCCAGGGAGGCGTTTATAATTTGGGAACTCCGCGGGTCTTTGCCAAGCTCGCAGAGTCAGGCACAATGTGTGAAACCAGCCAGCAGAGCGCGATGCCGGCTCTCATCATCATTAACAGCGTGTGAGCCAGTCATCAGTGCCGGTCTGCTGCTGCTCCACCTCAGCTCAGAACCATACAGTGACAATTCTCTTTCAGACTGCGGCAGTTTTCTACTCCTTGTTTTAGAAGAACTCAAAAACTACATTTGGAGGGTCAACAGTATGCAGAGGTTAAACATTAAATGCAGTCCTGCATCTGACATTATTGTAATCTCTGGAGAGATGAAAAAGACCAACATATCTATAGGTGATTTTGTCTTAAACACAAAAATATGGATTTGAAACATAAGATTTTTTCCTTGTTTCCCAAGAATTTTTCTCATATCAGCTTTTTTTTATTTTATGAAGTCAATTTTATTTACCCAAATCAACACTTAAGTCTAAACCTGTATGAGTTTGAGTGTGCGCGTGCATGGGTGTTGCTAAATAAAAGGGTGTCCAGTCTTGCCTCCTGCCAGTGTTTCAGGCACAATGCTTAATTTCTGCAGTAACAAAGACTTTGCTCCATGTGGAATCTTGAAGCTGCATAATTAAATATATAACCTGCTGCAGGACCTGTTTTCTCTGCCTAACAGACCGTGACACATTTCATATTCAGTGAGCAGGCTATACAAGCTTTCAAAGCCAGTGACGTGTGAATGGCATCTGGAAGACCCAACGAGAAAGCCGTGGCACGTGTAGCCCACGGCAGTACTGACACATGCTGTGGAATACTGTGTGCGTGTGTGCGCATGTGTGTGTGTATGGATTGGCTGAACTGGGCTGATTTCACAGGAAATGTCATTTTCTTTCCTTTTCAAATCAGTTATTTTCACCCTCTTTCCACCTGTCTCACCCCTGATTAAACTGTTATTTAATGTATCTATGTGATTGCTTTTCAGATAAAAATGATGTATTATATTTATAACAAATGACTGTAAATAGAATAAAATGTAACCAAATTAACCACAAAGTGTCATTTGGGTGTTTCACTTCATATCGTTGGTGTGTACAAAGATGTATTTGATTATATTAAGCAAGCCATAAAGTACTTTGGAAATTGATTGATAATGTAAATCATCAGTGTTGTAAATGAGGCAGGATTATGCCTCAGTCATCTTGTACCTCCAGGGTCAGAGGTTCAAATCCTGTCTCTGGTCTGTGCATAAGTGAGTTTGCATGCTTTCCCTGTCCTTGATGGGTTTTCTCCAGGTACTCCCAGAGTATATCCCACCTGATGATTTTTTTTTAATATATATTTTTAAGCTGTCCATTTTTTATATACTGTAAGCCTGTGCCTCCTTGTAGCTTCAGATTCTTGTTCCTGGCTGATAGGGTTAGAACCTTTTCTTCTCATGACGGCTGTTTAGTTGATTTCTATAACCTTACACTGAGTTTTTGTCTTTAGACCTGCTACTCATTGGATTTGTTTTGATTTTCACACCGTTTTGTGTAAACTCAATACTGTTGTGTAAAAATTCAAGCAAATCAGGAGTATCCAAAGCCATAAAACAAGCCCATCTGACACAAACATGTCATGCCTCATTTACAGTCCCAGAGTTCACATTTTTCCCCATTCTGATGTTTGTGTGCAATAACTGAAGCTCTGTCTTCACGATTTGGGACATGGGTGTCTCTAATAAAGTGGACAGTGAGTATATTTGAAGACTGCTCCTGAATGAGCATCTACTGCCTTAAAGTCATTTAAATTCTTATCCAGGTTCCTGTGCAGCACCTAGAATTTCATTAATAAATAATTGTGATGCCTTCTGTGTAGCTGAATAGCTGATAATGGTGCACATCACTGTATCCTGGACTCGTTTGGTTAGCAAGGTGTCCTCGCACCTCCAGGGTACACTGTGCTTGTGTGGAGTTTGCTTGTTCTCCCAGTGCTGGGTGAGTCAGTCAAAAGATATGCAGAGTAGGCAAATTTTTTGCAAAAATTTGGCTGAATTTTTGATTTTTTTTAATCCGATCTTTTATTATCTCAATATTTCCAAATTTTTGCGCCATCAACCTACACATGTGGACAAAATTGTTGGTACCCTTCGGTCAATGAAAGAAAAACTCACAATGGTCACATAACTTTAATCTGACAAAAGTAATAATTTTTAAAAATTCTATGAACGTTAACCAATGAAAGTCAGACATTGCCTTTCAACCATGGTTCAACAGAATTATTTTAAAAAATAAACTCATGGAACAGACCTGGACAAAAATGATGGTACCCCTAGAAAATACTGAAAATAATGTAACCAAAGGGACATGTTAATTCAAGGTGTGTCCACTAATTAGCATCACAGGTGTCTACAATCTTGTAATCAGTCAGTGGGCCTATATATAGGGCTCCAGGTAGTCACTGTGTTGTTTGGTGACATGGTATGTACCACACTCAACATGGACCAGAGGAAGCGAAGGAAAGAATTGTCTCAGGAGATTCGAAAGAAAATTATAGACAAGCTTTTCTATAAAGTTATAAGACCAGGTAAAGGCTATAAGGCCTTATAAAGGCTAATATAAGGCCTTATAAAGGCTATAAGACCATTTCCAAGCAGCTAGATGTTCCTGTGACTACAGTTGCACATATTATTCAGAAATTTAAGATCCATGGGACTGTAGCCAACCTCCCTGGACGTGGCCGCACGAGGAAAATTCATGACAAATCAAAAAGATGGATAATCCCAATGGTAACAAAAGAGCCCAGAAAGACTTCTAAAGAGATCCAAGGTCAACTTCATGCTCAAGGAACATCAGTGTCAGATCGCACTATATGTCATTGTTTGAGCCAAAGTGGACTACATGGGAGACGACCAAGGAGGACACCATTGTTGAAAACAAATCATAAAAAAGCCAGATTGGAATATGCCAAACTACATGTTGACAAGCCACAAAGCTTCTGGGAGAATGTCCTATGGACAGATGAGACAAAAATGGAACTTTTTGCCAAGGCACATCAGCTCTATGTTCACAGACGGAAAAATTAAGCATATCAAGAAAAGAACATTGTCCCTACTGTGAAACATGGAGGAGGCTCTGTTATGTTCTGGAGCTGCTTTACTGCATCTGGCACAGGGTGTCTTCAATCTGTACAGGGTACAATGAAATCTCAAGACTATCAAGGGATTCTAGAGAGAAATGTGCTGGCCAGTGTCAGAAAGCTGGGTCTCAGTCGCAGTGGGTCTTGCAACAGGACAATGACCCAAAACACACAGCTAAAAACACCCAAGAATGGCTAAGAGGAAAACATTGGACTATTCTAAAGTGGCCTTCTATGAGCCCTGACCTCAATCCTATTGAGCATCTTTGGAAGGAGCTGAAACATGCTGTCTGGAAAAGGCACCCTTCAAACTGGAAACAACTGGAGCAGCTTGCTCATGAGGAGTGGGCCAAAATACCTGCAGAGAGGTGCAGAAGTCTCATTGACAGTTACAGGAATCATTTGATTGCAGTGATTGCCTCAAAAGGTTGTGCAACAAACTATTAAGTTAGGGGTACCATCATTTTTGTCCAGGCCTGTTCCATGAGTTCATTTTTTAAAATAATTTTGTTGAACCATGGTTGAAAAGCAATGTCTGACTTTCATTGGTTAACATTCATAGAATTTTTTTTTAATTATTACTTTTGTCAGATTAAAGTTATTTATGTGTCCATTGTGAGTTTTTCTTTCATTGACCGAAGGGTACCAACAATTTTGTCCACGTGTGTATATGTATATGTATGTGTGTATATGTATATATACACATACACGTTTCTTCCCCAAAACTTTGCCACAAACATTGCTTTTGTATGCCTTTAGCATTATAATTTACCGTCGTGGAAAAGAAAAGGCCCAAACCTGTTTGGCCCAAAGACCAGCACTACAATGTCCCTGTTCACAAAACAAACTTGATAAGGTTGAAGTAGAAGAACTTGTGTGTCCTGCACAGAGCCCTGACCTCAATCCTACTGAACACATTTGGGTCCTTGTACCAGTCCCCACATTGTCGCACTTTGTCTGTAAAGCCAGCTTATCGTAACTGGTTTTTGATGAGGAGGAAGTGGTGATATTTGGTGTCACTTGTGAACACTGTGTATAGCAGAGTAAATAGCTCCAAGGAAAATGTGTTAGTCCTCTTGGGAGACTTAATATACAGTAAATATAGCTTTGCTTTCCAGGCAACAGACCTATTTTCATTCTGTGAGCTCCACTGAAGTAAAAGTAGCCTTCCTGACTTTATTTCACAATTGTGAAACTAGATTGAGAAACCGGGAATGTCAGGCTAAATTAATTCTATAATACATCAAATCCTGTGTCACTTAATACTTTCAGGGTCGAAAGGTGTGGTAACATATTACAACAAGCACAGGAAACCTGAAACTACTGTACAGACCACATTAAGTGCAGTAGAAAACATTACAATATAATTTTAATATTTTATGATAAAAAAATGATACAGTATTTCTATTATAATGAGCCTTATTCACATGACAGCCGTCATAAACATTAATAAGTTGATTAAGCATTAATATACTGTAACATTTTAAATGCCCTTTTGACACATCTATTTGGACCTAATCTTTCTGAAGTAAAATGATTAAAAAAAAAAGAAAGAAATAAATCATACGTATTTAGTTATCAATATAATGATTCTTGCAATAAAATGATTGCAGGGTGTTCATGCAATCATTTTAATGTACAGAAGGTATATTTTTCTATTGTTCATTTTATAATTAAATTAGTTTTATGTATTTTTCCCAAAATCTTGTCATAGTTCATGTATAAAGATGTTAAAACAAAGTTTAACATATTAATTTACAATATTTATTTAGTTTAAACTAAATTCTGGCTCACATGGGTCTCTTTGTGGGATTTACTTCAATTGAGATCCTAGTCCTGACTTTCTTTTTTCCATTTCTTTTCCCCATATTTTTTTTCTCCCACAGGACCGTCTTGTCTTTCTGTAAATGTCTATTCTAAGTGTCAATTGTATATTGATCTGGCTCTGTTGTTTTGGTGTTGATAAAAAATCAATTAAAAATGCAAAAAATAAATGAATACATACATTTTGTATTAAAGACAAAATAAAAAAATATATTACTTTTTTTTTTTCAATAATGGCTGTCACGTAACCAATACTTATTAAGTATATAAACGTATGTAATGGGTATTCTTATTCTTTTCATTCACACTTAAATTTCATTTGGAGCCTCAGTTCTTAATTTTTCAGGGGTTCTTCCCTCTTAGAGGAAAATGTAAGTGTTACTATTTCTAATTTTCACAAAGGTAGTAGTGAGTGTGAGGTATTGTGACAAGCACGCGGACTACATTTTAGTTACAACTCTTTAATTAGCAACGAGCTAAAACCATATAAACACTTCTGTCGCCCACTATGTACATCATCAACCCGCGTCCACTGTTACCATTGGTTACCAGGCGCAGGCGGTGGTCCAAGGTGCGTTATTTTGTAAATTCACTGTAGTATTGTAGGATTATGACACAATTAGACGTTTAGCTGTGTTTATTTCACCAGTATATCCAGTTTGTTTTGCAGGCAAAGGTCTCACTTCTATGTCTACACTGAAGTGGAATATGTTCATTATCACAGCACATTATCGTTGGCGTTTAATAACGCACTGTGTTTATGGTTGTGCAAAGACGAACATACTGTAGATAAAAACGGATTATAGTATTCCCATTAAAACTGCTTTTACATGCCCAGGGGTTGTTTGTAGTTTTTTTTTTTTTTTTGGCTTTCCATGTGAGCTAAATTATTGCGTTATAGTTACTTCTAGTTCGCTTTACTGTCGGTTAATATCTATTATGTTTTTGCACTAGGGACTTGAGGAAAAATATCTTTATTGACAATGACTGACAGTAAATGTGCTTTCATTGTTTTGCCGCTATGCAATGTCCACTCTGTATCAATATTCATAATCAATAAAGGTAAATATTTAAAAATTAAATCTGATCATAGAAATGGTTAGAATACAAGGCATACTCAGCGCTTCTCTCGGTGACACTCATGTCCAGTAGGTGGCGGTACTGCATTGTTGTGTTGTGTTGTGTTGTGTTACTGGTATTAACTTGGTCTAGCTAATCTTGTTTTATGTGCCAATTTTATTACTCGCGGCAAAACATTTAGATTGTTGAAATGCTGAACTGAAAATTTTTGGGCAGTTTTGTTTACATTTTAGCAGTTTTTGAACAGTTTTGGTGGTTAGAACCCACAGCCTAAGTCTGGCAGCACTGGCTATTGCCTCGTAAAGTGTTTCAAATGAGTTCTCATGTCACAAAACAAACATGTGTGCCTTAGTGATGCGCAACCCTCCCATTATATCCAGGCTTGGAACTCGTCACTGCATCCAGTGGCTTTGGGGATTTGGGGGATCATCTTAATAAATAATATAACTAATTTAACTAATAAATAGTTTTAATAACCAAATATATATATTAAGCATCGTTTAAACGTTCAACCAAAACCAAAATTGATTCTTTCGTAGAAGCTAAGCAAAATACTATAAACTTTTTAATCTTTATTTTCCACATTAGTTGCACTCGTAATTATTTGGTAAATAGTTTATTGCATTCCAAACATTTCTTAAGAAAACACACATACATATGAGAGGGACAGCCCTAGCTGTGGTGAAGTGAGATGCGTGATCTCGCCCTCTGCGCTGTGGACTGGAGGTCACACCTTCCCGTGTTCTACTGCAGCAGAAACGACGCCTCCTTGTTTCATTCTTTACTTTTAACCCTCTTTTTCTATTATTTAGTCAGTGTAAGTTTTGGGAACATATTACTAGACGGTATTTTTGGTGCCGACTTTGACTGAGCGTGTTTGAGAGGGAGGAGAAGGAGGAGGAGAAGTTAATTTCATTTCCTCCTCCTTACTCACTTCATATGAAAACATGGTGCATGGGCAGGTGCGGGTCTGATTTCACATTATTATTTCCCTCAGCCCCACCATGAACCACGCATAGTGTCTGCGGATTGTCTGTGGACATCTGTTTTAACAACTCTTTTTTCTTCTTCTTCTTCTACTTGTTTTCTTTTCAGGGGTCAAATCGGAAATTTCTTGATTTGAGCAGCCCTGGTCCTTTGGCGCTTTAGCTTAGCTTTTATCGCTCCATCTCTTTTCTACCAGGCCATAGCGATGCGGACTTTAATACAGCCTTGATTTCTGAAGGGGAAGAAAAAACAAGGGGGAAAAGGAGCTTGAGATTTTTATGGACCTGACGGATAGCTAGTAGCCGCTTCTCAGAGCGAAAAGGGTGGACAATCATGCTGTATTCGAGGCGGCTGCTGCGGCTTTCCAGCCGCTCCTTCCTGGCCTTCATTTTTTTCTTCTCCATGTCTACGACCTGCCTCTACTTCATTTATGCAGCCCCTGGAATAGGTGAGTTAATGTCTCATTTTCTTCTAAAAAAAATAAAGTCATATGATTAGATACTTTAAGCTTAGTAAGCAAGCTAGCTTTAGGTAACCAAACTGTTTGGCTGTCTAGCAAGGTAGCATAGCCCAATAGCTAAATAGCTAATCGAAATTTTATTACCTCTGGTAGCTAGCTAACGGTAGGTGTTGTGGTCTATAATACATGTTTAAAACATTTTTTTTTGTAAAGCTGGAAAATAATTTGCTCAGTCATTTCAAAAAAGTCTAATTTGGAAGCTAAATACTAACAAGCCAGCTAGCGCCATTTAAATGCTTCTAAACAACCAGTCACTAATAATAATCAGCTACTCGGCTAAGCAGTTTAGCTAGTTAGCCGGATGCTTAGCAACCGACAGACGCTTTGTGAACTGAAACACACTGAATTTCAGTCGTCAGTATTACTGTAAAGTAATTCTTTATTTAGGTTTAGTTAAACATTATTGCAAGGACATATAGATAAAGATAAAAGTGCACATGTATGGGAGCCATAAAAACTGATATTCAAATCAGGATTTCAGAATCAGATTTGTAAAAATTTATTAGATTTTTCCTAAACCATGGTTAGAACTGTCACCTTGCACCTCAAGGGTCCGGATTTGATCCCCACCTGTGGTCTGTGTGCGTGGAGTTTCTTCTGGGTACTCTGACCTGCAGATTAGGATAATTGGCATTCCCAAATTGCCCATAGTGTGTGAATGAGCATGTCTGTGTGTGTACCCGGCGATGGATTGGCACTGTGTCCAGGGTGTACCCCGCTGCATGCCATAAGTCTCCTGGGATCGGCTCCAGGCCTCCTGCAACCCTGTAACCACAGGATAGTGGTATAGACTGTGAGTGAGTGAATACTATGGAGTGAATTGTAGCATTAGAGGACACATATCCAAGCACCTTCAACATTTAATACTAATGAATAATACATTAATTCACTATGGGGCTGTAGCTATGGAGTATTTTAGTAGTTCAGTATTCTACCAAAAATGTAATCGAGTAATCGGATAAAATGTACTTTTGCTTAATTAAACAGCAATATAAAATGTACTGCTCAGAAAAAAAAAAGAATAATTTATTTTTTTTTAAATGCATACAACATTTTAGTTGACTGGGATTAAATAAGTGCATTAGAGTGTCACTCTTTTTTTTAATTTTTTTTTTATAGCCTTTTCTCAGATGCAAAAACAAACAAAAAAAAAGATATTTCAAATGACTAAGTATAAAAAAAACTAAGGCACACATTAAAGTAAATTATGCAAAAACACTAAGTTGTGCAACTTAACTTTCAGAAAATCTACAGCTCAGGCATAACATAAGCCTTTACTGATTTCTTATTGGAATGCTTTGTGATTAACATTTAGGATGCACAAATCCATGGACAGCAACAAGAGTCCATACATTCTGTTTTAAGTCAATATATTCATTAGAATATAAATCTCTCTCTTGGACGTGTGTGTACACTAGTCTTTAAAGGAGCGTGTGATTGCAATGAAGTAAGGTAAGCATGTCAACATGCTCCAAACTAAGGCTTGCCCTGCGCTTTAAAGCAATGTTTCCTGCTGCAGAAAACATTTTTCATTGATTCCTTTTTTTAAAAAAAATTTTAATTGCTCCCTTCCATTTTGCAGCTCGCAACAGAATGCTCCCTCAAATCAATAGCCAGCTAACTGTTTGCATCTCCTCCCGCTTTGTGGGTGACATAAGCGCTTCTTCTTCGTCTGTGTTTACTGAAGCGTGCTGTCACGCCAAACAAATAATTGCACAAAAACATAACGCAAGCTTTTAAAATTAATTAAAAGAAGCTTCGAGGCAGAAGATTTTGCCTTGATGATTTGTTGTAATTGAATTACTCAAGTTATACGAGGAATCGTTTCAGCCCTAATTCACTATTTGTTCATTCATTCATTTGTCTTTATTAACCATTTCATCCTGGTCAGGGTCGTGATGGATCCAGGGCCTGTCCCAGGACCCCATCCCTGCCTGGATGCACTGCTTTTCTTTTAAAGATGGGAGGAAACCAGTGAACCCAAATTTATACTACCTTGTCAAAAATGCTCCCATAGCATGAAATTATGCAGTGGTTTCCAACCTTTTTTTTTTTTTTTTTTTTTTTGCAAAGGCTTTGTGTAAGTCAGTACTCTATGGACGTGTATAAATCTATTGTGCACTCGTAACACAGACCAGTAACATGCATAATAAACATAACATATCACAGAATCAGTGTGAGCCCTGAGCTTGTTTCCCAGCAATGACATGGTCCCATCTAGGAGTGATTGAAGACAGTCGCACCTAAAGCGTCTTCCTTATTGTCCAGTCTGTTTTTGTTGCTGTCGCTGCAGGTTTTCAGTACTTTGTGATGGGGCTGGGCGATATGGCTGAAAACTGTATCACGATATCAGTGTTTCATATCAGTCGATATCGATAATTATGACCCATTTAAAATAAGAACCAGGAGAGAAATATATTACATTTAAACATTTTTATTTTAAACTTAACATTTAAGGTGCAAAATGTAAGAAATGCTTAATAAAATGTAATAAAATAGTGCAAAGTGTTAAATATAAACAGAGAAACATGAGAATTTAGTGCAAGTTTAGTTTAAGCTTTTTATAACCGGTCTTCACGACAGTGCTAAGCGGAAGTTATATTATATGCCACTGCCTCCGTTATATCTTTGTACAGTTTAGATTCTTTGTCATAAGGCACTGATGCTGAGTACCTCTCCATGGTGGTCTGCTGCTTGTGGCGTGTTGCAGCTACAGATGTTGTTGGTTGAATACGACTGTGCTCCAAAGGGTGAGCGCGGCCCCTATCTCACCTATGCGGTTTGACTCGCGGTTTGCCCGCCGGCGTTCCGTGAAGTTCTGCAAGGTCTACAAGCATCCGCAAGGACCGCCAAAAAAATTAAACATGTTTAATTTTCCACGCGGAAAGATGGAAACGTAATCACAGCGCCAAAACTCGTGGTGAATCATGATGAACCGTACTTGCGGCCATTGCGCGAAACCGCGTAGGTGAGATAGGGGTATAAGGTGGTATATCAAGTTCGTTGTATTACCAGTCTTGGTGGGGACGACGGTCTTGCATAATTTGCAGACGACATTGGTCTGACTAAGGTCAGACTTATAATATCCAAAAAACTGCCATACTATGACCTGACTTTTCCTCTTTTATTTACAATTTCCTCGCTCGCTGCGGCACTCATTTTCTGCTTATGAAGAGGAATCCAGCAGACCAGCACGAAACAACGATATGGCACAACCAAACATCATACTGTTACATGATTGGCTGTTAGTGTAGCACTCCCTACGTTGCTAAGTTACCAGAGAGTGAGTGCCTTTGTTAATGCACTCACTCTCTGGTAAATTTAATCACGAATGTCAGTATAGTTGAGGTTGTCTCAAACATACTGTTACGGTTGCATCTATTATATAGAGCAAGCTTGGAGTATGTTACTCACCTGTTGCGATAAACCTGTAATTTCAACCTTGGCATTTTCTTTTAAATACCACTTTTTTTGCCAGTCTTGGAGTTTCATCTGCTGTCTCATCATTGGGTATTTTCCATTTTTCAAAGAAGCTCCTTGAAAGATGTTAAAAAAAAAAAAAAAAAATTCTACTTATTTTAGCTAGAGGTAGCTTGTTGGCTTGTAGAGTTAGTCTATACAGAGCGAAGTGTGGGGGAAAGAGGAACAGACAAGTGAATGAGAGATAAAAAATAAAACCCTCTGCAGACTCGGAGTCAATAAAATGAAAATAAAATAAATACAGGAAAAAAATAATAATTCTATGTGGCCAGGAACCAAATTATCCACGCCCCAGTACTGGTCTGTGGCCTAATGGTTGGGGAACCTCCTATTTTTGATAAATTTGCTATTGGAAGATGTGTTGAATACAAAATGTGTTAAAGGTATTGTAACAGTAACTGGAGCAAGATTATAACATTTATTGGGGACGACACGGTGGCATAGTGGTCAGCACTGTGGTTAGGTTTGATTACCATCCCGTGTCTGTGTGCGTGGATGGAATTTGCATGTTCTCCCCGTGCTTGGTGGGTTTCCTCCCACAGTGCAAAGACATGCAGATTAGGTTAATTGTCATTCCCAAATTGCCCAGTGATGGATTGGCACCCTGTCCAGGGTGTACCCTGCCTTGTGTCCACAGTTTCCTAGGATAAGTTGTATTGAAGATGAAAGACTGAATATTTATTGGAAAATTTATCGTTAACATATTCTGATGGACCAATATCCCCTTTAAATAATGCTTCCAGAACATGATCAACAAAATTAATACAACAGTTCCAAGCTTGTCAGTCTTTGCATGTGCAAAACTGTTAAATAGCAAAAAATTATCAGCAACCCTTTCATGCCTTACCCGTCCCAGTTAAAAAAAAAAAAGGTCATTTAAAGCATATTTGCAAACTAGAGCCCTAGGTTTAGTTTATCAAAGGAACATTTGTAATAATTATAATTTTTACATGCTTTTTCAATAGAGCATCTTCAGCAAGAGTAAGGAGTTACATGTACTGTAGGTTGTTTTCTGCAGACCTGGCAGATTAATAATCACGCTCTGCTTGCAACATGGCCTTCAATGGGTCGATGAGGGCAGTGGTACAGAGATGAAATGATGGCTCTTGTTTCAGTTTGGGGTCAGCCAAGGTTCCAGCAAAAAAATTTAAATAATAATCATTAAACAGTAATTACATATCAGCATACAGAAATTACTGTAAGTCGGCATTGAGTTTTGTGGGGGGGGACAGCAGGTAATTCCTACATGTCATTTTCTTAGAGGAGAATGGAGGAGAAAATGCAGGATGGAATTAAAAGCATGAAAGAGCATCTGTAAGAAATGACCACAAGGAGCCGATTTAGGTTTAACCCCCCACAGGGTTTGTAACTACGCTCATTCAGATTGTAATAGTCGAAGTTCTTTAGGACAGAATAATGCGGTCATGTTGATGTAATCTTTCCACCCCATCAAACCACTCAGCAGATTAGTGTCAATTGAAACAAAGGCGCAGTTCAGCACATGCAAATGCTCCAGAAGCCTTTGTGTGCTTATATTAACTTTAATGACAGCTTGTTAGGTTTCAGTTGTTCCTATTTCCTGGTACACACACAGCAAACAGCCACATGAAATTTCTAAATTCCCTAAGGGCACACGGCATCTTCAGAGGAAACCGATCTGACCTGTGTCAAGTTCATTCACAACAGTGCCTGTAAATTTGTGTATATTTTAAAAGCAAGCACAGAATTTTACTTGGACCTACTCCTCAGTTTAAAAAAAAATTTTTTTAAAGGGTTGACATTTTTGTAACTATTAAGCTTATTGTGAACACTCCTCACAGTAATGTATGGTAATTTGTGTACACTGGCATACAAATCAAATTGTAGTGTCTGTTTCAAGTGATGTTTTCTTTTCTTAGTTAGACCCGGCCTAATGTGTAATACACAGCACATGCCTGTTTATACGTACAACTCACTACTACACTGCCTGGCCAAAAAACGTTGCTATTTCAGATGGGCCCAGTTATTTTGCTGCATCAAGCAAAGACAGCAACTAAGGAGATTTAAAAAACAGGACTTGGGTTAAGAACCCTTCAAACCATTATCAAAACAGGAAGGGTGTTGATGAACTGTCAACTTTGTGGGAGAAACATGGTTAAACAAAGTTGCATGCATGGGGAAAAAATCTGCAGTAAAAAGCATAGCTGTTTTTAGTAGTGAAAGTAAGAGCATTTTGTTACCACACACACAATGTGAACTCACTGGCTTTGGACTTGGCAGCTGCGTATCCATAATAAAATAATTTGTTAGACTAATCATAAAAATAAAAAACCTGCTTGATTTTGCTATGGAGCATAAATATTAGATTTTGCATCTATAGAAAGGTGGTCATGTGTCTGATGACTTTGTTCCAGAGTTATGGGAGCATCAAACTACCAAGGAAAATGCATAAAGCGATGCACCCATCATGCACAGTGGCCCCAGTGTTATCATCTAGGTTTGCTTCAGTTGGTCAGGTCTAGGCTTGGGAACGTTATGTGATAACAAAATGAAGTCAGCTGATTACCTGAATGTACTGAATGACCCAAGCTTAAGATGACTGAAAGAAATCGTTGAATGTGTGACTTCTTGACAGCATTAACATGAACACAAAACAAAGATAATTGTTAACAGTAATTCAAAGTGGCTGAGAAAGCCACACCCATACGACGATGGAAGTGCAGACGTTTTCAGGATGTCAATATTTAGCTGACAGAAAATCACCATACCAAGTGCAGATAAATAATCTGTGATGACAAAGAATGCCATATAAGCAGGTGGACACATTTGATGAGCAAAAAATACAACCATACTGCATACGCAGTGTGACCAAATATATGTGGACATCTGAGGATCGCACCCATATGTGCTAATTAAACACCCCACTCCAGATTTAATTCCTTGTTGATTGGTGATATAATCTCCACTCTCCTGGGAAGGCTTTTTACTTAATTTTGGAGGGTGGCTGTGGGGATTTGTGTTCATTCAGCCACAAGGGCTTTAGTGAGGAGGTGTGGGGTGTAAAGCATTGTTCCAGTTCATTCCAAAGGTGATCGAGTTCTTTTATTTCAACCTGACGGCCCATGCGGTAATGGAGCTCTCATTGTGCACTGGAGCATTGTTTGTGATTGTACTTCTGACACGCACACGTCTGTTTTTGCCAAATCATCATAACTGGCTGAGATGTCATTTATGGATCCGATTAAATGCCTGTTGCTTGTGTAAAATTTGGAATATGTAAGGGATTCTTATCTGACCTTTTTGTTTATACACTTCTTGAGTTTATCCGAACTCTCAAGTCACCTGTTTGATTTAAGGACCCAGCCGTCGCAAGATTTTTAGCAGCCAGTGTAATTCTTTACAGCCTTCCTCTTAATTTGAAGTCCCTTTGCCAAGTAGTTGTTCATATTTTCTACTGTACCACCATGATCATACTTGCTTATCTTTGTGAAGCACATTTCTAGATCATGGGGTTTGCTATGTATTTGACCTGAATTGGCATGGTGCAGTGTAGAAAGTTTCACACCCACATGTTTTTTCACTCGGAGTAAATATGGGTGACTCCTCCAAGAGACTGACGTTTCAGTCAAGCAGTTTATTTATAAACACGTCCTATGTTTTCCTAAGATAATTTGTATATATAATTTTTTGTTTGTTTGTCATTTAGTGATAGTATTTTTTTTCCCTATAAATATGAACTGAAACAGTTCTTATTAAAATGGGGATTTTTAATTTTCAAATTTGCAAAGGTATATCTTTTACTAAACTATTTTTAAACTAATATATTAGTTTTAAAAATAAATTTTTAAAAACTAATATATAGTAATATATAGTATAAACTAGTATATAGTTTAAAACAGGTCCCTTATAGCAACATGAATAATGCAAGTCATGACATTGATCCAACACCAGTTGTGATCTTGTGACGCGTTTAGAGAATTTCTGACCTTAAATGCACGTAATGTTGCAATACCAGCACTTTCTGGGAGGAAAAAACAATTCGGGGGTTGTCCATGGCGAGCACTGAGACATCAGCTCATTCAGGAAACTAGACTTATTTTGGATTTGATTCAACATTTGTCACTGTACAGAGTACAGTACTTGAACTTCCTCTCTGCGAATGCGTGACACTGAGTCAATTTACGATCAGTTTGCACTAATTTGTTGCCTTCACCCCTTTGGCTGTGAGCTGTGAAAGTGAAAACACTTTCATACCCAATTTGTGTGGATGACACTGCCTCCACTACCAGTGATCATGTTTGGTGGTATGGCAGAGCAACACTAGGATAAATGGATTGTACTGGAGAGCGTTGAGTGCTATTTCAGAAAGAAATGTAGTCCTTCATACACTCCCCAGTAACATTTAATAGCAACATTTGTAATTGTCTAACCAACCAGTCATGTTCTTGCAGTATTAGATCAACAATGAAAAATCATGCACATACAGTTCATGATGAAGTGAAGGGGCAGTGGTGGCTCAGAGGGCTAAGGCACTGAGTTACTGATCGGAAGATCGGCGGTTCGATTCCCAGCTCAGCCAGGTTGCCCTTGAGGAAGGCCCTTAGCTCCTAACTGCTCCATGGGCGCTGTACCGTGGCTGACCCTGCGCTCTGACCCCAGTTACACTGGGATATGCGAAGAAGGAATTTCACTGTGCTGTAATGTATATGTGACAAAAATAAAGGCTTTACTTTAGGCTTTAATTTTTCTGTTGTATAGTTACATGTATACATCTGTTATATACAAAGTTACCAGCTATTTTTCTGCCTGTAGACACCTAATGATTTTCCTCTAGCTGTCCATTTTCAGTGAACATGTGTCCAGTGTGGCATCATATTCCTGTGCTTGGCTGACAGGCGAGGAACTCCATGTAGGCTGTCATAGCTTTTCTGTCGCGAGATTTGCTGTGTTGTCTATTCTGAGATGCTTCTCTGCACACCGGTTTGTAAAATACTTATAGTATCATGGCTAGTACCAACAACCATGCAGCGCTGGCCGAAACTTCGGACTTGTACCTGCAGGATTTTATGCATTGCACTGATGCCCTTTGATTGACAGATTTGTTAATTGCATCAACATGCCAGGCTGCAGGTGTTCCTAATAAAGTTAAACAGGTTTGAGTGTTGCATGGGAATAATACAGAAGCACTCTATACTGGGGACCGTTCTCTTAGCAATGTAATGTTTATTTTTAAAAGTTTAAAGTGTTTTGAATAGCTTTGGATCCAGGTGATACATGGCGAAATAGTGTGTTTTGACAGTATTTCCTTCTTATGAAATCTAAAGAATGCTTGAAAATGTGCTTTCACGTGTTACAGATGTGGCAATTAAGAATGCACAGTTTTTTCCCAGAAAAGGCAGCAGTTTGTCTCTTTCAGTGTTGCTGAATCCCGCAAGCATCATTTAAGAAATAAATGTGTTATGCTTCACTGAATATGGTGCATGGAAGGACTTTATCTAAAAGCCAGACCAAGTACAACGAAGAATTGTGTATAATTAGTTAGTCTAAAACAATATTGTTTCCAATGCTGAAGCAAACATGAATTTTACTTTGTTTTACAATAGATCTTTCATGATGAATGTGTGTATATGTGCTTCATATTATGTTCATAATAATGAAATGAGGTCCTAAATCGTGCTTTCAAATTCATAATAAAAAGTTTTATTACATGGTTTTTGTAATGTCTTAACAGGGACAAAACAATGAAAGACATGGTAAAGCCTCGGTTTAAGACATAGTAATGCCTCGGTCTATCAGATAGCCTACTATAATTTCCTTATAGTAGGCTATCTGATAGTGTTAACTATGCAAATTTCATGATTTGTGAATGTCAGCATATCTTCATTATAACGTCAAAATGTGTCGACATTGAGCACCATCAGAAGACATGAATGAACAAAAGAAAAATCTAATTTTTCAAGTAAATATTCTTATATGCACACGAAGTGCTTCAGACTTTTTATAATAGTAGTCATCATGCTTTTTTTGCTGTTTGTGTCCAGCATTGAATAATTATTACATTATTTGACCATGGCTGGAAATAATAGCTGGAATGTGATTGTGAATTTATAACTGAAATAAAGCTGCTTATCGGCATGAGTAAACCCGCAGCTCGTACTTTCACTTTACAAAAGACAGCGTTTTGATCAATATCCTGATAAACGCCTGCGATTTATCAATAAATATGATGCAGACATCCTCCCCCAGAAATGCAACAAATACATATATACATATATATTTGCTGCGATATTATATACTCGCTAGATAAACACTGGCTTTCCCAACATGACGGCACGCTCCAGTGTGAGCCGATTTATTCAAGTCATAATATAATGCATCATGTTTTTGCTGTGTAGTATATTTTTTTTGTGTGCTTAAGAATTGCATTTCAATTAACGTTTCATGGTGCTCCAGATGGCCAGTCCGTCACTGCCCAAGACTTTCAAGACAATCTACCAGGTTTTGTTTATTCTCTAGAGAAAGCATAATACAACTGTCCATACAGTAAATAAATAGGAAAGTATCAAATCCAACTATTAAGTCTGATTTAATTGCCATCATTAAATATATATCTATATATATATACTTTTATTCTGTATAAATTTTAGGCAGAAACGTCCGCTGTCTTGTTAATTCATCTAAATTATTTAAATAATAAAATGATATCAAATAAGGACTTTATCTAAAAGCCAGACCAAAATTTTCATTTACTGCCGAAGTTGATGAGTATGCTAATACTGTAAATACGTAGGTTACGTTTTAAAAGTACAAACTGCATGTAATGTTGTAAAATATGAATAAAACATGATTAGACAAAAATATATGATATGGTAGTATAGACATTGAAAAGCTATTTAAACGAGTGCACAAATGTGAAGCAAACACAATTTTTTATTTATTGTGCATATTTAACTTCAGCCGTTTAAGTTATATGAAGAATAACGTGCCTACCAGCCCACTATTATTTTCTGTTCAAATTTAAAGATGCCCGCGCGTGTGCAAAAAGACGAAGTACAACAAAGAATACAAAAGTTTATAATTATTTAAAAAGTTAGCCCAAAACAATATTGTTTAAAATGCTGAAACAAACATCATTTTTGTTTTACAATAAATCTTTCATGATGAATGTGTGTATATGCATATTAAATATACAGTAAACAATAAACACTGCATTTTGCTAAGTGAAAGTGAGTGACGTTGATCAAAAGGCTGATAAACGTGCATGCTGATCTGAGCAGATTTACCAATAAAACTGCAGACATACTCCTCCAGAAATGGAACAAATATATAGGCTACTCGCTGATTACAGCACGACAGCGCGCTCCGAAGTGAACAGCCACAGACCCCCGTTTACTGTAATCCCTCTTCTCACCTTTCATTCACAATGGGTGTGAAGTTATCAAACCTGTTTCACTGATGGGGGAATTGGCAGACTTGAGGGGTTTAAAATGAATTAACAAGGCTGAGCAGACGTCTCTGCCTAAAATGTATTTCGCCAGCAAAACATAAAATAAGTGGAAATATTGTTTAATGATAGCAATTATATTACACTTCATAGTTGGATAAATTTACTGAATATATTCAGATTTTGTAAAATAAAAATCGTTTCCTTCCTAGACCTTTGTCCGCATCACAATGAACTGGAGCTCAGCATGTCTTCTTTCCTTGTTTTAATCAAGGAAATATTTATGTGAAATATATTTTGCATATAAATATTATTTTGACCCAGCATAAACAACCCAATGATGTGTTTACAGAAACCCAGTCTTTTTTAGTGTACTATTACTAATGAATGGAGAAAGCGCAGTCAAAGGCCAGGGATTCTGCATGCTGTAGCGTTGTATTCAGCGAGTAGCCTATACATTAGTTTGTTGCATTTCTGGGGGAGTATGTCTGTAGTTTTATTGATAAACTTGCGTGCAGATATGAGCAGATTTATCAGCCTTTTAATTAAAAAGCGCATGTGCGCAACTCACTTTAACT
Source organism: Clarias magur (assembly GCA_013621035.1). NCBI lineage: Eukaryota > Metazoa > Chordata > Actinopteri > Siluriformes > Clariidae > Clarias > Clarias magur. The sequence continues at coordinate 266,249 of QNUK01000135.1, read as the reverse complement.
TTACAAAAGGCAGTGTTTATTGGTTAGTGTATATTTAAAGTGCATATAAACAATATTGTTTTAGGCTAACTTATCATACATTTTTGTGTTCTTTGTAGGGCTGCAACTAACGATTATTTTGATAATCGATTAGTTGGGCGATTATTTTTTCGATTAATCGGATAAAAACTAGGGTTTTGTTTATAACTATATAAAACCATAAATCAGGGTATTAGTTATGTATAAAACTAAACTTAAAAAAATGCAAATCTTTAATTTTGACATTTTAAACCTTAAATTAAAGACAAAGTTTGTTTTTGAACAGTAAAACTCTTCTAAATATCCAAAATATAAGTACATAAATAAAAAAGCTAAACAATTGTTGTACTCTTATTATATTGGATGGCACTTGTTATAATGGCTGCTTGTTGTGGAGTGCATGGGGGATTTCTTTTTTTAATTAATTCACTTATGCTGACTTGTCTCATTTGAGTATGCAAAATACAGCATTTTAACAATAATTGCAGATGTTGCCAGCTGATAGAGAAGGAACAGCCAATCAGAAGTAGTGTGTGGAAGTCTGTGATTGGCTGGTTTTGTGGCAGTTTTGTAACACTGGACAAAATTGAGCGAGTGTACAGGTAGAGTCGAGCTCGCACAGAAAATAAATGTTGCTTGAGCGTGAAGGCAGAGTCGCGTGTGCACGGAAAACATGTTGAGCGAGCAGGGAAGACACTGCACGCGCATAGAGTGCTTTGTCTGCTCTCAAAATGTCGAACCGCGTGCTCAGAATTGTGGCAGGAATATAACGCCATAGGCGCGCGCTTTTTCCTGCAGACGCTTCTGTAACCTCTATTGCGCGAGCGGCTGTGTATCTGTGCATCTTGTGGTCGCGCTCCTCAATAATGAGCAGTCCAACTAATCGATAACAGCATTCGTTGACAACGAATTTCATTATTGATAATTATCGATTTTATCGATTAGTTGTTGCAGCCGTAGTTCTTTCTTGTACTTTGTCTTTTTGCACACATGCTCAGGTGCGTTACAATAATAATGATGATAATAATAACGATAAGAATTTCACAGCACTACTACTACTATTACTACTATTTATAATATTAATAATACTGAATGGAGAAAGCACAGTTAAAGAAGTATCATCATTGAAGGAGAGAAGAAAATGCATATCAGTATTTACAGTTTGAGCTCGACACGTTTATGAGCTCTGTCACTTGCTGTCAATGGGCACCTAAGAGAGAGAACACATTTTCGGCTTCAGTAGACACATAATACTGTACATCAGAATGACACACGACTGCCCCTACAAGTAATGAACGTAATTTTCCCAGCCTCCCATGCGCTGCCGCGGCAGCTCGCGAGATCTTTTTTCTCGAAATGTGCGTTCTTAATGGCCAGATCTGTAATAGTCATGATGCATCAAAATCTTACAGTAATGTTTTCCATAACTGAGTTGGGAATATCCATGACACTGCAGTCTACTTGAAGCCAGTGGTGACTGTATACAGTGGTTTCATTCTGTATGCAGAGAGTGGTCTATGAGGTGTGATTGACACTGGAAAGCAGATGAAAGCTCAGTAATCTGGTTAGTTCCTGTATACTGTATGTAGTTAGGGGAAGTACTGTAGAAAAGTGGGCATAATAAAGCATTTTGCGTGAGTGGCCGTGCTTCAATCACAGCTGTCACCTTACAGAATGCAACTTTATTGCTGTGCACTAGTAGTGTGTTCAAGTTATTTTTAAACCATGAAATAAACCTTATGTATTATTCATGAAAGATTTGGGTCAAATGTAGAGTATATTGACCATAACACACAAGCTGTCATTTCCTAAAATGATACGTTTTAAGATTAATCTTGACCGATCAGCATTCACCTCTGAATGAAAGTCTAGCTGCAGAACCTTTCTAACATTTCTTCTAACAATTGACATACTGTAACACAACCAACTTGGAACATGTTTTTGGATGGTGTAGCATCGAATAAAGATTTGCTGTTATTTCTGCTGCTGTAGCCTGTTTGTTAGTTAGGTTATAACTTGCTCATAGAGTGATCGTTAGTGGCTTTTATGTGCCAGTGCTCTGCATTGATCAGCACTTTCAGCTAATCCTAGTTAACAACACAGACCACAGCGACACTAAGGTTTGCCTTGTTTTTTCATTACACAGTTTACATTTTAACTTACATGGACACTCTGCTTACAGTCAATTCTCAGCATTAATATAGATTCTTGCTCTTGCGGAATACACTTTTTCACTTTATAACTATATTATACTTAGTTATAACTATGTATTATTATAAGCACAAATAGTCTTCTTAGAAAATATTCTATGACCGTTGTATCATAAATTCGCAAATTTTATTTGCCTCATACACAGTATGATGTGCTTTTACAACCCCTCATGACCTTAAAAACGGATTATCAAAAAGAAATAAATTATGGAAGCGAGTAAGAATAAAATATAGAAAAAAAGCATAAACTCACATGTCGTTAAGTCTTCCATAAACTGAATGTGACCTCTGAACTGTACCCTAAGGGACATTGTGGTATCACCGATGGTGTGATCAGGTTATTGCAGGTTTCCAGAAACAATGCTTACTTAAAGCCAATTTTTAGACTCTGTGTGGAGGCAGTTAGTTGTACACAGGGATATTTATTGCCAGGACAAAGTCTTTTAACCACAGTACTTTGTCTAATCTCATCGGTCTTAAGGTAAATTTAATTATGTTGCTTTTGTCCTTTTCCTCTTCTCCACAGTCAACACGTACTTCTACAAGATGCAGGCTCAGGGTATAATGTTACGCGATAATGTGCGGACAATTGGTCAGATAATCAGATCATACACCAATAAGAACAGCACTCTGAATGGCACAGGTAAGGGGAAAAATGCACACACCCAGATTATCCGCAATTGTTTTAATGACTTTCGTTTTAAACTTAACTTCCTGTTCTTAATTCATCAATGTCACATTAGGTTTACTTGATTAAAAGGTGATATGTTTAAGTGCATCACCGTGTTTCTAGATTATCCAGATGGGAACAACTCCAGTGAATATTTTGCTCAACCAACTACATACCTCCCTGAGAATTTCACCTATGCTCAGAACCTGACCTGCCCTGAACGCTTACCTTCTATGAGTGAGTTTTTGCAGTTGTTTACGGAGGGCTTTCACTTCCTTGTATGTTTGGATAAAGGGAAGTTAGGCTCTCGGTTCTTTAACATCTTTGAATTGCATTGCACACCTCTAAGAAAATTCTCCATATTGAAATATGTATAAGTATTTAGTCTAATTATTTGAGATGATTTAGATTTTGACATCTAAATCTTTTTTTTTTTTACATTCAAGATTGTAAATCCCGCACCATAATTAATTTCAATTGTACTTTGAGGAATGTCAATATTTAGTTAGTCTTATAATTTATCTTTTTTTCTTATGTAGCTGCACAGAAACTGCTAGTAGTTGTTTGTGATAAGTTGTGACGGGTGAAATTGATGTGTGCTCTGATGCGTTATGCCTCTGCAGAGGGTCCTGTGGAAGTAAATATGACCGAGGTTCCTATAGAGGAGGTCGAACTGCAGCTTAAACAGCTGGGCATCCAGTTTGGGGGACACTGGAAGCCCAAGGACTGCAAACCGCACTGGAAGGTACTATAGATCTACTCAAAAAGATTTAGCATGGTAACAGTGAAAAAGTAATAGGACAAAAAAAAAGTGCATTGACTATTTGATTTGCTTGTATGTTTGTATTATTCTAATTATATTTTAGTGGTTTTGGGTGGGGGGTTTCGATTTATCAAAACTTAACATAAATTTTAAGCATTTTAAATACAGATTTTAATTTTTAACTTTAACTTTAATTTTTTTTTTTTTTTTCCAAACTGGGTTAGCCTCTGAGGATTTATTAGCCAAGTTACACAGTCAAAGTGTTTCCTAAGTGAATATATTAATATCTCTATTACTATGTGTTAACCCCTCCTTTGTTCACAATTTTGCAAGCTTATTATTCATCTTGCTTTGTGGCCAGTGCACTTTGAGTTCCTCTCTTCTAGTTAATATTTAAAGCAGTATGCAAAAAGCAGCAGGGGCATTTTTGTGCACATACGGGTCCTTTCTACTGGCACATTGGCACAGGCGCATTTAAGTGATAAATTTAAAACTTGTCTAGCATTTCCCAACCAAACAAGACCCGGATAATGATGTGTGTTTTTTGAACAAATTTAATACAATACGCATATCCCCCACCTTGGGAATGACAAACACTTGTCAATAGCAATGTCAAAAATATGATTTTTATTGGGCAGAGCAACATGCTGGGACTTTGCCCACTCATCAGCCCACCTGACCTTTTTTTTTTTTTTTTTTTTAAAGTCCAATCTTTATGATCTCTAGCAAATTAAAGCCTTTCTTTCTGATTAATCCCTTGTTTTCTTATAGCCAGACAGCTGAGTAGTCTCAAAGTTCTCATCACGTTGTGTGTGGATTTGTTTTTTTTTTTTATTGCAACCTAACTGAACTTTTTAGTTTTATTATTTTATTGATGTTAATTTTCAGTTGATATTAACAGCACAATCCATCCAAGCTTTAATAATGTGTTAGACATGTGTTGGACAAACACTCAGTTCCTTTCAGCAACACTAAGACCCTGTGTAAATGGTGACTTTTTGGTCAGGCATTATATTATACACGTCCAGTGTTCCCCACAGGTTTGAAATATACTTGCGCTGGTAGCCCTCAGAGCGGGCTAGCTGTGTGTGAGGGGTGTGTGTGAGGGGTGTGTGTGAGGGGTGTGTGTGTGAATATATATACAGTGCCCTCCATAATTATTGGCACCCCTGGTTAAGATGTGTTAAAAGCCTTACAATAAATTCCGTTTTTATTGCGGAAGCATATTGTCACACTGAAAATTGTAGAAAAATATAACATGAATAGAAAGTGAATTTTAAGGGGAAATAAAAATCCCTGACTAACAAATAATTATTTTTCATAAAATAACCTGTTCCACAATTATTGGCACCCCTAATAATTCCTAGAAAGTAAATGTAATTGAAGTATTTCTGTCATTTCTACAGTAGTTTACAAAGTTGATCAGAGTATCTAGGAACATTTAATTAGTAATATATAACTTCCTGCTTCCCTGGGGTATAAATATGATGTGACACAGAGGCCATTTCTCTTATCCACTCTTCAACATGGGAAAGACAAAGCAACACACCTTTCAAGTAAGGCAGATGTGTGTCGAGCTTCACAAGTCAGGCAATGGGTACAAGAAAATAGCCACCCATGTGCAACTGCCCATATCTACTGTGAGAGGAATCATTAGGAAGTAAAAAAAACTGGAACAGTAGTAAACAAGCCTGGACGAGGACGCAAGTTTATTTTGCCTCCACGCACAGTGAGGAGGACGGTAAGAGAAAAAAAATTCTCCAAAGCTCACTGTTAAAGAACTGCAACAAATGATAGCATCATGGGGTAACAAAGTCTCCAAAACAACTATCAGACGCTATCTACATGCCAACAAGCTCTTTGGGAGGCAAGCAAGGAAAAGCCTTTTCTCAGTCACAATCATAAACGCAAACGTTTGGAGTTTGCTAAGCGGTACTGGGGCTTCAACTGGGACCGTGTTCTTTGGTCAGATGAGACCAAGATGGAGTGTTTGTTGCCAAAAAGCTCTAAGTGGGTATGGCGGAACACAAAAGATGAGTATGCAGAAAAGCACCTCATGCCCACTGTGAAGTATGGGGGAGGATCAGTGATGCTGTGAGGCTGTTTCTCTTCTAGAGGCCCTGGGAACCTTGTTAGGGTGCATGGCATCATGAGTGCTTTGAAATACCAGGACATTTTAAAGCAAAATCTGGTGGTCTCTGCCCGAAAGCTGAAGATGGGTCGTCACTGGGTTTTTCAGCAAGATAATGACCCAAAACATGTGGCCAAATCTACACAGAAATGGTTCACCACACACAGAATCAAGCTCCTCCCATGGCCATCTCAGTCCCCAGACCTCAACCCCATTGAAAACCTGTGGAATGAGCTGAAGAGGAGGGTGCAGAGGAGACGAGTCATGTCACTGGATGATTTAGTGACATTGTGCAAAGATGAATGGTCGAAGATCCCTCTTTCTGTATTCTGTAATCTTGTGAAACATTATAGGAGAAGATTAGGTGCTGTTTTGTTGGCAAAAGGGGATTGTACAAAGTATTAAACATCAGGGGAGGGTGATAATTGTGGCACCCATGATTTGATATAATTATTTCTTAATTTTTCCACTGAATAAATACACTTGAATTAAAGGTTGGAATTTCCTATTTTTTTCCATTTTGGTCCTATGTTATTTAGACCAAAACTGATTGATTTTTAGAAGCTAAAGAACACATTTTAACCATGGGTGTCAATAATTATGGAGGGCACTGTATATATATTAAAATGTAATTCTTTTTACGGGCAGTTGGCATTGGCTGCATTTACTGCCTCTCAATACAGTACCTCACTCTGGTGCTACGCCTCCTGTACCTGTTTATTCTGCTAGTGCGAGAGGAAACTGTTCGCTACCAATTAATTGATTGCGGATGACAGATGGACAGATTTTTTAAAAGATTTTTGGCAAATATTCTTGGGCAGTATGTGTGGAAAACTGTGACTGTCAGGTGAAATGGTCAAATGGTCTCAGGTCTCAGGAAATGTGTAATAACTGTTTCTCTGTCTCTATTTCAGGTGGCTATTCTTATCCCCTTTAGGAATCGTTATGAACATCTTCCCATTCTGTTTCAGCACCTTGTTCCCATGCTTCAACGCCAGCGCTTACAGTTTGCGTTTTACGTGATTGAGCAGGTATGTACAGACAAAATGTCTACCTTAGTGGTAACCTGGACAGGAGGCTGATCATTTTGTTTGTCATGTTATTTTTTTGTTTGTTTTTGTTTAAAGTTTTTTTATGCACTTGCAATGCTCAATATCAGCGTTGCTACAATTGGGAGCCATTAGATTTATGTGCGAAAACACTCGCAAAAAAAAACATTTTAATCCAGCTTTTTGTTAAAACTACACAGAAAATCTATCTGCATTCATTTAATGTGTTTTTAACAGCACAAAGGGAGATTGGTAAGTCTGTAAAGTTTGTATTTGAACCATAAACAACAAGAACCTCCAATGCAATCCTATCTGGTGTGCTAAATAATTCTTGGGGGCAGGAACTAAATAAGTTCATAGGAACTGCAGTCTATTAACTGAAATGTTTTCACTTGAAGTGAAAACACACTAAAGGTATCTACAGTAGGTTTCTACATAAGAACTGCGTTAATAAAAAATAAATGATGCTTATTTGGTTGTGCTGCCCTCACCTGGTGTATTTGGGCATTATCTACAAGTTGAAGTAATAGTGCATATTTCCTCTTTTTGTGTGAGCTTTACTTATGTATGTTCTTGGTAATATAGTGAAGTAAAAAAAAAACTTACGTAAATTTTTTTCATATTAAATCTTTTTTTTTTGCCTCGTGGACATGGTGAAACCGTAAACTCATTTCAGGTTTCCGTAAAGGAGCTATAATAACTTTCAGTACTTTATGTTTAGATAGATTCATACAGTTCAAGTATTTTGCATTTGGTAAGCTTTCTTATTCTTAAGTTGACAAATGACTTCTGTAGTAACTTGATCCTTGTCTGGATACTGGGTACAAACTAGACTATCAAACCACTGGCTATTCTGATTAGCATAACTTTTCTCATATGCGGTATCTCAGAAGCATCAGTGCTGAAACACTGCTCTTGATTCAGTACCCCTCCATCGGTCTTGTGTTAAAGTGAGCAAATGGCATGTTGCAAATGATACAAATGATTAATTATATAAGAAAGGGTGTGCTATATATATATATAAAAAAAAATTGCATTAAACACAAATTAATGTTTTATATATTTGCCTGGGTTTGATTCTCAGCCAGTGCCCAAACTGGATAAAATGGGAGGGTTGCGTCATGAAGCCCATCCGGCATAAAACTCGTGCCAAGCTTGTATGTGCGGACCAAATGGTCTGCTGTGGTGACCCCTTGACGGAAGCAGCCGAAAGAACAACAACTTTAATAATAAATACATAAATAATCAATAAACCAACCATTTAATTATTACATTATTTTCTTATGCACCTATTTAACATTTGTGTAACAGTTTATCAAAGGATTTACTGAAAGATGTATTTATTAAAACACTAAATTAAAGATTTTGTGCTCAACAAAGGAAAATTAAGGGGAGACGTCCTTTTTGATAAGTTGTTCTGCTTGGACAGCAGTTCTACCTGAGGATGCATTATGACTAATCAGTACATCATTGAGGGAATACAACATCAGACTATATACACAAGAAGATTTGTGTCTCTTTGTCAGAGAGACAACAGTTCTGTAATGTTTCCGTTAGCCTTGGGTTATTTGTTTTTCTTGTTTTCTGATCAAATAAACTGTTTTGATTTACAGTAGTATGTTGTTGCAACTCTTTTCGGCGCAATGTTTTGTAATTTTACATTATATGATGTCCACATTATCCCTGTTTCCTCTTCAATAGCTTATTGGTCTTTTTTTCCAGGCAGGTAAACAGCCTTTTAACCGAGCCATGCTGTTTAATGTGGGTTTTAAGGAGGCAATGAAAGACCTGGACTGGGACTGTGTGGTTTTTCACGATGTTGATCATATCCCGGAAAATGACCGGAATTATTACGGCTGTGGTCAGATGCCTCGTCACTTTGCCACAAAGCTTGACAAGTACATGTACATGTAAGAATGAACAGTTATGGTTTATATGTTCTATGTTGTATTTATGTAGTATTTGTAGTTGTAATGAATACTTGGGCTTATATCTGCCCCATGTTATAAGCAGTCCCGAGTAAACAAAACAACTGTTGTAACGAATCACTGAATCACACCCTCACTGTTAGAGCTGTGCTAATATTTATTGTGACGGCATGTTTGGGAGTGTAATCCTGTTTTTATACAAAAAGCTTTGGGTCCTGTTAATACCAATCGTCACTTGAATTCCACAGCCTAATTGTGAATTGTTGCTGACTATGTGCATCCCTTTATTGCCACAATTTAACATTTACAATTTACATATAAAGGCTACTTTAGAAGTGAAAATGCAATTGCATTAATGTGGTGATGCATTGTCACAAAGCAGAAATCATCTCTTGACTGGTTTCATAAACATGACCGTGAGTTCATTGTTCTCCTGTGCTGTCACCAGATCTGAATCTAGAGCACCTTTGGTATTTGGCAAAAGCAACTAAAAAACACAAACCCTCAGTAAAGTCACAAAGGCTATTTTCAACATGAAGTGGAATCCATTCCATTTAAGGATTGAGGCTGGTTTGAGAGTAAAGTGGTCCTAATGAAGTACTTATTTTCTGTATGTAGTTCATCAGTACAGTGGAGCATTTAAGAAATTAATTATGTCAGTCACAGAGAAAATAAAGTTAATTGAGAAAATAAAGGTACAAACAGATTTGCATTTGTGAATATACTGTATAAATGAGTGTCATTTGTTTGTGTGTTTTTTAAATTTTTAGTTTGCCCTACAATGAGTTCTTTGGAGGAGTAAGTGGGCTTACAGCAGAGCAGTTCCGCAAGATCAACGGTTTCCCCAATGCATTCTGGGGCTGGGGAGGGGAGGATGATGACCTCTGGAACAGGTGGGTAGATGTGTGCGTAGGTAACTAAACACTGATACCCTACTTAGTGTGCACAGCTGCCTTTTTTTTTAAATAAAAAAATTACACATTTTTAATATTAATCCTTTTGTTGTGTCCCAGGGTGCACTTAGTTGGCTTGAACGTGACCAGACCTGAAGGAGATATTGGCAAATACAAATCAATTCCCCATCACCATCGAGGGGAAGTGCAGTTCCTGGGAAGGTTAGTTTGATCTTTACCTGTCTGTTTTTTTTTTTTCAATACTGGCTGCTCTTAAAACATTTTACAAAAGTTGTGGCTTTTGGCATTAAAATTGTGAAAACTAGATCTGCTGATGGTTATGGCAAATTAGAAACGGAAAAAGAAACTGAGGATGAGTTCAGCAAATATGAAAAATAAAGTTTACGCTTCTTTGCATCAAGTGAAGGTTAAACTAACACTGTGTTTAAGTACAACGTTTAAGTGCTTATAACCTCCAGTTCAGTGACCTGTTGCTGACGCACCTCACTTGCAGGCATGCAGTACTCTTTATGTTGATTTACATCTCTCTCTCTCTCTCTCTCTCTCTCTCTCTCTCTCTCTCTCTCTCTTTCTTAGGTACAAGTTGCTAAGGTATTCTAAGGAAAGGCAATATTTAGATGGCCTCAATAATCTCCAGTATTCTCCAGAGCTCTCTTTAAGTAATCTGTATAAGAACATCACTGTTCACCTGAGCCCTGAGCTTGCCCCCATAGCGGAATACTGACACCTGTCTGTCCGTGCATCGACTCCACCCAGCCATCAGTACCTGAAGACACCCGACTCAGCATCGTGGACAAGAGTGTGGCCTGTACAATGCATACGGCCACCAAAATAACCTTACAATCAAGAGACAAAAGGTTTTAAGACCCGAGTACTAGAAATGTTTGTATGGGTGCGTGAAGTCATACTTATGTTTTTGTGAGCGTGTGCGTCCCAATGCATGTCTCTGTTTATGCGGCTTTAGCTACTCAAATCACAACATACTACAAAGAGGGGGGGGGGGTGAAAATGGGGTGTGTCGTTGTCAATAATTCAGATGTTTACTGCGAAGCCTTAACTGATTTTCTTAGGCAGTTATCACTCCGACTGTCAGTTCTCATCCATGCCAACAGTGTAGACCGCTCAGTTTTACAACTCGACAGCAAATTAAATGCCAATACATATTTTATGGCACGTTTTGTATCACGTAGTATTTTAAGGCATATGATGATTTATGTACGTACTGTAAATGGTCTTTTTGGCCTTTATTTATTAAAAATATATATCTTTTTTTTTTTTTTGAACACTTCAGTGGCGCGTGTACTGCGAGTGACACATTTTTTGTTCCTTTTTTTCTTTTTGTGGTCTGTGAGTGCACGAAGGATCACGACTGCTCACTGGATCCCGTGATGTCATGCATCATTCCAGTGCACATTCTCTTACTTTGGCAGCTAACTGTCTTTACATTAAGCTCCTTACCCCACACCTTTCCATACACATGTGGACTCTACAGTTTAGGGACTAAAGACCTTGAAATTGGTATGTGTAGTCTGTTAAGCAAAACACCAATATCAGCTGCATGCCTTATTTTTGTCTTTAATTTGTTAAGTTGTATATCATTTAATTTTTTTTCTTTTTGTGCACTGTAACAGTAAAAGTAAAGAAATCATAGGGGAGGGGAAAATGTTATTGCTGGTCATTCACTCAGAGTTGCTGAGCAGTCAAGCACACAGCTGCTAAATGCTAAAAGTACTATAAGAATTTTGTGTGTATGAGACCGAATGTGAGTGAGTGTGTGTGTGAGTGAGATCCTCCAGCCGTGGATACATATAAAGTACCTTGTGATGTTGCACTCTAGTCATAAAATAAGTTGGGCCTGGATGAGAGAGTGATGTCAGCGTTACTCTTGAATGGCATCAGAGTAGAGTTTGGGCAATGAAGACTTTATGCTGTTAAAGTTTTGAGCTGTTGGTGGGTTGTGCTTTTCTTTGTACATGTTGATTGCCTTTGTATATACAGCCTCACATTGAAGATGATTCATGAGTTGGTTTATTTTTTATGTGATTTATTATTTTGCTAGTGAACTGTTCTGTTAATTTATCTGTTCTAATTAGAAAATTTATTTGGCATTCTTACACTCCACTGTGTTTGTCTGAATGTTGTGTGCGTGTGTGTGCTCCACTGAAGTCCAAGCATATCAGCAGTGCTCCTTGTGGCACTGTCGTCTTTCCCCTGAACTGCAGACACGCTTATCTAATCCTGAAGCTTGAGTAATGTCCTCTGTTTTCCCAGCTTGCACAGAGTCAGCCCACTGTTCTGTGGTTTCTCTGCTCTGAGCTGTTGCTTTGTCAAGGTTCCCCTTACATGGGCTGTTTTGTTGTGCCGTTCAAGCAAAGGCCTTTTGTGTGTGGGTAAGCCGTTGCTCTCTGAAGAGGTTCGTGCTTGTACTTGACGGTGACCCAAGTTTATTGTTTACACATTTTTTCTCTTCTTAAACTTTTGTTCATAAATGGTTGCTATGTTAGAGTTTTATACAAGTGTGCTTTTGACCAATGGGGTAAGGTATCTGAAAGTATTACAGAATTTATAAAAATGGGGTTTAAGAGGTGGAGGTAGATACGGCAGTGACTGAGAGTAGAGGTGCCAAAATCCCATTGTGCCCCAGTATGAAAACTTTTTTTCCTTTTTTTATTTTTTATAAAGTTTCTTGCTTTCACCTTTTGTTGTAGTCTTAAAATTGAGGTGTATTTGGTACTGTAGGGGTTCTGTCTGCCACCAATATTAGCTTAAATAAAAGGATTAGTTTGGCCCAAGAGGGGAAAAAAAAATACATAACTAACTAAACATCAAACATTAAACCTAAATTTTCAATTTGTGTCAAATTGAATCCATATTGTTTTACATAAAAGAACTCGCACCCCTTAAGCTGTTTAGTTGGAGAACTGAGTTTTTGCTTCATTGTGTCATGTTATGGAAGAAATTAACATGAAGGAAAATACAATATCACACCATACTCTGACTATCTAAGTGTTTGGTGGCGGATGTCGGTCAGACAGCGAACAGCTGTGTTTCAATTAAGTACACGATGTGTGCATCACTTGGACTCGATCTGTTAATTTTCATGCATAAATGTACTGAACTTTCACTCTTAGAAACAAAACTTTTAAGTTTTGGGGGGAAAAGCAAACTGTGTTAAATAAAGTATCCTTACCAAGGTGCTTGCAATGTGCAAATTGTAAAATCTTAAGCTACTAGTAAACTTGATAAAAAACCATCACTAATGACTTATGGTATTGTTAATGTATTTGAAAAAGATAAGGTTTCCCAGTTCAGAAAGTGTTTAAGCCTTCTGTCTTGTATGCCTCATTTGCGGGTATATTGTGTCTGAAAGTTTCGACATTGACCCATTTTTAACCTTCATGAGGTGACCTGTAGGTTTGGATCAGCTGCATCTCAAAGGTGTTTATTCAAAACTAAAGTTTCTCCTTGCCCCCTTTGTACATTTTAAAAACATGGAAAAATGTAATCTGAATGATTTGGAAATTCACCATTACAAATCGTCAGTGTTAAGTTTTATTTCATTCTTTTCCTTTTGCAGTATTCATATTTGTGCCTTGAGTTATTTTCTTTACACACCTGCATTCTTGATTGACAGTTGCAGTGAGGTGGCTGTTTTTGATGATTTCAGACATGAAATTATTGTCAAGCTTACATCCTTTCATAGATATTTAATTTGCATTTAGATTTAAATGTGTAGTCTTTTGAAAAAAAAAAAAAACATGAAAAATGAATACATTGGAGCAGGAAGTCAGGAGGACCCTTTTTGCTCGATCTCTGTTTTTCAGGGTCCGTCTTTTCTTCAGTGCTCTTTTTCAAAACTGGATTAATCAAAAACTAGAGATATCAACTGCTTTGACTGATGTGCACAATCCTGATGCCCCCCCCCCCCCCCCCCCTGCGTTCTTCCGGTCTCTTCACTGTGTTATCGGTTTGCTCACTGCGTTAAATTCTGTACTGACCAATAAAAGAGTTTATAGTTGAAAACCTATTAAGAGAGTAATCTCGTTCTTGTCCGATTGCTCATCAAGGAGACCTGTTAAGCTGTTCATTGTAGAGGTATAGGAAATGTACTTGGGGTGAGTTTTAGTCGTGTTCTTTTCCCACTACAGCTGTTGTGGTGTAGGAGAAGGGGCTCAGTAAGAGGGCCAGAGTGTAATGACGATGTCCTTCTGCATGAGCCTCAAACACCACCTGCAAACAGCATACATCAGTCAGGACAAATCTTTACATAGTGTTGAACTTTATTCAAAATCTGCTAATGCCTTTATAAAAAATGGACCATTCTTGAAAGCTTTTTAAATGAGGGTTTGTGGGCTTTTGTGCTATTTTTGGCACAAATGAAGAACTTGGTCCAAAAGTGGATTCACAGTTTCAGAGTCCAGTTTACACACTTGTGTAAATTCAGACATTCTCATTACTATTGGGTCATACTACATGCTCTCAAAGGTGAGCCTGTTTTGTTTTCTTTCTTTTTCTTTTTCACTTGGGTGCAACTAAAGTTCTGGAAAAAAGGTTTCTGATTATTCCCTAGAAGGTGTAAAGATTGGTGAGCTCTGATGGATAAGCATCATAAATAAACCTGAAGAGCATAAATAAACCTGAAATAAGAACTTTAATTCTTTTTACACAGAATGTTTACTCACTTCAGCAAATTCATGGAATGGTGTTCGACCTTCTGTTTTCCAGTAGGCCTTGGTGTCGAACTCGACACGGTACACACCAGGTTTGAAGTCCTCCTCTGTGAGAAGTTCATGAACCTCACCAGCTATGTTTGAATGTCTGGAGAGAGAGAGAGAGAGATGATATTGTGAAATTCTTGAGAGAACAATCTAATAAGTGAGGGAAGACTAAAATCTCTTCCAGGAAAATCAGATTCCTCACACAAATCAATGATGAGACGATTTAAGTCTTTTTTTTTGAAATTTGAAATAAAATTCTTGACTATAGTACAGGGAACACCTCTCTGTTTTACAGAATCGCCTTTGCACTTCACATGTTTTACTTGTACAAGATTACTTATAACCTTCAGGTAACCAAACAGTTCATAAATACTGATTTCTCTGGTTTGTATTCTTTGTACAAAATAAATTCTTTAAAATAATCTGTGTGAATAAACTAGCAGGACTACTCGAGATTTTCTTATTGCATTAAGATATTACAAACCCTACTTGATGTCCTAAAACTTATCACCTCTTATCTGGATGTCCTCTTACCCGCTGGTGAGTTTTTCCCAAGTTTTATCAGCGCCTTGGCGGAACACCGTAAGTGCCACATTTCCAGCAGGTGCACCTTTCAATGCGTCTAGGATCTTTACGTTTAGAGGACAATGTACGTCTGAGCCTCCATGACGCTCCTGCCAGGCGATGAAGAACATAATTGCATTCTAAACTCTGATCTGTTCAAATGTAATGACCACTGAGCACTGACTTAAGTAACTACAAAAATAAAAACAAAAATCAATCATTGCTAAAATGTGTTGTTTGTGATTTTATTTAGTGTTTCTTCAAACTACAAAACATTTGAATACTTCTATATGAATGATTGATTTAGTGTTGATAATGATTTTAGGGTGCTGTTAAAGCATCACCATTAAAAATTGGCATTTTTCTTTAAAAGGCAAAAATAAGTCAATGATGTACAGTATTTTCATAACCTAATTTAAAGATTTGACATTTCCCCATAAGTGATTGCCAAGTTTGAGATCAAAATTTTTTTAAGTTTTAACAATGTAGTTTGCCAAAAAAAAAAAAAAGACTTTCATCTTGCTTTAATCTTTTGTTTGAAAAAGATGAACTCTGTCGTTCATGGTAACTTACCACTGGAGCAGCCTGACAGCAGAAAAATACCAAGGCAAGAAGGGCAAAAATGATAGCTTTGGCCATGGTGAAACACGAATGCAGACACTGAATGTGTGCCTTAAATACCTGAATCTGCTCTTTTTTTGCTTGCCTGGGTGACTCTGGGAGAAAGTTGGGGTGTTGTCTTGACATAGCAAATACCTGGGTAATGTGTAACTTCTAGCAAACCATGCTCCGTGCCAATTTTACTCCATTACTTGATTCAATAGAGATATTCATTGCACATGGAAAAGTATTTTCTTTTAGTTCATAAAACATTTTTATTAGGTTTTTTTTTCCATATTCAAAGCGGCATGTTACATTAAATAAAGAAAGCTATAACTATTCTATGAACTACCTTATGCAATCATTTTAAAATCCACTGCTACAGACATTGACCCTCTGGAATTGTCTGGTTGGTCTACTTATGTCGCGAATGATTCAGTGTCATAATGCTAATCAAAAAAGATCGATAGTATTCAATGTGTGTAATAATTTACACTGAAGAAAAAAATCATTTTAGGAGAAGTACAGTAAATGGCCTGTGGTAATCATTTAAAACAACTAAGGAGATTTTAATTTACTGGAATTGTCCAATATATTATTAAAACCTGAATGGATAGTGCTGATCCCTCAACTTCATGGACAGAATGCGGTCTCCAAGGGGAACAATAAAGTATGCTGCTCAAAAAAACTTTAAATAAAGAGAACGCTTTAGATTTGACTTGAACCATACATAAACATACTAGGGGTATTCAAGTCAACCCTGGGAAATTTTTATTTATTTTAACAGTATATATGTTTATGCTAAATTGTTTTTTCAGTGGCCTTTTTAATTGTTTTTAATACCAAACAGATTATTACAGAGAAAATAAACATACATTTGCAGGTATGCATTACATTTTATATCAACATAGGTCTATTATTTTGTTTTCTAACAAAGACATCAATTCAAACCCAAAACACAGTACGTTCTTCTACACCATCTGTATAGTATCTCTGATGTTTCCATAAAAGCACAGAACACTGAGACAAGAATGTAATTAAAGTCAAATTTGCAATACTTTGATATACTACTGTAAAAAATAAAAAATAAAAAATGACAGCAGATAATTAATGGCAAGTACACTTTGATTAAACAGCAAGAGAAAAAGCAACAATATTATACACAGAAATATGTAGTTGGGTCCAAAATGACCACATACATTTTTTTTTTTCTGAAACAGGGACCCAGGATGAACTGTGACGCACCATCTTTACTGAATGTATCACTGTGCTGTCTTAGCAATATACGTGCTCTTTTAAGTCAGCATCTTTCTATAGAAGTACTGTACATTCTCTTTCATTAGAATCACTCTCAGAAGACTTGCCTCCTTATAATAAGAAAATGTATGCCAAGTTGGCAGTTTATGAGTTACTTACACTATATGGACAAAAGTATTTGGCCAAACTTGTAATGACATTTTATCCAAATACATATACTTCAATATGGAGCTGGTTCCATTTTTGTAGCTATGACAACTTTTACTCTTTTTGGAAAGCTCTTCACAAGATTTTGGAGTGTTTCTGTTGGAATTCGTTCCCATTCATACTGTAAAGTATTTATAAGGTCAGGCACTGGACGAAAAGGCCTGGCTTGCAATATCCATTCCAGTTAATCCAAAAGGTGTTCGGTGGGGTTGAGGTCAGGGCTCTTTGTGGGCCAGTCAAGTTCTTCCACACCAAATTCATCAAACCATGTGCACTGGGGCATAGTCATGTTGGAATAGAAAAGGACCTTCCCCGAACTGTTGCCACAAAGTTGGAAGCATAGCAAGCACTGGTTGAAACACCTGATTTCAATAATCAACAAGTTTAGCCAAATACTTTTGTCTGTATAGGTTATGTCTATTTAACAATGGTGATGTGCCTCCAGTGGTTTTTAGGGCAGCATTTTGTTTATTCCACAAAAATGCTGGGTGCTTTGTGCAGAAATTGCAATTACCCTATGAACTGTCAAGTCTGCTAATGCTATACACTTATACCTAATTTATATTTATATACCACACAATTCATAAACCACACAAGCGCTTCAGATTTATTAGTTGAAATATAATTAGCATTTAAAATGTCTGAGATTCAATTTCTTATGTAATGTACATTGGAACTTATACTGTAAATAACAATTGAGGTTGATAACTATTGGACTTGATCAATATATACTCACCTAAAGAATTATTAGGAACACCTGTTCAATTTCTCATTAATGCAATTATCTAATCAGCCAATCACATGGCAGTTGCTTCAATGCATTTAGGGGTGTGGTCCTGGTCAAGACAATCTCCTGACCTTCAAACTGAATATCAGAATGGGAAAGAAAGGTGATTTAAGTCATTTTGAGCGTGACATGGTTGTTGGTGCCAGACGAGCCGGTCTGAGTATTTCACAATCTGCTCAGTTACTGGGATTTTCACACCAAACCATTTCTAGGGTTTACAAAGAATGGTGTGAAAAGGGAAAAACATCCAGTATGCGGCAGTCCTGTGCCTTGTTTATGCTAGAGGTCAGAGGAGAATGGGCCGACTGATTCAAGCTGATAGAAGAGCAACTTTGACTGAAATAACCACTCGTTACAACCGATGTATGCAGCAAAGTATTTGTGAAGCCACAACACGCACAACCTTGAGGCAGATGGGCTACAACAGCAGAAGACCCCACCGGGTACCACTCATCTCCACTACAAATTGGAAAAAGAGGCTACAATTTGCACGAGCTCACCAAAATTGGATAGTTGCAGACTGGAAAAATGTTGCCTGGTCTGATGAGTCTCAATTTATGTTGAGACATTCAAATGGTAGAGTCAGAATTTGGCTTAAACAGAATGAGAACATGGATCCATCATGCCTTGTTACCACTGTGCAGGCTGGTGGTAGTGGTGTAATGGTGTGGGGGATCTTTTCTTGGCACACTTTAGGCCCCTTAGTGCCAATTGGGCATCGTTTAAATGCCACGGCCTACCTGAGCATTGTTTCTGACCATGTCCATCCCTTTATGACCACCATGTACCCATCCTCTGATGGCTACTTCCAGCAGGATAATGCACCATGTCACAAAGCTCGAATCATTTCACATTGGCTTCTTGAACATGACAATGAGTTCACTGTACTAAAATGACCCCCACAGTCACTAGATCTCAACCCAATAGAGCATCTTTGGGATGTGGTGGAATGGGAGCTTCGTGCCCTGAATGTGCATCCCACAAATCTCCATCAACTGCAAGAGGCTATCCTATCAATATGGGACAACGTTCCTAAAGAATGCTTTCAGCACCTTGTTGAATCAATGCCATTAAGGCAGTTCTGAAGGCAAAAGGGGGTCAAACACCTTATTAGTATGGTGTTCCTAATAATCCTTTAGGTGAGTGTATTTGGGAGGGAGAAAGTGTCCTTGTGTCCTTATATCTATTTCCTTTGACCTTAAGTTATAGTATTTATGTTGGTATAGTTTCGGTAAAGTTGAATAGGATCACAATTTAACATACATTACCATGCAAAAGTCTTGAGGACCTCTCATCCCCTGGGTAAGACAAAAAGTTTATGTAACAACTTCAGAGCCAACCTAATTTCCCCTCTCATCTATTGCAACCACTCAACATTTAGCATCATCAGTATACTAGTCACTGCTCTGATCATTTCTCACCATAACCACCTGTTTCTCACTTGTTCATGCCTTAAGTTAGATCGTTTTTATGCTTGAACGATTTATACAGTAGGTCACTGTAGGGCATAACAGACATTACATTAACAGACAAACATTCTTCTGCTCAGGTACGGGCCTGGACTGAAAAAAGTGTTTCAGCCTGGAGAACTATAAACATAAAATATACAAGGAAGTCTGGCTCTTTTGAAGCAAAATATGGAGAAATTAACAGCTCAAGACTTTTTGTACAGTATTGGATTTATATAATGGTTGCTGCAATGTGCAATGTAGTTGAGAAGGTTTGAGTATTTATGCAGAATTTAAAGATTAAATGTCTTGTTTGTGGAATACTTTCATAACTGCACATGTGCTGTAAGGTTCAAGGAAGTATTGACTATAGTCTGAAAAAACTGTAGCCATAAAGAGCTGCTCACCAGCATCATGTTCACATATGTAGTTCCGTTCATACATTCTACACTAACACCCAGAATGGCTCCATTTTCTATAATATTTATCCTACCATCACCTTAATAACAAAAGCAATCAACATCTTTATAAAAAAAATCCACTTAGTCTTACAGTTTTTGTTCTTAAATTTTTTTCCTAACATCCGCACCTGATATGGTCTTCATATGGCCCAGTTGACAAAAAGTCTAATAAAAGGTTCATGCATTCTTAGTAGATATTTCAAATGCTATATTATTGTTTAAACTTGGTCTCTTTTCTTGGGTTAATGCTTATCAGGATTTCATAATTCTAACCATACACTTTAACCACAAACTCTTATGCAACTGGTTAAATTTAATGCCAAATGATTAGTTTTTAAAAACATTGCAGTATAAAACAGTGGTGTACACTGATCAGCTATAACAATAACACAATCACCATGTGAACTGAACAACACTGACCACCAACTATCTGGTGACAGGATCATGGGCACCCAAGGCTCACTCATGCCCACGAGGACCAAAGGCCAGCCCATCTAAACCAATGCTACAGAAAAACCCATGCAGCACAAATTTCTGAAAAAAGAAGAAAGTCACCAGAGCATCCAGTGCATCACGGTTCACCATGCAAGGGGCCCAGCAGGCAAAGAGCCCAAGGCCAGCCTCCTATTTCCCCAGATCCCAGTTCGATTGAGCACTTATGGTGAGATGCGCCAGACAAACAACCCCAATCCATGGAGGCCACACCCTGCAACCCATATGATCCCCTGCCAATGTCCTGATTGCCGACACTACAGCACATTGCTAGACTTCCAGAGATGCCTAGAAGGCACAACAAAACCCACAACCCACATTTAACCACAAAAAGGTTCTTTTAATGTTAATGATTTAATGTTAGAGCTGATTGATGAATGTGCAGTTGGTGTGAGGATAAGTGTATATGGTAACTCAGTGTATACTTGTTCATCTCTTTGATTTGACTTGCACCCTTGCAGGCTTTACAGTACTCTTCACCTTTCCCGACTCTACAGGAGCTTTGCCCTGGTTGTTCACTTTGAGGTTGAGAACCCTGGAATTATTGCTTGCCCCTGAGTTGTTTCTCCCTGAGCTTCGGCAGAGGTTACAGGTAAGCTAGCTGCATTGACAAGATTTGGACTGTTGCCTAACATTATATTTCCTTGTAACATAGACATCCCATCAATCAGGTACATTCCTTGTTGTTCTAGTGTGTTCTGGAGTATATTACCGCCATGGAGAACCAACCCTTGAGTTCCTGCAAGCCCATTTATAAAGTACATTCCTTGTACAGGCTCTTCAGCAAAAATCACTGTACTTGGCGCTTGATGTTCCACCAGGCAGTACAAAGGCTGCTGTTGCGCAAGCAGTGTTGAACTAGTATTCGTGCTGCCCGATGTGCTGGTGTGTTGTGTCTCAGTAACACTGGAAATTGTGCTTTGCTGTGGTGGAAGCGAATCAGATTTCACAACCTGAATGGCACTAGTGGCTACAGAACTCTCACTTTTGATTCTGGTGTCAACAGACTCAGCAATTTGTTCTTCTTCAACTTCTTCAAATTTGGGTTGTGGACTTGGAGGACTGCAAACTGTTGCTAAATTTCCAAACTTGTAGTCCAAGTCTTTTAGGAAACCCAGGTCATTTTCAGCCTCAAGGATACAGCAGGACTCTAACGAGCCAACTGAAGAGTATTGACCTTCATCATTATACATGAGCAGACTTTCATTGAGATCAGGATTGTCAGCCAGAAACCTTGCTTTCTGTAATGAAAATTAAGAAATAATGCTCAGTATTTGTATAAGTACATGTACAGATCATAAATGTTCCACTGCCATTAAAAAAAAATATGATACTTGTATAAAATATCCAGTACTGTTAAGAAATTATTAATTTCCAATATTTGTATAGTAACCAGGCAAATAGTTATTTAAGCTGTGAATACTAAGTAATATAAAACACCAGGCTTGATAGTGATATTCTTTAAGAAGTGTGCTCATGCGCATAATTTATGTTATGATAATCATCATGTCATGTACAAGGGGTGTTCAAGTCAAACCAGGACTTTTGGTTGTGCAGAATAACATTAAAAACTCACTTTACTTCTCTATATAATCCCCTGCACTTATCCCAGAGTTTCACAAGTGTTTGGATAACATTAATGCAGGAAGTCTTTCCAGTATGCCAGATCCTGATCAGATTGACTGCTTCATGTCTGAAACAAGCTAAATAAGTCATCCATCCATTCCACTTGCTGAATGGGAAATACTGCAATTGGCTCTGAGCCACCTCAGCCTTCATTCACAGACATATAAAGAACATACTGTACAGTGTTCTTCAAAAGGTTTGCACCAATCAAATGTCCTCGAAAGAGTCTAATCACCCTACTGTGATTGAAGTTTTCTGTAAATGTCAATCGATTTTATACATTAATTTACGAGAAATTTCTTCATAGTTTACAAGGTTTGACTTCAACACCCAATGCAGTGGATCAAAATGGAAATGATGTGAAATCCATTTCACTGCAATCCACACTAGAATAGTTTTACACTCGTATTGTATAATGACACAGTGCAAAACAACAGCAAAAACATAACAGCAAATCAAAAAAAGCAACTCACTCAACGTCTATACCACATTATCCTGTACTCTGGGTAATACTGTACGGGGGTGGCCTGGATCCTATCCCAGGAGACTTAGGGCACAAGGCAGGGTACACCCTGGACAAGGTGCCAACCAATCACAGGGCACACACATTTTTTGGGAACAAATTTGGGAACGCCAAATAGCCTAATTTACAGTACATGTCTTTGGACTGTGGAAGGATACTGGAGTACCCGGACGAATTCCAGCAAGCTGAATTCACTGAGGCTTTTTATTCATGCTTATTTCTGTAAAAGTATTATACTTCAAGTGTGCTATCTATTTTGCATAGCCTTAATACCAGTATGTGAAAGCTAAAACGCCTTGAGGAGTCTGTGTGGTTCAGAGAAAAAATAACTCTTCCTAGGGAACATATAACTATAAGTATAATAATATATAACAATCTAATAATCTAGTGTGACGGTTATTAAAGATCTACCATTTTCATTTGGACCTCAGGTTGATGTTTTTGGTCTTGGTGCAGTTCTATGATTACAGTAGCTGTTATATTTTTGGTGGGTTTTTGACCTTGTCACATATTGGCCACTGTAGCATTAACCCTAATTATATTTTAGGATCGGATCACAAGATCCTTGCTATGTATGAATAAAACATTTTTTATTTCCTACCTGAGAGAAATATCCATAGAGATAGCCATCTGGCAATGCTATGTCTTCATAAATATTACGCTTCTTCTGTCGAAAAGATGAAGAGTAGAGTGTGTTTCTATGGATAGATCCTAGGGAGTGTTGACTATGTAGTGTGTTGTTTTGATATCCAAACATGCTGTCAACTTCCATATTCCCTCTTTTTAACTCGTTATTGAGTGCCATTGTCCCAAAGCCTGGTGCATTTTGCACAATCGCGGCCTTGTTGAGAGAGCTACCAACCGCTGCCACAGCAGTTTGTTGGTCTGCCACAAATGGAGCAGACAACAGATCCATCAACTGAAAAAAATATAGAGACCAATTAAGGCTAGAAACTGTTAGAAATGTATGGCATGGCAAAAGTATGGTATTGTTTGAGTGTTGCTAGAATTGAGTTTCCTCATGAAAAGTACAGTGGGTATAAAAAAATCTTATTATTATATAATATAATATAATGAATTCTAAGATGACAAGCAATTTGGCAGACACATTTAACCAGTCCCTCCTTTATAATGGGAAGATTATATATTTTTTGTAATTTTTCATACTACATTTATTTGTTGTAACCAAAATCTACATTTATTTTGTGCTTCTTTTTTTTTTTGGGCGGAGGGGCATGGGGGGCTGGACTTAAACAAGCCAATTAGATTTCCCCCATTATGTGACCTCATATAAGAAGACTCTCTGCCCCTCTTGTTGCTTTAAAATATGTGAAGTAATAATAGTTGTAATTTACCTGGTCTTCCCCTATGCCCTCAGTGTGGTATTCAATAAGGTATTCTTTTGTATCGACAGGCATCTCTGAGAATTCCCCAAATGTCCCATAATGACAGAATATTAGCAGCAAAGGAATCACTGGAAACATCAACAGTGCAAAACATACAGTACTATTAATATAGAACACTGAATTCTGTGCATATTGCAACACAGATAATAGGTGGTGAACTGTAAACCAGGAAGAAAGATGAAAACTGTGTATGAATGTCTTTGACTCACACATGAGCAGAATTAGTGCTGCGATAAGTACTCCAATGGCAGGAAGCCCCACTTTGGCTAAAGCACCACGTTGATGGGCTGCTCGGAGATCACATGTTCCAGCTTTTTCACATGTGCACACCTCTAATCTAAGCTTTTGTTTGTCTTTACATGCCAGACCCTTTCT
This sequence comes from Clarias magur, assembly GCA_013621035.1. NCBI lineage: Eukaryota > Metazoa > Chordata > Actinopteri > Siluriformes > Clariidae > Clarias > Clarias magur. Next base: position 242,102 of record QNUK01000135.1, on the reverse strand, counting down.
GTCAAAAATCTCCATACTGAGCTCATAAAATTCTATCCATAGAGGCTCCTTAGCATGGAAACTCACTGTTGTTTCTTAAAAAGAGGAAATAAGCAAATTAGTATCAGAGTAATGCCCATATCTTTATTTAGTAGCTTTTCTTATTTACTGTTTATTGTTAATCTTTAAATACAATATACAGAAACATACATGTTATAGAACAACACTGTTGCTATCTACAGTACTTTACCATTTACAGGAACCATCTCCCATTTTCCACGAGTCTCCTCTTCTATTAGAACAAATTTATAAGGTTCTCCATTGGGATAGGCATCTTCATCGAATGCAGTCACATTTACTACATTAATATCAGAACAGATGCTCTGATAGGTGCTAGTCAGTATCGGACAATTGTCATTTAAATCCTGCACCTTCAGAGCTATCGTCCCAGTAGCGGTCTTGGATGGCACATCTAAGTAAAACAAAGCAAAACAAAAAATCATTCTGTGTTAGCACTTTAGGGAAATACAGTATAATAAAACATACATTTAAATCCACTTTGACACAAATAAATGTATACCATCATCATCATTTCATCATCATCATCATCATCATCATCATCATCAAGGAACCTCTGTAGTCCAACTAGGAACCATGAAGGCCAATAGTGACCATAGTATTTATTTCTATTTTTACAACCGTGGTAGGACCTTTTGGAAACAACAATTAGTCTAATCTGCATGTCATGTTTGGACAATTCTTTGAAACCATAGTTTAGAAATTCCCAGGTTGTCAGCAATTTCTGATCTACTCAGACCCATGTGTCTGGCACCAATATCTATGCTATACTGTCAGTCACATTCAGGTCCCCATTCTGATGCTTAATGTAAATGGTAAATGATGTGAATGATAACTTCCCTTTTAAACCAACTTCCAAATTCTCAAGAAAAGCTAAGCATAGACTGTATTACCTTGTGTCATACAGATGATTTTTGCAATGTAGGAGCCATTAACCAGGGACTTGGACTCTCGATCTGGTATCTTTGTCAGTGTAATTTCTGATGTTTCCTCATCAATGGATAGCCAGTTGTCCGGATCATATCCTTTTGCATACCTATGTTTTTTGCAATAGAAAATATGTCATTAAATGCATGAATTATTGATGTTATTATTATTACTTTTTGATGCCACAATATTGAAGGTCTTCCATCATTGTTTCCTATCTGTCTGCGCAGCTTTCTCAATATCTTCTACCTACAGTTTTGAATGTTTGCACTGCAAATTAATTTAATAATTAAGGAATACAGATATGTATAGTTTTATAGGAGGTAACTTTCCTAATATACTAGTAGCACTTTCTGACACATGGATTTAATGTTATTTATCAATAGTCATCTGTTTAATTAACCATGCAAATAAAATAAAATGTGCAACTAAACACACAAATGATTCCAACAAAACTTTCAATACTAAATATGAACATACAAGCCACTGGGAGTAGTAGCATGAATAGCATGAGTAGCATTACAGCTAAAGCAGCAAGACGTATTTTTGGTATGCGCAAGTATAGGAGAGACTGATGGGTAGGACAAATTCATAGAAAACCAGTCTAGAAGAGCAAGTGAAAGATGTTCATTAGGGCTTAAAATATCATAGGCACACACATTTATTGAATGGAATGACAACAGATTGACAACTATGACTGGCATAATGGCCATAGCAAACAAAAATCACATGATAATGTGACACAGCTGCACACGCTCAATAAGCGTGGAATTAACTGCAATCTGTTTTTAAGAACTGTAGTACATACTGTAGATCCAAAAGTCTATTTTTCAATCATATTTATTTTTAAATAAACTTACCTGACATTCTCCACAGGTTCTCCAGTATCAAGATCCAAGGCAGGAAAGGAACCAATGACCATGGGAACATGTATTTCTTCTGGGTTCTCCGACACAGGCAACTCCTTCACTGATGGTGAAAAACCCGGGCCTTCAGGCAAGTTATTAACGCTGATTTTTATTGGATAGTTTTTTCCTCCAGGTGTCGGCTTTTTGTCTGGTTTAGAGCCAGGTTTAATTCCAGGTTTGGAGCTAGGACTGCCATCAGGTTTAGTTCCAGGCTTGGTGTCTGGTTTGACGCCAGGCTTAACCCCTGCCCCAGCACCTGCTTCTACCCCAACATCTACACCTGCATCCACTCCAGCGTCTACCCCAGCATCTACCCCTGCATTCACACCGACTCCAGCCCCTAATCCTAGATCTGCATCTACACCTAAATCTAGACCTAGATCTACACCTAAATCAACACCTACTCCTGCCCCTGCTCCTGCCCCAGCCCCAGCCCCAGCTCCTGCCCCAGCATTCATTCCAGGTCTGCCCAGATCGACACTGAGACCCAAGGACAGTGCAGTTCCATTTATGAAAGGAGCTACGTTTGAAATGGCCAGGCCAAGATCCAGCATTTTGACCTTTTCATAATCCACAGGCTTCATGTGTATAAGATGGCAGAGATAAAGAAAAGAAGATAAGAAAATATGACTAGAACAACTGAAAACCACGAGAGTAAAAAACACAGTATTAAAGACAACAAAAATATTAAATATATACTGTACCTTCACAAGCTTTAAAATGCCCTCATTTGTTTTGGGGTCTGTTTCTATAGTAAAGAGTTCATCTTCGTTACCCTTCACAATGTCAAAGACGGCCAGCCAGTTATCAGTATTCTCCAAATCTTTATCCAGAGCTTTTATTCTCATCACAACCACATCAACTGAACCTTCATCAACAGCACCAGCATACTAAAGAGACAAAGACATAATTGTCACAAGCATAATTATTTGATTAGAAATTAAGAACCATTTGTATAAAAAATGTGTCCCTTCAGCACAAGTTTGAATTCATACAGTTGGCAATCTATTTTTTTCAATCAATATATTCGGAATCCATTCAATATTCTCACATTTCATTCAATATATTCAGAGTTTCTCATGAATATTTCTCTCATGAATATTTTCTTAAACGGCATGCCATAATATATATATATATATATATATATATATATATATATATATATATATATATATAAAACCATGCAATTATCTTCTAGTTATATTCGTTAGTCTATTTATCAGGAACAAATGTTGTAAAGTTTTGTATGTATACACTTGCTGAAAGTCTGCATACCCCTCTGCCTCAACTATTAGAGAAAAGGACCCACATAGGACAATGACAAAAAAGTGTATTGGTGTTAGGAACCTCCACTAGAGGTCACTGTTCATGTCTGTCTGTCTTTGTGTAGTTCCTGTTGGTTGACTCAGTTTCCCAGAAGGCACCTCAGTCAGGTGATGAGGCTCACCTGAACTGAGGTGGCTCATTAAAACCTTCTATAAATAGCAGTTTGTTCTGGGAAACTGGGTCGAGCATTGTTTGTGTCTGATTGTTTGTGATTGTCTGAGTGTCTGTTGGTGTTTGTTTGTTTGTCTGTCTGGATTACCATCATGTGGGCATTCCTTTTTGTTATTTTGAGTTTATATTTGATTTATGTTTTGTAACCTTAGTTGTCAGAGGGCTCTAGTTTTGTTTTCTTGATGTTCCTTGTGTCTGTGGATTCATGGAGCTGCTTTGTTCACTGTGTAGTTAGGCTGTGTCTCCTCTGTGTCCTGTGTAAGTACTGTTTTGTCTTCCGGTCCCCTAGGTCAGTACTAACACTATTAGCCACTAACCCGATTAGGTCAGCCTCCAGTGTCCCCAGTACAACATGTAGCGTACTAACCTCACTAACCCAGTTAGTCTAGTTCCTGTCAGTCTCTGTGCCCCTAGCCCTGTCTCCTGTCTAGCCCTGTCTCCTGTCTAGCCCTGTCTCCTCTCCAGTCTCTGTGCCTCCAGTCCTGTCTCTCCAGTCTCTGTGCTTCCAGTCTCCAGTCCTTGTCTTTAGTTCCCCTCTGTGTCTTAGTTAGCTCCAGCTCCATGTTTCCTCATCCCTAGTCCCTGTGTCAGCTCCATGTTTCCTCATCCCTAGTTCCCTGTGTCAGCTCCTGGTCTCCTGTGTTCAGATCCCTTCCTGTTCCTGTGTTTTTCCTGAGCCCTAGTTTTAGTTTGAGTTTGTTGTTTTAGTTCCTTTGTTCTGTTTTTGAGTTGTCTGTTTATAAATAAAGACTCTTTCTGTTACACCCCTCTGCGTACATGCCTACCTTCATGCCCACGGCAACACCATCAGCCGGTCTAGCACTACAACCAGCTAGACCCATGACAATTGGTATTATTATATTAGAAGTTTTTTGTATTGCTGGGTTGAGACACAGCAGTACAAAGTACACAGAAACACTGAAGGTCTCAGTAATAGTAATAATAATTCGTTCCAGAGCACATATTAACGGAATCACTGCTGTAAAATAAAAAATAAAAAAACCTGCACATTACCTTTGAAAAGAATCTGTCTGATTGTAGCGCAGAGAGTGTGTGGAGAGAGAAAATAGATCTTTACCCTCTAAGGAGACTTGCTTTTGCTTTATATGCACGCACACATGTGTGTTAAAATAAACAGTACATGCTCGCTGTACACACACACTTACAAACACAAAATAAAATATGTTTTACATGTACATATGTGGTCACAGTGTAATAGTAAACAGTACACGCATGCACGGTGTTGGTTATACCAGTGAGAGATCAAGCACTAAGACCCAGCAGGAAGACAATTATTCCGCAGCACAAGAGAGAGAAAAACCAATGCTCAGTTGTCATCATGTGAAACTCAATCAAAATCAAATCAAATTTCTTATTCTTATTCAATCAAAATAAGAAGTGCATGCGTGATACATGATAATCGGTACTCATAATCCAAGACTTGAACGTTTTTCAAGTCAAAATTTATTAAAATGGCCCCTTGGGACGAATTCTCAAAGCTCAATGTCGCGAATGTCAATAAAAAAAGATAAGCATACACTTTGGTCGAGGAGATGATGTACATTCCACTGTGAAGACTGTTGCTTCGTCTCAGGGTCATACCTATATACCCAAGTTCCATGATCAAGTTAATGTTCCTCAACATGAGGATTTCCTTGTCATTCTGTTCCATATGGCATTTCAAACAACTGTAAAAACTTACCAAATCACAACCAACGTCTGTCTGGCAGATTTGCTCAGATTCACAAAGAATTTCATGCTTGCTCTTTGTTCTAACTTGCTATCTGTGATGAAATAGCAGACCTGGTAACGTACATGCTCAGAATACAACCAGCTGCACAGCTCCCGATGAACACAGGACGGTATCTTTTGGCACACTGACTTATGTAGGTCGGTGCTCCCTGCGAATGTGTGTGCAGCCTTGTGCTGCCATGTGTTGGTGTGTTACAAAAATAGTTTTGAAACCATCTTATCAAATAACTTTTGTAATCTGTAAGCATGGATTAATAAAAGGTGCATAATTGTTCATCTATCTTTCTCTCTTCCTCTCTCTCTTTCACACACACATATACACATACGAATTGCTTGGATTTAATATGGTTTTATTGTGATTTTAAACTGAGTTATGTGGATGTACTTTGAGTTTTGAATGTTCAACACAGTACTCTTGGATTATCTTCAAGAGCCTTTAAATGCGTTTGTTATTTGCTTGTTATTTAAAGTTACTTATTTCGGTTAAAAAAAAAGTTAAACTAGCAGTGTTCTCTAAGTGTAGAGTAAAATTATTATTAGTGTGTAAAGACAGAGAAAGAATTTGAAAAACATGTTAATTGCACTTTTGCATGAGAGAATATAGTGACGTTCAGCCCATCATCATTAAGCAATCAAAGCCACTTAAAATGAATCAATAATTAACTAAAAGCAGAAAAAGTTGTTTGTAGGTTTGCTTGCTTGCTATGTAATGTACATATAGAAACTTAAAACTGCTGTTTGTTGGTTAAAATCACAAAATTGGTACAATGGTCAAATAATATCCAGTAAATAATATATTTACTGAAGGGATTTGGGAATTCTAAAGCAGGTCTAGATATTAGACTTAAATAAATTTGGGACAACCTCTGCTTTATTTATAAACGTAAAGTGAATACACTAATTTGCATAGTTTCTGTTCAGGCAGATCCGCGGGCAAACATGAAACCCGTTGCTAGGCGACGCCGTGTAGGTAATCAAGACAAACACGGCACACCTGCTCTTTTTCCCCTAAACGCCACACCCGCTCGCGCCTCTTTATAAACCATTTAGTGGCGTCAAGCTTCGCGTGGGCCTTGGCGCTCCGCCAGGTATGAGAGCAGCGGCATGGCGTTGATGCTAGACGAACGAGACGATTTTTGAAAAGTAAGGGAAAAACCTGAAACGATATCAGAGGACATTTATTTTTATTTCAGTTTTTATGCTGTTTTAAGTTTTCATACAAGCTCTCTGATTTGGGAATAGTGCCTCAATGTCACAGTTGTATGTCCTTTCCTAATCTCACTAACTGCCATGTTAAGAACATTCCTGCCCTATCCCTCCCCATCAGTATTTGATTTGTCTAACCTTCAATGTTCATTTGAGAAAAACAGACTTTGTCTGGTGTTTTATTGACCTGTAACAATTTTCGTATATGGTCATACAACAGGCAAGCTCCTACTGCAATGATGAAGAGCTTGGTCTCTCCAAATAAAGACTGAGAATTACAGTACTCATGTGGCAGCACATTAAGCTATATTTCAGTTTTAAAAACACCCATGTTTATAGAAAAGACAAGAGAATACACAAATGTGTGTTCATCAGTGGATAAAGTGCTGCTTAATTGACAAAGGGTTTAACCATTCCAGATTAGAGTAGGCATGTTGACTGAGTGGTAAAGTGAGAGCTTTGTATTGTGGCTTCATGACACATTCTGCCATCATTGTTAACAGGACCCAAAGATACCTGAATTCTGAAAAGTCTCCCTCCCTTATTTGAAAAGAACATTGCACTTTTTTTTTTTTTTGAATTCCTGGGCTCAGAATTAAAGGTAGCTACTGATTTGCATTCCAACTGAAGCGCTCTTGGCTGCAAACTATTCCAGGCTAAGATAAGCCTCCTAAAGTGAGGCTAACATAGGTCATGGACCACTGTCTGTGAAAATCATGAACACAAACTGGATTTGAGGTTTATGGATGTTCTGCACGATTATAACACAGTTTAACATTACAGTTTTACATTCGATTTGAAAATGTGAATATCACATAAATGTGTTTAAAGGATCTCAAAAAATAACACAAGGTTGTGTTTAACTCAAAGTATACCCACATATCTGAGGCCAAGATCACAATAAAAACATATTAAATCCAAGTAATCCACGTGTGTGGACTTGTATGTGTGCGTTTGTGTGTGTGAGGGAGAAAATGATAAATTCTGCACTTTTAGTAGTCCTCACCCCAAAATGATTAAACCAAGAGAATGAATTAAGCAACCACAAGCACTCATTATGGGTGCAAATGGCTTATTTATTTTTTCCCAATGACACCTCTTGGGATAAAGTTAATCTGAAAAACATCATGCAAAAGGAAACGCAGAGGAGTATGTAAATTCTGCCATCAAAGCTTACGGAGCTGGCTAAGACCCCATCAAACTTTTATCAGCATTTAGAAATTAAGCATATAAAAAGATAAGCCATGTCCCTCTGGCAAAGCATAGCTGGATAATCAAAGCTCTGTGTCAAAACCTTTTCGAAACCAAATATCAACTCAATATTAACTATGTTTGAGTGCTAGGTTCAGTTGCTTGCCAGCTATCTGTCATATAGTTAGATGTTTAACCTACTTAATTAAATGAGAGATGTTGCTAAGGCAGTAGATAACTGTATGAGGAATGAAGCATAGTGCATATGGTGACAATGATGTTTCCAAGCACAGAAGCCCAGCTTGTCAACAGACAAGAGGCACTATAACAGTAGGGGGCACCCTAGGGCTGTCAGACTTATTTATGTTTTATAAGATAATGGTAATAAATCTTAGCTGGAGAGGCCTCTTGCAAATCTTTGCTTAGGGCCCCAACAGACTTGCTTCTTCCCAAAAGGATAATTTTTTTTGTTTGTAACAGTAGTGGGCCGAGTCCCATAAAGCTATAAATCTAATGTAACACAATTTACATCAAAATTAGCTAATTTCAGCTCTAATTAATGCTACTAATTGTGATACCGGTCCCTTACTTAAGAGATGTGACAGTAGAGGGAGGAGCCTGAGTAATATATCTGCAATTCTATGGTACATTTACATATCAAGTAGGCTGCATTGAAATGTGTGAAATGATTGTGTGTGGATTCTGGAACTTTCAGATTACTTTGAGGGTGGCTTTGGTTTTTATGTTCGATGATATATTCAATACATTCTTGCACTGGTCTGTTCTAGGTTTTTGTCTTGACCTGCTTTGAGCTTGATCTTGACTTTGTCTTGACCTGACTTGAGCTAATTCTTGCCTTGGTCTTGACCTGCTTTGGGGTTAGTTTTGACTTGATCGCAATCTCTTAAAGTCCTGGTCTGGTCTCATTTTCAAGATACCCAAGTCTTGCCCTTGACTTTGCCTCAATCTAATGTAGGTGATATTGATTACAATGCTACTAACAAGACTGTAAATTACATTATAGCTATGTATGTTTTTTTAAAACTATATAGAACAGACTTCTTTCTTTTCTTTATATCATGGAACTAAAAATTGTTCTCTGTGATATAAATCTCACTCACAACAATGTTACTGATGACAAACATACAGTATCATAAAGCCAGCAACAGCAGCTGCAGTAAACAGAATGCTGCACAGTAAAGCATGCATTAATTTATGAATAAATTAATCCAATGACAATGTGTAAATGTGTTTATATTTGTGTGCCCTGCAATGAATTGGCACCATGTGCAAAATGTACCCTGCCTGTCCCCTAAGTATACTGGAATAGGAGCCAGACCTCCAGTGATATATAGGATAAAGCGGAGTAGATGATTGAATGAGTGACTGAATTAATTCACTAACCATATAACCACATAACCATATGTACCCTATTGGTAGTTATTTAGCCATCCCTAATTTATTCATATTAATTAAATAATGTAGCTTAAGTTAAAGAAATGGGAACAGACTGCAAAGTGCCTAAGACGCAATAAAAAAAAAATAGGTTGTTTATGTAACGACCTCAGCAGCAACCTCAATTCCCCTCTCTTCTCTTGAAACCAATCATGGAGCCCACAGAAATACTCCTCAAGACTACATTAAAAATGCATTAAAGTCTGGCTCTTTGGATGCAAAATATGAGGGTGTGTGTAAGGGGTATACTCTATATATTGTATATTAAAATTTTGTAAAACTACTTTACCTCATCTTTTTCCAGAGTAGGAATGTTGTCGTTGATGTCCAAAACTTTAATCTCCACTGTACCAGTTCCAGTGTTACCACTGGGTGCACCATCCATATCTACACCTTGGACTATTAAAGTGTATGAATCATACACCTATATAATATAAACAAGACGTAAGCAACATCCATTCATTAGACAGTGCTATCTTAAGATCACTAAATCTGGCTCGTGCAATCATTATGTTAGAAATCAAAACATACCTCCCTATCCAGGGAGTGCTCTTTAACATAAATCTTCCCAGTATCTCTGTCAATGGTAAACATTCTTCCAGATGCTTCTGGAATTTGCTTTAATATACTGTATGCGATTTTTGCATTGGGTGTCCCCTGTGCATCTGCATCATCTGCGATTATCTGCATTACAGGGGTTCCTACGGTGTTGTTGAAAACATGGTATTAGGTAATAAAGAATGCAATGCAACATTGCACCATTATTCTGGTTGTGATAGTCTGTTTTAAGTCAAGGAAATTTCTGTTAAAGGAAAGATTCGTAGTGCATGCATACCTATTTTGCTGCATTCTGATACAGACCCTTTGAATAACTTAAACTTTGGGGGATTGTCATTCTCATCTTCAACCTGTATTTTCAGCCCGATTTCTTCCTCAGCCATACTGCCATCCTTGTATTTAGCAATCCCAGTCAGCTTCAAGCAGATATCAAACAGGTATCTGAATAAAGCTCAATATACATAACATAAACATAACTGCAACTCAGTGTAATTACTTTGAGACTTAAAACATGTGATCAACATTATATAGTAAAATATGTGAATTTTTGTCTTTCAACTCACGTTGTACTGTGGTATTGTCTCTCGGTCCAGAATGCCTGTAATTCTCACAAAGCCATTTTTTGGGTTGACGACAAACAGGTTATATGGCTCCCTGTCAGCACCAGGCCCTCGTAGGCCGTACTCAAATGGTTTAGCTTCAATATCTTTATCAGACCTGATCTAAATGAAATAAAGCAAAAAATACATTGAGTTAAAAAAGTAATTTGTTTGGTATAAAGTAAAACCAACCAAATAACCATTAAGTTAAACTGGGACTTGTGATGATATGTTTAGTCAATGAAGGCATAAAAGTGATTTCCAGTAAGCTTCAAACACAGTATGATGATGAGGCCCTTAGCCAAAGTAAAACATTTGAAAGGTGTGGACTTTTTAAAGAAGGCAGTATGTCCGTGAATGACGATCTCAGACGTGGCTCAGAGCCCACTACGGTTGATCACATAACAGTCGTTGATTAGAACCATCAACCAATGGATGAAAATTCACACAATTTGTGGAAAAGACTTATCTATATGTGAGAACTGTACACACAATCATTAACCAACACTTCTTGCACATTACGGTAGTCATGGCTGGGAGTTAGTGCCACATCTCCCGTACAGTCCTGACCTCGCTCCAAGCCATTTCCTCAGGGTTGGACCATTAAAGGAGTTCCTGAGAGGCCAAAGTATAGCAGGCAGTGTGATTATGGCTCAGCATATTGAGAAAAAGTTCTCTCTTGATATCCAAGCACTAGTGAAATGCTGGGATAAGTGCATTACTGTAGAGGGGGGTAAGGGGCATCACAATCAAAAGTCCTAGTTTGACTTGAACACCCTTTGTAGCATTCATCCCAATAATACCAAAATACATCTGGCTTGTCTCACTCCTGTGTACAACTACAAGAATCTCCACAAGATGGAGCACTTCCCATGAACCCAGAAAAGCACGACCTGACAAAAGCACATTGCTTTAAACTAAGGTTTCCTTAAATAAAGCCAGAAATGTTTAGTTGAAAATTCTGTATACAGTACTGTATTGTACATGTCACAACTGAAGTAATGAGGTAAAAATAAAATGATTTGTCTAGAGAGTAACAGTTTCTCATATATTTAAGAGTTTCCTTTATGCTACTGTTGTATAAATATAGTAGTAGTAGTATACTACTATAGTAGTTTTAACATTGAATTACTATATTGGTGTGTAAAAGCAGAAAAATCCTAATTTTCCAACAAGAACAGGCTTCAGTTATGTTTTGTGAAAATATTTAGCTGATCTGCCCTTAAAGTCCAGTCTTTATCACAAAGATTAATTAATGAATCTCCTCAACAATACTGTGTCCTTGTTATTGTAAAACATATTTATAGTTTTTGAAGGATCAGAATTATGGAATTTTCATGTTCTGAGTCATATTTTTGGTCAAAAGTAAAACTTTCATTCCATGTGCATGGAATGTACAGTACTTGTAACTTTTTTTTTGCTTCACTTTTGCTGTCTAATAGCAAGTTTACGTTTGAAAAAAAACTTGCGAGTCAAGTTCCTTCTAAAGTCTCAGGGGCATACTTCACGGGCTGAGTCTCGTTGTAAACTCTAAAACTGATCTTGACATGTCAAAGTTATGTGAGAAAACTGATCTCCCCTGCCTTCTTCCAGGCAATACTTCTCACATACGTTCAAAGGCCTAAATGTAACTTGCATGAATGTACTGTATGCTTACCTTCGCAATGTATGTTTGCTTTGTATAATCAACATTTTCCCGAAGTTTCGTTGGTGGGAGAATCCACTCCCGCTTCTTTCTCTTGAGTCCAGCTGCAGTTTGTGCCACCTTAAACATGAATATTTTAGTCATTTTGATGTTTGTGTGTATTTGTGCACCCATCTTTAATATCTTGGAAGGCCCCGTGTTTTTCACCCTGATCTTGATAAAGTGCTTACTGAAGTTGAATCAATGATTATCCATTATTATCCATATCCAGCTATAGTTTGACAAAAAGACACCTAATTCAACTCAGCATCAGGCATGTTACGTGTAAAATCACCAAAATCACTCTGTTCAGTAAGTTTATGCAATTGAATAATAATAATAATATATACAGTTAAGTAAAACCCAAGAACGAGTCAAGTTGTTAATACCATAAATTATATTAGTTTATGCAAACGATGACCTTTTAGTCTACCCTAGAGACACCAACCAGTCCTCCTTTGTTTACCCTCAAACACCTGAACACACCCAACACCTTACAGACAACGTACCAAAAACAAGTGTACTATATAATAAGTGATATTTACATTTCTTTCTTTCTTTCTTTCTTTCATTATCTCTCTCTCTCTCTCTCTCTCTCTCTAACGCTCTCTCCTCATGTTCACTAGGTGGATTACTCTTCACAGTGTCATGAGCCCATTTTGAGAAATATAGGCGAGAGGTGAGAATACGCCCTTGATAGGGTGTGTTAAATTTATCTGCAAATCAAATAACATCATGTCAGTAACCATGTACCCATGTTTTCCTATACAAAAAAAGAGAAAAAAAAAAGATGTATATTTGTCTCACTTAGTTTATGTGACATCTCACTGCATGCCAAAGGAATGCTGATCTTTGTTTTGTTAAAGAACAGCTGCATCTCTTTGACCCAGCTCAGACATGTGATGATTTGAATATCTTATGAGATGAATTTCATGTTTGCCTTAACATCAGGTAACATCAAACGATATATTGTGATGACTATATCAGTTGGCTGGTTACATATCCGTATAAATTAAGCAAGGAGCTGTTTACATTGGCTTCTTTTAATTTTAACTACTACTGTTTCCACAACAGATACAAGCCCAGAGTAGGTTTATGATACAGGATATATGTCATAAAATATATATTAAAAATCACTAGAGTATTAAAAAACTTGCATGTACGCAAAGTTACGTAATGCATTGCTGTTTAATGACCGCATTCTAAATGATCATATACATTTATTAGTTGTAATAAATTTGCTGATCCAAAGTTTTGAAATGCAAACAATCCTTTTTGAATGTTTTCTTAGTTCACAAAATTTTGAATTAACAAGGCAAATCAATACTATAAGGAAACATTCTTAATTCTGTGAATTGTTTAGTATTTTAAAAAGGATTTCATACAGAATTAAATGTAGTAATGCCGTAACAAATGGAGCAATGTAACTCACCACTGTCATGAACATTACCAGGAGCAAACAAATCCTTCCAAGTTTGAGGAAACCCATGATTACTGAGGGCCTGCAGTTGGAACAACCACTCTTTTCTCCTCTTTCTTCCCTCCCCTAGTTGGCTTCTGGCTGATAAGAGCTGGTTGTTTGTCTGTCAGTTAGAGTGGGGGAGATGCTAAGCATCTTATGACCAGACATAAATTATCATTCTTGGTTTCGCCACACCTACAGGTGCAGAAATATTCATTTCTATAGGATCCCTAAGTTCCTCCCCTCAATGCAATTCCTATACTGTACTGTACCATCTACTGTCTTACTACTGTATACCCATACATTCATTCTAGTTCACACAGTAGTTTTACTACCTTTTCCCCTTTGGCATCTCATTCAAAACATCCAAAAGCAGTGTGTTATTTTTCAGGCCATAACGTAAAGGTTGTGCCATCATTTTATATATTAATTATTTCTTAATGAGTTGTAGCTACAGGTGTGTTTATTCATGTGTAAGACGCAGATTTACATAACCCTGCTTAGGCCAGAAAGAGTTTTTACATAGTCTGAGAAGGAGTACAAGTGAGTGCTAGGACAGTGAATGATTCATTTTCTTTACAAGACAATATCCAGGTTGATAAACCTGATTGCTGTCATCAACAAAACAATAACATCCACTTTGCAACACAAAACAAATGATAGAAAAACTAGTACAGTTCAGTAAGACGAGTGGCTTCTGAAGCCTGCTGATTGTGCCATTTCAGCAGAGAAGGCTGATCTTGAGTAAAGTGCTAAAATGTCTTGAAACACTTTTTTTTTTTTTTTTCGCAAATGCTTGCAAGTTTGTTAAATAATACAATGTCTGGAAGTAGACTTAATATTCACAACAAGGAATATTACACACATGCAGGTTATTTACAATTGTTAAAATATCACTTGTTGCATCTGATTAGTTATTTGGTAAGTGTGTGAATACTTTTTTTTTTCATATAAACTTTAACACTATTAATTAAATAATTATATTTTAAGCAGTTTATGAATACTTACAGTTTCTAATTTAAAACAAAATCTGATCTACAAAGTATTAAATTAATTATTGAAACAAACACTTAGAGGATAATAAATGACCAGACTCTACAAATTACAGTATATCTAATTTTTTGTGAACCATTCATCCATCATCTATATCACTTATCTTGGTTAGGGTTCCAGGGGACCTGGAGCCCATCACAAGCAACCTCTAGAAATAGGAAGGGTACACCCTGAATGGGGTACCAACAATTTGGAAATGCCAATGACCAATGCCAATGTCTTTCGACTGTGTTGGTAAACTGTAGTATCTCTGGGAAAATCACAAAGCATGGCGAGCACACGAACGCCATACACAGAGCTGAGGCAAGTTTCAGACCCCCATCCCTGGAAATGCAAGGCGATGTTGCTAAACCACCATGCTACCTAATCTCATATGAGTCGTAAATGAGTCTAAAATTTATCCTTAGTAAGTTTTCAAACAGCAGTCTAAAATACTCCAGTTTCTGTGCGATTGCTACAGTAATTCGCACATTTCAACAATTGGCAGTTGAAAGACAGTTTTGTCTAATGATCATGTACACTATATAGATTACTAGTTCAGTTCTTTTCAGCTGTATTTGTGCTGCATAGCACTTAAATATATACTGCTGCATACAATCTACATCTCACTGAAATCCGAATGAACACCATATAAACACAACCATGTTATTTTGCAGTAAATTAAGCGTTTTCTCTCTCTCTCTTTTTAAAGTTCTTTCACTTCAAGATTCATGATCCAATTTAAGTCCAATATTTATGAATATATTATTTATGACTATAATATTTATGTGATTTTTTTTCCCATAAGTCTCACTAGCAAGTGGTTTTCTTATGACCAGCTGTTTAGTCCTAATCTTGTAATTTTGTGTGTGAATAGAAATGCTCTTACTTTCACTATTAAACATACAGTAGCTATGTTTTTTTTTACTGTTGACCTTTTCTCATGCGACTTCACCAACTGTTTATACGATTTCCGACCACTTTTCTTCCCCAAAATCTTATTTGAATAATTTTATTTAATAATTTGCAGGTTTTAATAATGTGTTTAAAGGTTCTTAACAGTTCCAGTTCTAATAATTTTAAATATTGTTTAGTTATTTTCTATGTTTGATACAACCCAACAACTTTACCCATCTGAAATGTTTTTTTTTTATTATTATTTTTTACATTTTTGTTTTTTGAGTGGGGCCTGGCAGTGTAGATGGGTTGTTGTATTGAGTGTTTGCGTCTCTAGTATTATAAAACTACTGAAATGTGTGACTATATTGTAACTACCAGACTTACAAGGTGTGGCTGAAAGTTTGCTGCTCATTTTTTACAACCATGACTGACTGCTTTTGGTACATTAATTCCTTTAAATGCTAAACTAGAAAAATAATTTCAACCTTTCAAAAAGTAACTTTAAAAATATATATTTTAATCTGAGAGTGGATTGTCACAGATATTTAATGTTCAAATTAAATTCAACATTCCAAAGTGTGAGATTAAGCGATTAAGTGTTCTTTTGTGTCAGTCAGACACCATGTTGCTCTGGGATATCATCTCTTCCACCTCTCTTCCAACATTATCATGTCACAGTACCACCAATTAAAGCGTGCATCAGATGTTAGTATAGAAATATACACTTATTATCTATTTCATACAAACTATACCTCAGAGATTCAAAACCAGCAAACAGCTCATAATTAAAACACTATATGCACAAACTTGTTATTGTCAACTATTATTCAAATTAATACATAAAAGTTACCAAATATTTTTGATAGTAAAATGAACTATAAAAAACAGGTCTTAAAAGCAAAATAACAAGTAGTTCCAACTGTTCCCATTGCTCATATAATTGTGTTGAAAATTCTGTGCCAAGCAGAAAGATGCCTCAGGAAAAATGGACAAGATGAGACATGCAGTAATTGCACTGCTATCATGAGAACGGGGAGCTTATACAGTAGAGCTAATCTCAATCTCGAGCTATTTTTCAAATAAGATATGAACTAGGATTTCAAAGAAAATCTAAAATCAGGATACAAGCATTTTAATGAGCAAATCTAGTGTGTTCACGATTGTTGGTCGTGGTGGTCTCTCGGCTGCTCCCATCAAGGTGTCACCACAGCAGCCACCATCTGATCCACTTGGGACAGGTTTTTAATGCCACGTTCTCTTCCTGACTCAAGCCCGGGCTTGGGACGGCTCTAAAGATTCCTACATCCAGTGGCTGGGGTTGGGCATTGAATGGGAATCAAACCCAGGCCTTCACCATTATAGTTGAGAAGCCAACCACTTAGCCACCAGTGTCCATGTATGCATGATTAAGACAAAGCAGGTGAATAAATATGCTTATGAAAACATACCAAACCCTGAGATTGGGTTCTGGGAACAAAGCAACAACATTTCCTGTGGCATTCCATGACACACTTAATCTGACCCATAAAGTAAAAAGTGTAACAATATACTTTTCACTGCTAGAGCTAAGTGGCATGCTAAGTGAGTTAACTCAATCATTTTTATCCCATATCCCTTTGCTATCTCAAGTGGCTCTAATAGACATGCTAGATCTCTTAGTACTGTATATTTAGTGTCATATTAAGGAATTGTATACCAGTTGTATACAATACATCTATAATTATATCAATATCTAGGGCCTGAAGCCTTTACCAGGGCACATGGCCAAACACACTCACACACTCAATCATACAAGAGGATTTGGAGACAGCATTCATCCTACAATGCATGACTTTTGACAGGGAGGGGAAACTGGAGCAAAATAGCTTTTATTGTGATTACAAATGGTATACACTAAGTACACAGTGAAAAGAATAGAAAGAGGCTACATAAAACAACACACAAGAACTACAGGAGACAACATATCTAAAATAAATAAATAAATAAAAAAATCCACCGAGCACATAGAGGAGACAAGATTCAAACTTCAATCATGGCGGTCCGAGGCAACAGTGCTGGCTAGAGTGGACCTAGTATACAAAAAATACAGATCATAAATGATACAGTAGTTCATGTAGATCATGAACGAAATGGCTTTCATGAAAGTAAACGAAGGCCATATCAAGGATAACTTATTTTGTCATACAAATTGACCCTTAGAGACTATTTTGCCTTTGCACTAGACCTTGACCTTTGTCCTGAAATGTGTGAATAGACTTCCAGCTCCACCAGCTACTCCTGCTCTGCCTCCAGCAGCTCTATTGCCCCACATAATGCCCTGCAATCATTTCTCACCCTTCCTGCAGAGACACCTTCAACAACCACACCCAAATGTAGGGTATGGTTAATCCCAAGCAACAGTAGAAAATAGGTCTAATGGTTCACGTGTCAGAAATGTATTCAATTACATCTTTCCAAAATGCAGACTGTAGTGTTGCTTATTGTCCTCCCACTTTACAGCATATGGTAGCAATAACACTTATTGGCTATGCTCTTGTCTATACTTGTCTGTTATTATCCAGCTTGATTTAACCATATAACGTTAAACATACAGTATAATTTTACATCAGTGAAAAATACTTAAAAAGAACACAATCAACCCTTATTCAAAAGTGGAATAAGTAGAAATCCCTGATTATCTGAGCAAGGTTCTAAGTTTTCAAGAAAAGGAAAGTTTGGATGATTTAACACAAAGCTTTTTTCACACATTTCATGAGTCTGGTCACTCCCCATTATCATCACTTGTACCTGTGTCATTTCTTTTTCTGCTGTTGACCACCTGGGTGAATCCTGTCTGCTTGTGTAACCATCACTTTCTTTCACACAGTTAAAGTGCAGATGAATAACCTTTTAAACCAGTGTAGCTGTGTTTAGTGTATTGTAGCTTTTATTTATTGTTTATTGGAAGGGTATACACAGCATTAAGCTGCAGGTATCTGGACATTAGCTTTCTACTTTTCCTTTTGTTTTGAAAAGAAACCGATAAAATCTACTGTCAGATGTTTATGTAGTCTTGATGAATGAAAGTGCATTTAAGCATGAAAAAAGTGAAATTATAAAGATGGTTATACGGGCATGACCACATTTCTAGGAGAGCACAAGATTAGGGGCTGCATAAAACCACTATTTCTATAACAGCTTTGTTTTTCTTTTGCTTCACAATATGGTTGTCATACCAGTGGGTTCAGACTTTCCTATTAGTTCAACTTTGGTTATTGAACTTAATTGTTAAGCAAAATTATTTTAAGATAAATAACGAAATAGCCATGCATTATGGATTGAGTTTAAACACAAGTTTCACTATGACTTCTTTTTTCTTTAGAACCATGCCTGTACCTTTAAGAACTGACAATGTTGCCCTTAAGCATTACTATAATTATCTATAAATGAATAGTAGAAAAATGCAAAGCATTCACATAAATGAAATGACTAACACAGCCTTGACAGAAAACTCTCTCTCTCTCTCTCTGTTGTGCTATATACTGTATATATAGTATAATATATACAATATATAATATTTGTCTAAACTAATTTTATTAAAACTTTAATATTTTATTTTTATTGCAACAAAAATAAAAACAAATTATAAATATTTTAGCTGTTAGTTTTTTAGTTTTTAGATTTTGTCTGTCGTTTGTAAACCAGAGGTTCTTAAACTTACAGTCAGGTGCTCCTTTAAAAGCAAAAAATATTTTTTAAAATGACAATTTTTTTGAAAAACTATTCAAATAAGGCTCATAATTTAAATGTAATATTTTAACTATTTTGTTTCTGAAACTTACATTGACAAAACACATTGGGTCTGTCAAAACTTAGTTCTAAACTGTTTGTTGAGTTTGAAATTGAGGTTTTGATGACCTATGAATAAACAAACAAGCAAATACCTATATAATAATAATATGTTACAAAATGGTGGCGTAGTGGTTAGCACTGTGGGCTCCCATCTCCATCTTGAGGGTTCAAGTCCCGCCTCAAGTCTGTGAGCATAGACGTTGCATGTTCTTCCCATGCTTGGTGGGTTTCCTCTTGTACTCCGGTTTTCACCTGCAAATTAGGCTAATTTGCATTTCAAAATTGCCTGGTGTGTGTGGCTTCAATGGATTTGCACCCACATTGCATGCTCCAGGTCTCTTGTGGCCCCTAAACAGAATAAGTGGTATAGACCATGACTAAGAGAATACAGTAAATATGTGTTTTATATATATATATATATATATATATATATATATATATATATATATATATATATATATATAGATTTGATCCACTTAGCCGGACAATATAATACTGGACAACAATATACTGTACACTCAACAATGCATATACTGTAAGTGCTGCAGCCTGTATCTTGGCATAATACAAAGGTGTGTCAGTCATTTAATTTGCATTAACACATTAGTGATAACAGACAGCATTTTTCTAGGATCAGTCCCCCATTCACTAGCAGTAATCACTTTATCCTGGTCAAGATTTTAGTATTGTCAGAGCCTATCCACTGAACACTGGACATGAGACAGGAGCACAGAGGTTTTGGGATACCAGATTTATTTCCATTACCCTGTTTTTTTTAATGTGTGTGTTTTTATGTTAATTAATTCCACCATTTATGGGAAATGATCCTAGACAGATCCTAGCCTCATCTATCGATTTCTTTTTTTGTGGCAAGGAAATGGCATAACAAGAAAGGATCCATTGTTCTTCCATTTTGACTGTTTGTTCTCATGCATTGGGTTAGTGATCCAGATTTTTGATGATCTTGTGACAAGCACATATCTTTGTGGATCAATAAGGCTGAACTTTAAATTTAGCAGAGACAAGACCACATGAAAAAAAGTGGATTGCAAAATAAAATCAGAGCTAGGCACATGTCTGGAAGTTCACTGAGTCCACTACTCCTTAGTGTTAACATGCAGAAGTCAGGTTCTATCCACAAAATTAAAGTTACTAAATAGGGAGCCTACGGAGTAAGTGGGGAGTGACAGCAGATTAAGGCGCATGCCTTGACACTACTTAACAATTGCCAATCTGAGGCTATACTGTAGGTGACTGTGCGTTCAGCAAACGTAAACTATATGCGCTCTACATCTTAATAAAAACTATTTTCACTCCAAAATGTTTCAAGAAGCACTCAATAAACTCTAAGAGAAACCTGGTTCAAAGACTGGACTTTGCGGACATCATTAGAGACTTTGCTGGAACTTAGGTTATGTGTAGTTGGACCTAAACACTAGTCTGCAAAACATCACGTCATTAATTTATTAATTTTTCAACCTATGATTTGGGTTCTTATTGGCCAAGCATCTCAGAGTAAGAAATCGAGAGTAAAGCAATTTTAGTCTTACTTTTAGGAGTAGAATTAGGAGCACACACTAATGGAATCACTGCTTCTGAACTGGATCTTTAACTTTAACTTTTTCCCTATGCACACACCCACCCATACACACATGTGGTCACAATGTTATAGTAAACAGTACACGCGGCCACGGGTTGTTGACTATATGAGTGACACGCACACTGAGACTAACTATGAGCGATGATTACCCACAATCCCGCAGCACGCGCGAGAGAAGAACCATTTGCTCAGTTGTGATCACGTGACGTCACGTAAAGAGTCATATAACTCATTTGGGATGGAAAAATGCACTGAAATACAGATATATGAATGAATACTGTAAATAATTGGTTAGCAAATTACATTGACTGTAGATGACAATAGTATTGTACCATATCAAGGTAATTAAATGCCCTTTTTTCTTATTAATGGTGAGTGATGTGATCAAAATTCTTGCAAAGCACCTATAACACTTTCAATATTGTTTGCAATGCTGCCCTGACATTTTTATTGCCTGACCACTAACAGAATTTGTTTGTATTTTTTTTCTTAAATTCAGTTAAATGCTTGCACATTTCCTCTGTAAGTTTTTCCACTAAGGAGCCCTTCCAATTGCTGCTGCTTCTCTGACCATTGCATGTGTTTGGCAGACAGAAATGCTGATAAATGCTCTTAGTAACAATATTATCTAATGTTACATGTCATTTCACCTCTCCTATTGAGGCATTGGAGCAAAAAAGGTTTTAAGTATCTGACCATAATGAGACATGCATTCTGCAATATTTTAAACCCCCCCTTTCGCTCTGTCTAATGTCAATCATGCGGACCTCATTATCTAGGCTTTATAGAGAATATAAAGCTTTGTGTTTAACCCTTTTATCTGTTCTCTTCTTTCCATTGCTTGGTGTTAACAAAAGGCTAAAGCAGTCTCACTATGACAGACGCAACAGAAAACGCCTACTGTATTTGCATAACTGTAGGCTATTTGTCTTTACCTCAAACCTGTTTAATATGTGCAACACGTCTTTTGAGGAAGGTTCTATCAAATTATTTTGCAAGACTCTGGACCTCCACAGCCTCCACAATGTTGTGTAGAGAGGCAAACACATACGTTTGTGTACACAAACGTATGTGTTTATCAGCACCAAAAATTCAGACTATGTTGACAATGATGTACAGTCAACGTTGCCCTTCTTGCATGTCCAGCAAGTCCCCCTGAAGATCTGATATCTTGTCGCATGTAACCCTGGAATACCAGCAACAGTAGTGGCAGCATTATCTGTAAAATGTTTCAAACAATAGTATCACATTAATCTGTCTGTTTTGTGGATGTCATTCTTGATCAGCAGTCTCCGTCGGTCTTTTTTCGTTGTCAATGTCGAACAGCAGTGGAACCAGTTGTTCGGAATCTGTTCCATAGCCAGGAAATGGTATTCTTGGCATCTCTTAAGTTCCTGTGAAGTCTGCTTGCTTTGCATTGAGTTGAAGCATTCCAATGGCCTTCTGTCTATTAGAATGTTTTCCTTACCTGTGATATTAAGACATTCCAGGTGAACATGTTCACATGGGAAATTTCATGCACAACGCCCCTTAAGAAGATGTGAGTTAGGATATGAAGTATTAACATAAAAAGTCCATGATAGTGTAATACTCAGTGTGTTACTTTAAGTATACCTTACCTGTGTTTGTAATGTAACAAGGCAATTAATTTTTTTTATAGTACCATGTTTCGTATGTGTGTGTCCTTTTGTATGTCTTAGCAGCCAAACATCACATCAGTTTGATTGTAAAATAAGATCTCTACCCTACAAACTGCTTGAGAAAAGTTTGTGCATCAATTATTTGACTTATAATGGTGTTAAGCATGAATACCAAAATATTGTTTTATAAATATTTTGGTTATATAGTCCGTTTGAGCATTGCCGGACCACATACACATTCTTGGTCTGAGAAGATTCTAATAGAGTTCTCCGATCAAAGACTGAACATGGCAAACAAAACAGCTTCTCACACACAACTTGTGTATCTCTTGTACAGAAAGTGATCACTCATCTCTTCGCTGTTGTAGCATTATCTCCCTGCTTAAGTGAGGAAATCATGTGCCAGCATTGCACACGGTATAATCTCAACTTGCTATAACACACACAATCATAGAATTAACAGGTAAAATCAAATACGTTTGGAAGTTGCAGTCAAATCTGTATTCTTTCAAGGTTGAATTTCAAGCTAATATTGATAATAAGTATAAATACTTTGAATGAACTAATCATTTTATATTACCATAGACAGGCAGATCCTCAACTTTTATTTTAAATCATATAGGGTAAACATTGAGGCAAAATCATAAGGAAAGCATGAGGAACTGGAATTGGCTATTAAAGAAAAATTTCTTTAATAAACTTTTAGCATGTATGTGTAAGAGAGAGAGAGAGAGAGAGAGAGATCACACACACAAACAAATACGCATCACTTGTT
The DNA here is from genome assembly GCA_013621035.1 of Clarias magur. Lineage (NCBI taxonomy): Eukaryota > Metazoa > Chordata > Actinopteri > Siluriformes > Clariidae > Clarias > Clarias magur. Next base: position 219,028 of record QNUK01000135.1, on the reverse strand, counting down.
GTTGTTATTATTATTATTCTTTTATGTACATAAGTATGTATGCTTTTTTTTCTCTCCCTTTTTTTATATTGTTCACAGAAGTCACTAAATCTTTGACTAAATGTCTGTACGTTTTTTAAACTTTACATATATTTATTATTACTCTTTCATTCCTTTTTTTAATTTTTTATTTACTATCTTCTCCTGTTATTTTCTTGTGCCTTATCTCTAAGCTTTGGCAATGCGAATGTACTGTAAATATTTGTCATGCCAGTAAAGCACCTTTGAATCTTGAGAGTTGAACTCGGGTTAGGGTCCTGGGGCCCTGCTCCACAACACAATTGTCAGACACTTTCACGTCTTCATCACACACTAAGATAATCAAGACTCAGTAGCAGACAAATTTAGCAAACACAATTGGCATAAACCAAATTAGATAAACACTGTGAGTAAGTTTATATGAGCTACTGGAAAAACTAACTAAACTGCAAAGCAACATGCAATGTTATCAGGCCCTAAACAGACAGTATAGTGTTGCAGACTATCTGAGCACGGTAACTGACCCAAAATTGAGAAACCCTGATGAAGTTCAGACTCCATATGCAAGCACCATAGAGACGGACTGACACAGACAGTCCTGGCTGCATCAAGAGACGAAACTGTACTAACAATGCACACTCAGTGAAAAAAGAGACAAAGCTGCTCTTTTCAATGAATGCCCTAAATATCACCACATTCGCACTGAATTATAACATTTTCACCAAATTCAATAAAATCATTCCCAACTAACTGCCCCACCTACTGGGGTTGCACACTAGCAGCACAGAACACACACCTGCCACCAGAGCGACCAGGCAGTGAGTGACCATATCATTCATATCTCTCTCTCTCTCTCTCTCTCTCTCTCACACACACACACAGACGCATATATGCTTTTATAAAATTGTTGCTATATATATTCCCGTTGTTTTTTTTTCTGACTTATTCTTTTCAGCTTTGGCAATACTAAATATTTGTTATGCCAATAAAGCACTTTTGAATCTTGATAGTGAGAGAGATACAACCTCATGTTTCCTTCCTGATCTGCTTCAGCTACCACAGTGTTGCCCCATGTTTTGCGACTTTCGACCTACAGTAAGATGATTTATTTAATCCATGGCGAGCGGCAAGCCAGCATGAGTCGATTCAATTTTCGATGCTCACTTGATTGCTTTTGTGACTATAGTGCTTTGTTCAAGCTTTTTGATCCATTTTCAACGTGACTTATCGTTTTGTGAACTCTGTCTGTCTTTAGTCCTTTTCAGACATGTGATATGTAAGGTTCGTCATTCATCATTCCACTGTTCATCTTGTTTTAAATACTTGTACATCACATTGTGCACCAGTAGAGGTGTGATGTTTTTTTTTCTTCTTCTTCATCTTTTTTGCTATAAGTCTTTGCTTTGACTTAAGGAATTACACAAGCCTTAGCGTTTACTTACTGTATGCTGTGCAACCTAATGAGGAAGAAAAAGAGAGAGAGAGAGAGAGAGAGAGAGAGAGAGAGAAGGATGTGTGTGCAAATGTGAGATGAGTTATTGCGTAAACTACTTCTCCTGAAAAAAACAACAACTTTGACTTTGAGAAACCGAGAGAGAGAGAGAGAGAGAGAGAGAGAGAGACAAGGATGTGTGTGCAAATGTGAGATGAGTTATTGCATAAACTACTTCTCCTGAAAAAAACAACAACTTTGACTCACTCATTATTTGTGCAACACATCAAGCAGTAAATTATATATAGGTTTGATAGTGCATGTAAAAGAAATTTGTTAAATTTGAATTAGAGCTTGAACGACTGCAACCAGAAGAATTATATTACACAAATGATGACTTATTTATGGTCAGGTAATAATTTCTTCTTTTTTTTTTATTAATCCATTATACATTATAATAAATGAGACATTAAATGAACTCTTTTTCCTCTGTTTTTTTTCTTTATTCAAATCTGCAATAAATGAGAAACTTATCCAAGTGGTTCCAGTTTAACACCCACAAAGCAAAGCTTAAACTTTCTCTTTGACAGTAAAGGCCAGTTTATTACAAAATACACTCCTGTTACTGATGACATGTCTTGAAAAATCTTTACATTAATAAAAGACAGTAATATTATCCCATTTTGAGCTGGGTTCCTCTTATAAAACATACAAAATATAACAATAACAACTATTTGACCCTAAGAGAACCTTACAGATTGAGTGCTCCCATATTAAACCAGTACCCAATATCCCTTCATCTATGGTGAAAGCATTTTAAAGTACAAATAGACATCTGTTAGAAAATGAACCTGTACATTCATTTGTAAAAAACAAACAAAAAAAAAAACATATAATAAAAAGATCTGCCAACATGCTTTAAAAATCTCTTTACATCCTGATTCTCATTTTTTTTTTTAAATATAACACAGAGCTAAATTTCATGATTTACCTTAAGAACAAAACATCAGGTGTCCCAATGCAACAGTATATATATATTATGAATATATCATTGTAAAAAGACTAGATTGTACAATGTAGTCTTTGTGCTTGTGTTAAAGTAAAATGTGCAACTTTTCTTTTTCTTTAAACCAAAAGCATGTATTCGTGCCTTTATTTCTTTATTGTTTGTAATGTTACCATTATAAAAGTAAGACAGCTGTCTCCCTAAAATTGTGACCAAACATTAAAAAGCTACTACATACTACATATTTTTCTTACCTTTTATGATAAAGTGACTTAGTAATTTCAAAATGAACCCTACACTGATTAAACAGTCTGTTGCTCTTTAAAAAAATTTTTTTTTATTACATTTGTTGATTTATATTCTCTTTCTAAGAAAAAGGAATGGAATATCAGTAATACGGAATCAAGCAAGATTAACTCCTCCTGAACAAATTTGGAGGGCCAGTCTGCTGTTCTTAAGAAACAGAATTCCAGTTTTACAGTGTTCTCTGTGAAATCTGACATGATGAGCCAGAATAATAACACTACTAAACCTTAAATTTGTATTGTTGTCGTAGTGTGTAACCTTTAAGCAGTGCAATTTATATGACCTTTGATTGCATACTGATAGTTAGTAACAAAAAACACAGTAACCACCCAAACAAACAAGATTTAACAAAAGAAGTAAAACAGGACAACGACAACCCATTAAGTGTGAATTAATAAAAAAGGATGACAAGACATATGTGTACAGTGTATGAACTAATGATGTACATAAGAACTTTTCAGTATCAAATGCTTGTATTTTAAGAGCATTGAGGACATTTACCTCGGATTACTGGTGTTGTGTTCAGTGTTAGAATGTGTATCCATCATTACATGTTGGTTTTCACAACCTTCTTCTCTTGGACAACAACCTTCCTAGAGCCTGGAGGTCCAGGCATAGTGTTCAATCCAATAGTCCCGCTCAGGGGGGTCCTTATTTCATGGATCGATGGTGTATTCATGGTTATTGCCCCTCCATGCAGGGATCCAGAAGTGATTCCTGAAGTCCCTCCTTGCCTCTCCACTACATGCAGCATACTCTGAGAGCCTCCAGGAACAGGAACACTTCTTTGGAGAGATCCAGGGAATGAGGCCCCTCCTTGCCCTTCCATCAACAGTACGCCTTGAGAGCCAGAGATCCCCCCTCTCTGCAGTGTTCCTTGGAGCACTTGGCCAGCTTGTGCACCTGCATCAACCATAAACAGCTGCGATCCAGACAAATTAGCTGACTGGAGCATGCCCGTGTTCAGTGCTGTAGTTGATCCTCCGTGCGTTTCCAACAAAACCACTCTGTCGCCACCACCAATTGTGCCTTGTGCTGCAACACCACCCTGCACCAGGACTCTATCAGTCACTGGAGCGCTGTTCAGGACATACATCCCCTGGGTTAGTCCCATGGCAGGCCTTTCAGCTAACAGCACAGTGTTAGACACCTGAGGTTCCACCATGTAGTACATTGGTTGCTGCTGCATCATCAGGGTCTGGGTGGGAACATTGATCAGAGTCTGGACTGGATTCATGTCAGACACTACATGGGTGTTTGTAACTACCATGTTTTCCTCTGTTGTACGCATGGAAGAAGGTGCTTCAACTTCGGCTGCAATGTTGACAGTGTTGGAAATGTTGGTGTTCGTGGAAATTGATTCAGAGTGATCTATGAGGGGTTTTGGAGGAGGAGGGGTGGGAGCAGCCGTTGTGAATACTGTGCCTCCGCATATCTCAGCCAGGGTAGTAAACTTTGGACCCAAGTTGTTAAGGAACTCCAGATCATTGTCACCTGCCAAGTCACTGCAGCAGCCTACAGAACCCGCAGGTGAGCCCCGACCCTCAAACCCGAATGAATTTGGATGGTCTTCAGTTGTGGTAACTAACTCCTGACTTTTCTGCAAGAGACAAATAGGGATGTTAAAGCACTAAATTTCAATATGGTTTACTGTACACTAACCTAATGTGTCAGCACAATAGTTTGGCAGCACCAATCTTAACACTACAGAGGATTTCCGGTACAGTAATTAAAACAGTAGACTGTAGACATTGACACTGTAGAGTTGTGACTGATGAGTTGAACCATAAAGCATAGAGTAGGATTTTAAACTCTTACCAGCCTGGTTTTGTTATACTATTTATATAGTTTAAAGTACTTATTATTTAAGGATATATTATTTAAAACTAAAAGTTCTTCTTTTGCTATTTCAAAAGGTAACACATGCTTCCACAAAGGCCTGTGAATCCATCCAAGCACATTTCTATCCTACTTTTTTATACTAAAGTAGGCAAATAGCTCTAGTTTTACTCTGAATAATGTTAACGTCCGTTATGCTTTGTGTGCCCTGACGAGAAAAAAAATCTATATATTGTAAAATATAATATATATATATATATATATATATATATATATATATACTGTATATATATAATAATTTTCATATATACTGTATATATATATATATATATATATATATATATATATATGAATATATATTTTTATACATTTTTCTTTGAATAGTTAGTGTAGCAATGAGGAATATTAACATTATAAAATCTTTTCAATTTACCAGTAGATCAGATCACTAAATCTTTGTGTTGTCTCCACTTACATTTGTGTAGTAATGATTCAAGAACCCTTCGCCGAGGGCCATTCCAGTGTCATACGTGGTAAACTCATCCATCATAATCGCATTGCTCCCGCGGTTCCCAATGCCAATCCCTTGATCCATGTAAGCCACGTCCGGTGCATAGCCTCGACCATTAATGGTGCTTATTGTGTATCCAGCACCCCCTCCAGCTCCAAAAGCAGCTCCTCCGATGGTTCCAATATAACTACCTTTTGAGGGAATGTGAATGGTCGAGTTCATTCCAGCACCATCAGTATCCGTCATCATCATATTCACATCCTGTCATGGGTAGAAATAAATTAATTTGAAAAGCATACAGTATGTGAGGTGAATGTTCAATTTGTATCACAGCTGCATTTTAAGGGTTAAATGGCACTTTAACTTGAATGTTATAAAATACATATATACCTATATTTGCTACATGTAACATGTAATTCATATATTCACTCTATACTTACATATAATATATGTACATGGTAGACCTGCTTATTTATGCAGTTATTTAATCAGCTAATCATATGGCGAAAGAACAATGCATAAAATCATTCAGATACAGCCCAAGTTAGTTTCCTCAGTATCAATGAGGCAGACAAAAAAAAACATTCTTTCAGAGAGGAGAATAACCTGAATGGTCTGAGCAGACTGGAAGTCATGAGCTACAACAGCACAAGACCACATCAATACTAGTCAATAAATAACAAGTGGAAAAGGATCAGGTCAGTCTGTCTTGTTTGGGTGAGTCTGTGCCCATGCTAGCTTCAGATTAAATGTCGAGGCTCGCGGCCTCGCAGCTCAAACAAATCCACCCATTCTCCCCTGGTTTCTGTTATCAATAACGCCTGTAACTGATGCTCACGCAGTTTTTTACACCATTCAGCATAAACTCTTGAATCTGCTGATACCAGTGAATGACTAAAACCAGGTTGTTGTACCAACAACCATGCCAAGAGATCGCACTTATCATTATGATGTTTGTTCAGATTACCAGACGTTTTTTTATTTTAAGCATCATGCTGCTTAATGAAGTGGACAGTGAATAGACAGGGTTTGTATAGTGTCTACACTGGATTATACAAATAAATTGTTACCAGAATAGCCAGATGAGGCTAAAGGTTTACCAATAGCTTGAGTTTTCTCTCTTACCCTGTCTTCTCCCTGCCCTTCTGTATTGTAGGAAATCAGATGCTCTTTAGTGTCAAAAGGCATTTTTGAGAAGTCATCCAAGGTCAGGGCGCCTGTTCCACACTTACAGAAAAGCAGCAGAAGTGGTATAACTGTAAAAAGAAATGAATTTATCAATCTATGATAAATATACTGACCAACTACTTAGATCTTTCACATAAAGGATTCATTAACAGAGAAAATAAGTGGTGATGCAGGCTTTTATTACAGTCCTTAGTTACTGTATCAGTGCAAGGAAGACAAATTGTTACTCACGTAATAGCATGAGGAGTCCCAGTAGAAGCAGACCGATTCCGGCAGAGCCAAGTACTGAGCTCTTTAAATCACTCCGAATGGCGGCACATGTTCCTGAGTTATCACATGTGCATACATCCAGCTTTAGCACCTGCTTTTCTGGACATGACTCCCCCTGCTGGTCACGAACTTCCAGAGTCACCTTTTGAGGACCTGGCCACGGGCTATCCTGTGGCTTCAACATGGCTGTTGTATCTACAATATTACGATAAGATTTTTGTTTCTATATTACACCATGTAAATAGCAAAGAAAATTAAATACTGTTTGCATTCATTTGTATCAGAAGGTAACTTTTTTTCATGAAAATATGTTGCGATAATAGCAAAAGCCCACATGCTAAAGCAACAACCTATGTTTGTTCTTCATCCAAATCCAAACTAAATCCAAATCTCAATTATAAATAAAGAGCATCTAAGGCATTCTTATCAGAAAATATGACCCTTTGCCTTAAATCTGAGGGCAGATCAGTAAAAAAAAACTAAATCAAAACATACCATTTAAATGCTCCACACTCCATTTTCCATCTGACTCTTCAGGGATGACGATGAACGTGAAAGGACCGGCATTTGGAAAATCATCTTTGTCCTCTGCAGTGACATATAATACTTCCTGAGTGGTGCACATCGTCTGTGTGTGATTTTTCAGAACAGGGCAGTGGTCATTAAAGTCCTCCACCTGGATGGCGACAGTACCCGTGGCCGTCTTACCGGGCATGTCTGTAACAGCAGATAAAATCTGTTACACACTGAGTAGCACATTTTGATGCACTTTTAAAGTACGGTTGTTGTTTTTTTCTTTAAGGATATACTAAAGAGCATATATTTATTAAAAGCCCCAAGTCATTGTTTAATTGGGGCTTTTAAACAATATTTTAAACAATGGTGTAAAAGATACAAGTTACTATTATTAATGCTTGATCTATCTTAATACACAGCATCATCGTCTTTTATGGCCCTGCCTGTAAGACAAGTGTTTCCAAAAACCCTACAACAAACTTTTATTACTATTTGCAAAAGCAAAGCATTTATGCTCTAGTAGTGATTTATACAGTAGGTGTTCCTGAAATCTAAAAAGTGGACAGGCCAAATACAGTATGCTAACACTTTATTTCACTTGCTTTATTCCTATACAAACAGAGGAGAAAACAATTTTATGTAGTTTAGCTCTCATTTGCTATTTCTTTTGTCCGAGAAATAAATACCATCTCCCTACAGGCAACAGTACACAATGCACTTTGGCTGTGTACTGTATGTAGGTGCTATAGCTCCTCCTAGTGAGGCATGCCCAAACCTTCTAATTATCGAGGTATAAATGGGTTTGTTACATACTGGACAGGCTAAATATACAGTACACATTTACATACAGTCAAATCTGGAAAGAAATATATAGTGCAGTCAACATTCTATTTCTAGGTCACTACTTCAATGTAAGCAAACATGTGATTATTCCTTCTATTAATGCATAAATTGTGTTAAATAGAAAATAAGTTTCAAACAGAAGCCTTTCACTAGGGGTCTTAAACAATTGGACTCTACATAGGATTTTCCCTGATATTGATTGATATTCAGTCACTCTTTCTAAATTAAGTAGAATAGAAACAGTTCATGGTGTGCACTGCAATGATACACTATATAAGGTTAAGAGAATATTGTCTGTTGAAAGAATCAAGAGGGTAAAGGTCAGTTAGGCACCTTGACTGATGCAAAGGATTTCTGCCATGTAAGTCCCATTGACCAGGTACGGAGACTCTCGATCTGGTACTTTGTTCAATTTGATTTCACCAGTTGTCTCATCAATGGATAGCCAGTTGTCTCTGTCAGAGCCTTTAACATATCTGAGAGAGAAAAACCAGAAGTATAGTTTACATACTGAGATGGGTGAAAAGTAAACAAAAAATATGAAGAAATTAGTTCAGAAACATAAAGAGTACAGATATTCACAGACAGATCCGGCTATCAATTAAGCCTGCCATGCTCTGTGTTGGTAACTACTTGTTTGTCAGAATAGTGATTCTGCGAAACGATTCTGTTAATGAAATATGATATGAATATGAAGAACAAAATTAACAAAATAGGACTCACTTGACTCCCTTGGCAGGCATTCCTGTGTCTGAATCGGTAGCAGTGTATGTCGTGAGGACTTTTTTAATATCAACACCCTGGCCATTTTCAGAAATCGGAATTGCCTTCACTTTGGGGATGAAGCTTGGGCCTTCAGGCTGGTTCTTTACATTAACATGCATATTGTAGATTTTACCAGAAGCTCCTCCTGACCCACCGCCTGTCATTCCTGTAGCCCCCATTCCCATTCCCATTCCTGTTCCCATTCCCATTCCTATTCCTGTTCCTATTCCTGTTCCTATTCCTACTCCAGCACTTCCTCCTCCTGCTCCTGGGGATACAAACGGGTAATTCTTACAAAACCATTAAAACATCACAGCACTAATAACTTTAAATACAAAATGTGTAATTTAGTAATATTAAAAAGCAACAGAATAAAGACAATACTGTTGTCAACCTTGCACAAATGTGTAATTTTAACAGAATAATGAATAATTTTTCTATTTTACTGCATTTTCTGCTAAAATTCTCATTACCGCAATGTGTCCAGCTGTGTTTTGAATCTGAGTTATGTTGTAATTTAAACAAATTGACAAAGAAAAAAAACGAATGTTCTACTAGATTATTTTTTAAAAAATCCTCTGCAACAAGGACTGGATTTTAAGGACTGTTTAAACACACATCCAGAATGTAAATAATGTGTGATTATGAGTGATGGAGCACATGGGACAGTTACTTTAAGATGGCGATCAGGTAAGATCATCTCTTTATATCTCTCCAGTTAAATATTAAATATTCTGTTGTCAGAATGTTAACATGACGATGTGTCGAGTTTTGCAGTAATAAGATTTTTTATTATTTTTATATAATTTCTATTATCTAACTTATTTTGGAAATTGTGTCCAAAAAGGTGTTAAATGGTACAAAAAAATTATTAATGTTAGCAAATTTTCATGCTTGAAATTTTTTAAACCAATATTTTGTGAAAATTATCTAATCATTTCTGACAGAGACTGACCTCCTGCATAATAGGGAGCCTTATTGTTCACAGTGATGCCCAGATTCATGTCTTTTACTTCTTCATAATCTACAGCCTGAAAGCAAAGTACATTGATTACTTCTTCTGCATACTACTAGTGCTCACATTGAAATGAATTCCATCCTATCATCATAATACTGTATCTCACTGTTATATGTGGCATATTTTGACCTACTTTATACAGTACCATTATAAGCCCAGTAAAGAATACAGGAATATTGGGGAGAACAAAAAAACTTTAAAAACCTTGACAAGCATCAGGACTCCCTCGTTGGTCTTTGGATCGGTGACAATCTTGAAATGCCCACCCCCATTGCCTGACACAATGTTGTACTCAGCCTGCCAGTTATCAGTGTTCTGCATGTCCATATCAGTGGCTTTAAATCTCATCACCTCTACGTTCTCCGTGTTCTCCTCAACACTGGCTTCAAACTGTATACAGAAGAAGAAACAAATGGGTATACCAGTCTCACTGGCCTGTCTATGGTAATACATTTCTGTGTCGTTTTATATTACATATTCAAGAGAACCGCTGTCTAATTTGAAAATTATAAACGGGTCTAAACAGGTGCATCCTTACAGAGTCTTGCTCCAGTACTGGAACATTATCATTGACATCCTGGACCCTGATAATACACGTTGACGTCCCCGAGTTGCAGCCCGCAGCCCCATTAAGGTCTGAAGCTCTTACAGTAAGTACATACTGGTCAACTGACTGTAAAGAAACAGAAATGGGTATTATAGTCTCATCTTATTAGCTTAATGTGTGTGTTACTGCTAAAGGAATAATACTTATTATATCCAATAATTATATTCAATAATACAAAATTTTATTTTAATATTTTAAGTGTTAGCCATTTATTTTAATTTATCGATTAACTTTATGGCTTTACGATTTGTTATGGCTTTCTGTATAAAATTCTAGCCTTCACCAGTGTTGTGTCTCACCTCTCTGTCCAAGTTTTCATTCATAACAATCACTTCTCCATTCTGGTTGATACTAAACATACTGCTTCCTGGAGGCTTCTGATCAATAATCTCATAGAAGATTTGAGAGTTGGGAGTCCCAGGTTCATCAGCATCGTTTGCTACTAGTTTCATCACAGTCGTACCTAAAAGTTTCAATAGCAATGTTAACACTGGTATCCATCATCACTATTCTTATCTCATTAGCCCTTTTTGTTTTTATGCAACATTTTTCGTACTGTGCTCATTTCAGGTTGTTTTAGAAAAAGGTACAGTAAGTTAGTGTTAATCTTTGGGACTTGCCTACAGGACTGAGCTCATTCACACTTCCTGGGCTGATGGTCGAGAAAATGGGCGCATTGTCATTCTGATCTTTCACCTTTATTCTCAGCTGGATATCATTCTCTGCCACCGTGCCATCTGGGTATGTAGCAACTCCAGAGAGCTATAAAGCCAATAATCATAATCATCAGAAATCATCACCATCACCATCTTAATTTGTTCAGTTTATATCCATAACCAGCGATTCTTTCCTTACATTGTACTGGGAAATTTGCTCACGGTCCAGGATACCAGTTATTCGAACATTGCCAGTATTAGGCTCCACAACGAACAAGTGATAAGGTGGCTGGTCTGCACCAACGCCCCTTAAGGAATATCTTATTGGGCCTTTACTTGCGTCTTCCTTGTCTGAACGAATCTAAAAGAAACATAATCATTACAAAATAATTTCAGATAATTTATTTTAAAATTCTTAAAGTAATAAAACTGAACGTATTAATTAAAATGAAAAAATGAGAGCATCCTTACCCTAGCAATAAAGCTCTGTTTAGTGTAGTCAACATTCTCCTCCAAAATTTGTGGAGGGACGATCCATTCTCTTCTATGCCTTTTGAGGGACACAGCAGATTGCTCTGCTTTGGCTCCAGCTTCAAACACACACTACGGGAAAAGACAGAGAGGCATTTTCCAATGTAGCTCAATTTTTCATTATAACAGATATGTAAGGTTGCCTTTTATTTATAGTGAGGTTAGGGTTAGTCTCCTCTGTTCATACTGAAGCAAGACTGTGTTTCTGACATCAGTGTGACTGCAAATGTAGCAGGCTAAATTGGATGAGCTGACATTTTGTGTTTTGGCTGCCGCAACACAGAAGACATAAAATGGAGGACAAATTCAGAACCGCTACAGTCTTGTGTAAACAAGTGTCTGCTTGACTGGATATTTTTCTATCACAACACTGTGCTCATCTCTCCACATACTGAACTCTCACAGCAAATACCACTCAGTGCACAAACAAGCCAGAATCATGCTTAGGGCCCTACTCATAAATTGCCAAACCCTGATGAAACACCAGCACAGCACAAAATAAGCTCCAAGTCTAATAATGCAGAGCATGATGCGTGTTTATATGCCACATATTACCTATGCCGACACTATATTTCCAAAGCAAATCCTATTAAACTATTGCTTAAAAGGTTTAAACTGGTTTTAGACATTTGGACCCATGTCAACATTTAGAGTAGGCTTATGTAATTTGGTGTAATGATAAATATCAGTGGCTAAGACCTACATAATTGCATAATGTTACAAACTAATTATCCTTTACTCATAGAGGTCAAATGTGACCAACTAGCTTAACCACAAAATCCATGGTTTAATTGCATGTATTGAATGTATCATTACATTTATCAACTAGAATGAAAGAGTACATCTCCTTCTTTGACCAAACTATATATTGATTCTCACATTTTCACATTTTATTATCTTGTAACAATGGCTCCTGTCAACTGGTGAGATATAGTAGACAGCAAGTGAACAGTCAGTTCTCACTTAATCAGGAAACATGGCGACGCCTCAGAATAAACTGAACGACTTGGCCAAGAGTCAAATTGTGAAGGTTCATTAATGGTTTGAAGAACATGCTAGGAGTCTGAGGTATTGACTTGGCCTCCAAATTCACAAATCTAATACATAGGAGTACACCTTAAAGGACTTAAAAGATCTGCTGCTAATGTCTTTGTACTAGATACCACATACCTTCACTCAGCGAAATATATAAAATTAAAGCAGGACACATGAGTTTCTGTCTAATGTTTATCTATCAATATATGTTTATCTATCTATCTCACTCACTCATCATCTATACCGCTTAATCCTGTATTCAGGATCACGGGGGCCTGGAGCCTATCCCTGGAGACTTAGAGCACATGGCAGGGTACACATTGCAGGGCACAGACACACACTCTCTCATTCACACACTACGAGCAATTTGGGAACACCAATTAGCCTAACCTACATGTCAGTGGACTGTGGGAGGAAACCCACCAAACACAGGGAGAACATGCAAACTCCATGCACACAGAGACGGGAATCGAGCCTGGCCAGGGATCGAACCCGGACCCTGGCAGTGCAAGGCGACAGTGCTAACCACTACACCACCGTGCCGCCGGATTTATCTATCTATCATATTTATTTATTGTCCACAAACAGGAGTTATTGAGTCACACAATAATGGTGCTATTATCATGTGCTTTTATATGGAAACAACTAACTTTTAAAAGTGAATACATTTATAGCAATGTAACAGTTCTATTTCCATAAAGCTAAATGTCGCATAAACTTGCGCTATGTTTAAACAAAATTATATAATGATACACAGTTTGTAAATGTGAAATCAGATTGATTTAAATGTATACAGTAATTCTGCATTAAAATGTAGGTATTCTCAGGTAGGTCGTATACACAGTGTCCAAAAGTTCTAATCCATAGGCATTTTTTCCTTTATGTTAAATTCGATTTAAAAAATAAAATTAATTTTAGAAACAACATGTCCTCAAAACTAACAATAAAAGATCGACAAGTCCTAACACTGCTCAACTACTGAAATCGGTAGTCTATTGGACTAAAGGAGGAAATAATCTGTGCAAGTAACAAGTTCTGACAAATTAAGAAAGTCCAACATTCCTGTATTTAGCATATACACATGTCAAAGACGCTATACATTAAAATGTACATGACTTGTCTATATACTGTAATTACAGTACTATCGATCCTGTGACCCAAACAGTATTCTGATTTCCCTGCTCAAATCATTGCCCTTGGAGAACATTTTCTTACTGACAATTTTATTAAATTGAATATAAAATATACTGGAGGTTAATTATCCTAATGAATTTTATGAATAATGTGAATATTTGAAAAAAAAAAAAAAAAAAAACAACAGTAACATGGGATTGGCAGTGGCCGTAATCTGATGACACGGAAATCTGGTTTAAGTCTAAACCGGATCTAAACATATTGTGTTGGAAAAAATGTAAAAACATGTGAAATACTTAAATACAGGGTTCTCAACCCTGTCCGGGAGGACCCCCTGATGTAGGTTTTCCTCAGCTCTCAGCACACCCGATTTAACTAATCCGCTAGCAGCCTTTTCTGTATTAAGGTGAGTATAAGAACAGGGAAAACACTAAAATGTGCAGGATGGTGTGTGCCCCCAGGTTAAGATAAGTTATGTTAAGATAAGTTATGGTGACTTGTTGCCTATGAGACCAAAAAGAACAAACATCTAAATATAAAGGATGTCTGCCAAGTGATCTTACAAATCATGGGCACACTGGAAGAACCGCCCGAACTGGGTCAGTGGTAGACAACAAAACGTTTCTAGTGAAGTTACGGAACAGGCCACAGCTTATTTTGCCTTTTGGCGATAGGATGACAATAGAGTAATTAACCCTAGGAGTTCACAGAAAATATGAGAATAGTTATGGGGAATTCCATTAATTAAACACTCTACTCGACTCGGGTCACCCAAAACCCGTCAACACTTTCGGCTCTATACTTCTATAAGTTCTATACTTCCTCTAAACCAGACAGTGCTTTTCGTCTTTTGAATATCAGCTGTTATTATATATATTATACTTTGCATTGCAATTTTTTTTAATACATGTGAAATATCAAAAAAAAAAGCGTGGCATATTTGCATCAATTACTAATAGACCTAAGGCAATAAATTTTCCTGCATTCATTTTGTGTTTGAACTTCATTTCCCTTCAGATTCTAACAATGTAACAGATTTTATTTAAGCACATTTTTGTTTTGCTAGAAATGGTTTAACATCAATATTCTGTGACAAAAACGATAATAAAATCATATTCGTTTTGTCATTAAATAAAAAAGGCGGCTTCCACGACATTCACCTAAAAGAGCCGAGTCAAAGAGCCAACTCACAGAGCAGACTCGCTCCTAAACAAATCACCAGTTAAACGTTAAATAGACGCAAGAATACGTAATTATTGTTTGAACACGATCAAAGGCTATAATGAATTTTTTTGTAGGCTAAACGCTACTTTAAAATTGAGAATACATAAACAAATAAAGCGAACATAGAGAGAGTAAAAAACTTACCCCAATGACGGAAGCGATAAGGCAGAGAATCGGCGCTGAACGCCATGACCGGGCCATTTCCGGACCGCGAGCTCGGGTTCAGTCCAGCAGTCGGTGTAGAAACGGTGTTGTTTGGATTTGGACGGCTGAACGAGTCCACTACAGGTGCTGAGCGATTAGAGAAGAGAGAGCGAAGTCTGTACTTTCAGAAACAACACACACACCCTTACCTTTAGAGGAGGTTCTAAACGGAGAGACAGAGTGAGTCACCCACCTCTCTCTCTCTCTCTCTCACTCTCTCTCTCTCTCCCTCCTTTTGTTGTGTATCCATGGCAAAAATTCACAAACATGCTAGTCTTGTGCATTACTTATTTAAGCATTATAAACAATTCTATACTTCTTGGTAACATTCAAAAAGTTTGAGGATGTTTTTATTTACTGAAAGACAAGGAAATATACCTGGGTAATAAAGCAAAGCTTATTTTCTTCATTCAGTTATTCATTTGTTTGAATCAATCATTCTCCTTCAGCTTTTCCTGATTGCGGTCACAATAACAAGGTCGGTCCAGACTTCTCCATCCTCCACCACAGAGACCAGTTCCTCTTAAGCAATCCCCAGATCCTTCCTGATCTTTTCAACTGTCTGTGCCACCATTGCACCTGATTCCAACCATTCATCTCGCCCACAAGTTTGTTTGATTGCTACTTCAGGATAAACCTGGCCTGGTCATTAGGCGCTTGCTTGGTCAGGATCATAGTGGTTCTGAAAAGCCATCCCTGGACCACTGGGTGTGGGGTGGGACTATACCCCAGTACCCTAGATGGGACAGCAGGCAATCATTCATACACATATAATTGATCCACCTTGGTGCACATAGCATGTTTTTGTCTGACCTCTGTTCTAAAAGTTTAAATGTTTTTTATTTATTTATTTTTTTAATGATGGTGATTTTGGGTGCATTACATTAGCCAAGCAATTCACCGAAATATAAAAAGTCTCTCGACAACAAGGTATCAATCCACAAAGTAACATGAACATTTTTCTGTTGGTGGTAACTGAATACAGTTTGGGTAAAGAACGTTAGATCTAACCATATTGCATTAATTCCTAAACACTTACCATCCACTTTATTAGAAACACATGTGCACCTGCTCCATTATCATGTTATCCATCTCAGTCAATCATCTGGAAGATATACAATGCATAAATTCATGCTAGAGTTTATAAAGAATAATGCCAAACACCTTGCTTCACCTTGCCAGGAGTGGTATCTCATACGGTCTTGATCCAGGGTGGTAAGGACTACTTAGATGAGATATTATACCCTTTCTCTTCCTTATCTTCAATTACATTATGTTAAAAACAGGATGGGAATTATTCTATTGAATTTTTATTAAATAGAAACATGGATAGTTTCCATAGTCTATAAGCTGATACCATATAAGTCTAAACAGGATATACTGTAAATGATTTGTGTTGACAAAATAATGAGTAAGAATATGTAGGATTCTTTTCTCCAATTCAGGTGGCTTAAAACAGTGTTTAAGTGTGTGTGTGTGTGTGTGTGTGAGTGGTTTTGACCCCTGGTCCTGGAGGTTCAAACAGTTGTTCCCAACCCTGGCCCTGGAGGTCCCCCTGCCATGCACATTTTGCTGTTTCCTTAGCTCTCATCACAACTGATTTAACTAATCTGCTAACACCCTTTTCTGAATTGAAGTGGATGTAAGAGTAAGGAAAACATTGACATTTTCAGGACTGGGTATCCCCCTGGACTAGTGCTGAGATTCATTAAAATATATGTTAATATGAATTATGCTGAATTGCTGCCTATGAAAACAAAGACAAACAATCATCTAACTATAATATAAGATATATCATGCCAAGTGATATAACAAATCATGTGGATACTGGAAGAACTGAGTCAGCGGTAGACAACAAAATAGTTCTGATGAATTTCTAAACCAGGCCACAGCTCATTTTGCCTTTTGGCAATAGAATGACACCATGTGAGCGGAGGCTGAAACACCTTGTTTCACCTTACAGAAGTGGCATCTGATGTGGTCCTGTGCTTTTGTATCCCATCATGATCGTCCGCAAACCATGATGGTAAAGATTAATTTAATGAACTACTATAAGCTTCCTTACAGTTCGAACTAATCTACTGTATGCATTTTTCCTTTATGTCTTTTATCAACAAGGCATAGAACTGTCACTGTGTTCCCAGGAGATCAACAGATTCTGAAATACTTAAACCAGTCCACCTGCAATTTGGGCTAAAATTTCTACTCGGATCAGTAATACGATGTTAATGAATGTTCTGTATACTAATGTCATAATAGTAAAAGTCTCCCGAAGTATAGTAGCAGTTGTATAAAGTGAAAATAATTATCTATGACTATACTATATTTGCATTAATTGTTTGCTTGCATGCAAATTTAAATATTTAGTATTTCCACTGGTCTGAATTGTGGGTAACACCTGTCATAAAACATAAGAAAGGTGGGATTATGGGGCATATTTATTATGTTAATTTCTTCCCGGCTGAGCTTGTATTGTAACAATTGATGAGCACCACCATAGACAAATAATTGGTAAATAAATATGGAATCAGGCTGCACAAACACATATTTGTAAGAACGAAACCTCAGTCAGTTGAGTCTCTCTACCCTATGATGAAGCATGAGAATTATAATGTGTCATACAGCAAAGTAAGGATTTGTATGGCATGCATTTCAAGGAGGCTTAGTTTCGCACCTGGCCAGGCATGTTGAACTCACCATCTCACACATATGCAAAACTAGTAACCTATGAATGTCTGGCAAGAATTCTAACAAGCAGTATCTACAAGTTATGGTTTCACAGCACCTGGTCATACATTATATAATATGCTGTTTAAAAACAGCCTCATGCACACAAACATCCAACCACAAATATTATAATGTGTGTTTCCTTTTGTTTTTTGTTTCATTTTCATTTTTAGTTTGTCTGGAGATTTTTGTAAAAATACATGTAAAACTCTACCATGAGTGGAGTGCCTTCATAACTTTTTTAAGGAGCAGTACGTAAAAGAACACGTTTCAGACCCTGCATGTATGTACTCTATATTGTTTACTTATTAGCTTTGTCTCCTCTCAATGCACTTTACCTCCAGAAATGAAGAGCTAAAGCAGTTTGAGAAGGAAGTGCTGTTACGTTTATAAACGCGCCCACACTTTTACGAGAGATTCCGTTTTGAATTTTATGGTGCCTCAGGTTTGTGCAGAATATATGTACGCAGCTTTTATCTTGAAGTTCTTTGGGTAATCTCGGGACAAAACCACCCAGAGGCAATGCATACTCTCTTAAATTCTTACACACACTCTTCCTCTTTACTTCAATCTTTCTCTCACGCACGCACTCAAACAAAAGGGTAATGCTCATTGATTCACTACATTACAAAGACATCACTGTTTAACTGCCTTATGGGACCCAAGTCAATTTTAACAGCTTTGGTGTTCACACAGAAACTAAACACACCGTGATCATTAAAAAAATATGATATTATACTATAGTAGTATTATAATGAACTGCTAATGTTATGTGAAAAAAGGACCAAACATAAATGAGTATTTGTGACCACGCATTTTGAAAAGAAAGAAAGGGTGTGTGAAAGGCCGAGAACGACAAAGAGATTATGTGAGTAGGTGAGAGAGAAAGGGCGCGACTCTGGGCGTGCCCTGGTGCATTTAGGCGGTGTCTGCTTGCTGGAGGGACTTGGCTGAGAAGGGAGAAATGTAGAACAGATAAGTGAGAGAAAAGTGTAAAAGACAGGAACAAGGCTTCTACTTCACCTGCCCCGCCTTTAGGCGTGCCGAGACAGAAGTTTTTTACTTTCTTCATTCCTTTCCTCTTTACTATTTCCATTGCTATTTTCTCTATTTTCTCTTGCTTGCTTTCTTTATTTCTCTTTCCCAAAACAGTCATTAAAATACAAAAGGTCTTGTTCAAATTCTATGTTGCCAAGACTGAAGCTCAGCATTTCAGGGAAGACACATTTGAACAAGAGTTGCATGTTAACTAGGGCTGGCCCTCTATAAATCACTCCCCAAGGGTTAACTTCAGGAAAGGGAAAAGAAAGATGGTTAGAAAAGAGAGAAAACGGCAGACAAAGACGCATGAAAAAAAAAAAACCAGTCTATCAGGAAACTCCCTGGTACGAGGGGTAAACAGCCACAAGCACGGTCAGGCCTGATGCTGCCGTCAGCACATAGACATGCCTTTTACCAGTTCAGAATGTCGCGATGAGTCACAGCTTATAGCTGGGAAAAACAGAACTAGAAAGTGGGTGTGGCAGGTGACTTTCAACAGGGTGTGTGTCCAAGGGTGTTGCTATAATCGTATAATGGATAGTATCTCATGTCAATCAGTGTGATTCACATTTTGATGGTTACTGCGCAGTGCTACACAGGTGAATAATGTGGTATAGATCAAAGATGCCTTCTTTATCTCCCCTGATTTCCCCAAATGCAGTCTTTATAATTACCATATAATGCAATCTGCCAAAACTAAAGGTGATAACTTGCCTGAACAAGTCTTAAAAATGAAAACTGGCAATGATGGGCTTTTTGGTGTGATCACTTGAGGTTAATAAATGAGTCACTTGTTTATAAAGCGTTTAACTTAAAACGTATAACATATAACATATATAACATAGACTGAAGCTTTGGGCCACAGATACAATCTCGAGGACTGTGGCACCTACAGCAAATGACGGTTGCTTTGCTGTAGAGAAATTAGTTGTAAATCTGTCTGCGAATAATCACTCATTGTCTGGGAAACATGCAGTCAGCTCCACAAGTCAGGTCAAGCCAGTTAGGGAATTTTTTACCTGCACTCCCCCCCCCCTCCCCCCCCCACCATGTTTGGCATGTTATGTCATTTTGTCATTTTTCCACGACCAGACAACATTACCGGTGGATGACAAAGCTGGCAAAAAATACAGACTAACACAGTTGCAAAGACGGTAAATAACACAGTGAAACTCCTTGTGAAAAAAAAAAACTTGTACTGTAACTGACAAACAGAATAATTAATTCATATTATGTTGCAATATCGATGTGTGAAAAACTTTTTGTAAACTAGTCAGAAACAGCAGCTACTGTTTTTTTTTGTCTTTTTAGAGTGGAGTCACAATAGATTTTATGTCGAGGTGTTGTATTTAAGCTGCTAAATAATGTATTTGCTTTGGCGTATCTATGTGCGCAAAATGGCTGTTTTAGTCTCTTTGGCCTCTTTAGTAACGCCCACAGAAAAACACTATGGTCTTTTCACTCATTCCCCCCCGCAACCCCCCCCCCCCTGCAATTGCTTTATCACTCTCCCTTTTTCCAGTTCTAAGTAAGTTAGGGTCAGGCAAAGAGTACAGCAGGTAGTAAATGTTAGATCACAGCTCTGACCTGCCTCTAACCTTTTTTAAGGAGTGGTGAGAAAGCAGATTTGGGATTTAGGAAGGTCTGGTGATACAGTGGAACATTTTGTAAGTGGTAAATGTAAAAAGAAAAAATATATATTTGGTGAACATTAACCTAGGTAAATTATCTCAGTAAATTATTTATCATGCAGCCAACAGTTTCAGCTACAGACATTTTTGTATTGTTTTGTCATTGGATAAGGATTCGAATTAAAGGATTACTTGATTTGTTGTGTTATTAAACGTCTTTTATGTCAGTAAACAACATTTTACCAAAAATCTAAAACAACACAAACTTTTCGATTTCTATCCTCACAGATCATCTTTTCTTTTCCACTACTTTCTCATTTCCTCCGTGTGTGTATGCATGAATGTATGTATGTATGCGTACGTGTCTCTTTAACAGCACCATTCAACACAAAACAACCCCTGCTCTCCATAGCAACATGGGAGTGAAACTTGAGCAGGGAGATAAGGAAGTGAGAGAGAGGGAAACAATGAGCGTGAGAGAGAGACATGACATTGTATATTACTTTGGATACAAATAGACATTTCTCGAAAAAGATAGAATTTTTTTTAAAAAGTGCAGAAGTAGTGAAATCAGTGGATATCCCTCACAGACAGTCCTGCTACTGGTTTCTTGTTTTCTGAAACCTCCGATGTGTTCAGGGCTTTTAATTTTGTGCATACTTTAGTGTTTCATTCAAATGACTCACAGAATTAAAACATATACAGTGTGTAATTTATTAAAGGGACATTTTCTTATATGGGTTCATGTGCACTGTAAATGGCTGGTCCTATAAACACTTTTTTTTAACAAAAGAGAATACTAAAAACATGATGCAAGGAAAATAAAACTGGTCCATTAACCAAAATAAAGGGGTGGACTTTCAATGTCTGGGCCACTTCCTAATTGTCAGAATTTTTAGCTTTTTTGTTTGTCTACCTGTCTCTTGAGTTCTCAATGGGATTAAGGTCTGTGGAGTTTTATGGCAATGTACCCAAAATTTCGATGCTTTGTTCCCCCGAGCCACTCCAAGCAAGAGCAAATTACAGAGGTGTTGAAAAATAAGGGTCAACACTGCAAATACTGACTCTTTGCATAAACCTAATGTAATTGTCAACGAAGATTTTCAGTAACATCTGGTTATGTTTGGTATAAGTTATGTTTGTGTCATTCTTAAAAATCTTTGGCCACGGCTGTATGTTTAAAAGTGAAAGAACATTTCCATTCGAACACAATGTGAATGTGGAGACATAGAAAAAGGTCCTGTGGTCTGATGAGTCCAGCCTGACTCTATTCCAAAATGATGGGTAAGAAGGGAAGCCCACAAAGAGATGCATACATTTAACGCCATGGGTCTTGTGGAGGCAGATCCCTGACTTTTGTTTAGTTTCATTTAAATTTCCCAATTAATAAAACCATGCTATCTCCGAATGGAAAAGCATTCCTGTGTGTGTCACAAGCACTTTGAAACTCTCCTATTTCAATGACCCCCTCAGCAGCCCTGGGTAAGGGCTCTTATAAACATTATGGTACAGCTGTCAAACTTTTACAAACGTGGAGGCAGTGTTATGATCTGGAGTTGCTTCAGTTGGTTAGGTCTAAGATCAGCAAAAGTATGTAGCAATAAAATGAAGTCAGCTGATGACCTGAATGTACTGAATGACCAGGTTATCATTTCAAAGGAGATTTCCTTCCCTGATGGCACAGGCATATTCCAGGCCTTGAATTAGATGATGAGCATTTTTCAAATCACAATTGTGATCTGGACAAACTGTCAGTGTCTCCCAGGGCGAGACAAAAGACCTGTAGTGCTTGGTGATGATTCATTACTTTAATGACTTAGAAAGTATGAGTCACAGAAAATGTTTACCTCTTGTTTGTGAATACAACAATGTTTTTATAATATAAGATGACAAATATCAGATGATGTGGTGTTTGTCACCAACCTGCAGGGTACCTGTCTGTGATCGCACCTGTTCCTGCTATCTCTCTGTCTCTCTCTCTCTCTCACACACACACACACACACACACACCCACACACACACAGAGCCACAGGTCACTGATGGCATTTTGCTACACCCAAAGCAACATATTGCGCAAAGTATGGGTGTTTCATAAGTGTAGACATCTCATTTGTCATAGACACAGAGTCCAACAAACTTTAATCTGAATATGTTGAGCAAAATCTACTGAACATATGTTGGATGAGAAAATACATTAAATTGTGAGTATACAACATCTGGAGAATATGTTAAACACAAAATTAAGTATGTATATACACAGATCAGCCATAATGGTAAAACCATTAACTTTGAAACTACCTAGGTTTTGGGTTTCCCCTTGTGTCACCAGGGTGGTTCTGGCCCCTCAGACATGGCTCCGCAGGGCCTCTGAAGTTCTGCAATGGTGTCTGGCACCAACATATGCTTGGAGCAACACATGGATCAAACTTGTTTGTCCAGCACATCCCACGCGTGATTTGTCTTATAGGGATTTGGGGAGCTTGGAGGCTGGGTGTTGTGCACAGTGGACATTGATGCAATGAAGTCTGGTGCCTTCCTACTGTGTCCAGTATTGACTTTTTTGCTGTGATTTGCCTTACATTCTCTTTTCTGTAGAATTGAACCAGACGGCCTGGCTTCGCCTGGTCCTCACAGGCATAGACGGGTCTTGGGTACCCATGATCCTGTCACCAATTTACTGGTATATATACTTTGTGATAAACATTGTTCAATTCACTTGGTGGTGGTATTAGTATTATGACTGATTTATGTATCTTTTACTCACATCGGTTCGTGACCTTTTGAACAACATGGACATTTATAAACCAAAACTGTCTGACATTTTTGGTTTATACTAATTTAATTACATTTTACATAACTATGGCTTGATTTTGTACACCTTACTATAGAACATCAGCCTAAATGCAGCAGGGTAAGAAATAATAAAAGAATGCTATTCTGGGTCTAATAAAATGCCTCCCTTAACCATAAAATGTTTTTATATTTAGCTCACAGATTAAAATGATGGTTATTAAATGTAAATATGAAAATACTTATGTGAAATTTGAAACACTGACCTCAAAATATTTGACCAACGAAACCAGTTTATCTGCAAGCCCTTGTTCTAGCCTCTTCTATTTCAAGCTGATAAGGAGAGGTGGGAGACTAAAGAGCACACTACATCAGGTTTAGTTCTGACTTTGTGCCCAGTCCACTCATGCAACACAATGAGTAGGAGAGAGAGGGATAAAAAGGGGCATTAATCAAGTCAGTGACGCGAGCCACCAGTTACCTGAGCTCAGAAAGGGGGCTGTGAGAGAGACTGTGTAAACAGAGAGTGTGTTGAGGCCTTGCCTCTAGAGTTACCAGCACACATCAGTGCTTGAACAGTAGAAAACTACACAGTGTAAAAGCCTATTATTTACATTTACAACATCTCTATTAACCTTCTATGGTTTATCAGGAAATTCTTTGTGGTTTATAAGGAACAATGTACAAGGTCCATTTTATTTAGTATTAAATCATGTGAAACATTTCAATGTATGTTTGACAAGGCAGATCATCACTAAAAACAGTCTAACAGTTTAACGTATAACATAACAGTGTAATGTAGTACAACACCGTATTGTGCAATATTTCTTTTACTCTCACTTTCACACACACACACACACACACACACACACACACACACACACACACACACACACACACACACACACACACACACTTGTCTTCTAGCAGATTCAGGAAGAATACGGCAACCCATATCAACGTCGTAGTAATCATGGGACATTCTGTATTTGGGTGGGACCAGGTGTGCCTGAGCTAGACACACCTAGACCTGTATTTCAGTGTCATTTGGTGTCCCTGATTCATATAATGCTTATGGTATACATACTCATTTTCATGTGACAATTAATATCATTTTGTATAATGGGTTTAATATTCAGCAGGAGTCATCAGTATTGTCTAATAGTATTTTGCACGTAAACACACATATGAAATAAGAAAATACCAAACCCATGTATTTAATCATCAAATTTTGTATGGTAATTTAATTCCTTCTGATTTATGAGAATAGGATTAATTTTGTGTTTGTCTATGCCACTTTACAGTTCATTATCCTAACAAGGCATGTAAGCGCTCTGAACACGGGCGTGTCCCTCACAGTGACATACAAAATTCCACAGCTTGACTGTCAGGTCCCGTTCTAGCAAACCAAACAAACGTGATACTGCGTCAAATGCCCAACATATTTCAGCACCCTCTGTTCTGGCACCTTTTTTTATAAACCGCTTGACTATTCACTTTGTAACTTTCACTGCTGTGGCCAAGGCTTGATTCTCAGGTACTGAACCACCTCACGGTTACTCTCTGGGGTTGCACATTCCACCTTTATAACAAAATGGGGAAAAATACATCACCTTCATTAGAAAGAATGTATTTTATTTGTAGTGTTTTCCTACTGCTCTGGGAAAGTGATCGTAAAATTGGGGGTTTGAGCCCCACCACTGCCCACCTGCCTAAGAACCACTTTTGGGTCCTGATGGCTCTGGATCATAGCCGACTGTTTTTCTCTTACCCCAGCTTCCTGGCAAGCAGAATATGAGGAAAAAATAACTGGGCTGTAATGTATATGTGTGAGACTAAAAAGCAATATCACACTTGAGGTTGTGCTGTTGTACTGAATATCAGCACAATTGTGACGGCTGTAGGCATGAGGGAGTAGCCCCCGTGCTGAAGATATCATAGTATTCAGCACAACAGCACGACCTCGAGTAGGATATTGCTTTTATACAACAGTTTCACAAATATACAGAGGTTCAGAGGCAATCCGGAACAATTTAGAAGCCGGAGACAAAGTGTTCTTTAAGATGACATCCTGTCATTACTGTAGATGTATTTTCTTGCTGAAAGTGCTTCTGAGCCTGATTTGAATGAGGGTTTTGGCATGCAGTTGCTCTCCACTCTTTCCAGTACTGCAGACTGTACTGACCTACTTTCACCCATGCTGGCGACATGTGTAGAACACTTGTGATACACACATATACACATATAGTTACATGGCCCAGTGCCATTATGCTCTATATCACCACTCATGAAATGCCTCTCATCCACTCTCTTTTTCTCCTTTCCCTTGTTGAGAATGCTAGAGACATCCTTCCTTTGCAACATGCCTCCATTCAGCATTTCATGTACACTCATATTTATCTGAATCTTTAATAGAAAAATTTATGATCTTTCTTTTCCTGGGAAAGAAGGGGATGATGAAAATAATGAATAATGAAAGAAAATGTTTATCAAAGGGTTAGGAAAACAGCTCAGTTTGGTGATGTTCATTATGACTCGATACATTAAATTATGTCAAAAGTCATTTCTCATCAATAATGGATGACTTATAAACTCTGAGACACTCCCAGTGTTGTACTTTATGACTTTTTATTCTACAAAATATCATTTAATTCTTGCACTGATCTTGTTTAAATTCCTATCTATAGCTGAAATGCATGCCCAACAAAGACAGCGCCACAAAAATGCAGTCACACCTATTTTTGCTATTGGAATAAACAGCCCCAAGTGCTTGTTGAACATCTCATTCCAGATTTATTCCCTCATGGCTGTAATAACCTCCCTCCAGTTTCCATTCCATCCAAGCAGGAACCACACCTGATTTTGTTCAACTTCAGTCTTAGTAAGAGCTGTGCTTCCAGTGTAGCCGTAGTGAAATCCTACAGCCTCATCAGCAGTTTGTGGATAAGCTAAAACTGAAGACCTCAGCATTAGATCATTAGTGAGGTCAGACAGTGATGTTGGGGGAGGAGGCCTGACACATAGTCGGCATTCTAGTTCATCTAAGTGGTGTTCGGTGGGGTTGAGGTCATGGCTCTTTGCCAACCACTCTGAACTAGTTTTTCCTCTAACTGGAGTTTGTTTTGTGCGCAGGTCATGACGGAACAGCGTTGAGACCCTTAGTTAAAGCGAAGAGTGGTTGTTGAAGTATGTTACAGCATACAAAGTCATTCGATATATAGTTTGTGTTTCCAATTTTATGGCAAAAAAATTGGGGGGAAATGGTATGGAGTATGGAGTCGCACAAACATTTGCCCGATGCATTTACTTGGGGAGTGGTGGGTCAAGTGTTTGTAGGTTTCAGCCCCAATGTTGCCTTTCTGCTCCCTGTCTGATCAACGCTGGTAAGAAAAAACTCCCCGAGATGTCAAGAGGGAGAAGCCGTGAGAAGAACCAGACTCAACAGGAAACCCATTCTCATTTGGGTGATAACGGATAGCAATATTCATATTCATATCAATGTTGATATTCCATCCATCCATCCATCCATCCATCCATCTAGGAACTTCTGTAATCCAACTAGGGACCACTTATTCCCATTTTACGACCTCCGGTCAACACTCACACACTACAGGCAATTTTGGAAACGCCAATCAGCCTAATCTGCATGTTTTTGGATTGTGGGAGGAAATTGGACTACCTGGAGGAAACCAACCAAGCACTGGGAGAACATGCAAACTCCATGCACACAGACGCTGAAGGTGCAAGGCGACTAATCAATAAGCCTCCATGCTGCCAATATTGGTGATGTTATAATATTACAGTGTGTGACTTCTTTCAACCAGGTAAATCAAGTGTGACACATAAAGACTTCCTCTATAGAAGACAGCCCTCACTAGTATATTTTGAATGAAAAGGTTTCTAGCACGTGTGAAAGTACTGTACATTCGGTAACACCCACATACACACACAAAGAGAGAGAGGGAGAGAAAAGTACAACGCTGCAGGCTGGTCTCCACCCTCCACTCCTCACCGCCCAGACAGAGGGAGAGAGAGAGGACAGCTCGCCTCGCCGCGCCGCGCCATTCTTTTCCGGTCTGCTGAAGCTACTCGGTGTTCAACATGTCCCAGGTCGGCGTTTTCCGTCATGTCCTGTTCCTTTTGGTAAGTTTGCTTCAGAAAATTGAGTTGTTTTCTCGCTAATATTCATAAAGTTAGCCTTTCCGTTAACGCTACCGACGGAGATAAACGGACTAGGTGTTTGCTTGTTTACCTTAAACTACCCCGAAGAAACCCTGAGGCACGGAGTGAAGAGTTTATATGGAAAACTAGACAACACTCCGTGTTCAGAACTCTCTCTCTCTCTCTCTCTCTCTCTGTGTTTGTGTGTGATACCAGTGAATCTCGTGAACCAGTGAAAGCTTGATTGTGTGATTGTGGTGTGTAAAATGAAAAGTAAAATCCCCGCTGAGCTGAATTAACCCTTCCTGGTTAACCTGGGAAATCTGAAATTCCACACTCCAGCCACCAGAGCTTTACAATATTTTGGGGATTATTCCAAGTATTAAAAAAACATTTACTGTAAAAATAAGAATACAGTACATGCTTATTTATCTCACTGACCTTATCTGGTCACTCCCTCTCTTGCTTAATAAATAGCTAAAGGAACCAAGGGAACTGAGAGGGGATTGTCAGTGTAATCAAGTTGTTTTTTTTTGCATATAAAATAAGCCTGTTATATTCAGAATGAAATGTCTCTTTAGGTGCCAAAGGGTCATAATAGAGTGAATGCGAAAAAATGTCTATAAGAAGATATTGATCAAACATGTAGGCACCTGTAAGTGCTTTTTTAAAGTGTTCTTGTGTAAAAGGTATTTGGCGGGACGAATGACAGGAGCATGACTGGTGTTCCCAGATAGATTGATCACGGTGGACACTAGTCTAGACATGCATCTTAATTTGAAATACAAAAAATTGGCAGGATATTTGAAATATTGGTAGCTCAGTGGTAGATACATTAGAAGGTCACAGGTTTATACTTTGCCACTACCAGCTTGAAAGGTGTATAATGAGATCAATATAATTTTCTCTGGGTAAGGGCAACTATTGTAGCTGTAAATGATAGCTTGGTTACTGAGATCGGATCAGGATCGTGTATCAGATGATTTACAGAGCTGCACTAGAAATATGAAAGCAGGTGTGATCAGTATATATGCACTTTTTTTTTTTGACTAAAGCAAACAAGAGGGCTGGTGAAAGGCTGTAGAATATATTTAAGCAATATCGCACTAGCAAGAGGGTACTGCTTTACATGCTCAAATTTAGGACAACTGCATTACAATATGCAAGTTATTACTATCAACTACTGTAACTGATACTTGAGACAATACAGTAAAAATATTGTATGTATTTTTGGTCCATTCATAAAAATATTCATAGTCACAGCTGGATTGAGCTTTGTGTGTTGCCATGCAACTCACAGCCTGATTGACAGCCTGTCGTAAGTGTATTAATGACTTCAGTGAATTCAGTGTTGTTTGAATTCGGACTTTTATGTATTAATCCCTGACAAGTGGAGCGGCACAAAGAGTTAAATATCACAGTGCTGTTAAACTAATTATATTTGAACACCACTTGTTCAGTCAAACTAGGATTAATGGTGTCGGACAAAAACAAGAATATTTTTTGCTAGTGCACTACGCAAATGTACAAATTAGTACTGTATATTGGAGTTTTGGTGTTTTATAGTAAAGTACACACTGTTGACAAGTCTATCCTTTGGAACAAAATTCAAAGACATGGCATAAAGAGAAAATTCTTTTTGGTGTCACTGTTTTATTTTGTTTGCCTTCTTTGTTACACCTTGGCAGATTTGTTAATACACTGCAGCCAAGTGGATAAATTACCCATCATAATTAGTCAGCATGGTAGCTTAGCATGTGGTCAGATGTCCGCCATTTTACAAGCCATCATCCAACCAGTGTGTGGTGGTGTTCTGCAAATATGTTTGGATTTTTTTAACACAAACTCAGTGCTAAATATATTAAAATATTAAAAATAAAACCTTGCAAAAAAAGGAATTTATTTTTGGTAGTTTTGTGGCTTCAGCGTAAACCGATAAAACAAATAATGTTTAGATTAAAAAAAAAAGTTAATTTTTTTTTGTACGACTCGGCGGCATGGATTCGTTTTTTCCCACAGCCCAATGATATGTAGATTAGGCTAATTGGTGTTTGCAAATTGCCCGTATTGTGCGGGCGTGTACTTGCTTGTGCCCTGCGATGGATTAGCACCTTGTCAAGGGGTGTACCCTAGCTAGTGCCCTGCCCTGTACAGGATAAATTGTATCGATAATGAGTGAGTGAGTGGAGTGATTGGAGAGTGCCACAAGATATTATTTCACTTGCAAAGCATTAGAAAACAGAAGTAGACATGTAACTAAATGTTTCATATAATATTTGATGATACACTTCATTTTTTAAGGCTTTTTTCACTAACAGCCATGCCGTATCAAGTAAACTGGATTGAGTGATACTCCTGTTTAACCTCTCCAAAATTTGTACGATCTGTGTACCAAATCCATTAACATGATATGGTATGAAATAATGCAGCTAATCATTAGCAAATCTCTATAAAACATATTTGAATTCATTATAGTATAATAATCATGAAATTAAATTAAAATATTAGCAATTGCATTAGCAATTATAAAATGTTCCAGTTTAATGTTTCATTTCTGTGTGGAAGGAGTAGGAGTTTTAGTATTGCACAATGCAGAGGGATATGTTTTTTGTATCAGTGATTTTCAGATGCATTCACATACTTGCCAGAAACTGGAAATGTGTCATTTCCTGCAACTGTTTAAACCAAACAGCAACTTGAATGCAGGTTTAATGTAGAATGAGGTGACAAGATCCTGGGAAAGACCAAAACATTTTCTTTTAAAAGCCTTTTCTTGATGTGGTAAAAACCTTTTACTCCTTACTTGTATCTCTATTTCAACATGGTAAACATTAACAAAGGATTCAGAACCAGAAGAGAAGGACATGTAAAAGACACTGACTGCTTTATATGAAAATCAGTTACAACCTTTGCTACACAGTATTGGCACAAGTGCTGATATAATAAAGGACAGATTCATTGATAGCAGTAAATGGGAGACAATATGTACTGCAGGCAGTAAAATATTTTTGGATCCTGCATAGTTTGTGCTTTAGTTCATAGTATGCTAGATACAAATCAAAGTAAAGAAGGACCAGATCTTATATATTTTTCTTTTTTCTCAGCTTATGTGTTATTGTGTGGAGTCATGTGTCCAGAAGTATATCCAAGTACAGGTTCCTGAAATGCTGGAGCCTGGTTATGTTGTTTCTCAAGGTACAGTACAGTGTTTTCTGATTGCTACAGTTAAGCGCATCACATTAAACATCATTAGCATTTTTTTTTAATTCACAGCATAACCTTGTTGCTCTTTCCATAGTGAATTTGGATGATTGTGAGGACGGGCCTCTAGCGTTAATCTCCAGTGATCCAGATTTCACGGTACACATGGATGGTACCATTCAGGCTGTCCTTGTAACCAC
Organism: Clarias magur; assembly: GCA_013621035.1. Lineage (NCBI taxonomy): Eukaryota > Metazoa > Chordata > Actinopteri > Siluriformes > Clariidae > Clarias > Clarias magur. Next base: position 188,174 of record QNUK01000135.1, on the reverse strand, counting down.
GATACCAGAGGATGGCAGGTCTTTCTGGATAACTGTCCATAACAGGAAGGGTCACAGGTGGTTTGTGGATGTCATCCTCTCCCCCCCTGGTCAGGTAATGCACAATATTAAACAGTATTTGGATTAATCCAGATTTACTCAAAACAGATGGAACTTAGTTTCTCTGTTGATTATATTTATACTGTAGGTGTCCAGCAATACAGTTCTCAGACGCTCCAAAAGAAGATGGAGTCCTCCACCTTTCAGTATCAAGGAGAATGACAAGGGTCCTTTCCCAAAGCAAATGGAGATGGTAAGGCCCTCATCTTTTTCATACTGATTGTCTTGTACAAATTAAATTCTCTTCTCTTTATTCTGTTTTACAAGGCCATTACACCTTAACCTTTATTCTGTATTTTTTGATTTGTCACATTTTTGACAATTTATTTTATGTGCATGTGTTTATAATGTTGTGTTTTCTTTTCTTGCTAGATTGCATCAGACTCCTCAGTAAATTACTCGGTTTATTACACAATTGATGGGCCAGGTGTTGACAAAGATCCCACGAATATTTTCTCACTTACAAAGAATGGAATGTTAAGTGTCCTTAAAACTGTTGACCGTGAGAAGTATGCACAGTTTAAGGTAAGTAAACATATATTGACTGTTATATTCTTGTTAACACAAAAGTAAAAAGACTTAGACATCAGATTTAAATGAATTAAGTAAAAATAAATTTAAGCAATCTAAATTATGCCATAATTTTCAGAAGTGCATTATACTGAGTTTAGGTCAGAAAATGAGACGCACTCAAATAAGACTATGTATCGTATTACACTTCAGGAAAAGTCTCGAGTATGCATGAATTCCTAAGACACCAGTCTTTTCTCAGTTTACAGCCTATGCCCACAACTCCTACGGCAGTCAACAGACTGATGACCCACTTCCAATCACTGTGCTCGTAGAGGATGAGAATGACAATGCTCCAGAGTTCACTGGCTCTATGCAATATGCAGTGCAAGAGAAATGCCCCATGAGTAAGTATAACATACAGAGAGATGCAAATGTAAGCAGCTGGACCCTATGTACAGTATCCTGCTACCAGTCCACCAAGGTGTCACGCTTATTAGTCACTTCACTCCAGTAAATCTAACACCTACTGTACGTGTCGGAGCGCTTCGGGTGAAAATCAAGTGCAATGACATCATTTGAAATTTGAAAGAAATCCATCATTACTACAAACATGAGTCCATGTACTTAAGACACTAAAACATATTGACAGGCATGTGATAAATACATCAGCTGCTAAACTTTTCATACGGATAAAAATCCTTGTAGGAGTATGAATATGAAAGCTGGTAGTCTATGTCATGTATAACATTTTACTTTTTTTTCTGTCTTAAGGCACCTTCATTGGTAAAGTTTTAGCAACAGATAAAGACCAACCGGACACCCTCCACACCAAGATCAAATACACTCTACGGAATGGCACGGACTTGTTCAAGATTGACCCATACGCTGGAGATATCACTGCTATTACCAACACATTAGACAGAGAGGTATTTCCTGCTTATAAATTCCTAGATATATTCATGTATGTTGTGGGTGTGACTAGGGCTGGGTATTGTTTGGGGTTTTTTCGATACCGGTGCCAAAACCGATACTTTGCAAAAGCTACAAAATGATAGTGGATGACTCAAGAATACATTTTTATTGAACAAAAAATGTAATGCTTAAATTGAACAATATATTAAACGTTTAAGTACAAGCTGGAAAGCCATAATTATAAGGAGAATCCATGTTACATTAGTATTTTACAAATCATTTGACCATTTGTTAGCATGAATGCAAGATTTGCATTTTGCAGTTAACATTACATTAGCCTACAACTAACCTGCGGAAGGGCCGTCATAATCGGTGGACTCCTTTTTGCTATGGTTGATATGACTGGGGCTGGGGTCATCCACACCGATAGTGCCAGCTGTTGTCTGCAAGCTGCTTTTAAGTGTATTCCGTGTGCCCTCAAATGTTTCATTAGTTTTGACGTGTTTCCCCCTTTACACGCAACTGCTGTAAAATATTTGTATTTTCTTGTGAAAGATAGCCACACTTTCGACCGTTTAGTTTTAGGCATTTTAATGAAAATTGTTTAATTTAGCAAGTTAAGATAGTGTTAGACCACCTGCTGCCATCAGAGCAAGTGTAACGTTAGTTACTGCATTCGCGTGCATCTCGGATGGTCTCATTTCCTGATGATTTGTGCTTTTAATTTTTAATCTAATCTAATAAACTTTTAATCTACAAAAATAAAATGGACAGTAACATTACTGCAACAATGTTTTGGATTTGTATTGTCAAAGATTTCCGAAGTCCACAAGATTTTTCTAATTAAGGAAATAATTAATTTTTCTGATCATTTCTGACACCCCATGAATGCAGTATTTAAATTTTAGCGGTCATGTGTGTTGATGAATTTAATGCTTATTAAAACTGTCATCATCATAGCCTCAGAGAACAAATATTTTAATCGACAGTTCAGGAATTTAAGTCCCACCTAAATTCATGTTCTGTTTCGGTCCGGTACATACCGGTTATATACAGTATGTCACAAAGGTGAGTACACCCCTCACACCTCTGCAAATATTTAGTTATATCTTTTCATAGGACAACACTGCATAAATGACTCTTTGACACAATGAAAAGTAGTCAGTGTAAAGTTTGTATAGCAGTGTAAATTTATTTTCCCCTCAAAATAACTAAAATACAGCCAATAATAGCTGAACCCCTTGCAACAAAAGTGAGTACACCATGTAAAATGTCAATATTTTGTGTGGCCACCATCATTTTCCAGCACGGCTTGAATTCTCTTGGCCATGGAGTTCACCAGAGCTTCACAGGTTGCCACTGGAATCCTCTTTCACTCCTCCATTACAACATGGCAATATGACAATATGGCACCGGTTTTCGCTACCCAACCCTAGGTGTGACTGTACAATTGTCCTTTTGTGTATGTATATGAGTGATTCTTGTGCTGTGGTGAGATGTGTGGGGATGTGTAGAATAACATCTGCAGACTGACACCCTGACGAGAAATTGAAAGGTGTGCAGCAGCATAACCAAGAATCGATTGTTATGTATAATGATTCTTTTGTGTGGAACTTCACATATCGCCCACTGACTCCAAAATGTACTAAAAAATTTTTCTTACGTGTATATGTTTGCATTTGAGGTGATAAAATGATGGTTTTCATAATCCTACAGGGGCACACTCTAAACTATTTACACATTGGCAGGTAGCACAGTATTCTATGTGGTAGGAGTAAATGATTTGCCAAAATTGTTTAGAATAGTAACAAAACAAAAAAATATACATATATATTGAATAAGAATATTTATAAAATCGTGATACTAACAGAATTGCAAAAAAGGAATTTGCTAAATCAAATCAGCACATAGGTATTGTGATAATATCGTGTCATGTGATGGTGATTCTCATCCCTAAACTATGAAGATAAGTGCTTTGAAAATCATGCTTAATGCTTTAATATACTTAATGTATACTTCTAAAATAAAGAGCATTAGAATAACTTCCAGAGTACAAATATTGTGTGATATAATTCGGGCATAAAATGTCTCTAATTTCAGTCTGTTTCATGAACATTATAATAATTCACATTATAAATGTTTACAATTGTGTTTTCCTTCAGACATTAGAGAAGTACATCCTGGAAATAGAGATCAGAGACATGAATGGAGATCCGAGTGGCCTTTTTAGCATAGGGAGGGCTGTGGTGTTTCTGAATGATATCAATGATAATCCACCTACCTTTGCACAACAACTGGTAAGTTCAGCATTTTTCTTTCAAAGATCACATTTTTTTATGTTAAAAATGTACACTATAGTCCTGTGAAAAGGTGTTGGCATTTGCATATTTGTCACACTTAAATTATTCTGATCATCAAACAAATTATAACACCAAGATAACTCGAGTAAATACAAAATACATTTGTTAAATGATGATTTAATTTATTAAGGGAAAAAGCTCTCCAAACCTGCCTGGCTCGATGTGAAAATTGTGTGTAATTGCCCCCAAACCTAGTAACTGGCTGTGCCACCCTTTGAGCTTGAGGTCACAAACTGATGGCCATTCTCTTTCAGGATTCTCTGGTAGCATGCAGAGTTCCCTGTTTGACTATTGTTATGATGTTCTTTTTATGAAACGCTGTGCGAGTTTTATACCAGATGTAGTGGGACACACATCTTCCGAAACAAAAGTGGAACGCATGTTTGCACAAAAATCTTGGGGATGATCAAGATATTTTTGGCAAATGTGAGACAAGCCTTTGTGCAGAGACCTGCAGTTCTTTAGTTGATATTCTGTGTCCTTTTATGAGCTCCTGGGTGAGTCATCTTTGTGTCAACTTGGTAGGTTCACCACTGTTTTGAGTTTTCTTCATTTGTGGATAATGGCTGTTACTGTGGTTCGCTGGAGCCCCAAAGCCTCAGGAATGGCTGCGTAAATCTTTTCAGACTGATGTATGTCAATTACTTTGTTTCTCATCTGCTCTTGGATTTCTTAAGATTGTCTTGCTTATTTGTCTTTTAGCATGCTTCACTTTGTCAGACTTTGTTTTAAACGTCTGGCAGTTTGCAAGTGAAATTTAACTCAGCTTCCCAAAAATCACAGTTCATTCATGAATTAGGAAGGGATGTATTAAAAACAGAATTTTATATTTACTCAGATTATCTTTGTGTAACATTTGAAATGTGCTTGTCTGAATCATTTAAGTGTGACAAATATGGCAAATAAATGTGAACAAAAATAATAATCATGAAGGGGCAAATACTTTTTCATGGCACTGTATATTAAAAGTTAGTGTTGAACCCCTAGGGTTGATATTGTATATTTTTTCTTATGTTAGAAAATTTGCTTTGGGCCTTCATTATATGGGCTTTTAAATTTAATCGTACTGTATAATTGTTGGGTATCTGTGATTTTTTAAATTTTTTTTTATTACCATTAGTGTAGAATATGCATCTGAACCTGATTGTAATAAAGGCATTTCCTCTGGTCCAGCTAAAGCTAACAGCTTTTGTATAGCAGAGGCTCATCTATTTTTTAATTGCCGTCATTTCAAGCTTATATTTTAAAACAAAAGCTTGGAAAATATGGTACAGCGGCTGTTCGGGTACAAGTGTCTCCTTGTACCTCTCGGGTCTTGGTTTTATTCCTGGCCAGGTTTGCTTCCTGTCTCTGTTTGCATTGAGTTTGCATGTTCCCCCGGTGCTTGGTGGGTTTCTTCCCACACTCCTCCATGTAGGTTAGGCTAATTGGCATTCCCAAATTACCAGTAGTGTGTGAATAAGTGTGTGAGGTTGTATATGTGTATGCCTTTTGATGGATTGGCACCCTGTCTAGGGTGTGCCTCTCCTTGTGCCCTAAGTCTCCTGGGATAGGCACCAGGCCCCCCCGATACTCTATACAAGGTATAAAGCAGTATAGACAATGAATTAAAAATGTATTAAAAGCCCAAGAAATTCTTTTAATGAAAGAAAATTATAGTTATTAATATAAAGTAGAAACAAAATTAAGGAGTAAACATATATATTATGTAATTATTGTATATTAATTAATGTAATTATTGTATTATGTAATTTTCTTGAACAACTTCAAATTCGTTGTCTGTCTCCACATTAGACTGTGTGCGCCACCATGACTTCACTGTTCCCTATATGTTCTTCACCTATTGCAAGCATAAACTCAAAGCCAAATGAACAATTCGAAGCAACACTACAATATCAATATGAACTGAAACATCAAACACTAAAATAAATTTTATTTTTAAAATAAAATGATATATTATTTACTATGCTTCTGCGATAGTACAAAGGCCAGGTGGCAGAGAACAAAGCAGATGTGATGGTCCTGAGGATCCCTGTGGAGGACAGGGACTTGAAGAACACCCCCAACTGGAAAGCAGTGTACAGCATAACCAAGGGCAACGAAACTGGCAATTTCGACATCAAAACCGATCCAGCCACAAATGATGCGCTGCTTTACGTCACAAAGGTGAGAGAACAGAGAGTTGGCTTGTATTATATTTCTGAAGGCAAACAGTGGTTTAATATTGCTTTGGCATACAAACAATGAAGTTGTGCATTAATCGAGGTCAAAGGGCAGTGCTTTCTTCCACTGCTCAGGCCATTGAGATGAGCCTGAGCAGCCTCATGGTGGCACTATAGCACAGCGTTGTTTTCTGATTCCTTTTGTCATTCTGGAGCAATTTGCCATTTGAACTATTTAGATCAATCTGTGGTGTATATAAATCGCACATCATACAACAGTTAATTCCGACCGAGTAATCTGATTGGATGAGAGGCATTTCACAAGTGGGGTTATATAGCACAACAGCACTGGGCCATGTAACTATATATATCACAGGTGTTCTAAACAGTGTAATTAACTATTAACACTAACTGTTGGTTGCGAGCATGTGTGGAAGGAGGTCAGTACGGTCCAGAGTACTGGAAAGAAGGATGAGCAGCTGTGTGATAAAGTCCACATTTAAAACTGGTTACAGATGCATTTTCAGCAAAGAAAAGACCTCTGATAACATTGTCATCTTAAACAACACTTTGTAACTGCTACTTAGTAACTGCTTCCGAATTGCCCCTGAACCTTTGTATTATTATTTTTTTTCTTTCTTTCTTTTTTTTTTTTTTAAATGGCTACCCAGCTTCTAGCAGTCTGAATCTCAAATCCCTGTGCAACCCCTTATCTATGACACTAGTTGTTGTGTAAAACAAGGGGTTGTACACTATAATTAGCGCATTAGCTTTACATATAAAAAAAAAAGTGGAAATCTATTGTAAATCTTGGAAGTTCCTCAGGACTGTCCAAGGTTTATTTTGCTCACCTTTTGGCTACACCGTGCTTGTAAGAATTTAAAACTACTCCCCTGTTAATTACTGACTGCTGGTCACCAGCTTCACCAGTCATGGTTAGTTTATCTTGGCCTTGTTGTTGTAGTTGTGTGTTACTGTATATATGGCTGAGACCTTAGGAAAGTACAATATTTTGCATGAGCCTTTTTGAAGTCTTTCTAATTCAGGTTATGAATGCATTTAGTTGTAGTTTGTTTGCTTTTGATGCATTTGTTTTCCTTAAAACTTTTGTGAGACTCTGCATGTATTAATTATAGTAGATTTACTGTGTCAGCACTTCAGTTATTGAGCAGCATGCAAGAGAGACTGGTTGAGCGCTGCACTGCCAGACATGTTTGTTTTGTGTTTTTAGGCTCAGCCACACCCTGCCTTCAGACCAGCATATACATGTTGAATTTCCTTACAATGTCTGATATTTTTTAAATCTCCTTAGTGTATCCAAGTATTAAAAGATAAAAATCAACCCATACATAAAACAACAAACAGGACATATTTTTGTACAAATGTTATCTAAAATACAAACACATTATAGTGAATTTTTATTATTTTATTTACTGTATATGCTCTAGCATAAATGCTGCAGTATTTCCTGTCCTAAATTTGAACTCTTCTCTCAAAACCAGCCTCTGGATTATGAGAAGCAGCAGACAGTAAACCTAGAAGTGACAGCGAAAAATGAGGTTCCTCTAGTAGGAACCACCTCCACCTGGCAGAAAGTACCCGTTGAGCTCCGAGTGGAAGATGTTGACGAAGGACCAGAATTCTCTACACCTACTCTCATGCTTAAAGTTAAAGAGAATGTAGCCAATGGGACTCTAATCGGAACTTATACAGCCATAGATCCAGAGACCAAGAGCAGCAAGGATATAAAGTAAGGTCATTTGTTGACTTGTTAAGGGTGTGTTTATGTGTGCAAACGCTTGTATTTTTACCATTTACATGGTGAACACACACACACACACACACACACACACACACACACACACACACACACACACACACTAAACTTTCAAATAAAAATTTTTATTTGTCACATACACAGTCATACACAGTACGATATGCAGTGAAATGCTTAGGCGACTGCCCTGACCTTAAAATAAAAGACTATTCAACACTATTTATAGGAAATAAATATAAACAAGAAAAAAAAGAGAAGTAGATTTAACTAAGAATAAAATATCTGTACAATACAAATATACAATGTAAGGAAAAATATAAGAAAATATAAGAAAACCAAACTAATATACAATACAAGGAAAATGTAAGAAAATCCAGGTGTACAATATAGAAAAATATAGCATATATATGGAATTTGGAATTTTTGTGTGGGAAGGAGTAGATTATAAATAAATAGAAGTTTCATGCAATTTAGGAATGTCAGTGACCCTAACCTAAATGTTTTTGGACTGTGGGAACTCGCCAAGCATGGCGAGAACATGCAAACTCCATTCACACAGACCCAAGGCAGGAAACGAACCCCTTTACCCACAGTGCTACCCATTACACCACCATGCTATATATATATATATATATATATATATATATATATATATATATATATATATATATCTTTTATTATGTTATACTATGACTCCACCTTGTCCAGTCTGCGATTATGGAAGCAACATGGGGAAGTCTTTCATCTGGAAAAAATAGCTTTAATAGTCAATGAACTATGAGGGCACAAAAACAAACAAATAAACAAAAATAATAATTCATTAACCATAATCAAGGTTAAAAATGTTTAGTTAATCATGACATTGATTTGAGGGTATGTAACCCAGCATGACCTACTGACTACGTAGATTAAAAAATTTCTTGCCTTATTATGAAAAATTATTTTTATTTTGATATATGATTGTTTCTTGGTTATCCCTGTTGGACCATGACTCCGTTTCTCTGAAAATCTTTTTTGCCATGCCAGTAATGTTATGAACCACTGTGAGGTCAACAAACGTAAAGAAACATTAATAATGAGGAAAAACAATCCCTATGTGTCTTTCTCCGACAGATATTATAAGTTGACTGACCGAGGCTCCTGGATCAATGTGATGGACACCACTGGCGAGCTGAGGACAGCAATGACCATTGACAGAGAATCACCACTTGTATATAATAATACATACAACATCACTGTCAAAGCAGTGGATAAAAGTGAGTACATCTGTACCAGAAGTACGGACACATGGTCAAAGCATACACATTCAGATGCAATGTCAAGTTTCAGGGTATTCATAATTGTAGTGGCTAAAATTGTTTGGCTCAGCCTTATTTACAAATTACATTATGTTACAGGCTTGACTGAACAATATAGGGCACTGTAAAGTCTACATGACTACAGAGTGATGGTTGGAAAATATGCCCACTATGGGCTTTGGTTATAAATGCATCAAGCATAATTTGCCCTCAATAGCAGTATCCATAATGCATGAGTGGATATGTGATATGTCCGTGTGTGTGTGTGTGTGTGTGTGTGTGTGTGTGTGTGTGTGTACAAATATTGAGGTAAAGACTATTTCAGCATTTTGCTTCAACAGTAAGTATACAGTAGGTTGGTCATAACGCTATAAATAACACCACACACAGAAAAAACCCTTTCCCTCTCCACTTCTAGGTCAGAAGTCTGGCACTGGTACAGTACTGATTCTCATTGAAGATGTTAATGATAACATTCCAGTTATCACTAAACCAGACCAAGTCCTTTGCAGCAAAGATGTTACCGGGGGTTCCATTCTCATTGAAGCTAATGACCTCGACCAGAAGCCATACTCCGATCCATTCACCTTTGAGTTGGGCAGTGGGACTGATGGGCAGTGGAAGATAACTAGTACTACAGGTATGTCAAGACGACAGCAAGATGTCTGTAAAGATTCATTATGAATATTTTAGTAGTTGTAAATAGAATTTTGTGTAATAAAAAAAAGTAAAACAAATAAAGTTAGCCCATATGCTTTCATTTTCACTTTTTTAAGGCATCATATCTTTGCTTTTTAGCTACCTCAGCAAAGCTAGTGCCAGCTGTGGCTTTGCCCAATGGTGTGTACCAAGTCCCGATACTAGTGAATGACCTTCAGGGTTTTGGGAAAGAGCAAACAGTGACTGTGCGAGTATGCGATTGTACGAACGGGGGAGTGTGTGCACCTAAGCGTCTATCCACTGCACTTGGAGTGTGGGGTGTCCTCGCCATGCTGCTGGGCCTGCTGCTGCTTCTACTGCTCTGTAAGTGCCCCCTGCTGGCTATGCCATGGGTTGCAAACACTAAATCCTAACTAGAAAACTGTTATATTGATATGGCTGTATTGATGCAGGCAGGTGGCCAGGCACATTTTTGTATAGATCATCACAGTCTTTAACCAACTAGATGATTTATAATAATATTTTTTAATAAAATTTTCAAGCAAGTTTCAAGGAAAGTTGTTTTCATATTAAACTGCAAACAGAGTTATATTGTTCAGATTTCATCCTTGTCATAGTCTAATGATTGAAAGGATTATATACAATGCATAACAATTTAAAGCTCTAAAAATAATGTGCACAGACTGGCATATTTGATCTTTCTTTTTCTCTTTGCAACAGGTCTGCTATGTGTATTTGTGTGTAACACAAAGGGAGAGAAAATGGCTATGATTGATGACACTGTAGATGGTGGGATGCTGCTCAAATCCAACTTAGAAGCTCCTGGGGAGGAAGTGGTGAGGGCATGTTTTAAATAGTTTTATTTATATATATATATATATATATATATATATATATATATATATATATATATATAATTTTTTTTTTTTTTTTTAACATAAATGCTGTAGCACAGCTTGATACAAGAGTTTTATTACGTACAGCCATAAGGCTGGTGAAAACTTTTAACAGTGCACCATAAATACATAAGGTCGGCAAAAATATGTCAACACCTTACCATCACAGCCATACTGTATGTGTTTCCTTCCGAAATTGTTACCACAAAGATGGAGACATATAATTGTTAAGGATGTCTCTCTGTGCTGTAGATTTACAAATCCCCTTTATTGGAATTAAGATGCCCAAACCTGTTCAGCATGACAGTGTATCTTTCACAGAGCCCTGACCTTAATCCTGCTCAATACCTTTGGGATAAACTGAACCAGTGACCACACCCAGGTTCTCGTAACTGAATAAGCACAATTCCCCACAGCTATGCTGGTGGATAGAAGAGCCAAAAGCAAATGAATCTGGGATGTCATATTTAAGAAGCACATACAGTATGTCTACACATTTTGGGGGATATTATGTAGGTAATTATATAATTAATGGCGCTTTATAATGTAAAATTTAATTATAGCATATAATAATATACAATTGTATATTGCGAACAGAAAGACCAACTGATGCTGATATCTGCTGGTGGGGCAGATAAAGTCGACATGTCTAAAGGAAGCATGCTGGAGCATCAGACCCAGCTGAGCTCATTCGATACAGGTTTTGGACAGAAGCAAAGTTTTGGCAGCATGCACCAAAACAGCATGCAGGGCTTCATGACCAACACATTACCCACTGGACAGTACAGCACTGGCATATATGGCAACTCCTATAAGAAATACTCAACCATGTCAACAATGGATGGGTGGAGGGAGAATATGATTCAGCTTGATACAGTAAGTGGAGCTGGTCACCGTGAAGCATTTTACCAACGCTCAAATATACACAGATAACTATCATAACTTAGCAGACATTATGCTCTAAAGCACCTGGTATCAGCTTGCATACCTTTCATTTCTTTTCCCTTTTATTCAACACTTTCTCTTTTGGTATCTTTAAACATTTTCTGCTGCTTTCATTTCACTTCATTATGCCTACTTCATTTCTTTGTGGCAGAAACTGGCCTACTTTCGAGAGGATGCTGATACGCGATTTGCAGAGGATATCCTGAAGCCTTATGGGTATGAGGGAGTGGGCTCTCCTGCAGGGTCTGTTGGGTGCTGTAGTGACCTTGCTGAAAAGGAGTCACTGGATTTCCTCAATTCGCTTGGTCCCAAGTTCAAAACTCTTTCTGATGTATGCACAAGCAAATGACATGGTGGAGAGCGGTGAAATGGTGGAGTTAAAGATTAAGAAAATAGGAGAAATGACCAGAGATCTTTTGGAGTGGGTTATTAGATGCATCCTTGAGAGGAAGAAGAGGATCAGGAGAAATGCGGACACCCTGGATGTTGTGAACACTAGTCACAGAAATCTGTCACCAAACACTGAAGCCTTATGTATTACTATCTGGAATTAGCACCAGAAAAAAGACTGCACCTTTCAGATTAAGTGTGCTAAGTATGTGTGTGTGTCTTTCCTTTTTAAAATTTTTTTGATTGGTTTGTTACTAGTGTAGCCTGGATATCACTGACCGAAGCACTGTCTAATCCAAAGTTTTTTTTGTTGTTGTCGTAATGATTATATTTCTAATGTGTAACAATTTTCCATAGAGACTGTAAGACCCTAACATGCTCCTGGCATTACCCAGATTTTTAAATGAGTTTTTCAAAAAACAAAAAAAAAACATAGCGGATGCCACTTCCCTGATTAAATGATTAAATTCCATTTCTGAAACTGTATTTTTACAGAAGACTACAAGCTATTTCTTTATTTTGTTTGTTTCTACTATAACAGGCTTGCTTTTAAGATTTTAATTATAACTGGAATTAATGTAATGAATAAAGCTTTCAGAGGCATGTTGTTCCCTCAGGATTATAAGGTTATGTCAGCATTCTGAGCAGTTTTGAGAGATTAACCTTTAAAGTTTTAGCAGTTCAGATAGCAGAACTGTGCTGTGCCTTTTTATTTTCCAAATAAAAAGTCCAAAAACTACAAAAAAAACCTCATACTTAAATTAATACATTGTCACAGAATAAGAAAATGTGAATAACTGTATTATAACAAAAAAGTCAGATATAACCTTATAATTCCAAGTGGACAATGTCTTTCCACTTTTTACATGTTGTCTCTATAGGGGATATTGGTGCTGGTATATTGCTAGTGTCTACTAGGACCCTGTCATAGCGGTTCTTAATATTAAGGGACTGATGGGGTCTTTAAACATTTGATATAATATTCTGTCTGAATATGAGAATATTGGGAGTTGTTTTTGTGTCTCAAAAATGAAGTGACTGTAAATTTAAGTAGGGATTACAGAGACCGAAAGGTTCTTTTTATTGACTCATTGCATTTTGTGTTTCATGCAAGATGAGGTTGTGTGAGGCACAGAAACTCATCAAACCAAACTCATTCCACTGTTTATATAAATAACTTGTTAATGTATGCTTTTGTATAAAATTTGTCTTAACTTTTTTTTTTTTTACACTAAATCTTTAATAAGATTGCACAATAAAATAAAATATACTTGGGTAATATAAAGCAAAATGAAAGGATAAAAGAACTCTTTTAAAGCATTTAGTTTATTCTATGAATGTCCTGCACATACTACATATGAAATAAAACACAGCGGGACATTAGCAACAATGCGGAAAGATGCAGTTTTAAATTGTTTTATTATTCGTATATTGCAGCAAATGTTTAACTACTACAACTCCTAATTTATTCATTGCACAGCATTTTAAAGCACACTCACTGTGCTTTTTATCTGTTTACGGTTACATTTAATCTTATGGATCATTTGCGAGTCTTGACCAGCCACTCATCATCTCTCTGTTGAAGTGATTAAACGCACATTTTCATCTTATCAAGCAACAGTAAAGTCCTCAGTCTTGAAGATGTTCCTGTGATGAAAAACTTCCTGATTGTTATGTACAGTATCACAGACACTAGCGACCTCCTTCTTTTTCTTACAAAAAAAACCCCATCAATGATTCGATCACTATTCCTCGATAAATTATGACCGTTATATTGGCATATAAGAACTATTGGAGAACTATTGCTTGAAACTACTACAGGGCTCGAGACTTTTGGACAGAGCTGTATGTATGAAAAAGTGTGACGTTTGTGTTCATTTAACATTTATACTATGCCAAGAAACTGTAACCTGAATGGAAGTGCATTTAGATAGTAGAATACATTTAGCCCACTTGAGATGATATAATGTAAAAGTGAAGAGTACACAGGAAGAAGCCACGGATAGCATTCTTTAGGCATTTCTCTGAGCCAGTTGTATAATAAAAATGACAAATAGTGGTGACAGTTTTATGCAATTTGAAGGAGAAGGAAGTCTTTAGCACACAAGGTCCTGGCTGTTTATGCTTGATGGCTAATCTCGCTTTTAAAGTGATTCTCATTACATTCAGTTTTAGCAGAGTGAAATGACTGGGCATTGAATGCAAGATAACCACGGGTCAAGAGGTGGGTGAAGCTTTTCCAGTAACACGGGTTCAAGCCCTATTTATGCATGATGCCATGAATCTCAGAGGACCTCATTAAACCAGAGAAAAGCACAAACATACTTAACTGCTGTTATCTACAGACTGATGACACTATTAAGAGGAAATCTATATGTAGAGAGCATAGTGCAACAGTAACTGTGTTGTTTCACTTCAAGCACATATTGGTGCACATATTCAAGCACATATTCCACTTCAAGCACATATTGGTGAGGGAGTCATGCTACGAGTAACTGACTTTTTTTTTTTGTTTACCCAAAATCATATGGTTTTGCATTGTCATCTGTGTAGAAGAGAGTGATTTATCAATGACTTTACAAACTATTTATTACTTATTACTACACTGTGTAGATAAGTGTAGTTTCTGTTCCACTTGTCTCTGCATGATGTCTGTTCTCACCCTGTGAAATGTGTTGCCAAGGTCACAGCCTTGTAGTTTAATCGAATAACTGATTCTACCATGGCAACAAAAAGTCTTGGGACATGGTAGCAGAGCTTTCCTTTTATTCAATGGAAAAAAATAGGTTGAATAGAAAGCTTTATACAGTAGTACAAAGACAGATAATTGGTTAGAGGCAGGGAATGTGCTCCAGATTTAGCTAATATATGAAGCTGCAGTAGGTTGTGTCTCAAATCACATATAGCAAGTGCCCGGAAAAGGTGCTGAAGAGGTTCTGCGTGTCCTTAAGCGTTCTGTCACTCTTGGTCAGGCGCACATACACCCGGTCACCAACTTTTAGTTGCAAGATTGCACTGTTACTGGCTGTGTCAGTGTGGAGTGCATCTACCGCTACTGCACTTGCAACAGTCTGCACATGAACAAACAAACAAACAAAATGATTACTTAATGAGAAACAAATTACTTTAATTGCAGTTTCTCTAATTTGTAATGTAAAGATTTGTTTGTGTTTAGAAGTCATTTTAGATTGAGAGACATCTATTTTCTGTTCATAATAAATATAATGAAAAATGACATTGAATGATTTAGTTTGTATGTTTAATAATATTATATATCATACTAATAGACAAAGAAGACAATTTTATTGGCATTTTTTAAAATCCAAGTCAGAGCATGACTTTATTAAAGTACGGAACAGAACCTGAGTGTTAGCTACCTTTTGGTCGTTGAGCACCAGCTCGACTCGGAGGCTGAGTCCATTCTTCACTATGTGGTAACTGAAGTGGTATACGCCAGCTAAATTACAAGTGAAAGTTCCAGTCGAGGAATCGTAGCGACCACCCAGATTTGTCATCACCATAGTGAATTTCAGAATCTCTTCATTCCCAAAGTCTTCTTTCAGTGCTGCGTAAAAGGCCACTGGTCCCTTTGCAAGAGCGCCCTGTCCAGGTGGTCCAGGCGGTCCAGGAGGTCCTGCTTTTCCTGGCGGCCCTATAGGTCCCACAGGGCCCCCTCCAGAAGAAGAAAGGGGGATGACCAGACCATTGGCACCCAGCTCGTGTGTGCCACTTTGGCCTTGGTAAGGGTCACAAACAATCCTGCAGGATGCAGGCTGAGTCACTCCTTCAAATCTCCTAAAGGTTAGTACAAGCACTAGTACTGTTAGCAATGTTGAGGACCTGAGCCCAGCCATCTTGGTCCTACGATAGATAGCTGAGAAATGACAAATTTTTAACTCTGAACCCTGGGATACAATTGCAGCTCAGATGAAGTGATAAGAGGAATAAGAGAGTCATATTACTGTATGTAAGACCTTGTTGGATTCTTCAGTATCAGCGAAAGTAGGAAACTTCCCCATTAATCACATGCGGGTTTATTTCGCAACATGAGAGTTTCCAAAGGGCAGTGGTTCCTAACAAAGTTCACAGTGTTCTGAGTAAGATGTAACATTCTTTCTGCTAGTGGATTTTCGATTTAAAAGCTGCATAACACTCTTGGATAGATGCACGTGCAGAGTTAACTTGGGTACAGAATATTACTCTGTGATTTTAGTATGGATGTATTGTATGACACCCAGTCTCCATAGATAACCAACTGTTCCAAAAAAAAAAAAAAATACAGTATACACATACACAAAACTTACAAATAACTTGCAGCGTAATCAGAAAATTGTGTTTTGGTGTTCTTCACAAATATATGAAAGGGAGCATTAAACATTTACAGAAATCTCTCTTTCCTCAACAAAGTTTGGTTTGTGGTTTTGAACAACAAGACCAAGTTAATAATACTTGGAATAATAAATATTCTGTTCTACAGTTTAATTTGCCACACGGTTTTATCTAATTGTTCAAATATCACTCTTATTTTTTACCCTGTATGAACAATAACACACAATTCATAAATGTTTCAGTGCTGTACGAATAGTAAGAGACTTTTTTTTATTTTATTAAATATGTATCTAATTAGGTCAGAATACACAATCTTTGTATAATTTTCAACAAGAATTGGCTACCAATTAACCATTTGGCTACCAATTAGGTTAGCTGTTATTTAAGTAGATTTAAAACAAGGATCTTCTAAACAGGGATTTGAAAGAGCACTCTGAATGAAATACTACGGGCCAGCTGTTGTGACTAAATGGAATTTGCCTAAACAGAAGCCGTTCTTGGTGCATTAAATCTCCCAGAGGGACTCATTAAGACCTTAAAGAAATAATCCCTAGAAAAGCATCAAAAATATGAATTGTCTAATTGTCTGCTTTTATAGATGAGATCATACATTACTCACATATCAAATGACCACTCTGAACCAAATTAATCTTGCTTACTGTATATGAGCAAAGTACAGTAGACAGAATGGTTCCTATCACATGTTTTTTCATCTTTTTACATTTTTTTTTCTCGTTCAAAGAATTTCTGTAAAGTTACTAAATGTAAGCTTTTGGAATTTCACACACTATTGTACACAGCCAGGCTAAAAAAAAAAATTCACACTTTTTTTTCTTCTTGCATTTTGTTAGACCGACTTTAGCTTTGATTATGTTGCATTAACTCCATAAAGTCTTCCCCAGCACAAGATGCCCAATAGGGTTAAAGTCAGGACTCTGTGGTGTCCACTACAGTATGTCTAAAAATGAATAAATGTTGATGATGAATCTTGCCATTGTTGTCCATCAGGGAAGAAAAACATTGGCGGGATAACCTTATCATTCAGTATATTAAGGTTGCCAGCTGACTAAAAATTTTTGTCACATAACATGACTTGACCAACTGAAGCAACCCCAATATATTTTGATTGCTTCAGATGTTTTTAAAAAAAAAAAAAATTTATAGAACGCAACATGACAAAAAATAAAGTAATCTTTCATCATTATATGCTGTATATATAATCACTTTTCTTTTGCAAAGTCCAGCACTATGCATGCTTTAAAGCTTTAATAATGTGTCCGACAGTTCCTAACCCAAAATAAGTAATATCAGCATCTCCTTAGTTGTTTTACTTGCTTGATGTAGGTAATGTCTTCCAACATGGCTGTTTAAAAAATAGTTTAGGGTTAAAAGATTTGATGTAAGAAGCATCTTAATCACTGCAGTAATTGTCAATTATCAATATCAAAATACTAATTATAAACTCTTAATATTTTCTCATGGAAATAGGAAGTGAAGAAAAAACACTATTGTGGGCTTCAAACACGATAACATTTTATAACATGGGTTGTGCTCCATCCTCCACCACAGGCATTAATCTGATGGCTGTGAGAGGCAAGTAATTAAGCTTAGGAATGTTATGTCATAATCCAACATTTTGTCAGGGTTACTATGGTACTAAAAGAAAAAATCGACAGTGAACTGTCATTTTAACAATTTCCTGTGTGAAGACAATACTATGAAGATAAAGTGTCAGAAGTGATATATTATTATTAAAAGCTTAAATATATACTTAAATAGGTTCTTCTTTTAAGTGTCAATAGCAGGCCAATGCAAACTTTAATCAGACTGCTAAGGAGAACTGGTCTGAATGACTTATCACATTTTAGCTTCCTGTCCCCTTTTACTTGTTAGCACTGTATTGGTTTTATGTGACTTAGATTTGAATTATTCGAAAGAACAGATACTCACCCACACACTAGATATGAAAATATGTCTGGAAATATAAGAGGAGCTGGCAGCTTTCTGTAGACTGCAAAGATACCGTCCCCTTTCTTTCTTTTTATTTGCTTTTGAGCATGATAATTAAGCAATCTTTTAAGCTGTCTGTGTGTGAGTGCCAGAAAGTGTGTGTGTGTGTGTGTGTGTGTGTGTGTGTGTGTGGGTGGGTGTGAATGCATTTGAAGCAGACGAGCAAGGAACTAACTAACAAAATAGCAGAATGATGTGACATTGATTCCGAAGCCCTAAACACAAAGCCTTCTCTATACTCTGAACTGCTCTTGGGACTCGGAGTGTCTTTGAGGCTGATTACTGTAAGCTATCTGGTTCAAAGACATTCTCTTATTCTGTATTACAGCTTGTGACTTTGTGTCATGCTGGAAATTTGGGGGTGGAATTTTAGCTGTACTACTTCCAGACACAGTGTTGTAGTGGATCTGTCCAGGACTGTGACATGTTTTCAAAATTACAATCTTGATAGCTGAGTGTGAACTACCATAATGTACACATACTGCATATGCTGTCAGGGGAACTGAAAGCAGCTTAGGTAGCATGTTTTGAAAAATTTTTTTTTGTCTCCACACACACACACACACACACACACACACACACACACACACACACACACACACACACACACACACACACACACACACACACGTAGGAGCATGTAGGTATATCAAAGCATGCAGGTATATCAAAGCACTCGTATATCAAAGTACATTTCCCCTTAAGAAATAATGGAAACTCATTTGATTTGTTCCACAACCCAAAAATATTCATATAAAAATAAATACAAAATGTAAAATAAATAGTTTTAAAAAAAAGTAAATAAATATAAGTAAAAATAAATTAACATGCACATTATCTTGAATATGAATAGAATCCCAATAGGGCAGTGTTTCCGTTAGTGTGTGTGTGTGAAGCTAAGCCTTGAGAAGGAGGGAGGGGGCTACTGTATAGGACAACTTTCACACACATGCTCGCGCACACTAACTGAAACACTGCTCTGTCAGGGAACTTCTTTATCAAGGAACCTCTCTAATGACACTTGGCTGCTCACACTAATGAAGTCACTGCTTTCTGACAGAAAGAGACTCTGGATCTTTAACATGGAACCTCACATGTACAGTACACACGTGCATGGATCTTGACTATATGAGTGATGTATGTGCACTGAGACTGAGCATGGGAGATGATTATCCACTATTGGCTCTGCTGTGATCACATGACGCTCGGCAGACAAGGCACATGCATACTACACATATATCAAGCCCTTACTCGTTTATTAAGTTAAAAATTAATTTTTGCTCGTCATGCAAAATGGTCACACACCAAGTTACTCGCAATCCAAGGTTCCACTGTGTGTGTGTGTGTGTGTGTCTGTACTATAGTAATTTCCACCAAAACATCCTATGCAAAATATCCTTAAGTATATTTGAAAAAGTATAGCTATCCAACGGGGGAAATCTACTCAGTGAAGAAATTGTTGTTTCTTGAGAAAGCAGTGAAAAAAAAAAAATCAAACATTGCATGTAATTTTTGTTTCTTATAAGCAGTTTCACAGTGGCTGAGGGACTTATTAAAACAGAAAGACTACCAGCCATTTTTATTGCTTTGAGACTATGAGAGAAATGTTTGCTCATGTTTGTGCGTGTGAGGAAAGGAAATTTCATAAATCTCAAACACCATGCAATACCGAGATGCAGGCTCAATGTAATGATAACGTAATAAGCATGAGGATGAGGGAGAGAAGGAGGGGGCGTGTTAGAGAAAAAGACAAGAGAGTAGGTAGGGAAGAAAGGGAGAGAAGAGGACAGTGCATTAAAGAGAAATAGATTAGTACTGGAGAGAAATAAGACATTCTACTCCAAGGATAAAATATAAAGGGAACTGATGTTATTCATACACTTCAAATTTACCTAACTTCTTTACCTACTGCATGATTTATCTTTATATGTTCACCAAAATGCATCTTTCAGTCATTACAGATTAGGAGCCTTTGAAAAATATTGATGAAATATGTATTTCATACAGTATACTGTACACCACAAGACTTCCCATTCTGTTTGATCATAATGACATCTAGAGGTGATATAATGTGAAAAAAACTTTAAATACTCTGATTTCCTTTCTGTTAACTGAATCTTTGACTTCATTTATACAGTAAGTAACATGCATATTTAAAAATATATAATTTAAGAACTGTTTGATAGGTCTTGTCAAATATTTTCTGATATCACCTAAGTCAAGTTTTGTGATAGAATGGAGTGTTGAAGTAATTAAGCCAATTAATGTCTTTCTCAAAATCATAAAAATAAAGAATTACATTTTATAATTCCACTTATACCAACATGGTTCTTCATTCTGGATAAGGACAAACTAACTCATAGAGTATTCAATGGAGGATTTACACATGAAATGTAGTATTCTTAAAATGTGTACCTAACTGCTGTTTGTGTTATTTTGATACTTTTCAAAGTTTTTCCTCGTGGGTTACTTTGTGGTGCGTGCAGTAAGACTGGTAAGACATCAATGGCCCCAATACATACTGTTGAAATTATTCAAGATTGGTTTAAAGTACAGCAGACTGAAGACAACTGATTGCCGACTTATTAAATATTGTTAAACATTTATAGGTTCTGAAATGCAGATTTCTAAATAAATATCAAAGCGCTTCATCCATCAAAGAACTCGGTTTTTCATCTTGATAAATAGGTAGGTGATAAACTGTTGGTGCTCTAAAGACAAAGCCTTGTCTAACTCCTCATTAGATACTGGTTTGCTAACCCAGTTTCAATATTTTTGATCCCCAAAGTACATAATCTAGTGCCTCAGCTAAAACCTTCATGATGTATTTCACTATAGTCCTCTATATACAGTAGCTAACAAGAAGCCATTTAAAGATCCCATATTTAACTAATTTTTTAACATGTCTCTAAGCCCTCCCCCACCGCCAAATCCCCCGCCGCCAAATGTGCGTTAATGCTCCAGTGGAAACACCCATCAAATATTCATTCAATTCAATTTTATTTGTAGAGCTCTTTTAATAATGGGACATGCCCCAAAGCAGCTTTATAATGCATTCATAAAGATAATGCATTTTTTTTCATAACTCAAACTATGTTTCAATCCTCTTCCAAATGTGTCATTTCAAGGTCTATATAAATGAGGTAGCGTCAGGTTAAGCTGCTCCTATCAATAGCAGAACTGAGTTGGGCTGAGCAACAAGCTGGAGAGGGCGTCTTCTAATTTGTGGTTACATATAGGGTAAATCTATTTATGCAAAAAGCAAGGAATTTCTTCACACACACACACACACACACACACACACGCACACGCACACGCACACGCACGCCCACATGCATCGGAGGCCCATCTACATGTGTAAAAATGGCTAAAAAGTTAATTCCCCTTTAAAATTAGGCCTCACTCAGTTTCAGCAGGTACTACTTGAAGGGCTCCTGCTTGACAGCAAATCCCTTAGGCTAAACGCATCACCATGAATATAAACATAGCAAATGTGTCCACTGCGTCCAATGGTCCACTGGATGGCAGTATTGTCTTTAAGTTTTTTTGGGGAAAAAAACACACACACTCTCTCTCTCGCTCTGTCTCTCTCGCTCTCTCTCTCTCTCTCTCTCTCTCTCTCTCACACACACACATACACAATGCTATTTTTGACCGGTATTATTCTATACTTTAGGTAAGAACTGTAGCCCTTTAAACTTATAAAGATAACAGTGAAAAGAGACACATTCATTTCTAGTCTACACACAAAAAAGCTGTCCCTTTTTCTAGTGATTTAAAAGTGATTTCAACTGAGGGATCTGTTTGATCCAAAGGCCTTCAATTTATATATAGTGTACAAGGCCCATCTCTGAAGAATTCACTTCTATTGAAATCAGTAAATAGTTTTGGCCATTTGAGGCTTCATGCTTGTTTTAATAAGGATAGCAAAAATAGAATCTGCACTGAATCAGGATCTGAAAAATAGAACGAAATCTGCACTTTTAGCATGGCTAGTTTTAACCTTGTTGAGTTTTAAAATTCAATCCCACTTAATTATCCTGGACACCTTCAACAGGAAAATTTTAGGCCCTCTGATTATTTTATCAATAATTGACAAAAAGGAAAATAACATTCACTGAATCTCTCTGAGCCCCAGAGTCCTTGCTCTTGGTGGACAGGGGTAGAACCCAGTTTAGCATCTCAAAATGTGTATGTTAAACCTTGAGATTAAACATTGAGATGTTACACTACTAACCACATTTGTAAGTAGTGGTTATCTGAGTTACTGTAGCCCTTCATCAGATTAAAAGAGCCTCACCACATTCCTCTCATTAACAAGGCATTTCTGATTACAGAAGTGTCACTAACTGGATGATTGTTATTTTATATTATTTTCCATGATTTTTAAGAAGTTTCTTAAATGCTATACATGGCAATACCAAACGGTCAAAGTCACCAAGATCATGTTCTTTCTGTTCTGAATCAATTACCCGAATTGAGTTGAAAATTAACTAAAGCTCCTGACCTAGATTTACATGATTTTATGCAGCTGTTGCTATATTGTCTTTAAAAGACAACAACAAAAACATGACTGTTCAGCCTAAGGGCGATTTATAACAATTAACTACTAGTGGTTTGCCATGACTCTGCTAAATAAATAAACAAACAAACAAATAAATAAATAATAATAAAAAAGAAATAAAATTTAAAAAATCCCAAACCAGTGCTTTTATTATACTGGCGTGCATGTGACACTTTCATATACATACGTTGATCCAGTGACAAAGAAGGAGTTTCTCTGGAGTATCCTGGGTTGTGACTTAACAGGCACAAGGAGTAAAATAAGTTCAGATTTGAATTTATTTGAGACTTGAAGTTCAGACTTTGAAATAAAACCAGGCAAGGTCTCATTTGCTATTAATATGTGCATTGTATTGCAGCATTTCTCTCTCAAAGAAAAAACTAGCAATCACAAGATGCAGCTCGTTTGCAGATGGCAGCACGTAAACCTTGTCTGGAAATTTGAAAGGAGCTGCTATAATATATCTATACTGTTGTTTGGCATCTGTTATGCATCTGTATTTTTCCCCCTACAATACCACTCCTTCTCATTTGTTTCACATTTAAGAATGGGAATTCTCAAAACCACAGTAAAACAGATTCTTTAAAAAGACACAGTATACAGTACATGATGATGTTTGTAGCATGTAAAGGAGCAACTCCCTCTCAAATAGCATTAAGATTTAGTGAAAATAAATTCATGCCAGCTCCCACTTAATGTCTGCTTGTGCACCCAAGCACAACCAAGAGTGCCACTGGTTTAGTGAAAATACAAAATACAAAAAGGATTTTGACATGATTTTGACAAACACAAATAGCAAACACACATTTCCTGGAGCTAAATTGCAGATGCCTTGCTGTAGGGTATATCAGGAAAAATAACTCTGGAACATTAAAATGCTGCTTAAATTACCTAAATTGTTGTCTTCCTAAACGCAGCAATAAAATGCAGAAAAAATAAGAGTGAGAAACTTTGGCAGACATTACACTATTATGATAATAATATACAGTACATGCCATCTATCAGCTTCAGAGAGCTAACACTCTCTCTAAAACATAAAACAAGGCACCATATTGTTTAAAACTCCAGCACTGCTTTTTTCTTAATCATTATGGCTGCATGTACAAACTATAAGAAAAGGCCTTATAGTAAAATGCCTTGTTTATTTGTGACCAAGCTAAGGCTGTTGAAAGCAGAAGCCTCACCATCCACCTGCTGTCTTCGCCTCCGATTCTGTATGAAAATAGACAGCTAAACTGATTGCATTGTAAACACGAAAACTTAATGAAAAATCTCTTATCAGGGCCAATGCACTTGCCGGTGGGGACTAGACGACCTTAATATACCAATTAAATTTTTGCAAATGAAATATAGCAAGCAATGTTTTTTTCCCATTAACATAATGCTACATCCAATTTATTTGTCTTTGATAGCAAAGATTCTAAGAAATTTCTGTGGTGACTCCAGTCTAAATTAACTCACAGATACACACACACACACACACACACACACACACACACACACACACACACACACACACACACACACACACACACACACACACACACACACCCGTCTGTATCAATCCAGAATAATTAGTGAAGCATGTTTCCATTGTCTGAATATGTTCGAGGGTTGTTTCGTTCATGTGGAGTCTCTCTCTCTCTCTCTCTCTCTCTCTCTCTCTCTCTCTCTTTCTTCTTTCTTGCTCACACACACAATAATGAAAGATTGTGGCCATATGGAGTTGAATTTTATCAGTAATAATGTTCTGATAGACCATGCTGTTTAGAGTTTTGGCAGTCTTATGATCTTTTTCACTTTTAATTATGTTGTTACAGCTAGACCTGCTCTATCTCCCTTTCAGGATGCCACTGCCTGATCTTGATTTCCTTTTGCCATTCTGACCTGTCTGACTCATCCTTATGCTCTATGTTTGTCCAGAGCTTCCTCCACTTGTGACTTTTTGCTGCTTACTTTTTACTGTAAATATGGATACACTTAATATGGTTTTATTGGATATCCTAAAGATCACGGCAGATGGTCACAATTATGACAATTTATGCCCACTCACACAATCTTTATTTCTTTTTACCTAACTTTATTTAATGATCTAACGATCTGTGGTAATTAGACACTGATGCACATAGTGTACATCTATTCCTCACAGTACTTTTTGTATACAATTGTTTATGAGTAATAATTTAAAATCCCACTATTCCATTTTTACGTAGATGGGTTTGGATCCTTTCATAGTTTCTTCTTTATTTTGCCTCAGGGAGTTTTTATTTGACACTGTTGCCTCTGGCTTGCTCATTAAGGATCTAAATCTAAATTTAGACTTCTGCAAAGCTGCTTTTTCACAAGGTCTATAGTATAATAGTTCAATATAAGTAAAATTAGACTAAATTTAATTACATTTATAAAATACTGTATATTCCAAATGCCAGGGAACCCTAGTGATTTTCTGGGGTTCACATTATACCAGTTACATACATACATGTATGTACTATACTGTAGGTCATAAGAAACAGGTCTCACCTTAAGAGTCCAATAAAGAGGAGATCTCTATATAGAGAAGATGTCATAGCTAAACTATAGGCTAACATAAGGATGTCCCTGTCTCAGTGGTCCGGTTTCTGCATAGGAAAGGGATCCTATGGTTTTGCTCCATTATAAAATTAGTTGATTTTAAGATTCTTTCACAAAGAATAACACGGCAGGAACTGGCCATATCCCAGCCATAGCATGGAATGCTTAGCTGGCTATTCATGTTTGAAGGTTACAAGGCCAATAGACTGATTCACAGTCTATTTTTTTTATCTGAGTGTGTAGCTCATTTAGATGAAATAAGTGAAATGAAATGACATGAAATCATAAGGAAAGTCGGTATGCTCAGACATACACATTTAAGTCAGCTTTATGATTCTTTGAAAGCTTTAAATAAAGTTCATTTGCAGCAAAAAAAAAAAAAAACTCACTAATCCTCTTTAATGTCACATGAAAGCATGTTCTTTGCACTGCACTCCTATCCTTATTTCTGATACTTTAATATTTAGAAGGACAGACGTGGCTAGTTTAGAACCTGTCATGGGAGCTGATGGGGGCAGGGGTGACTCAATGGTAAAAATGTTGGACTGCTGACCAGGAGTTCCCCAGTTCGAGCAATGATGCTGCCGAGTTGCCACAGTTGAACCCTTAAGCAAGGGGCTTCACACCCAGTACTCTGGTATTTGAGAGTCAAGCTGGCAACCTGACCTTTAACTAACCTGTAACTGCAACAGAAATGTCCCCAGGATGAGCCAACAGGGAGACTACTTGACCAATGTCCCGATGCTTTCGGGCTCGTATTTACTAAGCATCTCAGAATCACTTGTAGGAACCAGGCTCAAAGTCCACTTATAACTGAATATCTTCCTACCTCAGACTAGTACATTATAAAGCTTCACATTAATCAGTTTTTACAACACTGAGAGCAGCAAAGTAGGCTGCTTGTTATAGTGGATGTTGTAGTTTTTAAAGGTTTTTGTAGTTTTAAACAGTGGAAAAGGTGAAATCAGCAACAGCTGTGAGATGCGTGACTCGGCTGCATGACGTTATTTTAATCAGATTGCTCCAATAATAACTGTTTAAAGCCCCAATAATAGAGCTGTGTAGGACTGTCATAATCTGATCAAAATGACTAAGAAAGAAGGTGAAATTGGAGAGGGGATGAGAGCATTTTGCTTGCTAAGGAGGGGGTAAAATGTGAAGAAATTATTGAAGTAAAATTCTGCCACCTCTAAAGAAAAAAACTGAGTGGACAGCGATTTGTGAAAGCATTAATGCCATCTGTCATTTTGCTGCACATTCTATCTAGGAGTGTGAACCACAGGGATACTCTGTGTTAATGAAGTGATAAAGTGCTGCTTATAATGGAGAATCTAAAATAAACAGTTAGCGTACACTCAAATAATGTAATATAAAATGTATATATAAATATAATTATGTTAATGTGAGTGCCATGAATGATGCACACGACTCCATGAATGTAGCTTGTTTTTCGTTGATTTCACGCTGTGTGGAGGAAAATGTATTAATCTGTGCATGTAGACTGTGCAATGCAATCTGTGGTGCTGTAAGAGGAGTGTCACGGGGGGCGTGGCGGTGGAGGATCCAAGTGCAGAGCGAGCGTTTGTAGAGAGTGAGTGCAGCGCTTTTAATCAATGAGATCCGTGAATGCGGAAGTGCCGTGAGGCGCGCTCGCTGTTTCTCCGAATGGAGTCCGCGTCGGGAATGCGGAAGTGGTGAGTGAGCGCTGGCTGTTTCTCTGAATGGAGTCCGCGTCGGGAATGCGGAAGTGCCGTGAGGAGCGCTCGCTGTTTCTCCAAATGGAGTTCGCGTCGGGAATGCGGAAGTGGTGAGTGAGCGCTTGCTGTTTCTCTGAATGATCTCTGCGGCAGAAATTCCGAAGCGCGGATTTCGCGAGAAGTAGCTCGCGAGTCGAGGAAAGTCCGTAATCAAAACTCGTGGTCGAAAAACAAATCCGAATGTCGGCAACAGTAAATCCGGACGGTCAGGAAATCCGTAACGTGAGGCAGAGTCGTGGTCGTGGAAACAAAACGTGATCGAGATCCGAAAGGTCAAGGCAAAACGAAACGCTGGAATACTGGGCATGGATAGCACACAATAATCTGGCAGAGAACTGTTGTCTGGAGGAGTGTTAAATAGAGAGCTGTGATGATCTAGGATTTAGAACAGGTGTGTTTGGAGAGATGAATGAGGCAGTGAAAAGCAAGGAGTGGGATGGAACATGGAGCCGGAGTGTGCAGGTGTTCATGACATTACTTGAAATGTGGGCGTGACCTGGCGTGCCGTGACAGTACCCCCCCCTCTATGAACGCCACCTGGCGTTCTTGAGGGTGCCTCGGGGTGGAGATTGTGAAACTCCGTTATCAAAGATTGATCCAAGATGAACCTGGCTGGCACCCAACATCTCTCCTCAGGTCCGTAACCCTCCCAGTCTACCAGGTACTGTAAGCCGCGGCCACGGCGGCGAGACTTGAGGAGTCTCCGGACGGTGAAGGCTTCGCCGCCATCTATAAGTCGAGGGGGAGGAGGGGGAGGTGGAGACAAGGGACATGGGACCAGTCGGCGGATATGGGAGACGTGGAACGCGGCGCATGGATAATGGCAGGGCTAGTCTGACTGAGCATGGGTTAATGACTCGAGAGATAGTGAATGGGCCGATGAACTTAGGCGAAAGTTTCTGGGACGTTGTTTTAAGTGGTAGGTTGCGTGTGGAGAGCATAACTCTTTGTCCGACACGGTAAGTAGGAGCGGCTGAGCGGTGGAGATTAGCTTTGCGCTGAAAGATGGTCACGGAGCGTCGTAATTGAGCGCGGGCCCGTTGCCATGTCCTCTTACAGCGACGGATGAAAGCTTGAGCGGAAGGGACAGCAGATTCTGCCTCCTGGGTAGGGAACAGTGGAGGTTGATAGCCAAGACAGCACTGAAATGGTGACATGCCTGTGGATGAGGTGGGGAGAGAGTTATGGGCATACTCAATCCAAGGGAGAAAACGGCTCCATGAAGCTGAGTCCCTTGAGGCCATACATCTCAGAGATTTTTCTAGCTCCTGATTCATGCGCTCGGTTTGGCCATTGCTTTGAGGATGAAATCCTGATGAAAGGCTGGGGGTGGCGCCAATGAAGCCACAAAATGCTTTCCAAAATTGTGCCGAAAATTGTGGTCCCCTGTCAGAGACTATATCTGATGGAAGTCCGTGAAGTCTGAAGACATGGGAGATGAGGATTTCAGCTGTCTCCTTGGCAGACGGAAGCTTGGGTAATGGAATAAAATGGGCAGACTTAGAGAACCGGTCGACCACTGTCAGAATGCAAGTATTATTGTCAGATGGCGGCAACCCAGTTACAAAGTCAAGTGAGATGTGAGACCAGGGTCGATGGGGAATGGGGAGGGGCCTGAGGAGTCCCTCGGGAGGAAGGTTTGTTGTTTTATTCCTGACACAGACATCACAGGATGCTACAAAGCCTTTGACGTCTTCCTTGATAGTCGGCCACCAGAAACGTTGATTAAGCAGTGAGAGGGTGCGGGTAGCCCCCGGATGACAGGCTAGCCTAGAGCTGTGACCCCATTCTAAGACTTGGGAGCGAACAGAAACAGGGACAAAAAGAAGCCCAGGTGGGACATTACTGGGGCCTGGCTCCTGTTCAAGGGATTGCAAAACTAGGTTTTCCACATCCAGCCGGGTTACAGCTACAAGGCACTGGGGTGGGAGTATAGTTTTCCTAGTGGATGCATCCTGAGAGGCGGGGAACTGTCGGGAGAGTGCATCAGGCTTAGTATTTTTGGATCCTGGGCGGTATGACAGCGTGAAATTGAACCGTGAAAAGAAAAGTGACCAGCGTGCTTGACGTGAGTTGAGGCTTTTGGCTGACTTGAGATATTCTAGATTCTTGTGATCAGTCCAAACAAGAAACGGGTGTTCAGCTCCTTCCAACCACTGTCTCCATTCTTCAAGGCTAGCTTCACTGCGAGCAACTCACGATCCCCGATGTCAGGGGGCGTCAGCCGACGAGAAAAGAATGAGCATGGGTGAACCTTGTTGTCCTTCTGTGATCTTTGGGAGAGCACTGCTCCCACTCCTGTCTCAGATGCATCGACTTCAACAATGAATTGGAGAGAAGTATCAGGGAAGGTGAGTATGGGTGCTGTGGTGAAGCGCCGCTTGAGTCCTTTGAATGCCTCCTCCGCCAGAGGGTTCCATCGAAAAGGGACCTTGGTGGATGTAAGAGATGTAAGTGGGGCCGCCACAATGCTAAAGTCACGGATAAAACGTCGATAGAAGTTGGCAAAGCCCAAAAAGCGCTGAAGTTCCCGCCTCGACGATGGTGTTGGCCAATCTGTGACGGCCCTTACCTTGCCTGGATCCATCTGGATGCCTGATGGTGAGATGGCATACCCCAGAAAGGAGGTGGATTCACGGTGAAACTCACATTTTTCAGCCTTGACATAGAGTTTATTCTCCAGCAGACGTTGAAGGACCAGACGCACGTGATGCTTATGTTCCTCTAATGAGCGTGAGTAGATCAGGATGTCATCAAGGTATGCAAACACAAAGACATTGAGAAAGTCTCTAAGAACATCATTAATGAGCGCCTGGAAGACCGCCGGTGCATTAGTTAAACCAAACGGAACCACCAGGTACTCATAATGACCAGTGGGGGTGTTAAATGCGGTCTTCCATTCATCACCTTCTCGTATCCGGACCAGGTGGTAAGCGTTTCTTAAGTCTAACTTGGAGAATAGACGAGCATCCTGGAGTAACTCAAATGCGGTGGACATGAGGGGAAGCGGGTAGCGGTTCTTAATTGTGATTTCATTAAGACCTCTATAATCGATGCAGGGTCTGAGGGACTTGTCCTTCTTTTCCACAAAGAAAAAGCCCGCCCCTGCAGGGGATGAAGACGGACGGATGATTCCAGCTGAAAGTGACTCAGAGATGTATTGTTCCATGGCTTCTCTCTCGGGACGAGAGAGAGAGTAGAGTCGCCCTTTAGGTGGGGTGGTGCCTGGGAGAAGGTCGATGGCACAGTCGTATGGACGGTGAGGAGGTAATGAGATGGCACGTGACTTGGTGAACACCTGGCGAAGGTCATGGTACTCGGCAGGGACCTTAGAAAGGTCGGGGATCTCCTCCAGAGAGGTGGGTAAGACTCTTCTGGTGGCGGCAGAACGGAGGCATGAGCAGTGGCAAGTAGGGCTCCAATCCAGGATGCTTCTTTTTGCCCAGTCGATGTGAGGGTTATGGAGTCTTAACCATGGGAGACCCAGAACTATTGGTGCATGAGCACTCTTAAAGATGAGGAACGTGGTGGTCTCAACATGATTACCGGAAAACTGCAGTGTGACTGGAGCAGTGCGGTGGGTGATTGAAGAGAGCTTGCTGCCATCCAGAGCCTGTACGCTAAATGGTTGGTTAAGTGGTGTGTGTGGAATCTTGAGTTGAGAAACCACAACAGAGGAGATTAAATTTTGGTCTGCTCCAGAGTCTACTAGAGCATGCGTGACGTGGGGCCGATTGTCATATATCAGGGTCACAGGAAAGCGGGAACGGAGGTCAGGGAATGGATAGTGTCTAGGGCCCCCCTGTACCCCCAGAACTACCGGGGGGGACTGAACTTTTAACGGACAGGTTCGTATGATATGCCCGACCTGACCACAGTAGAAACAAGCACCGTCGTCCTTCCTGCGTTGGCGTTCCTTGGGAGAGATGTGTGTCCGATAGACCTGCATAGGTTCTGAGGGGAGCTCAGGTGGGGCTGGGTTAGAAATGGGTACATGGAGAACCTGACAATGCTCCTTTTGCCGGGTTCGTTTGCGGGCATCAATATTCGTTGCTAGGTCAATGAGTCCCTGAAGGTTGGAGGGGAGCTCTCGAGCTGCTAACTCATCCTTAACTGGATCCGCAAGTCCGTGGAGGAAGGTATCAAAAAGTGCCTGATCATCCCAACCACAGGAGGGAGCTAGAGTGCGGAAATCAATGGCATAATCAGACACAGATCGAGATCCCTGACATAGTTCCAGTATGTGAGCTGCCGCCTGACGTCCTGTGAATGAACGATCGAAAACCTCTCTCATTTCATCTGTGAATGTCTTGTATGTGTAGCAGTAGGGTACCTGGGCATCCCATAAGGCTGTTCCCCATTCTCTCGCTTTTCCAGAGAGGAGAGTGATTATGTAGGCGACCTTGGAACGTTCAGTGGGGAAGGAGGAGGCCTGTAGCTCAAGCACAAGGGAGCACTGAGACAAAAATGAGCGGCAAGTGGCCGGGTTTCCATCATAAGTAGGCGGTGCTGGGAGGCATGGTTCATGACTGACAGAATACACAGGAGGAGGAGGAGCCTGGGGAATGGGAGCGGTGGGTGGTTGTGCAACATCAGACTTTATTTGTAAGGTGAGAGCAGTTAAAGCCTCTGTTACCTTATGAAGAGTGTTAGTTATCTGCTGTATATCCTGCTGGTGAGTACCCAGGAGCGCCCCCTGTTTCTCTAGTGCCCCTCTTAGTTGTGCTGCCTCTGCTGGATCCATTAGTGGCCAGATTATACTGTCACGGGGGGCGTGGCGGTGGAGGATCCAAGTGCAGAGCGAGCGTTTGTAGAGAGTGAGTGCAGCGCTTTTAATCAATGAGATCCGTGAATGCGGAAGTGCCGTGAGGCGCGCTCGCTGTTTCTCCGAATGGAGTCCGCGTCGGGAATGCGGAAGTGGTGAGTGAGCGCTGGCTGTTTCTCTGAATGGAGTCCGCGTCGGGAATGCGGAAGTGCCGTGAGGAGCGCTCGCTGTTTCTCCAAATGGAGTTCGCGTCGGGAATGCGGAAGTGGTGAGTGAGCGCTTGCTGTTTCTCTGAATGATCTCTGCGGCAGAAATTCCGAAGCGCGGATTTCGCGAGAAGTAGCTCGCGAGTCGAGGAAAGTCCGTACTCAAAACTCGTGGTCGAAAAACAAATCCGAATGTCGGCAACAGTAAATCCGGGCGGTCAGGAAATCCGTAACGTGAGGCAGAGTCGTGGTCGTGGAAACAAAACGTGATCGAGATCCGAAAGGTCAAGGCAAAACGAAACGCTGGAATACTGGGCATGGATAGCACACAATAATCTGGCAGAGAACTGTTGTCTGGAGGAGTGTTAAATAGAGAGCTGTGATGATCTAGGATTTAGAACAGGTGTGTTTGGAGAGATGAATGAGGCCGTGAAAAGCAAGGAGTGGGATGGAACATGGAGCCGGAGTGTGCAGGTGTTCATGACATTACTTGAGATGTGGGCGTGACCTGGCGTGCCGTGACAAGGAGAGTTAATTTATTATTTTCGACACTGTCACTATTTCAAAGCTGCATCTTACATACAGTAACAGTGACCTGCAGAGACAGCATACAACATGTTCATTATTGGACCAGCTACATACCACCGTTACATTAGCTGGTTCAATTTTCCTCCCAGGTCATTGATTTGTTTAGAGTAACTGATTTGTGAACAGTTTGTGGTACCTTTAAATCAGCACAGTGGATGTCTGAGCTAAAAATAAAATTCTTGAGACTGATTAAAATATAGCACAGTTACACTCCAGTACAGACAATGCTGGGAATACAGGAAATAGATTGAAATTTACATTTAGAAGGTAAGACCTGGTGCACTTGAATGTAGAGGTAGAGAACCTAGGATCAGGACAATTCGCAAGGCATTTCGTGTGTTGAGTTCACTTCACAATATAGTGATATTTGTACTTGGGCTTGTTTTAGTCATGGGTTAAGTCTAAATATAGCCTTGGTATCAACAGAGTTTGTAAAGATAATCCACTCATCCATTTACTGTAGTGCTCATTCTGTATAGGGCCACATGTGGCCTGAAGCCTTTCCCAGGGAACTCAAGGCAAAGGCAGAGGATGGGGTGAAAACCCTTTACAGAGAGCAAGCCCTCATATACCCAATCACACATTAAGTGGAAACATCAATCAGCCCACAATCCAGTTCTTATGACTGTGGGAGGAAAACCGAGTACCTGAAAGAACAACCACCAAGCACAGAGATATCAATGTAAATACCATGCACACAGACTAGAGGCGAATTTGAACCCCCAACCATAGATGTGGCATTTGTGACAAATAATGATCATGTTATCTTTTTATTTAACATAATTTGCTAATTTCTTCTCCTAGCAAACAAACAAAGCATTGCCATAATGTCAGAAAAAAGTGTAACACACCTAAACAAGACTCAGTGTGACACACACATACACACACACACACACACACACACACACACACACACACACACAATATATATTATATATAATATATATATATATATATATATATATATATATATAATATAAACACACTGTATTCTCTCTTTACTGCTGAACTACAAAATTACAGACATAACTGCACATTGTAAACACATTTCCATCCGATATTTTGGTCAGACCTGCACTACTAAGTGTGCATATTAGCAACACTTTGGGACAACAACCAATGAATTAGAAAATTAAATAGCAAAAATGACACAGAAATCATACAAACAAATAAAATATTAGTTATAATAAAATATTGGTTACTGCAGTTAATGGTGTCCTAAACATCTGCAAGGCAACATTAGCACCAATTATTTGAAAGGCAGAAACAGGGTACAATCATCAATGGCTAGAATTTTATGTAATATATAACAGCTGTGAATACGTTTCTATTTGACATTTCTCTCCTGCCAGGTCCACATGTAGAGGGGTATTTTTAAAAACCAAGATTTTTATCTGTAGTTTTCACCTTTCGTTCACATGCAAACGCTCGTTTGGTCATTGAAAACAAACAGATTTTTTTCAAAACTCTGTCCAAAGTGAAGAGTTTCCAAAGCTCCATTTTCATTGGTGTTATGTGTACAGAGGAAACTGAGATTTTGGCTTGTTGGAACATCACCTTGTGTGCTGATAAGGACAGTGTCTGTGTGCTAGTCTCCTTGATTTGACATCAGCTTTGTTTATGAGGATATTTTGTGCAGTAATGAACTTACATACAGTAAACAAGTGACTGTGATAACATTGCTTACTGGACTTTTTACATGCGTGTACATACACGTGCAGTTACTCACACATTACGTTAACAAACAGAGGTGCCTGAAAGTACTATGAAGCTCACTGCTGCTACATACAAAATTCTGATGACACAGACCCTGCAGACAGCGACGGCGGTTTTGGACGAGATCCGTCAGACTTCTACAAAGCGCAACAAGTAATGCATTGTCTAGGCTTCTGATTGGCCCTCTGTTGATTAGGGACACTCCTAACACCACTTAACAGGGCTTTTTGCATTTTCATGTGGAAAGAAGATATCTTTAAAACGTAGGTCGTGTGGACAGAATTATATATATATATATATATATATATATATATATATAATATATATATATATATATTTTAAAAAGGAGAAAAACCTATGTTTTTAAAAATACCCGGCTACGTGTGGACTACTAAGTGTGCATATTAGGAACACTTCGGGACAGCAACGTTCAAGTGCTCCCTCTTGTGGTGAATGATGGCAACAGCACTGTTTTAACTTCCTTTTAAACAATGCACTGTCTGTGTATTGGAAACTGGAGTATTGATATCTTATAAACAAATCACCCCATGAAGCAAAAATAAACACTACATATGGGCAAAATAAATAATATGTAAAAGTGTGCCTCTTTGAGTGCTTCGTTAAAGTCACTTCCTTCAAAATGTAATGGTGTCCAGACATTTTGCAAATACCAATCCACAGCTTCAAAATACTAGTCCACATGTCACAATTATGCACAGCACATAGGTGGGTTCCTGCACTGTTTGACATTATAAACCAAACGAATTCCTGTTAATAGTCCTAAAACTACATTACAACCTCATGGAAATGTAAGTGAACTGAATTCTTTTTCTGAACAAGAGTATCAGTCATACTTATTTCATAACTATGTTAAACAATCATTCGTCCATTAATCTACTTTTCTTATCAATCAAATTGTTACATAAGTTAGGCTGCCCTAACTTATGGTAAGTAAATATAAATTTTGGTCTTCTGGTTCTCAAAAGACATTTCTTTTGTCTAACAGGTGACTGGCCAGTATCCTCTTGCTCACTGTGTGCTGACCCTGGGGACTTTTTCGGCATTTTCATCTTCTCAGAATTATCTTAGTTTCCCTAGTCTCCCCTTTTCAGTTAGGCTGCGGACCAGCACTGTGCATCCAGGAGACAGCCTTTGGTAAATTTCTGAGCATGGCATGAGCAGTGTCCTATAGAATCTCTCATAGAAAGTCCTCTCATAGAATATAGAAAGTCCATGGAAACCAGCTCGAATGGGTATGTAGTAACAATTTTGGTAAGTGGAGTTCTCATTTGCATGAGGATGCTTCCTTTTCAGACAGCTATACACCTGTGTGATGTGGTGTTCAATATCCTTCTGCATACGAGGCCAATAGAAGCAATCTCTTCATCGGGAAACTAGGGGATGATACCGTACAAAAAACGACCATCAGAACGTTTCCCAATCAGAAGCCGTGGGTGGATAAAACCATCCGCGATGCTCTGAGATCTCGTACCACTGCCTACAACGCGGGACTTGCGTCGGGGGACATGGACCTGTACAAGGCTGCGTCCTATAACGTCCGGAAGGCGGTGAAGGAGGCGAAGCAGCGCTACGGAAGGAAACTTGAGTCACAACTCCAACAGAGTGACTCTAGGAGCTTGTGGCAGGGACTAAGAACGATAACGGACTATAAAGCACCAACATCCGGTATGACGAACGCGGACATAACTCTGGCAGATGAGCTGAACACATTTTATGCTCGCTTCGAGGCTGCAGCTAAAGACGCTAGCAATGCAAAAGCTAGCGGCGCTAACGGCTGCAGACAGAAAGTCACTGCCAGCACCGGAAACGCGCTCATCATCTCCGAGCATGACGTGATCCACTGCAATTTGCACCACATGCACACATCACTCACTCACCTGGACACTAGAAGGGGGAATTAATGCTCTTTGTCGACTACAGCTCAGCATTTAATACCATAATTCCCTCCACACTCACCACCAAGCTGGAGCACCTGGGACTCAGCTCATCTCTGTGTCAGTGGATCTCCAACTTCCTAACTGGGAGACCACAGGCAGTAAGGATGGGCGGCTATGTCTCAGCCTCTCTCACTCTCAACACTGGAGCCCCCCAGGGTTGTGTTCTGAGCCCCCTGCTGTACTCTTTGTACACCTATGACTGTGTAGCCACTACGAACTCCACCACCATCATTAAGTTTGCTGATGACACGGTCGTGGTGGGCTTGCTCTCTGACAACGATGAGACGGCCTACCTGGAGGAGATTGGAAATCTGGAGAACTGGTGCCAGAGGAACAATCTCCTCCTGAACGTCAGTAAGACTAAGCAGGAGAGGAACTACAAGACACCCGCCATCAACGAGAGACCAGTGGAGAGAGTGGACAGCTTCCGATACCTCAGTGTTCACATCACGCAGGACCTGTCATGATCCTGTCACATCAACACCGTAGTGAAAAAGGCTCGGCAGCGTCTCTACCACCTCAGGAGCCTGAGAGACTTTAGACTGCCCTCTAGGGTGCTCAGAAACTTCTACTCCTGCACCATAGAGAGCATCCTGACGGGAAACATCTCAACCTGGTTTGGGAACAGCACCATGCAGGACAGGAGAGCCCTACAGAGGGTGGTTCGATCAGCTGAACGTATCATCTGTACCAAGCTCCCTGACCTTCAGACGATCTACAACAAACGGTGCTAGACCAAGGCCAGGAAGATAGTGAAAGACCACAGTCATCCCAGCAATGGACTGTTCTCTCTGTTGCAGTCAGGAAAGCGCTTCCGCTCCCTGAAGGCCAACACAGAGAGACTGAGGAGGAGTTTCTTCCCGCAGGCTATACGAGCTCTCAATCACAACACCGCATAGGACCGACCACTCACACACTTGCACATTTTGCACACCTCAGGACTGCAGACTTTTTAACTTTTACTTTTTACTGGGACGCACAACCGGTTTACACATGGAACATTTGCACACTTGCACATTTTGCACACTGTGAAGTTGTACTTCACTACATTCTGGTCTGCACTATACCACATTTCCATTACATTTCAGTTACTATGTATATCCACTATTTTTATTAGATATTCTTTAACTTCTTTATATTTATCTTATTCAAATACTTTATTTCATTTTTATTTTTATTCTTATTCTGTATATTTTGTAAATAAGTGTTTCTATATTTTAAATATCTTATTTCTTTTTTTGTTGTAATATTGTAGGTCAATAGCAGTCGTATAAGCATTTCACTTCATATCATACTGTGTATGACTGTGTATGTGACGAATAAAATTTGAATTTGATTTTGAAATTTGATCGTATAAATTCCCTTGGAGGAGTATATCAAAATCCATCGGGTGCATTTTTGCAAACGACCCAAAATAACCGACCTCCTGTTGAGTTGAGCCCAGGACATGCTGTGTGAAAGTTGTTTGGCTTGATGAGCTCTAAATGTGTACCAAGTTTCGTGTGCCTATGTGAAAGTGTGTATGAGCTATGCAGCAAAATCTCGGGGACTCTCAGGCATCCTGATGGCAGCAGATTCCAACCTGTCTGCCAAGTTTCATGAGTTTTTGAGCATGTTAAGACCCCCGAAAAGTCCAAAAGGGTGGGAAAAAAATCCTTAGAAAACCAAGAGGGTCCTGTGCACCTATACTGCTTGGGTCCTAATGAGGGTCAAGACCCTTCCTACTCCAAGGTCCATCTCTTCAAATTAGTTCCTTGATGAAAATTTTAGAGTAGAAGTAGTTGCGTCCTCTGAGTCTGATATAGCAGTCCATCTTTATCAATGTACAGTTGTTGTTTCTGTCTTATAAGTGAGGTTATTTTGCTGTTGTGTGGTTGGTTTCCACCTTTTGGCCACTGATTTGACTTCTCCAATTACAGGGTCCTCTTTCTGAGGTTTCTCAGAGTCCTTATGGGGAACTCTGCCACTGTTTTCATCAATATGCTGTTTTCCCTCACATACTGCTGCTCAGATTGTCATTGGCCACAGCCAGTGCTCACTGTTTTGCAACTGAACAGCAAAAACTTGAGTCACACCACTCATGACCTCTGGTAGTATTATTTGTGTACAAGTTTGTATGAACCGTTCCATATCCAAAGGCATGCGTGAGAGACCATCTGCATCCCGATTAATTCTGCCAATAGGGTACTTAATAGAGAACTCGAGGTAAGTCGTTTTAGCTACCCACCTATGAGTGGTTTTGTTTAGCTTATCAGTGGTAAGCACATATGTGAGAGGATTATTATCATTGTAGACCGTGGATGGTGGTGAATAGTAGAGGTAGTTCCTAAACCTCTCACATATTGCCCACTTCAGGGCCAGGAAATCCAGTTTCCCAGAGTGAAGGTAATAATTTTCATCTGGAGCTGCTAAAGTCCTGGGCCCGTATTTGCTAAGCATATCAGAATCACTTGTAGGAATTGGCTTCAAAGTTAATTTAGGACTGAAAACAGTCCTACCTTAGAGTAGAACTTTATAAAGTCAATATGATTATTTGAATATGCCTGGACTCATATACCATCACTGCCACTTTTCCCTGCTGTCTTTGATAGAGCACTGCCCCGAGCCCATCCTGCAAGGCATCACAGTGCAGGATGAATGGCTGCACTAAATCTAAAACCATGGAAGCTCTCAGGGGGGATCCACTAACTGGCAGAACACTTTCTGATGTTCACTTGATCACATAATTAAGTGGTTTGAGGGTAGCTGTCTTCCATTTCCTTCTTTCCTTCGGTCAGATTTTGCTTGTCTGCTG
Organism: Clarias magur; assembly: GCA_013621035.1. Taxonomy (NCBI): domain Eukaryota; kingdom Metazoa; phylum Chordata; class Actinopteri; order Siluriformes; family Clariidae; genus Clarias; species Clarias magur. Next base: position 148,904 of record QNUK01000135.1, on the reverse strand, counting down.
TTACCTTTCAAAAGCTACACTCGATGCTGTGTGAAATGCCATGGGAACGTCCCTTTGTTCCACTGGTTGTGAAGCACGTGTGTGTCAAACATGCCAAACTTTGGCTTATATAACTTCGGTCAGGTGACGTCATCTGATGAGGTGCACCTGCAGGTTTTAAATAGGACTGAACCGGCAACATCCTCACTTCTTTTTGTCTTCAAGGACTGCATTGTGTGTGTGCAAGCACTTTATAAAACTAAACCAGAAAAGATGGCAGAATTAGACAGGAGATGCGTGCCTCCGTGTGAATGATATCTCGTGGAGGCGATCTCCTTGCTTTCTGTTTTGAGTGTTTGGGGGAAGAGCACACTATCCTTGGGCTTGAGGGAGGATGTGAGCATTGCGACCTATTAAAATCCTTTGTGCTCGGCTTGCCTTCTTTAAAACAAAAAAGCGGCCTGCGGCCCATTCCTGGGGTTGAGACGGAATCCTCCTTTTCTCTCGCTCTTTCGCATTCTTGTGAAGGGGCGAAAGAGACTTCCTCTCTCACTTCGACGGAGATGGAAACTCACTTCAGAGCACTCCTCCAGTGAGCAAGCGTATCAGGAATTATTAGAGGTGGTAACATGCGTGGTCAAACACTTACACCTCAATTGGCCGCAGGAGCAGGAGTCCCACAAGCGTTCAAAATTAGACGACAAGTTTCTGCCAGGTAGCCCGGGGGGCGGGGCCTCATCGACGTGCTCTACCCTTTTTTTGCCGATCTCAAAAAAGAATTAACTCCTTCATGGAAGATGCCCTATTCATCTCGTGTCTTTGTGCCATCGACATCAATTTATTCTAATGTCATGGATGCGAAGGCTATATGATGATGCCCCAAATAGAAGAGATGCTTGCGGGCTATCTCTCTCCTGGGACGTCATCCTCCCTGAAAAAGCCACACTGCCCACCAAGACTAACATCTTCGTGGGCGGGGAAAGCTTTTCAGGCATGGTCTGCTCTGCACACCATGGCAGTGCTCAACGGTCAGGACCATCGGCCACCCAGTCCCGACCTGAACATCTAACACCCCTCCCCCCGAACTAGCCCAAATGACGATCTGAAATGCCCTTTCAGAGAAACAGGCACCGTGGAAGCTACTGCCAGGCATGTCTCCTTGGGTACAAAGCACTGTAGAGAGAGGCTACAGGATTAAATTTGCTCATTGTCCTCTGTGTTTCAATGGCATGGACTCCACTTCCGTGAAACTGAAACAAGCACCTCTGTTGAGTCAGGAATTACAGACTTTGCTGGGGAAAGGGGCCATAGAACATGTTCTCCTCCCAGACAGAGAGTCAGGCTATTGCATCCAATTTTGGATCTTCGCGGTTTGAACCGCCATCTCAAAAAAATACAAGTTCAAAATGTTGACAGTCAATATGATTGCTTCTCAAATCCAACCAGACGATTGGTTGGTGACAATCAATCTGAAGAACGCATATTTTCATATAGAAATATTGCCACAACACAGGAAGTTCCTGAAGTTATCGGGTCCTTCCATTCGGCCTAGCCCTGTCACCCCGCACATTTACAAAATGTATGGATGCAGCCCTGGCTCCTTTATGACTCCAGGGCATCTGTATCTTCAATTACATGGACGGCTGGCTGATTTTGGCTTAATCTCAGGAGCTAGCGCTTCGACATCAAGATGTCGTTCTAGCTCAACTTGACTTTTTAGGATTGAGATTGAGACACGAAAAGCGTTTTCTTTCCTGCTCAAAGTACGACATATTTGGGTGTCACATGGGATTCGACCGCATTGTGGGCACAGCTGTCTCCTGCGCTTGTCAAATCCATTCTCAATACCCTAAAGGAGATCAAGCTAGGCCAGAAAGTAACTTTTCACTACTTTCAAAGAGTGCTTGGTCTTATGGCAACTGCATCCACGGTGATACCCTTGGGTCTTTTGCGCATGAGATTGTTTCAGTTGTGGCTAAAAGCCAGGGGATTTCATCCAAGGGCCAATCCCCAGAGGCAAATAAGGGTTACGCGGCGAGGGCACTGTACTCTTTCTATGTGGTTCAGACCCCGGTTTTTGACTTTGGGTCCCACTCTAGGTCCGTGTTGTCATCGCAAGGCGCTAACGACAGACGCTTCTGTCACACTTCGAGCTGGGGTGCGGTCTTAGATGGCCATCCAGCCCAAGGGATCTGGAGAGGTCATCTTCTCGTGTGGTACATCAATTGCCTCGAAATGATGACTCTATTTCTGGCCCTGAAATATTTCCTTCAGCAGTTGAGAGTCTACCATGTCCTAGTGCGGGTGGACAACACTATGGTGGTACATAAATTCGCCATGGCGGACTGTGCTCACGCCACTTCTGCAATTCTGCTTTGGGCACAGGACAAGTTCCTGTCCCTCAGGGCGATTTACATTCTGGGGCATACAAATGTGGGAGCAGATTTACTATCCAGACAAACTGTGACACATGGGGAATGGAAACTCCACCCTGAAGTAGTCAATCAAATCTGGGAGAGATTTCATGTAGCAGAGGTAGACCTCTTTGCCTTGCAAGAAACAGCACAATGGCCCCTTTTACTACTCTCTGAGTCCTCCAGCTCCCCTGGGTCTGGACGCCATGGCTCATACGTGGCCCATGTCTCTTTGAATTTCCTCGGATAGCTTTGCTCCCGGGAGTCTTGGCAAATGCCCGTCAACAGGGCTTGCGCCTCTTATTGATAGCGCCCCGCTGGCCGACCAGAGTGTGGTTCTCGGATCTAATATCTCTCCTCGACGGCTCACCGTGGATGATTCCAGTCAGGAGGGATCTTCTGTGTCAGACGCAGTGGACAATATTTCATCCCCGGCCTGAGCTCTTCAACCTTTATGTTTGCCCCCTGCGGGTGACCAATTAAGAGAGCCTGGTCTTCTAGCCAGTGTAATTGAAAATATACTAAGTGCTAGGGCTCCCTCCATTAGAAGAACTTATGCCCTCAAATGGAGTGTATTTGAAAATTGGTGTATAGTAAAACATGTAGACCCAGTCCACTGCCAAATTGTTTCAGTGCTGGAGTTTCTACAAGAAAAATTCACCTCGGGCTTATGCCCTAGTACTCTCAGAACGTACGTAGCTGCTATTTCGGCTTGTCATGTTCTGACTGATGGGGTTTCTGTGGGAAAGCACCCTTTAGTTGCCCACTTTATTCGTGGAGCTAAATGGTTGAGGCCACCCACTAGAGCTACAGTCCCTTCTTGGGATCTAGCTATCGGGCTAGAGGAGTTGGTTGACACCCGTTTTGAACCACTAGAGTCAGCGCCTGTCAGGCTTCTGACACTTAAGATGGTTCTTCTCATGGCCATTACTCCTTTGAAGAGGATTGGAGATTTGCAGGCTTTTGTCAGCCCATCTTGCTTAGGCGACTATGCACCCAGTTATTCTCGATGCCTCTGTCCTCCGCTATTTAAAGCTCTGGAGCAGGAAAGATTTCACTTACTGTGTCCAGTTTGTGCTCTTCAGATTGACATCCACCGCACTAGCCAGTGGCGTAAATCAGAGCAGCTTTTTCTATGTTATGGGGGCCGCCACTACTAGATAAACATTGTCACATTGGGGGAGAGATGCTATTGCCCTAGCCTATGAGGCTCATGGTCAGACTTCGCCTCTAGGAATTAGGGCCCATTCGACCTGGGGGCTTGCCTCATCAATTGCTCTGGCAAGAGGTGTCCCCTTGCAACAAGTGTGTGAAGCGGCAGATTGGTCACACATTTTGTCAGATTATATAGTTTGGATGTCCATGCCACTCCAGGCTCGCGGGTCCTCGAGTCAGCATCCCAGAATTATGTCTAAGACCTCTTTGGTGACTGTGCGCACACTACACAACCCTGGAGGTCCAGACACTTGCAGTGCGGCGGCATTGGTATTCTCGTTCCCATAGTGTTTTCACGCAGCATCGAGTGTAGCTTTTGAAAGGGAACATCTTGGATTACTTTGCTGTAACCCTGTTCCCTGAAAAAGTGGGAATGAGATGCTACTCTCCAGTGCCGCACTGCAGGCGTGACTGGATGTCCTTTCAGACAAAAATTTACCTGAGGATGTTTCTGGTTCAGTCCTATTTATAACCTGCAGGTGCACATCATCAGATGGCTTTGCTGTATGGGAAAGCAAAGCCATCTGCTGAGAAAAGGAATGAGAAAAGGAATGAGTGACAAAATTATTGGTACCCTTCGGTCAATGAAAGAAAAACTCACAATGGTCACAGAAATAACTTTAATCTGACAAAAGTAATAATAAATAAGAATTCTATGAATGTTAACCAATGAAAGTCAGACATTGCTTTTCAACCATGCTTCAACGGAATTATAAAAAAAAATGAACTCATGCACAGGCCTGGACAAAAATGATGGTACCCCTAACTTAATAGTTTGTTGCACAACCTTTTGAGGCAATCACTGCAATCAAACGATTCCTGTAACTGTCAATGAGACTTCTGCACCTCTCTGCAGGTATTTTGGCCCACTCCTCATGAGCAAGCTGCTCCAGTTGTTTCCGGTTTGAAGGGTGCCTTTTCCAGACAGCATGTTTCAGCTCCTTCCAAAGATGCTCAATAGGATTGAGGTCAGGGCTCATAGAAGGCCACTTTAGAATAGTCCAATGTTTTCCTCTTAGCCATTCTTGGGTGTTTTTAGCTGTGTGTTTTGGGTCATTGTCCTGTTGCAAGACCCATGACCTGTGACTGAGACCCAGCTTTCTGACACTGGCCAGCACATTTCTCTCTAGAATCCCTTGATAGTCTGGAGATTTCATTGTACCCTGTACAGATTCAAGACACCCTGTGCCAGATGCAGCAAAGCAGCCCCAGAACATAACAGAGCCTCCTCCATGTTTCACAGTAGGGACAGTGTTCTTTTCTTGATATGCTTCATTTTTCCGTCTGTGAACATAGAGCTGATGTGCCTTGGCAAAAAGTTCAATTTTTGTCTCATCTGTCCATAGGACATTCTCCCAGAAGCTTTGTGGCTTGTCAACATGTAGTTTGGCATATTCCAGTCTGGCTTTTTTATGATTTGTTTTCAACAATGGTGTCCTCCTTGGTTGTCTCCCATGTAGTCCACTTTGGCTCAAACAACGACGGATGGTGCGATCTGACACTGATGTTCCTTGAGCATGAAGTTGACCTTGGATCTCTTTAGAAGTCTTTCTGGGCCCTTTTGTTACCATTCAGAATATCCGTCTCTTTGATTTGTCATGAATTTTCCTCCCTTGGCCACGTCCAGGGAGGTTGGCTACAGTCTCATGGATCTTAAATTTCTGAATAATATGTGCAACTGTAGTCACAGGAACATCTGCTTGGAGATGGTCTTATAGCCTTTACCTTTAACATGCTTGTCTATAATTTTCTTTCGAATCTCCTGAGACAGCTCTTTCCTTCGTTCCTCTGGTCCATGTTGAGTGTGGTACATACCATGTCACCAAACAACACAGTGACTACCTGGAGCCCTATATATAGGCCCACTGATTGATTACAAGACTGTAGACTCCTGTGATGCTAATTAGTGGAAACACCTTTTGGTCACATTATTTTCAGTATTTTCTAGGGGTACCATCATTTTTGACCAGGCCTGTTCCATGAGTTAATTTTTTTAAAATAATTCTGTTGAAGCATGGTTGAAAAGCAATGTCTGACTTTCATTAGTTAACATTCATAGAATTTTTTTTAATTATTACTTTTGTCAGATTAAAGTTATTTATGTGACCATTGTGAGTTTTTCTTTCATTGACCGAAGGGTACCAAAAATTTTTTCCACGTGAGTAACTACGGTAATAAGAAATGTATCCTAACAACTTCCTCAGCTCTCCTGTCGTGGTTGGTTTCTTGTGTTTCAAAGCCTGCTCACGAGCGATTTCTACAGGATCCATGGCCGAGCCATTGTTTGTAACCAGGAATCTCAAGTCAAGTCAAGTCAAGTAGGCTTTTATTGTCATTTCAACCATATACAGTTGAGTACACAGTGAAACGAAACAACGTTCCTCCAGGACCAAGGTGCTACATACATGCAACGACATAAATTAACAACACAACATAAATTTAACAACGCAGATTTTTAAATTTTTAAGTTAACCTAAAAAACTATCAATTTCTATACAAAAAAAAGACAACAAAGACAGCAGACAACAGACAACAAAGTGCACGTGCAAATGTGCAAAGGAAGAGCTACATGACAACACAACAACGTAACACGTTACAGTTAAGAAATACCTTTTTAGTGATAAGGTATGGGTTGAGGTAGTAGAGAGAACAGCAAGTAAACAATTTACATTGTGTTCAAAAATATTATGTGCAAATCGCAAAGTGAAATAAAATATTGTGCAAATATTGCAAAGAGCAGTTCAGATAGGTAGGTATGAACAAATTAAGGTGGTTGTAAATCAGTGTGATTGTGCATATGTGTGTTTATCAGTTCAGTCCGGATGTTATTTAGTTTGTCTGTTTTAGTGATTTGTGTGTGTGTGTGTGTGTGTGTGTGTGTGTGTGTGTGTGTGTGTGTGTGTGTGTGCGCGTGTGCTTATCAGTCCAGTCTCTTTGTGTTGAGGAGACGGATGGCTTGTGGGTAAAAAACTGTTACATAGTCTGGATGTGAGTGCCCGAATGCTTCAGTACCTTTTTCCAGATGGCAGGAGAGTGAAGAGTGTGTGTGATGGATGTGTCCGGTCAGCCACAATGCTGGTGGCTTTGCGGATGGCGCGTGTGGTGTAGATGTCTTCAATAGAGGGAAGAGAGACCCCGATGATCTTCCCAGCTGTCCTCACTATCCGCTGTAGGGTCTTGCGGTCCGATATGGTACAATTCCCAAACCAGACAGTGATGCAGCTGCTCAGGATGCTCTCGATGGTTCCTCTATAGAAGGTGGTGAGGATTGGTGGTGGAAGCTGTGCCTTTCTCAGCCTTCTCAGGAAGAAAAGACGTTGTTGGGCTTTCTTATGCAGAGAGCTGGTGTTGACTGACCAGGTGAGGTTCTCCTCCAGGTGGACACCCAGGAATTTCGTGCTCTTGACGATCTCCACAGAAGAGCCGTCGATGCTGAGCGGAGAGTGATCGCTCCGTCTCCTCCTGAAGTCAACAATCATCTCTTTTGTCTTATCGACGTTCAGAGACAGGTTGTTGTCTGTACACCAGTCCGTTAGCCTCTGCATTTCCTCTCTGTATGCCGATTTGTCGTTCTTGCTGATGAGACCCACCACGGTCGTGTCATCAGCAAACTTGATGATATGATTGGAGCTGTGTGTCGCTACACAATCATGAGTCAGCAGTGTGAACAGCAGGGGACTGAGCACGCAGCCCTGGGGGGCCCCAGTGCTCAGTGTGGTGGTGCTGGTGGAGGTATAGTTCCCGATCCGCACTGCCTGAGGTCTTTCAGTCAGGAAGTCCAGGATCCAGTTACAGAGGGAGGTGTTCAGGCCCAACAGGCTCAGCTTGTTGTTGGGGGATGATTGTATTGAATGCTGAACTGAAATCTACGTACAGCATTCTGACGTAAGTGACCTTCTTGTCCAGGTGTGTCAGTGCCAGGTGGAGTGTGGTGGAGATGGCGTCGTTCGTCGAATGGTTTGGATGATACGCAAACTGCAGGGGGTCCAGTGAGGGAGGCAGCAGGGTCTTGATATGTCTCATGACGAGCCGCTCGAAGCACTTCACGATGATGGGTGTGAGTGCAACAGGGCGGTAGTCATTGAGACAGGACACAGAAGACTTCTTCGGCACTGGGACGATGGTGGTAGACTTGAAGCATGTGGGAACGATGGCGCTGCTCAGAGAGATGTTGAAGATGTCGGTGAGAACATCTGCCAGCTGTTCTGCACATTCTCTGAGCACTCTGCCTGGGATGTTGTCTGGTCCAGCAGCTTTACGAGGGTTGACTCTTCGCAGAGTTTTCTTCACATCAGCCGTGGTGAGACACAGCACCTGGTCGTTCGGAGGAGGGATAGTCTTCCTCGCCATCACGTTGTTCTGTATGTCGAACCGTGCATAGAAGCTGTTCAGCGCATTTGGAAGGGAGCTGTCACTGTCACAGGCAGTTGTTGAAGTCCTTTAGTTGGTGATGGCTTGTATGCCCTGCCACATGCGCCGTGTGTCACCGCTGTCTCTGAAGTGATTGTGGATTCGCTGGGCATGTGCACGCTTTGCCTCTCTGATTGCCCGGGACAGTTTGGCCCTTGCTGTTCTTAGGGCCGCCTTGTCTCCTGTTCTGAAGGCAGAGTCTCTGGTCTTCAGAAGTGCACGTACCTCCGCAGTGATCTCACCTTGTTTTTAAAGTTTTTACATTTCCTGTGTGTTAATTTTACTCCATGGAACTTATAACGGTGCAAGACACTCCTTATATCATTAAGATGTTCTTAAAATGTCTTAGAGTGGACATACAACAGCAAACATATCTCATCCCGAAGGCCAATTAAGCACTCTTTCATTGACCTTTGAAACTCTTCAGGTGAGGTTGACAATCTGCATGGTATTCTTACCAATTCGTACAAACCCCAAGGTTTAATAAATACAGTGAGTGGTCTAGTGGACTCTTCCAGGAACCACTGGTGATAGGCTTTCTCCTGGTCAAGGACTGAAAACCAGGAACTTCCCTTCAGATTCTTGAGCATATTTTTCTATGCAAGGTATAGGACATTGATCAGGGATTGACTTACTATTCAGCTTCCTATAATCACAGCATGGACAGATGCTGCCATCCATTTTTCACACACAAACGGTGGTGATATTGGACCAGGTACCTCTTTGCAAGCACACAAAACTCTCTCCTCAATATTCAGTCCCTCTGGGGTCTGTGGGTTGGGACAGGGCTCAACAAGGATATCCTGTTGTCTAGGCAGTGGGTCTGTTCTAATCCTATACCTTAAGATTTTTATCTGGTCTGCCTTTTACCTTGGCCACTCTGAACCCGTCATTTCCACTTCTCATAAGTTTCAGAAACACCGCTGTTTCCTCACAGCCAAAAGAGAAGGCTGCACTGACAGCCTCTGTAACAGCTTGTGGTGCCCTTTTCCAACAGATGTTCGATAACATTGTAACCAATGATTGGTTCTTCTGCCATGTCTCTTCATTAGCTACCAAAACTGGAACAAGAAGCTCTAGTTGTGTTGTTTTATTTGAAGGCAAATGAATCATCAAGGTAGCTTCTTAGTTGATATTTAACATTATCGTTGATTAGTCCTGTCCTTACAGCTCTTAGGAATTACTTTTGAAACAGTTCAAACCTATATTGTTAATCTACTCCAGGCTCTCTTGAAGATGCTAATAGTCTCTGTTTTAACTCTATTGCCCTGAATAGAACGTTTTGTGTGTACTCAGTACGGACCTGGGTAATGTTTATCAGCCGATGATCAGCACAATGTTTGGCATGGTGGCTGAGTGGATAGCACTGTCACCTTGCACTTTCCATGGTCCGGGTTTGGTTCCTGGGACTAGGAAAAGTATGTGAAGTCAGGAAAACATCATGTCTCATCCTAGTTCCAAAGAAAAACAGCCTGAAAGATCTTAATGGTTATAGGTTATAATGGGTATACACAACAAGAAGACGTTCAAAGGATTTCATGTATTCGATTTCTTACAGTTCGCCTACAGGCAGAAGGTTGGTGTTGACAACGTCATCCTCTACCTGTTACATCAGATGCCTTTCCACTTTGATAAGGGGTAAAGTGCTCTAAGGATCATGCTTTTTTCCCCCTCCAGTGCTCTTCTTTCAACACAATCCAGCCCCTCTCACTGAGAAACAAGCTAACTGACATGCAGGTGGATTCAAATCTGGTAATCTGGATCATGGACTACCTCACCAGAAGGCCACAGTATGTCACAGCTGGGCAGTACCTGGACCTGCAAGTGCAACCCTCACTTCTCATCTTCCCCTCTTTTCCTTACCTTCCCTTTTGCCATTATCTTTAATAAAACTACCCCTTTCCCATAACATCTTGCCTCATGTCTGTGGTGTCAAGATTTTGTGTGAGCACCATTGTTATCTAGCACAGTCTTAATCCTTCTGGAATTCACCACAGCTGCACACGTTGTTATTGTGATCTTCTTCCACTCCTCCATAATATCACAGAGCTGCTGGATGTAAGACACATGGAGCTTCACCACCTTCCGCTTAAGGATGCCCCACAGATGCTCAGTAGGGTTATGGTCTGGAGACATACTTGGCCACTGACAAACACATGAACATAATGAATGTGACTTTTGAATGTCAATGTCAAATGCTGTTATCTAAGCTGCACATTGACTACTCTAAAAGTTTCATTTTAATAGTATTGTCCTTTAAGAATATATACGAAAATGTTTGCTGTAAAGAGAAAGGGTGGTATACTCACTTTTGTTAGTCAGTGTAAATAGTATACTGTATTTACTTGTTTTGCAAATATATTTTGGCAAAACAAGTAAATAAAACATTTTATCTGATTAATGTAATCATTTGACTTTACTACTGTATATAAGTGAATTTTGTTCCTCTCAAATCTTGGATGTTTTAAAAAAGCACAATTTTACAAAACATAGTCACACATAACTTAGCAAGTGAGTTACTGTGCTGTTATATAATTGCCAAGTTTGTGCTGTATGAAACTTTAGGTTCAGCTCCAGGCCAGGTCAGCGATGAGGTCAGCAATGAGGTCATCAGTCAGAGCATCCTGGAGCCCTTGCTCTCATTGGTTTGCATAAAGGGTCATAGGCTTACACAGCTCTCTGTGTTGTGGTGCCATACATGGGGGTGTTAGGCACACACCCCTGAGATGCAGCACACAATTACACATACATTCACATAAAAAGATGCTGGGGTGAATCAGAGAGCACAGTGAAAGTTACTTTTCTCTTTTTGGACACAGACAGCGCAGAACTAAGTTTTCAAACTTTATAGCAAGTAGATAATTAGACACCTAAAAATAAAATAAAATTAACAATGTATGTAGTTTCATAAGTTTTGGGAAGTGGACTTGCGAAATGCATTTTTATTTTGCCCTTAGCAAAAGTTCAGAAGGGCTCTACATACAGTAGTTTTACCCACGGTGTGGATTCCTGTCATTTAATTAGCAAATAAATAGACTTAGTTTTTTTTTTTTTATAATCTGCTTACTACTGTAAAAGCTCAAAGATGTTGGGATGGTAGATAATCTTACATGCTGCTCCAGCAGAAAAAAAATGTAAAAAAAAAACAGGATCTTTTAAAGTCTACATAATATTAAGGCAAAAAGTTTATTAAAAAAATATATATATTTCTTTCCTCAATATTATTTCTTTCCTCATTATTAATCCACCCTGCTAGAATTTGAGGTAAGAAATAACTCTATTATCCTTTTCATGAACACATATTTTAACATGATGACCTGAAATCATAACACACGTGTCTACATATAATTTCATCCCATAATTCCACGTCATGGTCCACTGTTTAAGTACTTCCTAAAAAACAAGGAGAGAAACACATAACATACATTCTTCTCAGCAATGTAATTGAACAGAAATCATCTATATATGTAAACATACTGCATATAATATACTGAATAAACCATAGCTGCATGCATACCTATATGCTTAATGTATTTTATGTTTTTAATCTATTATTTCTAAAACAATCGGAATACAAAAGCCTATATAAAGGGTTATCCATCTAATCATTTTATTATGTTATCAGAATATTGTGATCTGAGATTATTATTATTATTATTATTGTTGTTATTATTATCCCTTTAAAACTTAACCTTCTTGAAATGTGAACTTACTGAACATTTTAAATAATATTCACTCTTAGCTGTTTATGAGTTTAAGTTTAAGTTCTAATACTTAAAATCAGTACCTGGAACATCAAGCCATAGGCAGTATCACAGCTAACATGACTCAGTTTAATTAGCATATAATATTTTAGGTTTAAATTATGCAGAGCTGCATAATTAAGGAAAATGACAGTAACACAGCAGGCCTATAATCAGGAGATCAGGGGGAAAGTCAGTCATTATCCTTAGATCTCCAGATCTCTAGAACCTCTTGTACTAAAATGCCATTTTGGTTGTGGAATATATTATAGTAGTATTTTTATCCTGTCTCTTTTGTGCTGACTGAAGTGAAGCAAACTGGATACAGGATCTTGGGCAGCCAAGCAGTGGCGACTGGTGCAAAGATTTTGGGCGGGGGGGCAAACTAAATGAAAATTAACCTTTTAATACTCGCCTGTAAATATGCATTTATCAGGTGATTAAGTATCATTACTACTAGTATAAAATAAAGGCATGACTCACATCGCATCCAGTCAGCCACCTCCGCTTGCTGGAAGTGCTGGAAAAAACTTATTAGAATGGTCCAATCACATGAGCCCAAATATTTAAAAACAATATTGATTCGCTAAGAAAAAAAAGTGGGAGCGTTCGGGATGCACAGTGCTGCGCCCGAAGGATGATTTGAAAAGATCCAATTAGAGCTCAGGCTCAAGTCACATGCTTTTCAAAAATATACGTGCCTTCAAAGACACTCGTTTGTCCGGTGCCCCGCATACACGAACACAAATTTTTTTTATTGCAAATTAGATTAGGTTAGATTAGGTTCAACTTTATTGTCATTGCACATAGTTACAAGGCAACGAAATGCAGTTACCATCTAACCAGAAGTGCAAGTTAGCAGTGCAATATAAACATATAGACAGATCTATAAAACTCGTATGATAAAAGTAAGGTCAATGTATAAATTGTATTACAGAAAGAATATATATACACATGAATATACAGTGTAAAGTGAGCATAGATGGATAAATTAATGTACAGAATAATTGTAAATCTACAGATATGTCTTATTATAAATATGTGGAATAAAGATATACAGAAACTATATATAGGTGAATTTACATTATGTGCAATAGTATGAATATACATATGAATAAATATGAGTAATTTAGCTGCTGGATGGAAATGCAGAGTATACCTATACACACATCTACATATATGAATATACACATATTAGTATACAGTCCATGTGCAGACTGTACAAATGAATGAACGGGAAGTATTTACAGAGGTATTAAACAGGAATGTTGGGTTATCAGTGATGGTGGTACCGTCTATGTAAGGGGGACAGTGAAGTTGTGTTCAATAAGGTAACAACTGTGGGGTGAAAACTGTTCCTCAGCCTGCTGCTCTTGGCTTTTAGGCATCTGAACCTTAAAATAAATTATATAGTGAAATAAAGCAGAACATTGTGACTAAATTACTTTATTTCATTATTAAAATAAATAATTATTATGTTAAATAATTATATATTAAAGTAACATTCTTCTCTACCTAACGTTAAAGGGGTAGGCGGTGCCCCTGTGCCCTGTCTACCCCTTTACCCCGCCCTTTAGCGGTGCCCCTTTACCCTACCTATAAAATAAATAATTATTATGTTAAATAATTACATGTTAAAGTAGCATTCTTCTCTACCTAACCCTAGGCGGTGCCCCTGTGCCCCGTATTGACCGGCCGCCACTGCACCCAAGGCTCATTGACTGCTAGGTGGTTTTTATGTTGATTAGTATATACTCTGTAAGTATACAATTAAATACTGTTAATTTCATGTTGTTTTAAAATATTATATGCCATATTATGGTAGCTGGAAAACAAAAATAAATAAGGGTCTTACGTAGAATGACTGAACAATTAGTGTATAATTGGTTTAACCAAGCACCTCCTTGAAAATGTAAATAATCTTTATTAATCTTTATTAACTTAAAGGATAACTTGAGTAAATACTAGGTAATATTTCATTTACTAAGGTAAAAAAGCTCTCCAAACCTGCCTGGCCCTATGTGAAAAAGTAAATGCTCCTCAACCTAATAACTGGTTGTGTCACCCTAGGCAGCTATAAGTGCAGTCAAGCATTGCGATGAGTCTTTCATATAAATGTGGAGGAATTTTGGCTCACTCTTCTAGGCAGAATTGTTTTAATTTAGCCACATTGGAGAGTTTTCGAGCATGAACGGTGTGTTTAAGGATCTCAATCAGATTTAGACGAGGCCAATACAAAACCTTAATTTAGCTTTTTTTTATTTGGGCCATCCAGAGATGGACTTGCCGGTGTGTTTCGGATCATCATCCTGCTACATAATCCAAGTGTGCCTGACTCATTTCCATCAGTCATCAGTTCCTGCAAATCAGCCCCAGATCATCAAACTTCCACTACAATGTTTGAATGTTTTATGCCATATGTAATGGGATCTACACCTTCCAAAAAGTTCAACTTTTGGATCATCAATCCACAGAAAATTTGCCCAAAAGACTTTGGAATAATCAAAATATTTTTTGGCAACTGTGAGATAAGCCTATGTGTTCTTATATATAAAACATATACAGTTAAACATTGGATTGTAAGGATTATTTGTTGCAGAAGTGTGTTTGTATATCAAAACACTCGTATATCAAAGTGAATTTCCCAATAAGAAATAATGGAAACTAAGATGATTTGTTCCACAGCCCAAAAATGTCATATTAAAACAATTAATACAAAATATAAAATAAAACTAAAACAAATAAATCTGCACTTTACCTTTGAAAAGAATCCCGACAGAGCAGTGTTTCCATTAGTTTGTGTGAAGCTGAAATAAGATGAGAGGAAGGCAGGGAGCTCTCTCTCTCGAGCTGTGGGATTGTGGGTATTCGTCTCCCATGCTGATTCTCAGTAAAGCACTTTTAATTATTTTTAAAGCACTTTATTCACAGTGTAGTAACTGTTCCTTTGTAACTGTACTGCAAAAACAAAAAGTTTGCTGACAGAGCAGTGATTCCGTTAGTGTGTGTGTGTGTGTGTGTGCGTGTTTGTGCCCACATGTGTGTGAAAGTCATCCTACACAGTAGCCCCTGTCTTCTTCTCTTGTCTTACTCTAGACACAATTCCTTCCAAAGATAAAATGCAGGTTAATTTGTTTTATTTTGACTTTATATTTTGTATTAATTATTTTTATATGAATATTTTTGGTTCATGGATTATCTGAGTTCCAATCATCTGAGTTTCCATGATTTCTTATGGGGAAATTCGTTTTGATATACGAGTGCTTTTAACTTAAGGTTTAACTGTGATACCATTTTCCCTTTTCTGAAATGTGGATACATTTTTTGGTTCTGTATATGTATGTGTTTTTTCTATATATGTTGTTCTTTTATATATATGTTTTGTAATTTTACTTAATATATTTACTGCATGTGTAAATTTGCCTTTTTACACAGTGAAAGGTTAACTCTGAATGCTTTTGAAACACTCTTGAAAATGAGATTCAAGCCCATTCCAAATAGGAGTTACTTAGTTGCTCTTGATTACACACTGCAGCACTTCTCACTGTAAAGACACCAACCTTCACAGAACATAGGGCACACTAACAGTTCTGGCTAAAAACATAGAAAATAAACATAAATTATTGGTGTCCTACCTTAGCAGAGTTCATCTAATAATGTTTTCCAACCACCTTGTTATGCTCTGAGTAAACTCATGGTAAAAGCCTTCACTGGTAAAATGTGTTCCTGTTTCATTTACTCTGCAATTTTATAACCACAGTCAGCACTGGCAGAGACTCTCATTCTGACACCATGTTCTCACTTCAATCTGTTCTGGCTTCAATTATTCAGAGATAATTGATCTACTTGGCACTTTGGTTGGTGATAGATTTAGGTGTTAGACATAACCATTAACCTTGTTTTAAAATACATAACATCAGCTTCACTTTCACACAGTTCACATTTCAGTGTTTATCAGCAGAGAAAATATATAGTTTGAAAACAATGTTTCTTCTTCTTTTTTTATATATACTTATAAACTAATTTAGTTAAATTGGGGGTTGAATCTCTTGATGTATCTGCTGTGCCTTGATATACTTGTCTGTGGCCTCCAACATGCTTGCCAACTGGGCAATAAACACACACACACACACACACACACACACACACAAACTGTCTGAATGTTCTCCAGTTTATACACAGAAAAACAGGTATGTAAGCACTAATCCATTACTTGAGTCTACTACATTGAAGCCATTTGCATTTTTTAGAAATCCATGGAAAAATGCTTTCCACTGAGCCATAAGAATTAAGCAAATAAAGAAAGCAAATTGAATAATCACTGCAGTGATTAATATGGTTCAGCTGGCAACAAGTTATTTAACCCTAATTGATGCAGTGAGTAGTTTTTCAATTCTTAAACAACCATGTCAGTGGACATATCCTGTGGTCATGGCAAAGATATTACTCTGTTACAGAAGGCTCAAATTATTGTCGTGCATTGAGAAAAGAAAACAATTAAGATTTTTTAAAAACTGGCAGAACAGAAGCGAACCATTTTCCCCCCCATAAAGAGATGTGATTGGAAAAATGTCTAACATTTCCCTGAGTGACTGAGTGAGTGTTTTTGTAGGTTGCAAGGTTTTCTCAAGGGGTTCCTCAGCAACATAACTTTCCATTACAGTAGTCACAGCTGGTGTGACTTTATAGGTAATTGCAGCCAACCATTGTTTGCAATGATGGCTTGACAGGACAGATGATATAAAACATACAGTAAATATTATTAAACATGACCATAACTGATGTTATATGATACAGTTTTGAGTGCTTACCCATCAACAGTTAATCATTGACCAGCACAAACCAATGCTGTTGACTTGGATTAGGATTTCATAATTCTAGGCTTTGAGTCATAGGCTTGTGCTGTGAGGTGACCAATGCTGAATATGATTTAAATGGGTGGTGAGCATTCTTAACAATGGTTATAAATGTTAGTACTGAATGTGTTACACAGATGAGTTTCAGCTACAGGATTACAGTATTGTTTTACAGTAAGTGTATATTAACAGTGTATACTTACTAGCCACCTTAATAGACACTCCCTAGGGTGATTGTGATGTAAACACATAAATTTAAATAATACATACTAAGTGTGTAATCCATCCAGTATAATGACACAGTCACAAGAGTGCATGCAGTGTTTACCTAAATTACTGTAAATGTAGTCTATTTATCATTCTTCTTACAAAAAAAAAAAAAGGCAGAAGAAATTTGGATGGTTATGGGTGAAACATTCTTTTCTTTTCTTTTTTTTTGCCTGTAAAGCATGTCTTCTTTAGCATTGCAGTCAGGATGCTGAAGATTAATTCTGTCATTATCAAATGCCATAGACACTGTAAAATCCACAGAGGTATTTGCATGCGAAAAAGAAGCAGTGATCTGTGTTTGTTTTACACATAGTCAGGGACAGTGAGTGATTTAAAAATTAAAAGAAAACCATTGTGCGGAAGAAGGGACAACGTCTTGTTAGATTTGGACGTATGTCTATAGAGGAATAGATAAAAAGCACACAGTGGAGGACTATTTTTTTTCTCCCTCAGAGATTCTCTCAGCATGAAGTACCTACACCTCAGGCAGACAAGTTGGAACCAAAGTGTTAAAACGTTTCAAGATCTTAGTGATATTTGGCAAAGAATTGAAGTGTGTCACCAGGCGAAAGCATGGTGTAGAAATGTTTATGGGCACATGATGAATTCAGATTCATATCAGCCCTCTTTTGTATAAGCCTAATTATAAATTACTCAGAGTAGCATATGATAAAAGCTACAACATTAATGATTACTGTATAAATTAATGACAATGAACATTGAAAAAGTACGCACACAAATGGCTACATTGTTAATTAACTGACAGAGGAAATAATGGGAAACAATAAATGGGTAAATCAATTAACTACATCATTAAATTACATCCTAAAGAGCATTCTGAAACAGTGCCACTTCCTTTTGTTCCATACTAAAGATTTCTTTCAGTGCTCCTGTGTGTCCTTGATGAGTACCAGTTTTTACTTTGTGACCATGACTGTGACTCCATGTAGGTTTATCATTCTTGTCCTCTTTACTATTCCCACTATAGAAAAATCGGGCAATACTAGTGTTTGTCTTATTTGTATTCTGACCTGTACTTAGACCATGCTCATGGCCTATTGTTTGTGTTGGTCTGTAGCAGTGTGGGTGCTGTAGATGCAAAGTAACAAATGTCATAATATTATAAATTCATAACTTGTGAATTGTTGAACTTCCACGACCTTTTGGATTTAATGGCAGGATGGCAAGATGTATGTTCTGCTAGGCCTCGATGAAGCTGGAAAATAGACAATGATCAAAGCCCAGCTAGTTTGCTAGCTAGAATATATGTTGCTGTGCAAAATTCAGGAAACTAAAAATGGTCTGTGTCTGATCAGGGCACATGCTTCACAGACTACCCAGGAAGCCAGGCTTCCGCCCAAGATTTCATTAAAATATGGCACTAAAATGTTTACCGAAGTGTTTTATATCAATCTTGGTGGAAATCAATAATTTAGAGAATGAGAATTTAGACATCAAACATCTCACTGCAATATCCCACTGTGTGTTCATTTAACTCAAACAGTTTCTGGTGAACAGAGCATAGTGTGTGAAAATGTCTTTTGAAGCCCTTGACACTTAGCTAACAGGCATTCAACAAAGTCCAAACTTCTCTTGATGTTTGTTAAACGTTCATGTACACTGTGATATAATGAGACAAAAGGTTAATGCACACTAGACAGCTGGCTTTATAAGCCATGCCTAGATGTTAGAGTTTGCCACCTGTCCTGGTTTTCCAGTGTGTGCCATATGGCAGTTCCCAGAACACATATTCTACAAAATGCCTAAATGTACAGACTGTCCAGTTTTTTTTTTTGACATTCCTTGTTTGTTGATATGTTTATTTATTCTAAATATTTTCTACAAAAATATCATATGTTGCTTATTGATGGGGAAAGCATGTTATCATATTTCACAAACATTACGTGCATTATATGCTTTACTTAGCTTGAAAATTTGTATTATGTTTCCAAGTTGCGCATTTTTTTTCATGCCCGATTTAGCAGTTGAGAGTTTCTTGGTTTTAAACCAATAAATTAAAACCATTACAGTTAGCAACAACTGTTTTTTAATTTACTTCAAAAGTCTAAATACTGAAACATACTATTTTAAAAGTGATTTTAAATTTGTGTGTGCTGTGTTATATATAGACTGATATTGTTAATGATGTAGGAATGAGGACTGATTATGGTGGCTAATAGGTAACATAGTTTACAATTTCCTTATCCTGATCCATAATTTCAGTGTAAGGACTTGCCTGATTGATCACTTCTCATTTTCAAGTACAGTTTACCATCATATTTGGACAAAATAATGATTAAATAATGATTAATAATTTATTATAAAGAATCTGTAAACCACAACAATGTACATACCATGATTGACCTTCAATTAATATAATCCATGACAACGAGCTATTATAGATAAAATATAAAAGGGAAAATTTGCAAAAATGATTTTCAAAACCATATTGTTAAATTAAGCCTGATTTTCTGTGATTAAAGTGATAATTACAACTATGGCTATACATGCAGCAATTTAACTACTTACCACCTTCCTAAACTTAGAATAGAACATGTCTATATATACAAACAGAAACATTTTAGGGATTTGTACTGTATAAGTGCCCTCTAACTAGTCCTTTAAATAGAGTACCTCTTACTTATAATAAAACACTGAGCCTATCTTGTAAGAAACTACCAACTTGATTTGTTTGGCACATACTGTCAGCACATATTAATTTGGCAATTTTATTCCCCTCTTTCTGCCAAAGATCCTCCAGATCTGTTGGATTATGGACTTGCACACAGTCCTCCTCATGTCATTCCACACATTTTTGATAGAATATAGATTCAGTCACTGACTGGGCTATTCCAAAAAAACAAAAAATAAAGCCTAATATACAAAACTAAAGCCAGTCCTTTGTTATGTTGGATTTGTGTTTTAGGTCAATACTCTGCCGGAAGCTGGACGTTTTCCTCATCCCTTGTCTACAGGGGCCTGCATGGTTTCTGCCAAAATAGTTTGGCATAAAAGAAAACAAGAGATAAATTTCTGATATCACTAGAGGGAGCCAGAGAGCGATCAGAAACATTGCAAGACCATCTTCCCGCATTAGTTGGAGTCAAAGAGCATTGTGTGAATTACAGACAGTGGCAGTTAACTCCACCCATGCCTGGGGCTATTTAAGAAGAGCTCTACATTTATTCAGTGCTGAGTCCTGAGGCAATCATGTTATGTGTTAGGCCTCAATTTTCAGTTGGTGCATGCTGGCAATTTTTCTGTATATTCTATTTGTTTATACTGTAGAAGGACTTCTGTCTAGCCATACTGGGTCCAACCTCCAATTTCAACCTAGGTGTTTATCTCCGCTTTGTCCTCATAGTGGTCTAGTTTTAATCAAACTCTTTTGCATCTTACATTGATCAACTAAACTATATTATATATATATATATATATATATATATATATATATATAGAAGTATATAATTGGCTTGTGGTGATATATAATTGGCTTGTGGTGACCAGTCCCAGCAGGAGGTGGGCAAGTCAAATTACTTGATATTACAGTTCCATTAAGGCTGTTTAGCTGACATGAAGCTTGAAATATATTTATAAATTTGTGGGTGGCCACTCGTGCAGTCTTTCTACATCTATCTGGATTGCTCTTACACCCTATTCACACATGGTATTAACATCTGTCTCAAGTGATTGGCTCACAAGTGGACAGCTGAGACACACAAGCATTAACACCATGCATTAAAATGGATCTCCCGTGACCAGTTGCATTTGGATTTCATACATCATTTACGCAGGAGATTGTATGTAGTGCACATTCATTACACCAGTCTTCTACTGCAAGGCAGGTGCGTCTTCTGAAACAAGTTTTATCTACCTTTATTGACTAGTTCGAATGTGTGACCTGTGTGAGATGGGTGTTGAAAAAAGCTACAAACAAAATCTGCCTTCATCTCTGCTGGCATACCATTGTCTTAATCCATTACCCTAGCAGCAGACAGCTCTAACATTGAGTGGGACTTCTCACAGACCCACAATGAATCCATTTATTATAGACTATGGTCTTTGATTACACTCTCTCTCCCATAAGGAATTTTACCATGATATTCACTATTGTAGTCTAATAATACCTGTACCATATTTTTCACAGTACCATGGTACTTATTTGCTAATATATAGTACATGTACTACGTAATGGTACAGTTAAACCTTGGATTGCGAGCATGATTTGTTCCCGGAAGTGCATTTGTATATCAAAATGCTCATATATCAAAGTGAATTACCCCATAAGAAATAAGCTAAACTCAGATAATTTGTTCCACATCCCAAAAATATTCTTATAATAATACAAAATAGAAAGTAAAAATAAAACAAATTAACCACTGTACTTTACATTTGAAAAGAATCATGACAGGTGTTAGATGAGAACAGAAGCAAGAGCACAGGGGCTACAGTGTAGGATGACTTTCACACCCACATGCAATCAAAAAAATGACCAAGGCAGGTTGTGCATTTTACATAATATAATTACTTTCAGTATACTCATAATAATCATATTCGTTGATTTAAAATGTATTTTTCGATTAAGGTTAACGTAATTTTGTCTCATCTTGACCATACACATTCCTAATACGTTGTCTAATCACGAACCATTCATGTTAAGTCAACATTTCATACATACAGCAGGGGGCAGTAGCGTGACGCCAGCTGTCATGAACCGCTAATGAAACAGAAGAGCAAGACAAATCAAACTACACATGCGCTAAGTTAATGGACTCTCCCTGCTTGTGTTACGTTCGTGTAAGATTTTTCCTCAGATATTTTTTTTTTCACCAGTATATACATATAATTAGTATTTATCTTTGGCCTGCTTCTGTAGTTTCAGAGAGGCCTAGTGTTTTAGACTGAAGTTAGCCAGCTAACGGATTTAGCCACGTGTCACAGGTCGGTCCACTGCATGACTTTCCATTATTTGGCGATAAGTAGATAAGTATATATAGCAAAAGTAACAGTACCGGTTGGCTCTTCAGAATATCACAATATCCATTTAGCCTTCAAATTTGTATTTGATAGCAAAAAATAGGGTAAATTGGTAATTTTGTTAATATGGTAAATTAACTAATGTTTAGTTGGTATTATTGACCTTAAGGACACGGTTGTGCATTTTCCTTTTAAATTTATATATATATTTTTGGATTCATACAGTGAGAACCTTTTTTTTCTATTTTTGTGGGTCACATGATTTTTTTCTTATGTAAAACATGCCCAGAATACTGTTGAAAGAAAAGTTGAAGATAACCAATTTAAATGTTTTTTTGTTTTTGTTTTGTTAAACACAATTTTACTCCCTCTTTAAATGTATCAAAGTTGACAGAAGTGTTGGAAAAAAAAAATAGAATATGTTGCATATTGTGTACAGTATGTCTTTTGTATTGTTGGACCATAATATTCTCAATTTCTCGATTTCTGTGCTGCATTTCAAACAGTGCCAATTGTTATTAAAATACTTGTGACATCAATCTTGTGAATAAAGACCCTTACAAATGTTAGTTGAGTTTAACTGTGGAACCCAACTAATTAAACCCAACATTTAATTTTTTTAGTGTGTGAATTAGATTGTTAGTGTTTTATGAAAGTATGGTACCTGTTATAAGTTGTTCCCTTAATAAAAAAGATGTATTTACAGATTAAAGATATGATTACATATTTACTGCCTCTGGAGTTGTCTTTAAGAGTCACTAAAGCATGGGAAAATAGGGCTGGTATACGTTATGATACTACAACTAGATGTTATAACATAAGTAGCACTAAGAACTTGTTAGACTTGTCAATAATAGAGAATCATAGACATAATTCAATTACACAATTAATTGCTATTACAGTAAATGATAAAGATTATGTTAAGTCAACACGATTCTTTCACACAAGTTTAACATGAATGATAAATTTTGGTTTAGCAGGCAAAAAGTGTGCAATTTGGCCACATTTTGATGACGTGGGACCGATGTACACATTAAGATCAAGTAAATTCAAAGGATTTTTTTTTTCAGTGTGCGCACACACTCTACTGGAATCACTCCTCTAAACAGATTCCCCTCCCCCACTGCTAAAGCCTTTTAAAACTTTTTTACCCTTCATGAAGGCTGTTGTTGCAGTACAGCTACTAAAAAACAGTCACTACATTTGGACACGAAGAACAAAATGCTTTACACACGCGCCAACACACATGGCACAATGTTATAGTAAACAGTACACAGGCACACGGATGTTGACTATACGAGTGACGCACATGCACTGAGACTACGGTACTCTTATATCAAGACCTTGTCCGTCTAACAAGTTAAAATTTTTGCTCATTTTGGAAAATGCTCACAGACCAAGTTCTACCATGTACCATATGGTACTGTGGAACACATACCAGGATACTGTCAAATGCATGCTGTACATGTTTATGTACCATTATGGTTATACAGTTAAACCGTGGATTGCGAGCATAATTAATTTCAGAAGTGTACTTGTATATCAAAACACTTGTATATCAAAGCGCATTTCCCCATAATAAACAATGGTCGTACTCAAAGGTAGGTATTCCACTGTATTTATATAGTATGGTATCATTGTACAGTATGTATGTAACATCTTGAAACCCTTAATGGTACTTACAATGATATGGTAACAATATAATACTACAATATATATTATCATACAGTATGTGTTATAGTTTAGCATAGAACACTATGATTGGGGTGATTATGATTATGTTCAGCTGCCCAGCAGGCTAATACATCGGTTAATACTGTCGATAGTCGCCATGTTGTTTCGCAGTCAACCTGTGCAGGCAAATGTACAAGGAGGTAATTCAGCTTATGTAAAACACATAGGGTAAAGTGGAACTCTCTGTAAATGTGTTTCACAGATACTGCAGAGACAGGCACTTAAATCCTAGAAGGATTGACTCACAATAACCTAGCAATCCTGCAAAAGGTATTGGCACTTTAGTATATTAATGAAACTGATCTATCTAATTTTGGAAGTGTTTGTGCAGGCATACTTAAACACAGGTGAAATTCATTAGATGTCCTCCTGCCCAAACTCCTAGGCATC
This sequence comes from Clarias magur, assembly GCA_013621035.1. Classification (NCBI taxonomy): domain Eukaryota; kingdom Metazoa; phylum Chordata; class Actinopteri; order Siluriformes; family Clariidae; genus Clarias; species Clarias magur. Next base: position 124,916 of record QNUK01000135.1, on the reverse strand, counting down.
CAGGATGTCACTTTCAGATATTTGACAATGGGAAACATGAAATTCAAATTCAAACTTTATTTGTCACATACACAGTCATACAGTCATACGATATGCAGTGAAGTGCTTAGGCAACTGTCCTGACCTTAAAACAAGACTATTAATAGGAATAATACAAAAAAGTTATCTTTTTTATAAAAAATATCTATATAAGAAATAAATATTAAAACAAAAGTAAATTTGAGAAATATATATATAAGTAAATTTAACTAAGAAAGAACAAATTTAACTAAGAAAGAATAAATAAAATATAAAATATCTGTATGATACAAATGACAAAATATACACTATAGGAAGATATAAGAAAATAAGAAAACTGTACAATAGAAAATATAGAATTGTGGGAATGGAGTGAACGAATGGGAAAAGAATGGGATGTCCAGGGGTGTGCAAATATGCAGTAAAGTGTCATATTAAAGTGGCTTGTGTACATATTTAAAGTGTCTTATGTGCATAATGTCCATGAGTGTGCAGGTGTGCAGTGACAGTACTTTAAGTACAGTACTTGGGGTCAACAGTCCAGAGCAATGCAGAGTATGGAAAGGAAGTGAAGAAGCGTGTACAGGAAAGTTGGAATGGGAGGAGAAAAGTATCAGGTGTGTTGTGTGACAAAAGGTCTAGAGCATTGGAGAGTTTGGAAAGGAGGTGAAGAAGCATTTGCAAGCAGGTTGGAATGGGTGGAGAAAAGTGTCAGGTGTGTTATGTGATAAAAGACTATCAGTGAGAATGAAAGGAAAGGTGTTCAAGAGGGACCAGTGATGCTCTAAGGCTTAGAAACGGAGGCATTGAAGAAAAGAGGACGCAGAGCAGGAGGTAGCATAGCTGAAGATGTTGAGGTTATCTTTGTGACAAGAATGGATAAGATCAAGAATGAGTCTATCAGATGGAAAACTAATGTTAGATGCTTTGGAGGTAAAGTCAGAGAGGCCAGATTGAGGTGTTTTGGACATGTTCAGAGGAGAGATTTTGAATATATCGTTAGAAGGATGCTGAGGTTGGCATGGCCAGGAAGGGGGAACATGCAAGAACACATTCAACCCAAAATACTGCTGCTAGCGTTGCTGTTTCTAGCTAATGCTAACTAGCTTCTTTCATTTTTTGAACAGCTAATAAAGGTAACGGATTCCTCAGGAAATTAAAGCTTGTGGTATGTTTTCATAGCTTATCTTGTTAGCGGAGCATGATGTCTGCCTGCACTGCACTTTACCTCAAAAGTAGCTTCATCTGCTTAGACCAAGTAAGTAAATAAAATTATTCAAAATTCAGACCTCTTGTATTGATTTTTTGCCCATTTTGCTTAATGCCATGTCTTCTGTTTGGGAATATTTTGGTTTCCCAGTAGCAGTGGGCAATGGCAAGTGGATAAAAATAAGGCAGTAAAAACAAGAAAATAGTAGACTTTAAAGAAAGAAAGGTTTGTAAATGTTTATATGTTTATAATTTTAATTCATATTAAATGAAAACTGATCCATGATCTCCTCCACATTGCCTTTTATGAACTGTTCCATCCCAAATACACAGTATATTTATACAGTACATAAGATAATAAATATATAAACAAATGAAATAAAAGTATTGCAAATTGATAAAGAATGTTTTTGTATGTTTTCTTTAGGTAAAAAAGACTTTAAAATGCACAAACTGTAATTATTATGTACTGTAAAGATCATTTAGGTTATATCAGTGTGAATTTTTTTTGTCAATTTTTAAAAAAACACTATAACTCCATCTCCCACAGTTTTGTCAGAGTGGAAAAGTTACCCTGCAGTTGTGTTTGTGGTAAAGTTTGCAATTTATTATTATTAATATGTTGGTTATGTTTTAATATAAAATATAGCAAAATTATGCTTTGACTAAGTTTTTGTAGATTGAACTCCTCTTATACTACTTTACTACTTTTATTTAGGTAGTTACAGAACTTTATTATACAACAGGTACATGCCATATAATGTCAGTCTGTGCATAGTCCCTTAAGGTTATAATATTTTCCAAAATCCAAATGGAGAACAAGAGAAGTGGAGTGGAACCAGACATAGCAAACACAACAGCTTTTTGCACACAATGCATGTATCTCATGTCTCTTGTACACAAAGCTTGTACAGTATGTCTCTTGAGTGTTGTAACATCGTTTCTCTGCTTAACTGTCTTTGGAACATATCACCATGACAGACTTCATGGATCGCAAATAGCAGGAAAAAGAGATTTAGATGTGAAACAGAAGGTTACACTACAGTATCACACATAGCTTTGTTAACTATACAATATGGTGTTTGCATAACATTCAAATCACATAAAATTAATATTTCATAGAATGTTTAGTGGTGCATACCTGCACTCCAATTATCCTGGAGTAAATCTAACAGAGTATAAACATCATTTTTAACTTTATCCTAAAATCAACTTTAAGTACACCAGTGGCACCAGTTGTTTTGCACGGCCTATAGTTTTGTGTCACTGATCACATGACTGAAACAAGTGAGGCAATTGGCTTTTCAGGAAAAATATTGTGTCCCAGGGCAAAATAATTAGCCAAAATGGATTCAATAATATGGGTCCATTTTGATGCCAAACTATTCATTGCTAGTTTCATATTACTTGTTAATTAAGTTGTTTAGACAAACAGTGACAAACATTTTACACATTTAATTTTATACATTTTACTCATTATCTAAGAAATACATTTACCAGGATTCTGTGACATCGCAAATGTTTCAAAAGTGATAAAAGCTACAGTTGACCACAAGTTAATGAGAAAATTAATCGCACACTTTTTAAATTAAAAAATAATTACCTTATTATGTACACCCTTGTCTTATAATTAAAACATATTAGCAATCAAATAGTGTATCAGCCATATTAATGGTCTCAATATCCTTACTTGTTCTGACATGAGAGCCTTTAATTATGAAGAACCTAATTTATTAAAACATTATGTTCATTTAAACTACAAATTACACCTCACACAGTAGTAAGCTATTTCAAATGCAAATTTCTCAATGTGCATTTATTAGTAAAATCAATATATTCATATAATAAATAAAATAAAATCAATATCTATTCTGAACTATAGCATCCTAATGAGGAGGAAACCGCCATCCCTTCAGCTCAAGCTTTTGTTCGCCGCTGTAGAAACACATGGCGACGGGCCCGTGTTCAGTTTATATGCACCGTGAGCACTTTCCAACATAAGGCTAACCGGCACCGCTGTGCAGCCCCAAAGTATAGCGTTGGTCAAAGGGTCATGCTCTCCTCTCGCGATCTGCCACTCAAGACCACATCCAGGAAACTCTCCCCAAGATTCATAGGTCCCTTCACAATCTCATGCATCATCAACCCCTCCTCTGTCAGACCGGCTCTCCTTCTTTCCATGCGCCGAGTTCACCCCACGTTCCACGTCTCCCAGATCCGCAGATTGGTGCCATGATCTCCCCTCCCCCCCGCCTTGGCTCATAGATGGCGGCAAAGCCTTCACTGTCCATAAGCTGCTCAAGTCTTGCCGCCAAGGACGAGGCCTACAGTATCTTGTGGACTGGGAAGGTTACGGACCTGAGGAGAGGAGCTGGGTTCCAGCCAGATTTATCCTGGATCGCTCTCTGATCACAGATTTTCACCGCCTTCATCCTGAGGCTCCCTCAAGGACGCCAGGTGGCGTTCGTAGGGCGGGGGGTGCTGTCACGGCACGTCAGGTCACGCCCACCTGTCAAACTAAGCCATGATCTCCCACGACTCCGTTCCATACTCCAGTTCGCTGTTTCAGTTTTGCCGCCTTATTGACCGGCTTGAGCACACCTGTTGCTCATTTCAATCATTGCTTTGCTCTATTTAACTTGCTCACAAACAACCACCTTTTGCCAGATTATTGTGTGCCTTAATGCCCAATTTTCCAGTGATTTCACCTGCTTTGCTACTCGGATCTCGACTCACGCTCTGCTTTACGGATCACGCCTTTTGCTTCACGTCTTGGATTGTTGTTTGTTTGGATTTCTGGATAACGACCCCTGCCCTCGTATCTTGACCACGAATTCGGATCACGGACTCTATTAGTTTTCTCAGCTTTGACACATGCACGCTCACTACCACCTCATCTTCACAAGGCAATCAGCGCATTCAACAACACGCACTCTGCACTTGGATCCACCAGGCTCGTCCGGACCGTAACAGTGCATTAATGATCCTGCATCCCCTAAGTTTCCTGGGATAGGCACGAGGCCGCTATACAACGCTGTAAACAGGATATGTGAATGAATAAATGGTTTGGTGAAAACACAATAGCGGTATTCTACACATACATTTTGACTCTTATTATCCTAAGTTAACAAAATAACATTGTTCCTGCTTTGTCTGGAGAGCATATCCATGTGTGACAGTAAAAATCTTCCACAGCAAGATGTATTATAAATGGAGGCATTATAAATATGTATAAATAATACACATCATACATAAAATTTTAGGCATGATGTATTTCTGAAGCAAGACCCAAACAACCGTTATCATGTTGAAATCTTTTAATTTTCTGTTTGCTGCTTGCTGAACTAGTCAAAAGTGTGTTACTTTAATATGCTGTCAACATCACAGCACTGATTTTTAATATTCTTGTTAAAGCCTTTCCTATGTCATATCATGTTTAAGTGAAATGCAACCTTGACACATTACTTATTAAGTGAATTTTCAAGTTAGTAAACAATGTTCATTTCATATTTATTTGTGCTGATGTGTAATTCTTGACTTAAGCTTTTGTGTTCCACTTGTTCTAATATTTTAAACCACAGCATCCGCTTGATTTCAAACAAACCTGTGCAAACCCGCCCCCTCTCTCTGTGTCTCTTGTCTCTGCCCTTTCCTCTCTCAGGCCATCCTAACCTTGGCAGTAATTTGTTTTTATTCAGCCCTGTGCAGTGGTGTTGTGAAATGGTGCCCCAGGTTAATGGTTTTCTGTTACTGGCCCATCATCTTGGCACTACTGTGGGGTCCATATGCATAAGGTTAAATGCATTTGAAAAATACTTCAAATAGGTGAAAGAAAATGGTGCAGAAAAATCCCACAGTTGCTACAGTAGATCAATGTAATGTAACACTGTTTTAAAATAAATTAATAGAAACCACAATCAGCCTCTATTTCTGAACCAAACAAACAAGTGGTTTACAAAAAACAAAAGATTACTTCCCCCACCCCTGTATAAAAATATCAGTTATATGGTTAAATCAAGTAAGAAACTACGACATGTAAAGCTTGGCTATATTATAGGACATACTGTACTGTTTTCAGCAGTGCCACAGGCAAGTTCTGTAGCTCTTGTGATTAATCTTTTGTTGTCACCTACCGTATACACATACAGTACTGGAAAATTATTTTCTTTGAATATCTTATTAGCAAGTTCAGGTCAGACAGAAGGGCAAGGCATGATACAGTACTCCCGGAGCAGAAAGGGTTAATGATCTTGCTCAAAGGCCCAGCAGTGCCTGCTTGAACTCACAACTAACATCTTCTAGCCCAGAGCCTTAACCACTGACCCATTAGTTGCTTTAAATATTACAAGTGCACTTGAGTATAACTAAGTCTGATGGATTTAAGCAGAGGACCTCTAAACTAAACTAGAACCCTGTTCTCGCAGAGTGTGTTCAGCCTGAGGGCAAACCAAAATTCCAAAAACCATTTGTTTCACACTGATATTAGCACTCTTTCCACATCCAGTGCTGTTGTCTGGGGGCCTCTTGTTGAAAATTGCCCATGGTTTCTTCATGATCATATTAAATTTGTTTTCCATTTTCTCAAGTGTAACAATTATCATCTTTTTAAAATGCTGATTGTAAACTAGACAGGACTTTTATGAGGATGTTAACTCTCAACATAAAGCTATTAACTCTCAATATAAATTCTTAATTTGTCATATAAAGCAGTTACCATGACTATCAAAGTAAAAAAAAAAAAGAAAAAAGAAAAATAGCTAAACAATTTCATTATTTATCTTATAATTTTGTAAGACTTTTAAAATATTTTTCAAGGTGTACAGTAACAAAAGATGTGAGGCAACAAATGTGTTATTTGGTATGGTGTAATTGCTGTTTTGGTCACTGAGGTAGCTCAATTATATGATTTTGAAAAACTCACATTACAAGCCATGGAACCCACAACAAGTGTTATAAACCATGTGATTGTTCTTTCTGCAGAGCACAATGGACATATTTCAATTACAACATGTATGAGCTTTGACACTAAAGGACAAAATGAAACACAATCAAGCAATTGTTGGTCCAATCAGACTAGGATGACTTATTTACACTCTAGCTCCTTCGCTATCAGATAATAACTTGCCCCTCGATTCATGCTTAAGTAACTCTACAACTAATTATGTATGATGTAGAGATTAATTATACCAGCACAGTGAATCATGCATTCAGCCTGAAGGCTTAACCATTCCTGTGCGTTTGCACATATTTTGGAAAAAGGAAGAAAAAAAAAATCCCGGTGGGCCTGGTAGTGGAAACGTTAGCCGAGAGGTATCTGCAATATGGCTTAATTATACTGGCTTTTCAAATGCTTGCAGCTTACTCAATTAATGTTGTACTGTGTCTGTTCATCCCATTGGCTGCTGCCAAGTGGCAGATTTTTTCTCTATTACTGCACATGCTTCATGGTACATGTCATTTATAGACCATCCATCCATCCATCTTTAGTACCTGCTTTTTATTTTCTCAGAGACACATTTACTCAGGATCACTTGCTTGCTAGACAACTATTTTCAAACTCTGAAATTACTGTTGAGGTTCTAAAAGGAAGTAAACTGCATTTTAATGACAGTTTAGATTGAACATGAGCTAAAAAATGCAGTCTAAATTGAAGTTGCCATTGCAAAGACAATTGCCCCATGAACCATGCTGTCTGTCTGGATCGCAGAAGTAGACTCCCCACTCTCTTGGTGATCTTCAAAGGACTAAATGTCACTGAGCACAGTAGCTCCATTAACTACATTACCCAACTTCACTGCCATGCCTCATACTGAAGCAGTGATCTGTCAGCAGGACTGACATATTGCATCTAATTCTCTCTGCTTGCCAAAGTCACATAAAGAAGACATACTGTATGCCAGCTGCATAAACAAACCCTGCTCGTTCTTTCATCACTTTCTTCCTCTCTTTTTGGCATTCTTTAGCCCATGTGCACAGCAGGATGCTTGAGCTCAGTTCATGTCTCCTACTCACAGAGAGCAAATGATTTTCAGCATCTGCTGATCACAGCTCGTATTCACTGAGGCACACATGTGAGAAAACATATCAGAATTTATGCATCTGAGAGAGTGATGAGAGGGAAAGGGAAAAGAAATAATAATAAGAAAAGAGTTTCTGAAGTGAGATAGAAACATTCGATGAACAGAGATGGGAATGAAAGATAACTAATTTAATCAGGACCTGCCTAACAAGTTGATATATACATTTTGTTCAGGTACACATGCCTCTGATAAAGTGCCTCCATCATACACACAAGTGCAGACTCATTCTGATTTGGTCTCATGCATGAGCGCCTCCTGACATGTGCACCGCGAGCAGCAAAGGCCCTTTGACAGCAAATTTAAGTTCAGAGCTAATTAAAACACTAAAAATAGAGAAGGTGATGAATGTGCTGTCAAAAGTTGCATGTAAGAAAAGACCGAGCATGAAGGAGAGAGTGAGAGGCACTGGGCCATGTGTGGTGATGCTGGAGTGCATACAGTGTGAACACGTTAAAGTGCGTTTGCTGATGTTGGGTTTTTTAGCATCTATTGCACCATGCTATTTTTCTGTAATGAAGTGGATTTTTTTTTTTTTTTTTACAGTTTTGAGAAACAAGCGGGTGAAAAATACTTAGAAATTACTGTCACAGCATACGTCTAACTATAAATAATGTGTCAAACTCTATATTAAAATGGAAGAATACAGTCATGGCCAAAAATTTTGAGAATGACATAAATATTAGTTTTCACAAAGTTTGCTGCTAAACTGCTTTTAGATCTTTGTTTCAGTTGTTTCTGTGATATAATTACAAGCACTTCATATGTTTCAAAGGCTTTTATCGACAATTACATGACATTTATGCAAAGAGTCAGTATTTGCAGTGTTGGTCCTTCTTTTTCAGGACCTCTGCAATTTGACTGGGCTGCTCTCAATCAACTTCTGGGCCAAATCCTGGCCGATAGCAACCCATTCTTTCATAATCACTTCTTGGAGTTTGTCAGAATTAGTGGGTTTTTGTTTGTCCACCTGCCTCTTGAGGATTGACCACAAGTTCTCAATGGGCTTAAGATCTGGGGTTTCCAGGCCATGGACCCAAAATTTAAACGTTTTGGTCCCCGAGCCACTTAGTTATCATTTTTGCCTTTTTGCTCCATTGTGCTGGAAAATGCATTGTTTTTCACCAAACTGTTGTTGGATTGTTGGAAGAAGTTGCTGTTGGAGGGTGTTTTGGCTCCTTTCTTTATTCATGGCTGTGTTTTTGGGCAAAATTGTGAGTGAGCCCACTCCCTTGGATGAGAAGCAACCCCACACATGAATGGTCTCAGGATGTTTTACTTTTGGCATGACACAGGACTGATGGTGGCGCTCACCTTTTCTTCTCCGGACAAGCCTTTTTCCAGATGCCCCAAACAATCGGAAAGAGGCTTCATCTGAGAATATGACTTTGCCCCAGTCCTCAGCAGTCCACTTTTTGCAGAAGATCAATCTGTCCCTGATGTTTTTTTGGAGAGAAGTGGCTTCTATGCTGCCCTTCTTGACACCAGGCCATCTTCCAAAAGTCTTCGCCTCACTGTGCGTGCAGATGCCCTCACACCTGCCTGCTGCCATTCCTGAGCAAGCTCTGCATTGGTGGCACTCTGATCCCGCAGCTGAATCCTCTTTAGGAGACGATCCTGGCGCTTGCTGGACTTTCTTGGACGCCCTGAAACCTTTTTCCTTGAAGTTCTTGATGATCCTATAAATTGTTGATTTAGGTGCAATCTTAGTAGCCACAATATTCTTGCCTGTGAAGCCATTTTTATGCAACGCAATGATGGCTGCACGCGTTTCTTTGCAGGTAACCATGGTTAACAATGAAAGAACAATGATTTCAAGCATCACCCTTCTTTTAACATGTCAAGTCTGCCATTCTTTGTGCGTTGTGCCTTGTGCTCGTCAACATTCTCACCTGAGTTAACAAGACGATTACTGAAATGATCTCAGCAGGTCCTTTGACAGCAATGAAATGCAGTGTAAAGTTTTTTTTTCGGGATTAAGTTAATTTTCATGGCAAAGAAGGACTATGCAATTCATCTGATCACTCTTCATAACATTCTGGAGTATATGCAAATTGCTATTATAAAAACTTAAGCAGAAACTTTTCCAACTTCCAATATTTATGTAATTCTCAAAACTTTTGGCCACAACTGTACAGTCAAAAATGGACCCAAGTTAAAAGAAACGTTTTAAAGTAAAATGTAAAACATGAAGTTCTTAGGTGAAACGTAAAACGATTCAATTTATGTCATAGTTATATGTAAAAAAAAAAATTATTAAAAAAACGAAGTTTATCCTGTCACGAGGCGCCGACTATGTCGCGCAGGCTTGGGGAACCCAAAAGCAGACACAACAGATAGGACTTAGTTTAACTGATTTTAATGACAAAATGAGAAGGATAGAAAAGAGGGAGAGGCAAAAGCAGAGAAGCAATACTTGGGGTGCTGTCTGAGGTGGGCAGTGGCGTAACTTGGGAGTGGCCGTAGAGTAGGTTAAGGGATGGGCGATGCAGAGTGAGCGCGGCTGTGCGGGGAGATCAGACCTGCAGCGCGCATGCAATGTATAACGCACAGAAGGAGCGTGGTAGTGTGATGGATCCGGCGCGCAGATTGAGAGAGAGAGCAGCTGTGTCAGGAGATCGGGGTTGTGAATTGAGGCGCTGGTCTGAAATCGTGCACTTGTCATCAGCATTGCAGGAATTCTGGGAGGATAAGGCAGAGTCAAAGTCAGAAATACAAACAAAGGGTCAAAACCAGGTTATCAGTCAACGTAGCAGACAACTCCAAATCGTAAGGCAAAGAGACGTAACAGGTGAGCAAAAAATGGGTCAAAAGTATTCTAAGCAAGCAACATATACTAGGCGAGAAAAACACAGAGCTTGGGGCACGCAATAATTCGGCAATGAGTGGTTGCTTGAACAAGACTTATATAGAGCAAGGTGATGAAATGAAAATATGGAGCAGGTGTGCTTGAGCTAATGAATGAGGAGGCAAAACCAAAGCTGCGGGACGGAATGTGGAGAGGAGTCACAGGTGATCAAAGTTTGGCTCGAGTCGTGGGCGTGACCTGGCGTACCGTGACAGTACCCCCCCTCCTATGGGCGCCACCGGGCGTCCTAGCTGGTGCTTGAGGGTGTTGTCGGTGGAAGTCGGAGATAAGGGTTGGGTCGACAATGAACCTGGCGGGGACCCAACTTCTCTCTTCTGGGCCATATCCCTCCCAATCAACAAGGTACTGTAAGCCTCGCCCTCTGCGTCGAGCTCTTAGCAGTCTGTGCACTGTAAAAACTTCACCCCCGTCGATGAGTCGAGGTGGAGGCGGAGGACGGGGTGGTGGGGATAATGGGCTGTGTACCAGACGTCTGAGCTGAGAGACGTGAAAAGTTGGGTTGATGCGGCGCATAGAGAGGGGTAGGGAAAGCCTGACAGAAACAGGATTAATTACCTTGGTAATTGTAAAGGGACCAACAAATCTAGGTGACAATTTGGGTGAGGTCGTTTTGATGGGGATGTTCCGGGTGGAGAGCATCACCCTTTGACCCACTCTGTACCTGGGCGCTGCCGAGCGATGGCGGTCTGCTTGTCGTTTGAAAATGCTGACAGTGTGTAGGAGGCGGTTCCTGGCCTGGGTCCAAACCCTCTTGCAACGGTGTATGAAGGACTGAGCTGAAGGTACCATTACCTCCTGTTCTTGGGATGGGAACAAGGGTGGTTGATAGCCCAAGCAGCATTGGAAGGGAGAAAGACCTGTTGAGGAAGTTGGCAAAGAGTTGTGCGCATACTCTATCCAGGGGAGGTTCCTGCTCCAAGTGTTCGAGTCTCGTGATGCCATGCATCTTAGGGCTGTTTCTAGCTCCTGATTATGTCTCTCAGTCTGCCCGTTAGACTGGGGATGATAGCCCGATGAAAGGCTGGGTGTCGCGCCGATTAGCCTGCAAAATGCCTTCCAAAACTGTGCAGAGAACTGAGGTCCGCGGTCTGAGACAATGTCGGAGGGGAGACCGTGCAGACGGAAGACATGGTGAATCATTAATTCGGCGGTTTCTTTGGCTGATGGAAGCTTTGGCAAAGGAACAAAATGGGCAGATTTAGAGAAGCGATCCACTATGGTTAGAATGCAGGTGTTGCCGTTAGAGTCTGGGAGGCCGGTGACGAAGTCCAGGGAAATATGGGTGCAATTTATTATCCTTGGGTGACCTTTGTGATAAAACCGCCCCGACCCCTGACTCAGAGGCGTCCGCCTCCACAATAAACTGAAGAGAAGGATCTGGGATGGTTAGGATAGGTGCGGAAGTGAATCTGCTCTTGAGGTCAGAGAATGCATCCTCCGCCTGTTTGTTCCAGAGGAAGGGGGCCTTTGTGGAGGTTAGAGCGGTAAGGGGAGCTGCCACTGAACTGTAATTCCTGATAAAGCCTCTGTAAAAGTTTGCAAACCCCAGGAACTGTTGAAGGTCTCGCCTTGAAGTGGGAGTGGGCCAGTCAGTGACAGCCGTTAACTTGGATGGCTCCATCTGCAGGCTAGAAGGGGAGATGATGAAACCAAGGAAGGATACAGAGTCTCGGTGGAATTCACATTTCTCCGCTTTGACATAAAGTTTATTTTCAAGAAGCCTTTGCAAGACCTGTCGGACATGCAGCTGGTGCTCCTCCAAAGAACGAGAAAATATTAAAATATCGTCCAGATAAACAAAGACAGAGATATTTAGGAAGTCTCTCAGGACGTCATTGACTAGAGCTTGAAAAACAGCAGGGGCATTAGTTAGCCCGAAGGGTACCACTAGGTACTCGTAGTGGCCTGTGGGGGTGTTGAATGCAGTCTTCCATTCATCCCCCTCCTTTATTCTCACCAGATGATATGCATGCAGGGGCGAAGAGACTTGTCCTTCTTGTCCACAAAAAAGAAACCGGCTCCAGCCGGCGAGGAGGAAGGTCGGATGATCCCTGCTGCCAGAGATTCCGTGATGTACTTATCCATAGCCTCCCTCTCAGGGATGGAAAGAGAGTACAAGCGTCCCCTTGGGGGGGCTGTACCTGGGAGGAGGTCGATGGAGCAGTCGTAGGGTCTGTGGGGTGGCAGAGAGAGAGCACGTGTCTTGCTGAAGACTTGCCGGAGGTCACTGTAGATAGGTGGAACGCTGGAAAGATCTGGGAACTCCTCCTCAATAACAGGGTGTGACGAGTGGGCTCTAGCAGCGTGGAGGCATGAAGACAGACAGGCAGGGCTCCAATCGAGGATAATGTTCTTGGCCCAGTCAATGTTAGGGTTATGCCTGACCAGCCAAGGAGCCCCAAGGACAATAGGGACATGCGAGCCCTCCATGATGAAGAAAGATAGTCTCAACATGGTTGCCTGAGATCCTCAGGGTGACTGGGGGTATGCGGTGGGTGATGGGTGGTAGTGAACTTCCGTCAAGGGCCTGCACACACAGGGAGGTGTCTAAGGGCAGAAAAGGGATTCTTAATTCCTTTGCTGTAGCAGCGCAGATAAGGTTTTGGTCAGATCCAGAATCGATAAGTGCCTTGAGTGGTTGGGCATTGTTATTATAAATGATCATGACAGGTAAACATGGACGTTGGCCTGAGAGGTTTCGGTGAGATAGGCCCTCCAGGACTCCCAGTTTAATTGGAGGGCCTTTTGTTTTAACGGGCACTGAAGACGGAAATGGCCTATCTGTCCACAGTAGAAGCAGGCCTCCTTGTCCCGACGACGTTGACGTTCCTCGGGAGAGATTCGGGTCCGGTCAACCTGCATGGGCTCGGCAGGGGGATTGATATTCTGTGGAGGAGCGGCTGGTCTCGTCTTTACTAGGGATTGGGTGCCTTCTTGGCATCTGAGCCGGAGGCGTGCGTCAATATGACCTGCAAGATCCATGAGGCCATTTAGGTCTGAAGGAAGCTCTCGAGAAGTCAACTCATCCTTCACGGTCTCGGACAGTCCATTAAAAAACACATCAAACATGGCACACTCATTCCATCCACAAGAGGCTGCCAGGGTGCGAAACTCAATGGCATAATCATAGGCTGAACGTGTGCCCTGGTGGAGCCTCAGCATCTGCCCGGCTGCCTCCCTGCCAGATAAAGACCGGTCAAAGACTCTTCTCATCTCACCGGTGAAGGCGTTACAGTTCGTGCAGCATGGATCATCTGCATCCCATAGCGCCGTTCCCCACTCACGTGCTCTTCCAGAGAGAAGAGTGATGATGTAAGCTATTTTTGAACGTTCGGTTGGAAATGTTGAGGCTTGCAATTCAAGAGACAGTGAGCATTGAGAGAGGAAAGATCGGCAGGTACCAGGTTCTCCACTGTAGGACTGAGGGGGCGGCAGACGAGGTTCTCGGATAGGAGGAGGTGGGGATTGAACTGGAGTTGGGCGTGATGTGACCTGAAGCTGTTCGATCCGGGAAGTTAGGGCAGTGAGGGCGTCAGCCATAGTCTTAAGGTTTTGGTTGACCTGAAGAATTTCCCCTTGGTGTGTGCCAAGGAGGTTGCCCTGTGCCTCCAAGGCGGTTCTGAGTTGTCCTAAGTCTGCTGGGTCCATGTTGGCCGAATTATTCTGTCACGAGGCGCCGACTATGTCGCGCAGGCTTGGGGAACCCAAAAGCAGACACAACAGATAGGACTTAGTTTAACTGATTTTAATGACAAAATGAGAAGGATAGAAAAGAGGGAGAGGCAAAAGCAGAGAAGCAATACTTGGGGTGCTGTCTGAGGTGGGCAGTGGCGTAACTTGGGAGTGGCCGTAGAGTAGGTTAAGGGATGGGCGATGCAGAGTGAGCGCGGCTGTGCGGGGAGATCAGACCTGCAGCGCGCATGCAATGTATAACGCACAGAAGGAGCGTGGTAGTGTGATGGATCCGGCGCGCAGATTGAGAGAGAGAGCAGCTGTGTCAGGAGATCGGGGTTGTGAATTGAGGCGCTGGTCTGAAATCGTGCACTTGTCATCAGCGTTGCAGGAATTCTGGGAGGATAAGGCAGAGTCAAAGTCAGAAATACAAACAAAGGGTCAAAACCAGGTTATCAGTCAACGTAGCAGACAACTCCAAATCGTAAGGCAAAGAGACGTAACAGGTGAGCAAAAAATGGGTCAAAAAGTATTCTAAGCAAGCAACATATACTAGGCGAGAAAAACACAGAGCTTGGGGCACGCAATAATTCGGCAATGAGTGGTTGCTTGAACAAGACTTATATAGAGCAAGGTGATGAAATGAAAATATGGAGCAGGTGTGCTTGAGCTGATGAATGAGGAGGCAAAACCAAAGCTGCGGGACGGAATGTGGAGAGGAGTCACAGGTGATCAAAGTTTGGCTCGAGTCGTGGGCGTGACCTGGCGTACCGTGACATATCCTTTCTGATGCTATTAGATTTTTTTTCGGGCAACCTCTAATTATGCGTATACATGACTAACACTATGTGATTTGTTAATGGATTAATCAGAAGCAAAATATCTTGTAAATCCAGGGAGATTTTTAAACATCTCTTACATTATGCAACTGGTCCAATAATAAACATGTCATATGCTGTCTCTGAATGTGACTGATACTGTGTTTTAGTAACAGTGAAGATGTAGCTGTGACACAGCAACAGTGTCGGAAATCATGAATTAAACTCGGCTCTTACAGCACCGCAGGTCATGTTCAGATCTATACATTACACACGACACAGTATGAAATCAATAAAAAACAAGTTGCATGTGGAGTTGTGGGTATATATATATATATATACAGTATTCATTTTATATATTTATATTCAATTATTTCAGTGTTCACAACTGTTTATTTTAGATTCTCTGTTATAAGCAGCACTTCATCACTTCCTTAACATGGCGTATCCCTGTGTTTCACACTCCTCAGGGGAACATGCAGGAAACTGACAGGTGGCACTTATGCTAATTGCTCTCTAATCACTTTTTATCTTTAGATATAAGAGTAGGGTAGAATTTTGCTTTATTTCTTTAAGTTTTTCTACCTCCGCAAGCAGAAGGCTCTCACCTCTATCCAGTTCCATTTTATTTTTAAAATAATTTTGATCAGATGAAAGTCCTACACATCTCTATTATTCTATAAACAGTTATAGAATATAAACAGTATTAGTCTTTAAACAGTTATGATTGTGAGTCTGATTAGGATAACAACATGCAGCCGAGTCACGCATGTCACACAACTGTTGCTGATTTCACCTCTTCCACCATTTAAACCTACAATACCCACGATAACTTTATGGCTCTTAGTGCGCAAAAAGTGACGTCACATGATTATTTCTTTTGGCTCAGTCCTACATCTCACCGAAAGAAAGAATAGGAAGCTTTATAAATAACTTTTATGTCCAACTCTGAGGTAGGAATATTCTCAGTCCTAATTGAAATTTCAGTCCTATTCCTACGAGATGCTTAGTAAATACGGGACATGAGGTGTGAATCAAACCCGCTACACAGTGCTAACTACTATGCCACCCTGTCGCTTAGTCTATTTCAATTTATTTCTTATTATTAACAGGTGGATGAATGATATACCCTGACCTCTTATAGCACTATTCACAGGAAGCATATAATAGGATTGCTTTTCTTCTCCAATCAGCACATTAATGCATTTCCCAGCAGTGGCCTAAAAGGTTTTATACTTATAAGAGCTGATTACCATTTTACACATTTTCAATTTGCTTTTCTCATTAGCAAAGCTGCATGTAACTGTTTGATACATACTTTATTATAATGAATGTCTTTATAATTTTCATTTGGGAGCAACTAAATAGGGCAAAGATTCTGAGGGTTATCCGCAGTTGGGCCGTTTTAACATTTTACCACTGCTGATTCTTTTTCAAAAGCTTAGAGCTCATCATGTTAGAATGGATTAATACACTACAATACAATGGTTTCTCTGATTGATGTAGTAGAATTAATTGTTCTGCTCGTTTACCAAATAAACAGAATATTAAGGATCCTGTTCTTGTAAAAACAGAAAAATGGCTTCATCTCCTACACATCTACAGCTAAAATACGAAAGTCATGATGAATTTTGCAAAAATGCTGCCATGTCTTTGTTTTTTCTTTTTTTTTATATGTGTTAGATTGGTGATTGGTGAGTGACAGCCAATCTCCAAGCAATAACACTGTAAGTTAAGTCAGAATGAAACATAAGTCTTGGTCAGAGACTCAAAAGTGTTTGGGGAAATTATGAGTTATGGATCTGCAAAGAGATCTGAGGGTCGTACTGTTTTTTAAGTGTGTGTGTGTTTACTGCACACAGGATTTAATACTCTGTATTGATCTTGATATGACAAGGTCAACCTTTGCGGGAACATAATATGTTAGCATGTACAGTATGTGATGTGTTCAGAGTTCATAACATGTTTAGGTTTACATACACAAAAGCAATAAAAAAGCAAAACCTGTTAATCCAGGGAGAAATCAACAAGGGATTGAAACATTGGTGCAACAGACCCTACTCTCACCTATTGAGACCCTCAGTGACTTATTTTTAAACGTTTCTTTTGTATACCTGACTACTATTGCTCATAATTAAAATTATACCATATCATCTAGACTTTTCTGCCATGAATACACAAACAATGTAGCACAAAAGTAATATTTGACCCCCTAAACTGAAAGAAGTAGACCCCATAGAATGAGCTAGCACTTGTTTAGTCCTTATTGAAATGGCTATCTGTGATCTGCTCTCTTGCTGTTATCTTCTCAGCTGTGCCATACTCCAAGCTGCTCTGCAGACTGAAAATTGTTTGGATATTAAAACACAGCTCTCCTCTTTCCTATCACTTCCTCTCACATCATGTTTTGAAATTCTTTGCTTTCACCTGCAGATCTCAAGATACCAAGTGCTACTGACTTTTCTTCTGAAATATCCCGTGATCAGGTACTGTATAATATTCAAACCACCTAGATAAAACCATGGGCATTTTCACCAGTCTTTCCAGACTAGTGACTACACAGTACCATGCAAACCAAGCTGTGACACACTGCCTCTGCTGACACCTTTCTTTAATACCAAGTATTATCGTTAAAAAAAAAAAAATTAATCTATTTGTGCTACTGTAGCTGTTCTGTATGATCAGACCTGACCGGCTTTGCTTTGGATGCCCATGACCATGTAACCGGTTGACCAGTTTTTACATTTTTTGGTAGTTACTAACCACTGCTTTTTTTTAACACTGCTGTTTTGAAGATATTCTTACTCATGTATAAACATTGATGTGGCATCATATACATCATATACCATTGGTATTAAAATGTTTTCGAAAACTGGTCATTATGTAC
Organism: Clarias magur; assembly: GCA_013621035.1. Taxonomy (NCBI): domain Eukaryota; kingdom Metazoa; phylum Chordata; class Actinopteri; order Siluriformes; family Clariidae; genus Clarias; species Clarias magur. Next base: position 107,366 of record QNUK01000135.1, on the reverse strand, counting down.
TTTGGTTTCTGAAAGAACCATATTAGAAGGATATCTGGAGGTTGAGTCAACTGGACTCTGATTCCAGATAACCTCCCCTGGACTGACTGAGAATCTTCACAGACATATAAGATGGTTCTTACAGTCATTACAAAAAACCCAAAACAAAACAAAAAAAACAAACAAAGTGGAGTCATTCTGATTCCTGAGCACCACATCTCTCAGGACATCTCTCAATCACAGTGACTCCAAAGACCCATCAGAGGTTGTATTTCCTTTACCAGCTGAGGAAGATCAACTTGCCACAGGAACTGCTTACAAGTTTTACTCAACTGTCATTGAATCTGTCCACTGCAATGTCTGGTTTGGCTCAGCTACAAAATCAGACTCCAGAAAGCTACAAAGGATGGTCCGGACTGCTGAAAGGGTTATTGTTGCTCCCCTGTCCACCCTGCAAGAACTGTTCCCTTTCAAAAGCTACACTCGATGCTGTGTGAAAACGCTATGGGAACATCTCTTTGTTCTCCGGTTGTGAAGCCTGTGCATGTCAAAACCGCCGAATACCTGGGCTTATAACCTCTGCCAGGCATGACGTCACCGAATAAGGTGCACCTGCAGGTTATAAATAGGAGTGAACCGGAAACATCCTCAGATCTTTTTGTCTTCAGGACCACTTCGTGTTTGCGTGTGCATGTGCAAGCCATAACAAAAGCAAAAAACAGCATTAACTCACCGATATGGCGGAGTTGCTTAAGAGATGCGTGCCTCCGTGTGATAGATCTCTTTCGGAGGGCGATCTCCATGAATTTTGTCTTGAGTACTTGGGGGAAGAACACGCTCGCCTCGGGCTTCAGGGAGACTGTGAGTACTGTGATCTTCTCCCTATTAAGGTGCATTCCTGGGGCTCGCGTGCTGATCTGGCAGATGCGCACGAGACGGAATTCCCCCTTTCTCTCGCGCTCTCTCCGGATCAGGAACTTTTAGCTTTCGCTTCGCAAGCGCGCTCCGGCGCTTCTTGTGAAGGAGCGGAAGAATCCTCCTCTCTCGCTTCCATGGAAGTAGCCTCCTCACAACACTCCTCCAGTGCTGACAGAGCTTATGAGGAATTATTAGAGGTTATAACGCGTGCAGTCGAGCGATTGCATATCGACTGACCGCAGTCCTGTCGGGTGGCCGGGGGGAGGAGCCTCAATGTCTCTCTCTCCCCTTGTTTGGTGACCTCCATGATGAATTAACTCGTTCATGGAGCAAGCCGTATTCATCGCATGTTTTTGTGCCATCGACTTCGACTTATTCGAATATCGTTGATGCGAAAGCACGCGGTTATATGATGATGCCCCAGATAGAAGAGACGCTTGCGGGCTATCTCTCTCCTGGGACATCATCCTCCCTGAAAAAGCCTACTCTCCCCTCCAAGCCGTGTAGATTGACATCTGCTTTGGTGGGGAAAGCTTTTCAGGCAGCAGGTCAGGCTGGCGCTTCACTGCACACCATGGCGGTTTTACAGGCCTACCAGGCTGACCTGGTGAAGGACCTGAGCACCGGCGGGGTTATTGATGACCGGACGTTTGCAGAGCTGCACCGAGCCACAGATGTGTCTTTCCGTGCAAATAAGCAGACGGCCCGTGCTGTGGGCCGTTCTATGGCTGCCATGGTATCCACGGAGAGGCATCTGTGGCTGAACCTCATGGGCATCAAGGATAAGGATCGTGCTGTCCTTCTTGATGCCCCCGTCCCGCCTTCCGGCCTCTTTGGCGATGCTGTTAATTCCGTCGCCACTAGGTTTTGGGAGGCGAAGCTATATGAACAGGCCTTTGGGAGGTTCCTTCCCCGCCGTGCTCAAGAACCGGTCCCGGCCAGGTCTGGCCCCTACCAGGCATGAGGTGCAGAAGGAGAGCATGACCAGCCGTGCACCCGCTCGTAAAGACTGGGGTGGGGCTTGCCGCTCTTCTAAATCTGCCTCAAAAAGACCGGACCTGATGAGCTTCCTCTCTTCAAAGAGGAAACCCTGAGGCTCGTGCACCCAGAGCGGGGCACCTGGATTTCCGTCACAAAACAGGGCCTCCTCCCTGGCACTCCCAGGAGGCTCCGCCACCACTGGTGTTTCGTCTGCAACGAAAAGTTGGGTGTTCGGGCATCTCCTGCCACATTTCAGGATACCCAACACCTAACACCCCCCCCCATCCACCCATCAAGTGTCAAAGCTTGTGCCCCTTTCGGAGAAGCTGGCAGCGTGGAAACTACTGCCAGGCATATCTCCTTGGGCACAAAGGACCGTAGCCATAGGCTACAGGATTCAGTTTGCACATCGTCCTCCACGTTTCAACGGCGTGGTCTCCACTTCCATGAATCCAGACCGAGCACATCTGCTGGCCCAGGAGTTAAAGACTCTGCTGGGCAAAGGGGCCATAGAACATGTTCCACTCCCAGACAGAGAGTCGGGCTACTACAGTCGGTACTTTTTGGTGCCCAAGAGAGATGGGGGGTTGCGTCTGATCTTGGATCTTCGCGGCTTGAACCGCTATCTCAGGAAATCCAGATTCAAAATGTTGACTGTCAAAATGATTGTTTCTCAAATCCAACCAGAGGATTGGTTTGTGACAATCGATCTCAAGGACGCATATTTCCATATAGAAATATTGCCACAGCACAGGAAGTTCCTGAGGTTTGCTTTCGGGGGCGAAGCTTACCAGTATCGGGTCCTTCCATTTGGCCTAGCTCTGTCACCCCGCACATATACAAAATGCATGGATGTGGCTCTGGCTCCTTTACGACTCCAGGGCATCTGTATTTTGAATTACATAGACGACTGGCTGATTCTGGCCCAGTCTCAGGAGCTAGCGCTTCGACATCGGATGTCATCCTAGCCCATCTTCATTCTTTAGGATTGAGACTCAACGCCACAAAGACCGTTCTCCTTCCTGTTCAGAAGACAACATATTTAGGTGTCACATGGGATTCGGTCACAATGCGGGCACAGCTGTCTCTTGCTCATGTCGAATCCATTCTCAACACCCTGAAGGAAATCAAGCTAGGCCAGAAGGTCACTGTTCATCACTTTTCAGAAATTCACTAGAGCGACGGTCCCTTCATGGGACTTAGCTATCGTAGTCGAAGGCCTGGCTGACGCCCCTTTCGAACCACTAGAGTCAGCGCCTGTCAGGCTTCTGTCTCTTAAGATGGATTTTCTTATGGCTATTACTTCTTTGAAGAGGATTGGGGATCTGCAGGCTCTCTCAGTCTCCCCATCCTGCCTAGACTTTGCCCCTGGGCTAGTCAAAGCTATTCTGCATCCTCACCCAAACTATCTTCCCAAGGTTCCATTCTCGACCATGCACCCAGTTGTTCTCGAAGCCTTCTGTCCTCCGCCTTTCACAGCTCCGGAGCAGGAAAGACTTCACTTACTGTGTCCAGTACGTGCTCTTCGGATTTACGTCCACCGCACTAGCCAGTGGCGTAAGTCAGAGCAGCTCTTTGTTTGCCATGGGGGTCGCAACCGGGGGGCGGCTGCCACTAGACAGACTCTGTCACACTGGGTGAGAGATGCTATTGCCCTAGCCTATGAGGCGCGTGGTCACACTTCGCCTCTGGGAATCAGGGCTCATTCAACCAGGGGGATTGCCTCATCGGTTGCCTTGGCAAGAGGCGTCCCCCTGCAGCAGGTGTGTGATGCGGCGGGCTGGTCCTCTCCACACACGTTTGTTAGATTTTACAGTCTGGATGTCAATGCTACTCCGGGTTCGCGGATCCTTGAGTCAGCATCCCAGAGCTAGGTCTGAGACCTCCTCAGCTTTGTGCACACACGCTACACAACTTGGGGGTCTAGACACTTGCAGTGTGGCAGCGTTGGTATTCATTCCCATAGCGTTTTCACGCAGCATCAAGTGTAGCTTTTGAAAGGGACCGTCTCGGGTTACTTGGCTGTAACCCTGTTCCCTGATAAAGCGGGAACGAGATGCGTTCCGATGCCGCACTGCTGGCGTGCCTGGACATCCTTCAGGCAAAATTGACCTGAGGATGTTTTCGGTTCACTCCTATTTATAACCTGCAGGTGCACCTTATTCGGTGACGTCATGCCTGGCAGAAGTTATAAGCCGAGGTATTCGGCGGTTTTGGCATGCACAGGCTTCACAACCGGAGAACAAAGAGATGTTCCCATAGAGTTTTCACGCAGCATCTTGTTCCCGCTTTATCAGGGAACAGGGTTACCAGAACTCCAGAATAAAGAAAAGGACCCCTCATATAAAAGCCACCTTTTCTTTGAACTTTTGCTACAGAGCACCGATCACCAGGACAGTCAGGCACAAGAACAATACCCATCTCCACACATAATGAATCCCCCCCCCCCACACACACCCCAAGGCAATTTACCTCATGAGCAGTTAAATGTTCTTCTCTCTGTGCAATAACATATGCGCAATATTAAGATGAGCAATAGATGCAATATTTTGCAATAATACTGATATTTACTTGACTTATTTGATAATACCTCACATCCTATGCCATTTGTTGTTAACTGTTTTTTGTGTGTGTGTGTATTGTAGTGTCTGAAAGCTTCTGTCACCAAACGAATTCCTTTTGCAAATGTACTTGGCAATAAAGCTCTTTCTGATGATCCTATTATTGTACATTAAAGCTCTGTGAATACTTAACAAAGTGGGTGTGTTTGCCCTGAATGATTTTTTCCAATTTTGCGTTGGTTTAACATTTAGTTTCACTTCTTAATTGATAGTCCTCCAATGTTTCTTGTTTTTTGTTTGCTTCCATCACTAGCATATATTTTGCTACATTAGAGAGCCATGATGCACTTCATTGTAAGAAGGAAAATTAAACATAGACAGAGAAATGCATGAGCGCTTTGTGTACAAGATATAGGAGATACTTAGAGAATCAAACTCAACAGTTTATTGCATATGTGCAATATTAAGATGAGCAGCGTTCAGAAATCTGGTTATGATTTCTGAACGCTGTAAAAAAATTTTATAGAAAAACATGAATGTGTGGTCAGACATGCTGTAAATAAAGGCTGAATTGTTTTGGGGTCATTAATTTAACATTATCCTAATTTTGTCAAAATCATTCTTTATTCATCATCTATGCTGCTTAACCTGTACAGAGTCTTGAGCGACTTGGAGTCTATCCCAGGAGACTTGGGGCACGAGGCAGGGTACACCATGCCAATCCATATTAAGACACACACACACACACACACTACAGGCAATTTAAGACATAGACTAGAGGCAGGAACCTGAGCCGAAGTCCTTTTAATTTTCGAAAACAACATTGCCAACGTGTATTTTGGGTGAATGAATTTGCAACCCAATTATGTATGACATCATCCAACATTAGGGTTCCTCCTGGGACAACAACAACAATAACTAACAAGTTTGTACATGCTATCAATTATTTAAAAAAAGTTAAAAACTTTAAAGGATCAGCAAGATATTCCAGCACTTTAAATCTTATAAGCCTAATTGGGAGCCAATGTAATGTGAGATCATATAACATTCTTTTCCGGATAATGTTGCAAATTTCTTCATTTCTAACATTCCTAACTGATTTATGCTGAACATACATATAACGCAGTGCAACCATCCAGGCGCACAATAAAATGAGTATAAATCATAACATACAATTTTAAAGATCGCATTTTATTAGGGTTTTATTAAAAAACCTATGTCACTTTCTTTTCATCCTTTAATTGTTTCACAGTCTCTGTGTTGGTGCATGTACAGTACTGTATTGATTAATATAATTGTGCATGTCATAGAAGTGAAATTAGTGTATAATTGGTCAATTTATGTAAGAAGAATAACTCAATGTTTGAATCAGAACTTTGAGAAATTTTTTGCTAGTTTAGAAAATGATTCTGATGTTATTAAAAACAATAATAAAAATCCTCTTCTATTTAAATCACTCAGTTTTTAACCTAGCCAATAAAATATAATGGTTAATATTGTCGAATTATACCAAAGGTCCAATACCGATTTACAATATAGTTCTTCTGAAACCAAAATTAAATACATAATGTATGTTGGAACAGATCTTCTACAAAATCTAACAAAAGTACTAACAAAAAACATATTTAGGGAGGTTGGTTAAGCCAAGAGATGAATTTCTGATGTTTATTTACAAGCCCTTATTTGACCTCAGTGGTATGTGAATAACATGATTAAGTTAGAGATAAAGATTGAACAAAGTGCAATTATGCATATATAATGAAAGAAAATGGCTTCTGTTCTGAGCAGCTGAATAATAGACCTCCCAACAGTTTTGCACAGACACACACACACACACACACACACACACACACACACACACACACTGATCCAAAGCCAAGCAGATTCAGTCTATTAGCTCCTCCGTGTTGCACTCCAAATTAAAATCTAATTTAAGGGGCTGCTAAATTAAAAAGTGCATTTCATTTTTTTCCCATCCTGAGTAAAAAGCTTCCATTCCATTAGGCATCTAATTTCTACCTGTCAGAAATCAAGCAATATAATCTCCCTAAGGAGTGCATTTACATGGCCCCATAATTAGGCTGGGAGAACTGGGATCTTTGGTGTGTGTGTGTGTGTGTGAGAGAGAGAAGAGATCTAGACAGTTATATACCGTACATCTTGGCAACACATTGTTGTTCTTAATTCCCAGTTTAATACTGTGCAAATAAATAAGCATCCTTCACTATATTTATCAAGAGTTACTATCGCTTACTGGCCATTTCTTCTTGTTCTCCAATCTGTGCAATATTCTCACTGGTTATTAGAAATTTTGTCTGATAGACTACTGCCAACATTAAAATAAAATGCAGTAATATAGTAAGTGCCTCTACATTTCCTATGAGAGCACAGATCTCTACATGTGCTCTAAAATAGAGCTTTCTAATAAACAGTAATATCGGCCTGTCCGCCAGAGGATATGGTGTTTATGATGAGATTCCTGGATGAAACTGTATCAGTGTCACTAGGTACAGGATTTATGTTGACCTCTATCAGATCAGCTACATCTTGCTAAATCTCTCATTTCCCCTCTGTGCCAGGGCAGGCTTTAAAACCAATTTTATCAAAGACATTTCTCCTGCATAGAACATCACTTTCTTTCACACCCATAACCACAAGCACCTACCTGTTCCATGGACTATAGCTGCTTATATCTTCTGTTATCATGATAGAAATGTGAAGACAGGATCTTAATCCCACATTGAAACAGAACATAAATGAAAAATAAAATCAAGGCTTAATCAACACTTATTGGCTGTAAAGGGGGATGGGGGATGGGGGTTCGGGTTGTAGGTAACAGAGTCTGGAACTTATTCTATGAGACTTAGTGCCAATTAACCTAATCTGCATGTCTTGTGTAGTACCTAGAGGAAACCCACCAAGCGCATTCAAGAGAACATTCAATCTCCTTGCATGCAGACCCGAGGTGGGAATCAAACCCGGACCCTGCAGGTGCTTACCACTAAGCCACTGTGGCGCGCTTTTTTCGACTGTCCAGGAAAATGTATGCCATTTTACAAAAGCACATATATTCTTTTTTTCATATGACCTATACTGATGTTTGACCGGTACATCTTCAACCCATGCTCTAAATGTGACCCCCTGTGATGATGCAGTGAATGCCATTCTGCATTATTAATGCCCCTTAGCATTGTGTTATGAAGTTGATTGCAATACTGCATTATTCCTGTCTGGAACCCCTGTAAGTGACTACTTCACTTACCTCCATTGTCAGTATCTGTATGATTTTTTAATTTTTTTTACAATTTTATTTTTTTGCCTAGGCTATTCTTATTAAGTGAGGGTACGTCACAATTTCTGTGCTCCCCTTTTTAGGCATCTCACTCTGCTGATCAGCAACCCAGAGTCTCAACTGCCTGAGCCTGGAACTATCTGCCTGTATGATTAATAACAAGCATTTCATTATGCTTATGTTTTTAGATCTTATATGCCTTTTGAGACATCCTGGCCATTGGCAGTTATTGCATTATCTATATATTTTCCAAATTGTCATCTCAGACACTCAAAACCTCATAATAAAAAAGAGGAATATCAGACATTATTCCTCTTTTCAGCAATGATGTCAGCCAAAAATATAGGCTTTGTTCTTGTAGCTGATATAAGTGTGATCATATTGTTTTTTTTACACATATAAACAAACTAACTCAACATATGAGCTATTGCATTGTTGAATTTATGAGAAGGCATGAGTAAATGAGAAAAGATAAAAAATAAAGTGTTGGTTTAGATAGATACACTAGATGTAAATTCAAACTAGTAGCTGTAATTTGACTAGCAAATTTTGTATTCTTTCTGTATGTTGGTGGGGCTTGAAAATATACAAAGTTATATAAAATCTATTTAATTAGTACTTAAAAAAGAATAATCTCTCAGCCAACAGTTCCTGTAATTTTATAAATAAATCTTATGCTGAATTTCTGTAATGTGTCTGTAAAGAAAGCCACAGTACTGTATATTCACAGTAAATACAGTATATCATAGACCTTACAGTATATTGATCAACTAAAACCCTTATATTTCAATCATCAGGTAGTGGTCAATTTTGCACTGGCATACAGATGTTCAAGCAGGCCAGGGTGGCAGATCATAGCACTAGAGAGCTATTTATGTGTTTGGACCATTAATGCTAACAACCAACATATAAAATATTATATAAATATAAAGCACAAATTAATATTAAATGTTATTTAATTGATCTCTTTGAAAAACACAGAGGTGTGAAACAAGGCTGCCCTTTAAATGAAGCACGAAGCAGCAACATAAAAAATTAATATCACTGCATTTGAGGATGACATTAACTTACAAATTTTTATATTTAAATATATTTTTATTATGCACTCCCTGCCTACACTGATCCTTTTTTAATTTAGATGCTAACATGTATTGACTGCAGAACTTATGCTTCCCACAAATGTGTAAGTGTGGAAACAGAGCAGATAGACTTATAAAATCAGTTGTCTTTTTGTTTGCACTTAATAGGCCATCAGGCTATGTGTGTGTGTGTGTGTTTCATCTTTGCTGGGTTGCACTAACCACATTGAGACATGCCCAGGGGTGGTAGTGTGCAGCCACCCTTATCGGGTACATTGGCATATACTCGCAACCTTGTGAGAAAATGGCCTTTTCTGCACCAACTTTTGACACTTTCTTTTGGGTTTTTCGGAGCCCCAGGGATGTTCCAATGGCTCATGGACAGAACCTGCTTCAGAACCTGACACAGCACCCTGTTCAGCATCTAAGAGCTGTCTTGAGATTGTTGAGATGAGTGGAACTGCCACAGCCAAAGAAGTGTGCAGTTTAGCAGGTGGATGTATGGCATTTGGGCTTCCAGTAGGGCCACGAACAGGTGAATCACCAAATTGATAAGACAAGAGTGATTGTGGCCTGCCTAAGAACCAAGAAAAAGCTGCGTGTATATGTACTCATTTTGTACCATTCAGTCTATGACATTCGAGTGAATATAGTCTAACTTTGACTAGTGCTGCTCAGTTTTCTTTTGACTAATTAGAATCTAAGTAAAAAAATTTTAAGTTCTAATTGTGATTGTACATGTTCATACACCTGTCACTCACAATACTACCACCACCATCAAGTGAATTGAATAACATTATCAATTATACAGTACACCAATAAACTGGTGACAGGATCATAGGGATGCAAAAGATTTTGGGGGGACATGTCCTTGCCAATACATGAAGGTGGGGAATTTTACTCTCCATATAAACTGATATCCATTAATCAGGATTCAAGTTTATAACCAGCCTTTTGACATGTACTATCCGTCTGTCTATTATCACACTCAGCCAGGAGGAAGCAGCATTCAAAGGAAGTGTAACACAAGTGTACTGAAAGACAAACAAAACAAATTGACAAGACATTTTTACAAGTGTTTATATGTGTATGTACATGCATAAGAATATGCAAACACGTGTGTGCGTGTCTGTGTGTGTTGGGTTCAAATATTACCATGAACAGACACTGTGACACTGTTGTAGGTTTCCTTTCCTTTAGGTAAAAAAAAAGACCCTACTCTGTCCCTCAGTGTCTGACTGTTTTTGTCCTTGAATAAGGTACACTGTTTTTTTCACTGAGTGAAAACTGCCATAAATTTAAGCTAGTTAATTGACATGCTATTAAATGAGCATTGCTTCTCAAGGATCAATTTTCATTTGTAGAGCAAAATTCAGCAAAATATTTTGCCATGTTATGTCCAGTATGTTGGTTAATAGATATTGCTTTCTCGTTTATGGAATGGCCACATGAAAGCTCTCGAAATCTTGCAGTTATACTGAATATCAGATTTTAATTAGCTGTTATTAACTATGTCACTTACCTTAATTCCTATCCCAATATTATCCACACTATTGCTCTTGCAATATTACTTATTACTTAATGATACAATTAAATAAATAATGAGTTTGTGTCTATATATACACAGTATACTGTATACATTCTAGATCTTTCTTGCTGTTGAAATTTTGGGGTTAAAATGTCAATACAATATCCAGTATCAAGAGCACATACTGAGTTTCTTGCAATACAAAAGGCATCTCTTCTGCTCAATTTCTTTCTTACTGTTGGGAGCAATAGCAATAGAGCTCTACAGGCTGTGTTGACAACACATGGCTCGGCTTCATCTTTTATATGTATCTTCAGCCCTCAATGTTTTGTGCTTCCCAAACACTGCACTGCTTTGTTCTGTTTTGTTCTTACAACATCTTACAAAATATTGGGTGCAGCTGAGACCTTTGTATTAATAATGGGATTTATCACTGTATATGTACAATGTCTAATTCTCTTTCTTACACTAATGCCTAAATGTTGCAATGCAACAATGTCTTGCTATAGTGAATTCCTCTAATTAATATTTTGTTTTTGCCATTTGGACTAGATGGAGATGAATACAACTGCCATTTAATAATAATAAAAAAAAAATCCAGATTTACACATTGCTACAGGATCTCACATTGCTTGAAAAATGAAATTCTGACCCACAGCACTAGTTCTGCATAGCTTTCCCCCCCTCTTACATATCGTAATATGAATTCAGTGTCATCACCCTTGTTTTGTACTTGTAGGGTTGCACCAGCCACACTTATGATCAAGGGCATTCTTTGTTGTTCCAGGTTTGCTGTCCCTGTTGAAGATCTGAAGATCCATCTGAAACTCCTTCTTTGAGTCTTCTCTGTGAAATGTGTAAGCTCCTGGACACTGCATGTAGTCTTTTTCTGTTTCCTGCCATGCCATGTTTAAGGAGAGGTTCTCCTTGATGTTCTTTTTTTTCTTTCAAATTGATAGCTTTCCGCTAACTTGTAAACACCCTATACATTTTAGTTTACTTTTACCTGGCTTATGAGATCTATGGTGAATGTGATTAAAAAAAAAAAAGAAATTGTGGCACAAAATAATCATCCAGGTTTTTCAGCACACAATCATATCATCTTCCTTTTCTGACCATAAAATAAAGAAAATAAATTTGCAAGCCCACAGCCCATTAACTCACTTCCTTCTCATCCTCAATGACTCTGGTTGCCTTTTTATCACCACAAATGGTGAAACATTTTTACCAGTACCAGTACCAGTCTTAAATTATTTGTCAAGATCACAAATAAATTTTTTGTCAGGATAACACATATTTTACTCTCTAATATAAATATATTTTTCTCTTGCACGATTATCTTGTGCCACAGAAATTCAATAACCACTACCTTTGACAGACTGATCAGTAATCAATAAACAGTGCTGCCTAGTCTTTTGATTGAGAAACACTTTAGCCAGTAACCAAGGTAACAAGTGGCTTTATAGAAAGGTTTGTGAAAAATGAAATGTAAAATGCCCAAGCTTTAGTCAGAGGAACAATTTTTTCTATTCCAAAAATATTTATTTTTTGATATAGCTTAGCAAAATTGGATAAATGAAATATTATCACATACTGTCAAATAAATACTAGAAAGCCCTTGTTTTTAAAGCTTTCCTCAAATCTGGACATGATGGAACATTAGCACAGAAACCCCATCATCCTTTAATTAGGACAAACCATTTTATCATAATTAGCATAATTATATAGAAATGGAAATGTGATGTCTGATTTCTGAGACAGAAGGAGAGAGAGACAGAAATAAGAAAAAAAAGGAAGGGTTTTTACATTACTGTGCACAAGTTTTCGGCACTCTCTCTTTTAAATATACATTTGGTCTTAAATATTTCTTTATGACTTCTGCATTATTGAGTCAATTAAAAACAACATAAAATAATTACAGGAAAATGTATGGTAGTAAGCAAAGCAATAAATTATATAATACAACATCTTTTAGACAAAAAAATCATAATAAAGTCTGTCTGGTCTGATATGCAGAATCAGAAACAGGTATGATTATCAGAGTCCCTAGAAGAACTGTGTAACATGGTCGGGGAAGTCGCTAGGCAACCCCGCAGTACTGACAATCACAGGAAATGAGCTACACCTGGCCGATAGGATATTTAAGTTCCAAGAAACCAGCGCACTATGTGCGGACATTAGATAGCACCAGGTACGAGAGCGTGGCTCTGGTATAGGGAAAAAGAAAAGTGAAAAGAGAAAGAAAAGAGTAAGTGAGAAGATAGAAAGGAAAAGATAAACAAAAGAGAAAAGTGAAGGAGGAAGAAAGGAGAGGAGTGGAGATATAGAGAAAAGAAAGAACTGAAAAGAATGGTAAAAAACAAGAATAATAACAGTAATAAATAAACAAAAAATTATTTGTGACCAGAAGCACGGTGGCCCTTCTTCCCTTCATAGCGTTGGTGTTCACGCGAGCCGATCATTCCCCAACGAAATGAACTCTCCACGGCCCAGCGCCCCCTCTGAGTCCTGCATTGGGGCTTCCATACTTAACAGTATACTGGGTGGTGCCATATTGAAATGCCCCCTCATAGCAGAATGTTCACACCAGCTCAGGAGCCCGTGGATTTGGAGCAGGTGTGTGAGATAGCAACCGGTCAGGAGGGGATGATCGGTAAACATGAACAAGCACTGACCGAACTATTTTCAGAGATAAAGGGCATTTCGCAGCGCTTAGACAAAATACATGGGCGCCTCGAGGCACAGGCACTTTTGGGTCGCCGATGAACCCTGAATCACTTCCGGAGTTGGCTCCCGCTGCCGTCTCAGTAGCACAAGCACCCCCTCTGGTGGCTGAGATGAGACTACCTACTCCCCAGCCTTATGCCGGGGAGCCTGAGCGATGCAGTGCCTTCTTACTCCAGTGCTCCTTAACATTTGAGATGCAACCATCCCAATTTCCCACTGAGAGAGCCAAAATCGCTTTCATGATATCACTATTGACCGGAATGTGGGCCACCGCAGTGTGGCAAAACCTCCTAGCAGCACACAATACCAATAATGAATTTATACAGGCACTCAAGCCACTTTTCACCATCCAAAACTGGCTAGTGGTGTAGTCTCGCCTCTCCTTTGCATTTGGCAAGGAGGCCGATCGTTGGCAGATTATACCATCGAATTCCGGACACAAGCCGCTAGTTCAGGCTGGAACACTGAAGCACTTAGTGACGCATACATTCAAGGCGTGAACCCCCCGAAGATTTAGAAGCCCTGTACAGTATGGCCATGAAAATAGATAACCTCTGTGAGCGCAGAGCGGAACCCGCAGGGAATTACAGTGTAGAGCCGATCTCTCCACAGTGAGAGATGGAACTAGAGGTGGATCAGGGAGAGCCCATACAGCTAGATGCAGCCGAGATCCAGGGTCCCCCCAATTTTGGTCGGGTTGCTTTCGTTGCGGCAGGTCCGGCCACCACCAGGGGCGCTATCCACTGAATAAGACAAAAGGGGAGGGTCACTCTCGAGTGGGGGGCCGACAGTGACCCAAAGGTCAGACCCTCAGCGATCAGGGCTCTTCCTCCCTGTCACAATCACCTGGGAGGGAGCCGCCACTACCCATCTGAAAGCATTTGTAGACTCGGGAGTGGTGTCTACCTAATAGATGTAGGTCTGGTGCGGAGACTGGCTGTGCCGTTCCACCCACTCTCCACTCCCATTCCAGTGGCGGCCTTGGATGGTCAGTTCGAATCCGGGCCGATCATACATGAGATTGACCCACTAATAATGTGTATCTGGCAATATGCAGAGCGTATTACCTTTTTCATTACCTCCAGGTGGTGCTGGGGTTTCTTTGGTTGTGAGAACACAACCCCCGTATTGATTGGCTAACCTGTTCTCGGTTTGGGGCAACCGATGTGCACAGAGCTGCTTAAAAGGGGTTCGAACCCTAGGTATGCAGTCATACCATCAGGTTACCCTCTCGGCAGTGCCCAAAGACTACTGGGATGTGGTGGAGGTATTTTCCAAGCCGGGGGTCCAAAAGCTTCCTCCCTATCGACCATTCGACTGTGCGATCAACCTGCTTCCAGGTTCAACCCCACCAAGGGGAAAGTTCTATTCCTTGTCTTCTCCCGAGCAATCGGCCATGGAGGAGCACATCCAGGAGGAATTGTCCCTGTGGTCTACATCAACCCCAGGGGCCTGGCTCTTCTTCGTAAAGAAGAAGGGTGGGGGCCTCCACCCCTGCATAGATTATTGGGGGGTAAATGCAATCACACTGAAGGCCCACTATCCTCTACACCTAATGAATTCTGTCTGAGTGCTTGCAAAAAGAGATATGTTTCAGAAAGCTGGATCTACACTGTGCCTACAACTTGATCTGCTTCAGGGCAGGGGACAAGTGGAAGACAGCGTTTATTACGCCGTCAGGGCACTATGAATACTTGGTGATGCCATTCAGCCTGACTAAAGCTCCCGCAGTGTTTCAGAAGTTCATTAATGAGGTGCTCCGGGAGATGGTTAACCTCTACACCTTTGTATACCTGGATGACATCTTAATTTTTAGTGCTTCCCTGCCAGAGCACATCACACACATATGCCGGATGCTGCAACTTCTCCAGCAGAACCATCTATATGTTAAGCTAGAAAGGTCACAGTTCAGCACAACATCCACTTCCTTCTTGGGTTTTGTGGTATCCAGGGGCTACCTTCAGATGGACCCGGCTAAGATAAGGGCTGTGGTCAGTTGGGCCTGTCCCACATCGTCTTGGGCAGTTCGTGCTTCCTGGGGTTCGCCAATTTCTTTCGGCAGTTCATCCCCAATTTTAGCACCCTGGCGGCCCCGCTTAGTGCCCTTACAAAGAGGAACCCAGGGCGATTTAAATCAAACAGCAAATACTGATTTACAGCAAATACTGATTTTCACCAACCACAAAAATTTTGAGTATATCCGATGGGCCAAACACTTAAATCCTCGACAGGCCTGATGGTCCCTCTTCTTCTCCTGGTTTGACTATGTGCTCTCGTTCCGCCCGAGCTCAAGGAACCTCAAGCCGGACGTCCACTCGCGCCAATTGGACACCCTGTTAGGGGATCCAGGAACTGAGAGCATTATCCCAGCGCCACGCATCCTTGCCCCTGTACACTGGGACATTGAGCAACAAGTCAAGCAGGCACAGCGACAGGAACCAGATCCGGGAGGAGGACCCCGGAAAACTATATGTTCCTACCAACCTCCGCTCCCTTTTGCATGGGGTCACACGTCCCCATTTATGGCACACCCAGGCACCACTAGAACCCCTGAATTTCTTCGCTAGCGCCTTTGGTGGCCCGGCATGGAGAGAGATGTTTGGGCTTATGTGGCAGCCTGTCCGACCTGCGCACAGAACAAGGAACCCCGCTCATGGCGCACCATACTGCTGCACCCATTACCTATACTGTCACTCCTGTGGTCCCATCTCTCCTTTGAAGACTTCTGTTCTTTCCTTTGAAAATATGTGAATGTGTATTCACATGTATATTCATTTCTTTCCTCTTACTACCAAGAGTAACTTCTGAGATCCTAACCAGCCTGGCTTTATGTAAAAGAAACTGTCATTGTTGCTGTTACTCAGCCTTTTCATCCAACCTTCCTTCTTGGCCATGAGATGCTCATTCTTATTTTGCCATCCCAGTATAGGAAAACTGCAAGAAGTTCTTGATGGGTTCTTCCCCAGCTCAAACTGACCCACTACCTCAAAGTTTTTTTTGAAGAACTACTTCTTGAACACTTAAATGAGCACTAAAAATAAATTGGATTTGACTTGTCCATAAAAAAGCCTTTTTTTTAACACCACAGCACAAATAAATATATTTTTTCATATATCACCTGGTTGAAAGACAGATATTGGTTAAGGTCTTGCTCAAAATCTAACAGTTGACAGCTTGGCTGTGCTGGGTCTTGAACACCCCAACCTTGAGATCAGTGAGATCCTTGAGAATCATTAACTGCTGAGCAACCAAGAGAATTTATATTAACTCCTTTATAGAAGATTTTTAACTGATAACCTACTTCATCCATGAGAAAATTGCAAAGAAAGAAAGAAAGAAAGAAAGAAAGAGAGAATGTAACCAGGCAGTTAAGAAGAAGAATGGCTAATTCACAAAGTACTTTTGGGCATTTAGTTGTCCCCCTGGTATCACCCAGGGAATTGGTTCCAGAAACAAGTCCCTTATATTAAATGGTGCAGAATTGCATATGCATATAACCTATGCACATCATCCTGCATATTTTAAACCATTTCTAGATTACTTGTAATACATAATCCAATGAATATGGTTTGGAAATAACTGCTATACTATATTGTATATGGAATAATGATGAAAATCTCATCAAGAGATAGCACTTCATTATCCCTCTTAGACTTTGTGGGATTGCTTTGACCACATGTTCCTTTCTCTATGCTGTTGCAGGTTCGTAAGGTCTGCTATGGTAGCTTGAAACCCTTCTGTTAGCTGCCATAAGACCGCCTGCTGTTGTATGCTCATTTTTAATACAGTAGGTGTCCCAGGAACTGTTCTGGGGTACCCTGGACCCCTGAACATTTGCTTGCACTCTCCACCAGTCTAAGTGTGCAAGGACTGGGACACAGAAGAACAGAAAAGTTCTTACTTTGACCTGTTGAGCAAATCAAGTGCACATAATGATAGCAGCATAGTGGACTTTAGAATGATAGCAAAATGGTGGACTTTAGAATCACTGTCTTTAATTAATGTTCACGCTGGGTTCCAGTCATGGGAGTGGACAACCCTGGACAACCAACAAACAAAAACATTGCTTAAATGTTGTTTAGACAGAAAATCAAGTTCACTACCTGAATGAGAATGAGAATTAAGCCTATTTCTGCATGCATTTGTTTATTGTTACCATATACAATGGAACCATGAATTACAAACATAATTCGTTCTGGAAGCGGGAAGGGGGTATTTCAAAACACTCATAACCCAAATCAAGATTTCCCATAAGAAATAATGCAAACTCAAATTATTCGTTGCACAGCCCAAAAAATTAAATACATAAAGTCCTGACAGATAAGTCTTTCCACTGTTTTTGTGTTTGTGAATGAGCCCCTCCCCTCTCCCTCTTCTCATCTTACACATTACCCTCTCTCCCTCTGTTATGTGAGTGTCACACACACGCGCACACAAAATGAAAACACTGTTTTATTGGAAAAATAAACAAGAAATCTCTTTAATAACACTCGAATGATCGCACACTATCTGAATCACTGTTGTAAAGTAAAAAAAAATGACCTGCACTTGAAATGCGCGCACACATGTCACACACTTGCAAAACAAGAAGCGCAGGTGTGCTAAATGATACTCTGCACTTGTAAACCCAGACTTGTTCGTTTTTCCAGTCAAAATTTATTAAATATCTTAGCTTGTCTTGCGGAAACACTCGCAAACCGAGTGTATATATGTATATATAAACACATCAAAGTTTAAATTTTGAATAAATATATTTATTTAGATAACTGGAAAAAGGAAAAAATTACTTTCAAAATAGAAAATCTGAATTAGAATACATAAAAATGTATTGTCTTACATTTGTGTAAATGGAGTTTGTGTAGGAGTTTTTTCAAGAAGTTTGTTGTACTAAATAATATTTGTGCAGTATAATCACGGCCTCTTAATTTGATTTTTGTTATCAGATGTTTTAGCGTTACTGTGTGTGCTCTACAATGTCGGAAAACATTCAAATGCAAATAATGCACCCTTCCTCACTTGCTCCACTCCTATTGATGTCTCAGCTGTTCACATCTATACATTCAGATTCCTCACAGAAAAAAACAAAATGCACTCTTCCCCACTTTAAGCTAACTCAAGTCAGCTCATGGGACTAGGATTTCTTTTAACCCTCTAAGGCATTTCTGAAGACCTGCAGTGCTTCAGGCCTTTTAAACTTATGTCAAAGTACACATACAATTCAAACTCTAGCAGAAAAACAGTTAAAATGGAGAATAAACAAAACAAATGTTTTGAACAAAGAACTGAGTTAGTGAAATAATTGGGGATGTGCCCATAGCAAAACATCGAAATTGTAATATTCAAAAAGACCTTTTATTTGGGGTAAAGTGACCGATGAGTCTAACTTTTTTTTTCATCAGAGCCTCTGTTTCACTGAATAATCTATGAATAATCTATAATCTATGACACCACACACACTCAAATCACAAAGCGCGGCAACGTCCGCAAATGTCATCAGTATCTCACTCCCCCCAGGCGTTGCAGTGATTAGCATTTAATCACGTCTGAACAGTTGTTTACATAAATTAATGATCAATAGCTGATGATACATACATTTGAACAATTTCTGTTCATACAGATGTACCTGCTTTACATAGAAATTTACAGGGTTGTTGCTGCACAATTTACCCTGACAAAGAGCCGTAAAAAGAACAGTGGCAGCTGGCAAATAGATGCAGAATTATTTTTATAGTCTAAATAAAAATGTTTTGGGCAATTGTTGTTTACTTACAATAATTTAATTTAATAAGTTAATTTAAAAATGTAATTTATATGGTTTGGGTTCCTGGATGTTGAGCCAGCATCATGATCCTCCTCTTTATTTTCCTACGTAGTCTAATCAGTACTCAACCGAATGCATTAAGTTTGCCAGAGCGCACCAGCAGAAGTAGACTAATTATGAATGCGTCAAGGAAATACAGCAATGAATTGACTCTTATGAATTAAAACTTAGATATTTTTTTCATAAATTAGTGATTTTTTTTCTTTTCGGTTATAGTGATAAAGGTAATCATGTCATCTTGTTATCTTAGCAGAAGTGGATGCGTCTATATTCATGTTTCATATGAATTACATAATCTGAAATTAGTTTTCCATTAATTTATGTTAAAGCATACATTTCGCTTTCTATAAGAATATATTTTGCATGTCTGTGCAAGCATACAAAGAGTTTCGGTTAATTTTTTGACATGCTCAAGTTTACAGCTCCCAATACAGAATAGCACAACCTGTTTGTTTTAATTTTTACTTAAATAAAAACGTCTTATAAAGATTATGGAGCTTATATAGTTTTATTATATAGATTTTGAAGATTAATCTGACAATAAATGTGGCACACCCACTTTTTCTGATACACACCCAGACTTTCCAGTTTTCAGGCTACACTAGTGTTACACATTACAAAATCTAAAGGTTCACTGTGTTCACACGTTTACTTCACTTACATTTAACTTAAATAATTTTTTTTTACTGTAATTTTAGTTCTGTATTGTAGTTATGAATTCATATAATTACAATGTTTCATTTGAATTTATCTGCTACCATTAATCCTTGAGAAAATGAATTAATTATATAGTCTATAGCTATAGCATCACTTAATGGTACAGTAAAGCCAGCAAACGCACACCCCTAATACCATTGCTGCAGGAGATATAGTAAAACTATTATTCAGTTTGAGTACCATCTGTAGTTGTGAAAATAGAACACAAAAATTTTGCTTTTGAAATAAATTCATGCAAACAAAGGGCTTGACCTCTCCAAATCAGCACTAGTAGGTAGTACAGTACATGCATAAAAAATACTTATTAAACAAAAAGTGAAGTGTGAGAAATAAATAACCAAAAATTGTATCGTGTATGTCCTGTACGTAAAACATC
Organism: Clarias magur; assembly: GCA_013621035.1. NCBI lineage: Eukaryota > Metazoa > Chordata > Actinopteri > Siluriformes > Clariidae > Clarias > Clarias magur. Next base: position 87,387 of record QNUK01000135.1, on the reverse strand, counting down.
CACCCTTTTCTTTGCCACCATGCCCAAAATATTTTCTAGGGGAAACACTGCTATGGTTTCAGAGTTGTGCTTGATGCAAAAAATTCAAGATTGGCTTTTTCTGATTATTTTTTGGTGATCAGTTGATTGAATCTGTGACTGCGGAACTTAACGATACAGATGTCTGATTTTCCTTCAGAGTTGGAAGATGATCAAATACATTTACTTCATTACTATACTTATGTACATATTTCATGTACTTAAGTAGTTTTCATTTAATTTTATTAATGGATAATTTTTACCTTTATGCAGGTAAAAATTATCATTGCGTTACTTACTGTAACAAATCTTTCTAGTTATGAGTCAAGAATGGGCTGCTATTCATATAAGGCACCTGTAATAAAAGGTTTACATGCCTTCCCTATGGCAGAATTTTGACATACAGTAGACAGTAATGAACAAGCACATAGGGTGTGTGAATTTCTCAGTCTTTGCCCAGATGTTTGCATCACAGCAATAATATCACAATATTGACTGCAAGTATTTATAGGACAGTGCAGTGGGTAACGTTGCTGACTCACTGCTTCATTGTTGCTGGCTTTATCCTGAGCTCAGGTAGTCTACGCGTGGCATTTAAGCGCATGTTCTTTCCATGTGTGTGTCAGTTTTCTCCACATTCTCTAATTTATTCCCACATCTTAAAAACATGTTAATAGACTTTTATGTTAATAGACATGTGCCTGAGTGTTTGGGCATGTGTGTAAAAGATGTCATAAAATGAAAAAGCATCTCATCTTTGGCATAGTCTTTTCACAGCCAGTGTTACCAGGATAGACTCCAGATCAAGCACAATGGCATACGCAAACATGAAGTGGCTTAAATGTAGTTGCACTTAGGCTGCAGTAAATATAAATTAACCTGTGGGATTGCCCTTTCTTTTGAAATATTTTATTATTATTTTATGTCTCAGTCCAGTTAAACCAGTATTGGGGATGAATTGTTCAAATATTAACATCTAAGGCCTTAAGAGACTAAATGTTTGCTGGCTTAAATATTTTTTTTTGTGAAATACATTAGATATATGTTTATATTGAAATGTTTGCAATAAGATCAGCAATTCTGGTGTTAATTTGTTGTTTGATATAGTAATTACAATATTGCTGTGAAAAGTTGTCTGCCACTCACAGGTGTCACAAGTAGACAATTATTCCATTTAATAGGAGAAAAAAAAATCTCCAACAGAAGTGAAGAATAGGTTTGATTGTATGCTTCTAAAAACAAGGGGCTTTCTATTTCTATTTCTGATTGTATGCTTCTAAAAACAAAGAGCAGGGGCTTTCTATTCTCATTCACTATTATATGAGGAATATTCATATTAATGTCATAATAAAAAGAAATATATATGAAATGTATAATTACATCAAATAATTGCTGTAGATGTTTCAGGTGCATTATCATGCTGAAAGTAACAAATATAAGATGGCAAATTGAGGCTTTGTATGCATGCACAAGGTCAACAATACTCAAATAGTCAAACCATTTATGCAAAGATTGATTGGTTTTAATGGGCCCAAAGTGTGCCAAGAAAGCATTCCCTCTAGTCTTCTGCTTTTAGTGTGGGTCAAAGTGCTGGACATTCTTAGATGCTCTTCTGATCACTACGAATGCACAGAGTGGTTATCTGGGTTACTGTAGATGTTCTGCCACCCCAGGCTAGTCCGGCTATTCTCTCTTGACCCCTTGAATCGTCTCCTATGCTCGCTCTCAGTGCGGGTGCGTCAGCAGCCTTCATTAATGATTACTTCTAAATTTACACTACACACTGACAGGTCACTGGCAGAAATGAGCTTTTTAATGTTTGCCCTGTACACAATTCACAATACAAGTTTGTACATGACATACATACATATGTGGAGACCTGATGTTTATAGCCATGTTTAAACCTTCCCTAAACTTTTTCTACAAAGGATGTACAAGGATGCCTGTGTGTGCTGTTATATTAAGATTTTCTTTCACTAAGAAATAAGAGGCATATCCTTTTCCAGCATGAAAATGCCCCTGTGCAGAAAGTGAGGTCTGTGAATACATGATTTGTCGATGTTGGAGTGGAAGAACCCAAGTGTACTGCACAAAACCCTGACCTTTACCCCAGCAAACACCTTTGGGACGAACTGGAAAGCCTCAGTCTTATTCACACAACATCATTGTGCAACCTCTTGAGCTTTTGTGGCTGAACAGAAAAATTGCTAGACTCACGCTTCAATGTTTATAATTTTCTTTATAATAATGCAAAAAAAACAGTTTTATTATTTTTCTTCTTCTCCTTCTTCTTTTTCTTATTATTATATTATGGAATTCTCATGTTGCTGTTTTTTTTTGGATTACTTTACAATTCTGTGTTCGTTCCCTTAATTTTTTTTTTTCAAAACACTTAATTGGCCTAAATTTATAACATATTGTGTAATTACAGTAAATTTACAATATGTTAAGCCACGTATGTTTACTGAACTGATAATTCTATGTAAAAAGGAGGTTTGTGTATTAACAGTCTACTTACACACATATTCTTTGTTGGTGTGCATCACTGAAAGGGAGGAAATTAGCTCATTTCAGGACTCATTATCAGGTCACAAATTTAAACATACTGTCCGGCCAAAATAAGTTACATGCAAATATATTTTGGACTGCTTTAAGCTTTTATTATGGCAATGTTATCACATTTATCACAATCCAGAGTTGCATTAATTTGTGCATGGAATCTTGTAATGAAGATGGAAGAATCAAAGAACTTCATAAAAGTATTCACCAGCATTTCTCAAAGACTTTTAATAGGGTTAAGGTCAGGACCCTATGGTGGCCAATTGATGTGTGAAACTGCTCCCATTCCAGGCCACTTGACACAGCACCTTTATCTTCTTCACAGGATACTTGTCAGCTGGCCCAGGCCTATGTACCACCCTAACCTGTTTGTTACTGGTGCCTGCCTGATGGAAACAGAAGTGGTCATTCAGGTCATTAGAGCGGCCAGAGAGAACAGGAGTAATCTGTCAGTATTGTGACAATTCATGTGTGAGACTGATTGCTTATGCTCCCAGAACCACTTTCTCAATTTGAGCTCAAAGAGTCCTGGCATTGACATGCTGGAATAGGCCCATGATTGAAGAAAATAACTTAGCCTAGACCCAAACATGTGAGGCAACCCCAGATCATAACACTCCAGAGGCTTGTACAGTCGGCATTATGCATGATGGATGCATTGCTTCATCTTCTTGCCTTCTTATCCTGTCATGCCCATTGCTCTGGAATAGAATAACGTTTTTCCTTTGCTCCAAACCACGACCTTTTTCTATTTTGCCACACAGCTGTTCTGTAATAATTGCATTGTCTATATGAAAGCATTCTTGCTTTCATTATTAAACATGGTGTTGCATGCACAGAGTAAGTACAGGATGGAGACATTAGGAATATAACCTCTCCACCCCAGAACAGAGTTCAGCATGATCATGGCTACCAGGACAGAGTCTAGGGCTATCATGGTGACCAGGGCAGGATTCAGAGAAAATGAAACTCAGGTCACGACTTGGCATTGGTGTTCTCCCTGAGTCAGCTGGGCGACAAGCACTGCTCCTTCATCTTGTTCCATGAGTGAAAATCTGTAATTGTTCAGCTAAATGGTAATGTTCAGCTATCACCATTGCTGTAAACTGTCTGCCTCTTCACCTTGAACACCTTTTGGCTGTGTTTTGAAAGGCTTGCAATGTATTGTGAGTTGGAAGCCAGCTCAAATAGGCTGCTCTCTAAACACAAAAGCCAGTAAACACAAAAGGTCCAATTGGGCACACCCACAGTAGCCTGCCTCTTGATGGCAACCCTGACACATAGCTGTGATTTCACCTGTCCGCTTTTCACCCACCATATGTTTAAGTGATTTTCGATTAGTCACTAAAGATTTTTTTTTTTTTACTACATTTCTTCTACATAGTTCAATACGATTCCCCCAGGTTCAAGTAATCTACCGAAATTTTTTTAAACCAATTTCAGTAATTTTAGCAACAAAATGTTATTTTATTTTATTTTATTGATACAGGGCATTAATATGACTGTTGTGAAAAATAGTAACATCTTATCCATAACACCAGGGTATGTCTTCAAAAAATATAAGTCTGTGTAAGAAGTGATAAGCTGCTTATTGTATCAGTTAGGATTAAAATAATAATTATCAGCTGAAACACATTAATCACTGGAGTAATTATCCAATCAAAAGCTCTTAAGGATTTGATATAAATCCAAATGGTGACTTTTTGATCAGAGAGTGTCAACAAATATTAATTTCAGCCTTTCCAATTTTGTCACATCATTCTGTATGAATATGAATAATCACAGGCCACAGACCAAGTATTCGTAGGTCCTCAGGACAGGCTCCATATCTACAGTACCACAACTGCTACTAGTGATGCTGACTCGTGATTAGTGATATAAAAAAAAAATTACTGAAGGATAATCAATTAATGAATGATTAAAATATTAAACTCAGAAAACATATCTAAGAGCTGTATATACAGTATATGAACAAAGTATTCTTACTCTTCTATAAAAAAATATTTATAGTCTCATATTTTTCAGTTTTCCTTTCTCCCCCTTTTTCTGTTGCATCTTCTTACTCAATCATACATCTGACCCGGTTCTCTGAAGCTTTGTTCAGATGGCCATCAATCAGATTTTTTTGCAGGCAGACAGAAGAACTTTAAAAGACTTCTGTTTTAACTGTAAGAGTATAGAACATCAGTGATGCCACCAAAAGCTGGCAGTTTTTTTTATTTTAGTAAGTAATAGATAATTAAGTATTTTTTGTCATAATGTTTTAAAATTTTAAGTTTTAGTTTAACTTTTACAAATCATTAACAAATATCAAGAAGATATATCTGTGAGGGTTCACCCCTAGAGGGCACTGTGTGCCCGATAAGTTTGCTTTTGTAGTTTTAGGTTTGTAGACTCAGTTTCCCAGAAAGCACCTCGGTCAGGTGATGAGGGACTTCACCTGAACCAAGGTGGCTCAATTAGATCTTTTCTATAAATAGCTGTTTGTTCTGGGAAACGTGGTCGAGCATTAGTAATGGCATGTGTGCATTTGTTTTAGTTTAAGTTATGTAACCTCTGTTTTTAGAAGGCTCTAGTTTTATGTTGTGTATGTTCATTGTGTTTTGATTTTTGGGGCTGGTTTTGCTAGCTTGTCTCTTGTCTTGTGTAAGTACTGTTCAGTGTGTCTCCGGTGTTTGCCTCTTGTTTAGTTCCTGGTATGTTTAGTTATTTGTATTAGTATGTTTAGCCACTAGTAGGTTTAGCCTCTACTATGGATTGGCTGCTAGTGGCTTTAGTCTCTAGTAGGTTTAGCCTCTGGTATGGATTAGCCTTGAGTGTGTTCAGTTTTCCCTGTAGGTCCAGCTACTAATCCGGTTAGATACTAACCCTATTAGTTACTAACCCAGTTAGGTCATCATCCACCTCAACAATACCCAGAATTTGTAAATATTTGGGGAAATGTTTTTTTTTTTTTTAAATAAGGAAAGCTTTCACACAGTCTTTCCTTATTGGCCTGTTTGTTTCTGCATAAAGACATGTAGAAATAATCATTCACATTCCTATGAATTGTGAGGTCTTCCCCTTTATGTGAAGTGCTACAATGTTGCCGCAAATATTAGAACTGTGGAAAAAAAGAATATAATAAAATGAAGAATATATTTGGTTCTTCTCATTATCCAGAGATGTGCTCAGGGGAAATAATGAGATTTAATGAGCCATGTTTGGATTTGTGAGGAAAAGGATTTGCTGCACTTTGTTTGATTTAAAAATAGACCTCATGGATTTTAAGGGTTCTCTTTGTCACTCAATAATGGAAATGAAATCTGTCCTGTTTTAAGATGCTGTAAAATGCAGTAAACGTTTTGGAGTTTAAATGGCACCATAGACTAGTCATCTAGGCCAAAATATTTTTGCCTCAGGGAAATTCTTACCTTTCATTGTATGTCCCTTTGACTTTCATTAACACCATGTAAGCGAAACAATATATACCAGTCTGATACTTAGTATTGGTCTGTTGCATGTTAAAGGCTTAAAAAGAAAAAAATATCCATGTGTCTGTGCTGAAACTTCCATATTAAATAAAAGCATGTAACTATTTTACTTTACTTCACTGGTATTGCCAACTACATCTTGTCACTTGCTGTCCAAAAATGAATTTATAGGTTTAGCAGTGATGCTTTGGTCTAATTAAAGAGAAAAGCAATTTCTCCAGACTTGTTTGCCTCATCATTTAGAACAATCCCAAAATAAAAACAGCCTTAAAAATCTAAAAGTTCATTTTTAACTTTACTTTCACACTGAAATCCACTGACACACTTCTGTGCAACAGTCTTACTAATGCATATATAAATTTTTTCCCTTCATTTTTCAAATATTCAGTAATTAACCTGGTCATGATTATTGTATGAACTCTGGGCATGGACATACACTGGATCTGATACCATTCCATCATAGGGCATCATACATCTTTTTTCATTTCTATCTGTATAAGCTGAAGCAACTGCAACTGCCCAAAGTCAACAGAAAGAAAAGATGTCAGGTTCTCCAAGATCCTTAAAAAACAAACAAACAAACAAAAAAAACATGTAAAATCAGATGTACAAAAATATACAGCCCCATCTGTTGAATTGTAAGATGAACTAATGATTTTTTTTTTTTTTAATTATGATTAAAGGGCACTTTTCGTTTAAATTTCAAAATAACATAGCTTCTTCTTCTTACCTAAAGCTCGGCCAAATACACCTTTAAACATTAAAATTCATTAAGTAGTTTTTATGTGATGCACAAACAGACCAACAAACAGACAAAAATTCAAAAAACCATCTTAATGTGTTTTTTTACTCATCTTACATTCCCCCAATTAGTTTTTCTCCTCAATGTACAGACATGCCAATTTTACAGTTTTATTATATGTATAGATTACAGTCAATGTTTGTTTTTTTGTGGAAAACTTTTGCTTTATATTTTTTTTTATCTCATCGTGGCTGTAGATAATTTCATTGAACCTGCAACTTCGGCAGATGACTATTAAATGTCTACATCCTGCAGCTGTAGTATCGTTGTTGTACTGCTGTGGTCATGATGTTTAAGTAATGGCTCCTGTTCTCCAGGGAGCAGCTCCTAGACCCAGTATGGTTATCAGAAGACCTAAAGGCAGGTCTGTTTCATTGGCATCAAATGACTTGTGATGTAAAACGTATGTCCTGTGCTCTACTGTGCTAATAAATCACCCAGGAATGTGTGTGTGTGTGTGTGTGTGTGTGTGTGTGTGTGTGTGTGTGTGTGTGTGTTTGGGGGTATCTTAGGTAATGGGTTAGATAAATGTTGGTGTTCTGTGTTTAAAATAAGGATTAACCCTGATGTTCATTTAATATCCATGTAAGAATATTTTTATGCCAGTATTTATATAACCACATGAATCTAAACAGCAACAAGTGTTATCATATTTACATGTATCCTTAATTCTTCTTTAATATGGACACGATTATGGTCTGGTATTTCAAATTTATTAATTTTATATTATATATCAAACTTGATGGAACTCATTTTCACCATGAATGTGTGTTTTATAGAAAGTGTGTAACTATGTGTAGAGGTATTGTATGTAGGTGGTAAAAAAATATAGATCATTGCATTCTGGTCTGTAATAATAATTATAGGAGATAATGGGAGATAAAAGCAGTCCACCATCAGTGTACATGTTCACTTTCAGAGTAAATTTGCATCACTAGGCAGGCTTTTCAAATATGCTTATCTTTAATAAGCTTCATTTTTCTGTTCTCTGCTCACAGGCATCTTTCTCAGCAACTCTATCAATTCAAGCTACTGTCTTTATTACAATTTAGAATTGAGGAAATTAGAGAAAAATAATGCCATAGAATTTTATCAATTCAGTATGTTATTATTTTGTTTTGCATTTTTGCTCATTTACCTGACTAGCTCCTCCATGACAATGACGGTACAATGACTAGTACAATACCAGTAACTTTCCCACAAATACTATACTTTAGCTGGTGAGAAAAATTAAAATGTCTGGTGAGGCCATCAAACTGTGCACAGACAAAAGCATTACAAAAGATGTGGGAAATCCACTCAGGCGTGGCTCCTCCAAAGTGTGCAAATGATCATCATCTACAAAGGGCCATTGTTGGTTGTTTCTCTGGTATAAATCAATGCTCTTTTCCAGATCTCCTTGAACAAGGCTGATTGTGGAAGACAAATCGAAGAGCACAAAAGACTATGAACAACAGCGCAGCACTAGCAAAGAGCCAGGATTTGTTGAGTCAATGTAGCTTTTTAGACATTCCCACAATGACAGAAAAAGCCTATGGCTCTGAGGTAAAGGGCTTCAGAATTGTGCATCTTGACACATTTTTTTTTTGTCGCTGTGTACTGAAAAGTTAAATTACATTTTTTGTCATTTCAGTGTCTGAAATTCGTAAGCTAAAATCAGAGTGTGGTATTGTGGCAACTTATAATCATAATGTAAACATGAACGGAGATGGAGGTTTAAAGACTTAATGATCAAATGGAAACCTGTGTCGATCTGTTCAACTAAGAAGGTCTTATCTGGTCTAATTGTGCTGCTTAATCAATAAAGTCTGCAGGCCAAAAAGTACTGAGGCTCTGTCACAGAAGTTTACGCTGAAGAAAATGAGAAAAAGTCTGGCATGGATAGCCAGTGCACATGCTGATATTCATTGCATCCTTTCTTAGAGGGAAGGAAAATTATCACATGAACAATAATGCAAGTCCAACATAAACAAAATGTAGCACAATTAGTATGATAATGATTGCCATTGCTTAATTAATAAATGGGACATCTAAGATAACTCATTCAGTTGTCAAACTGAGAGAAGGTTTTAGATTGCTGTTTCTGTCATTTCTGATGCATCTGGTTGTTTGTTTATATATATACAGTATATATATATATCCACGCAAACGCTACAAAAACCCTACAGCCACCATGTGCCTAACAAAGGGGTGGGGCACTCTAAATCACATGGTCTGGAGGCCAATCTAGTAATCAAGTAGCAGGAAGCTTTATTTTCATGCTGAAAAGTCATGCTGAAGTTCATCTTTAGGACACACATTAAGATTTCATGATGTTTACATCTAATTCATCATGCCAAATAATTAGATTTGCTGGATGAGGTGCTGCTAAATAATGAGCCATATTGTTAAATTAAGATTTAACTATTCACACAGAAAAATATATTGCCAAGGTACCATACTTATTGTTAGCTGATTTATCTTCTCTTCTCTCATATACACAGTATAGTAGGCCACATACAGTAGGTGAAGGAAAATTCCAGTGAAGGAAAATTGTAAAAAAAAAAAAAAAAAATGTTGTAAAAACAAACATCTTGCACAATTGTGTAATTTAAACTTTGCGGTTTAAGGAAGGCTCACATATGAAATGATTGTTGCAGCACAGTATACGCTCACTGAGTTGGACTTACTGTTCCATTCAGAACCGGAATAGTTTTTTGTGGTATAGATTCATCATGGTGCTGAAAACATTCCTTAAAGATTTTGTCCAGACTGACATGATAACAGTTACAGATTTGTCTCCCATTCCACCACCTCCCAAAGCTGCTTGAGCTCTGGTGACTGTGGGAGCCTTTTAAGTAGGGTGAACTCATTGTCATGTTCAAGAAACCAGTTTAAGATGACACTATTTTTGTCACATGGCATATTACCTTGTGGTCATAAATGGATAGACTATGGCAGGATATGGCAATTACAGTAAATTAGATTAGATATTGTTAAACAGATGAACAGGTGTACCTAATGATGTGGCTGGTGAGTATACATACTATACTATATATACAGTAGTATAAACAGTTATATTAGTCATTGTGCCATTTATTTTAATTTTATTTTTGTCAGCAAAGTGCTTGTGTTTGAAGGCAGTGTCAAAACCCTTTGACAATTCTACCTTAAAGTGATGGTAGAACAAATCTGGCAATCTCAGAGGCATTAACTACACACGTCATTTATAATTAATCTAAATTTGACATCTATATATTTCATTTAATACTGAAGCTATTTTATGTTGGGTCACAAACTCTAAAGCCCCTGATGTTGGATTATGCAGTTTGAAATCACATTCTTATACACTAGTAAGTGACTGTTAAATATACTTTAGAACTTAGAAGCCAGTCAATAAAATTTAATAGGCTATTGTAAATCACGAGGTTATCCATTTTTAATGACCACATTTAATATGTTTAATGAGTGCTATGAAAAACAGCAAACTTTCTCTCTGAAAGTAAACTTAGATGTTGAATAGTCTTGAATGTCTTAGAAATAACTACTAAATGTTGAACACGATCCACAGACTTTGCTCTTGTCTTTATCTCTTTCTACATGCATATACAGTAACAACCTTTCTAACCCATTGTGAATATTTATTCATTATATGTGATGAGAATTAGCCAATGCCATTTATTACAAGAGAAAATGCCAATTTCAAGCAAAATGTATACAGTGTATGTTCTAATAAATGACCAAAATACATGTGCTGTACATAAAATAGTGCAAAAATGGGCATACATTTTTTGTCAACAACTGACACTGATGTATGATGATGAATAACACTAACTGATGTTGGTAGACTAACTCTTCCTCTATACAATCGTATTACTCAACATAGTGTTCATCACAAGTAATACATTCAGGCCATTGTGGAACCCAGCTCACGAATCCTTCTTGAAAATCTGTTTTGTAGCAGTTGATCATCTCCAACTGCATGGTTGGGTTTCAGTGCTGATTTCCCCTCCTGTAAACTTCTTTATCCATCTGTGCACATTGCTTTTATCAATGGTGTCATCTTTGTAACCATTCTGTAGTGCAATGAGAGACCATCCATGCGATTTAGATTACTTTTGGTACAATCCTTATAATGTCTTTTGCTTTGATCTTTAGGTGGCATCTCATTGCGATTATGTATATGCACTGACATTGAATGAGGTGAGAAGAGAATCCACAATAGCAATCCAAATTCCAGGCTACACAGACCACAATCCTTGTCTTCACAATAATGAAATTCCTGTTTTTGTATTTAGTCTTGTAAAAACCCTTTGCTTTTTCAGCACTCATAGTTCCCGAAAGGGTAGGAAAAGTTTATTGCTTGTTTTTCTTGTAAATGCTTCGAAAAAATCCTACTCTCATATAAAGATGAAATGTTACTGATACCTGGTCAGACGAAGAATAAAGCCTCGAGGGCTCCTTCTAAAAAGTGCACCCACACTGAAAATGGCAGAGATGGATTCTGAACAGCCCCCTAAAGTAATGGATTGTTTTGCCTGTACTTTTTCATATAACTCTGACTGGTAAGAGAGCGTTTCCTCGCCATACTAATATCTGGGATTTAATTTGAAGTAAAGCAGGAAATTGATTCTCGCTCCACAGTAGCACACCACACAGCAGCAGTGATTAAACTGTAAGGAACAGAGGAGGCACTTGTGCTGTGACTCGTGGAAGAGAGTCCCTCTGGAGTTTTCAGTGATGTGCATGAATGCTGGTCGGTTACTGTAGGAGAATTTAACATTCAGCATCCGTGGTATCTCATGGAGAGGATTATTGCTCTGGCATCAAATAATATGATTCCAACTGATTGATGTAAGAGCATTATATCAAGTGACAGTCATTCTGTGATGATTAATTGGGTGTCATCCATCTATACTGATTTTTACCACAATTGCACTCGACAAGTCCGTTATTATGTTGGTACCTATTGACGTAGACCTCAATTTTTCCATTACAAAGCTGAGGTTTTTGACCTGTAGATTTTTATCCAGATTTTAATCATCTTTTAGCCACATGGTATTAACATGAAAGTTAAGCTTGTATGGGTAAGCGTGTGTGTGTGTGTGTGTGTGTGTGTGTGTGTGTGTGTGTGTGTGTGTGCACGATATCGAGAGAGAAAGAGAGAGAGAGCGATGACGTTTGTGTATGAGTACTCCTGTTCTTACACTGATAGGAGGAAATGGGTCAGTATTTTTCACAGTTGGAGCACTTAAACACACAGACAGCTAAGCTGCAGTTAACATCACTCTGCAACATACGCACACACAATCACAGAACTGCGATTGTATTCAATTGGATTAATTCAGCTTTCACATCTTTGTTCATCCATTTTTGTCTAGATTGTGACTACTTTTTGATGAAACAACATTGACTGACCAATATACATATCAGCTGCTAATGTATCTCTCTCCTATCCCACAGCTGCTTCTATCAGCATCTTGATTGAATGGTTTGTTCTTTGGCAGATAGCTTGCAATTCGTCACGTCTGCTGTTGGACCGGGTTCAGCTCCCATTTTCTTCTTCGGAATTGGTAATGAGCACATGGCGAAAGGCCAGTGCTGCTCCTGGTAAGGTCTTCTTTTCCTTGGCTAAATGCTCTCATACTGTATCTTTTCAGCTTGTTTCCCTGGAGAGGTCTTCATAGTGAAACATGTCTAAACAAGTTATTGCTGTTTTGAGTCAGCAGTTTGACAGTAGCTTCTGCCTTAACTACTTAAGGGAATATCACACCCAAGAGTCACATTTTCATTAAATTTGCTTTGACAAAGCCAACATACTGTCCTTAATCACATATTATCACTGCAACCACTTTAAACAGCTAGTCCTTGTAGAGCATTAAAAATGACATTTTGTTGTTATTTATTAAAGACATTAAACTACCTTTAAGGGGAATTTTAATGCATTTTTGTTTATGTTGATCATAGTACTTTTTGTATAAATTCATATCACTGTTTCATGTAGACATATTACTAACTTTCTTGAAAACAAGATTTGTAGGTTTAAAACAACAAAAAAATAAACTTATAAAACTTTGATGTTATGTATACCTTCCCTGCTCCTTTTAGAACTTAATTCATAAATATCAGTACAGAATGTAACTTTTCTAAGTATAAATATCCCCCCAAAATGCATCTTACAATAGACAGCGTTGGAAAAAGTACACAAAGCCTGTACTTGAGTAAAAGTAGAGATATTCCAGGTAAAACATTACTCATGTAAAAGTAGCAGTCCTCCATATTCATTTCTACTTGAGTAAAAGTACAAAAGTTACTGTACTTACCTTCAGATTTACTTACTGTAAGTATCAAAGGACAGGCCTGCAATAGCCTTTATCACAGTTAACTATTTTTTTTTTTTAAATGCAACACAACACCATGCAGAAATGTAGTGAAGTAAGAAGTACTGTAGAGCTAGTTACAGTAGAGTGTAGTGAAGTAAAAATAATAAGTAATGACCCATTCCCATCAAAATCACACCAAGGCATGCCCTCTCAACCAAGCAGAGAAGACCAGACTTTGATTGTAGAAAAGGGTCGTCAGTCATGTTGTTTCTACCACTCCAGTCCAGTATGCGGCAGTAATGCTCCATTATGCAGATTTGGCAGCCAAAAGATAGAGAAAAAGGCTTTAGCTTCATATTGCCAGATTAGATAGTTTTCCATCCAGTATGGCTCATGTGTATTATTTTGGGCTGAAAAAACATGTTGATTAAGTAGTAAAAATTAGGGTCATGTAGGGTTTACATAATGTAGACATTTTAATGTGGACAATGCATTCTCCAATGAATTCTCCACCATTAATATGTAGGGTTTACATAAAGTAGACCAAGAATGAACGCTGCATTCTTTACCTTTATTATGTAGTGTTTTAGCTCTGGGTCAGAGGTGAATCGAATCTTTAATGATCGGGGTTAATTTGATTAACAGAATTTAAATTTATATCACACACTTTATATACTATCTGTCCACCGTATAGCACAATTGAGTGTATCTTATTTATCCCGCGGACAACGAGGATAATAAAAAATCTGGCATTTATCAATTACGAGCAAGGTAACGTAAGATCTGAGCAAATGTTTAGACTTTAAAATACATGACCAAGACAACAGTTTTTTATAAAGAAACGATCATTTATTTGACTAATCTACTTTGCTATGAAACACACGCACGCACGCACGCACGCACGCACACACACACACACACACACACACACATACCAAAAGTTTGGAGGGTGAAAGTTAATGGAATTTTTCTAGTACTGTTTACTAGATCAAAGGAAGTCACAAGAGCAGAGTCTTGGGTTTAATCTTACAGTTTAGTTATGAAGTGAGCACCAATTTTCAGCAAGGTATGCAGCTTTGTTTGTTTACTTGAGTTACGTTTCGTCCTCATCCTATGGTTCGTCTGCAGCAAAGGGAATCACGGCATTGCTGATTGGTTGGTGCGCTGAAGTTGAGATGACGTCTTTTTGGGAAAGTTCTTCCATGAGGCGTTGGTTGCCTGGTTACTGATGGCGACGCTCTGGAACCTCTTCTGAGGGTTTCTTCATTGCAGGACTTTGGAGTTCTGGCACGAAGTCTCGTTGAGAGTACTTGAAGAGTGGATGACACCAGTAAAGGCAGCATAGCGCACGCAAGGGCGGAAGCCTGAGCTGCTTGGAAGTGTTTCCTGGACGTTATTCAACGTTGACGAATGAAGTGTGCACCTGCAAGGGTGGCGGAGCGCACGCAACGGTGGAAGCATGAGTTGCTTGCAAGTGGTTGTGGAGGTTACTCCTACTGAGCTTGCTGGTTACCTTATACCCCTATCTCACCTATGTGGTTTGACTCACGGTGAGACGCGGTGTTAGGCACCGCGAGCCATCGTGAGTGATCGCCCAAAGTTCTGCGAGGTTCCGTAGGGTCCACGAGCTTCCACGAGGGCTGAATATTATACTTGAATAATACTTCTGCAGCCAGACCCAGCAGCTTCATAATACATGATGTGGCGAGTAGTGTTTGTTCCTCGAGGAAAAGCATCTTGCCTATAGGAATGTACTAAATGAATGAAAAGCTGCTAAATTAATGAAAAGAGGAGAGACCTTTTATATTATACATTTTCACGCGGTGAAGTGCGGTGGACCAGTCCGCGATTTCCGCACTCCGGAACCGTAATACAGAATGTGAGAACATATGTACAGCAACGTGTACGTACTAAATGTATTGCTTCAGTATGCACCGTGATATTTTCATGAGACTTCCGCCAGCGCCGTAGTGCTTCCGAAATTAAACCGGAACTTAACCACAAAAACATAGCAGTTAACCCCAATGACACCTGATCTGGTTGGATGTGGTTGCGGGGCTTAGCCACGCCTCACAGGGTTCCCCCTTTTGTGCATACATTAGCCCGATGTCTCGGCTGTCACGTGGGGCTCATCCAGTTGCACTTTTAATATCTTTTATAAAGTAATTTTGCATGAGCTCTGTTCATGCTACCAATTTTCCATGTACACCACTGTTCTTATAATAAAGCAAGCTTTCGATTGATATCACACATCCCATATCTTGTACACTCATTCCTACCTTCATTTAATAAAAGGGGTTTGTAAATGCTGATTATACCTTTTGGGTTATGCAAAATAATCAAACATAACACACGGACATAAAACTATACTCAGTGAATAAATGTGTATAAAATTTTGCCCTACTGGCACACTTGAAAGCTTGCTTAAAATAGTGTCCGTGCCGTATGCCTCTTTGTTCATTGAAAGGCATGTGCTCTGGAGGTTAACGAAAGTGTCAAAGTGTGACTTGGTGGTCCTCCCCCCCCCAACTCAGGGTAAAGCTGTAAAACTGTCCGCTTTGTTTACCGGACCGCCGATTTACACCATTCTTTTTGGGTTTACTTCGAGGTCTTAGCGTGGCTCCAGGTACAGAAAACTTCCTGTCCCATGCGTGGTTACGTTTCCTGTGGCTTCATTTTACAGACACTCCTTTATGTTCGTGGATAAGATAAGGTTATCGTGATGGCACCATCCAGGCTGGGAGAGAGGTTATGGAATGTGTTCGATTGATTGCTCTCTTTGGGGGCCTGTTCATCCCTACACTCATTTTAGTAAAAAACAGTTTGTGCATATATAATTGAGAAACATTATGATATCTACTGATATTATTATTTGGGCTGATTATTATTTTTCTTTATCAGAATAGGTTTCACCATGATTTTGTCAGTGGAAACCCGGTTTGCCGCCTTCTATGCTATGCTTCTTAGCTATTTTCTATGGCTAACTTGCAGGCTAACAAGCTCCTGATTTGAGATAGTGCAGGCAGAAATAAACAAACACAATTCAAACAAAAATTTAGATGGGTGGCACTTTCATCAGATGACCAAGAGTGTAATTTTGAAAAAATAAAATAAAATAATGAGGTATCACACTGAATTTCATCCATTCTATATTTGAAGACTATCATGGCACAAGAGGAAAAAGTAACAACAAAAAATCTTGCTAATCAGCTTTGTCTGAGCTGATGCATTACACTGATGTATATATGAACCAGGCAGTGTAGCAAAGCTGCCAATGAGAATGTAAGTGATAATACAGATCATACTTTTGTGGAACCTGCAAGAACACTCTGAGCCCATTAATTAGAGTGATTAACCACAAACATTTCACTCTGGTGTAATTAATTTAGCAAAGGAGTTGCTGATATGAGAATATCTCATTAACATAAGTGGTAATTTTGTCCTCTTGAGTATTACTGTATTCCAGCACCACAATTAGACTCGAAAACAAAAAGCTGGCAACTTTTTATGAAAAATCAATACACGTTTCCCTTCTCCAGTCTTATGTTGCCTTCAAATGTGCTTAAGAACTAAAGTGGATTTCAGATTGGCACTGAATGAATACAAGTGTGCAAAATGTTAGCCTCCTACTTAGAGAACTATAATTCACAGTACCACTTCTGGCTGATCACACTTTACTTCAATCAACTTCACTTTTCCAAACAACACTTGGCACATGTAACTAGAAACTACAGTGCCTGAATTGTAAACTGTGTTATATTTATGCAATACTTCAAAGTCGGATATGATGTAGGAAGCACAGAAATATGTGTATTTTTTCAATTTAGACAAAAAACATAGTGCTTCAGAGAGCTCAGAATTGGCTCACTATCTAATGCAACACTTGAATCTGTCCATCTGGTGTGGTTTTTGGGTAAGATAACGCCATACTAAAATAATGGCTTAACTTAATCATTGCTGAACTAAGATATAACAGCATCAGGAAGGCCTCTCACCAATGGCCGAGCAGTCAGGAAAGCAACTTCTAAGAGATGAGATATAAAGGACAATAAAAACAAAAAACCTATAGAGAAGGAGGAAAAACACACATCAGAAATGTTTATGAATCCAACAAGCAGCTTTGCTATTGATTTTTTCATCTTCACTTCACTCATAAATAGCAGAGTGAGACAGTGTCTCATCTAAAAGCTCCAGCTCCCTGTTTACCAACAGCTTCCAGAACAGTAGGCACAATGTAATCAATCACGCTGTGCAGGGTTCAGCTTCTGCAAAATTTGCACAGGAATGCAAGCAACGCTCAGCTCTCTGAGGCAGCTTATGCTCATAATGTCCCTCAAGGCTGAGGGTGACCCGCTGATGACACTAGGCTAACATAGAACTGTTTCTGGTGCTGATATAAAAGTTCATGTTTTTGTAACAATTTGAAAAACACGAAGAATGGTTAAGATTTATAATGTTTTTTAAGAAAGGAAATGTTCTTTTTTCCCCTAGGGAACCCCATCATTTTTTAAAATTATATTATTAATAATATATACAGTCTTATGCAAAAGTTTAAGCACCCCTTGATAAATAACAGATTTTGGTGATTTTTTCATTGAAAGATCTTAACACAATCTCTCTTGGAAATGGAAAAAAATGCACAATATTTTCAGCAAACATTGGTGCATAGTTTCTTTTTATACCATAAATTGAACAAAGATAAAAACGTTATTCTGGCACTGTGCTATGGCAGATATCACAGCTTGCAAATGCTTTTTATAGCCAACTAAAAGTCCTCCAATTCTTGTACTTGGGATTTTCTCCCATTCTTCCTTGCAAAAGGCTTCTAGTTCTGTAATATTCTTTGGTCATCTTGCATGCACAGCCCTTTTAAGATCTGCCCAAAATATTCAATGATGTTTAAATCAGGGGACAGTGATGGCCATTCCACCATGTGATGGGACCTTCAGCTTGCATCTCTTGAGGTATTCCATAATGAATTTCGAGGTATGTTTAGGATCATTGTCCTGTTGTAGAAGCCATTTAGGATCATTGTCCTGTTGTAGAAGCCATCCTCTTTTCAGCTTCAGCTTTTTTACAGGTGGTATAATGTTTGTGTTGCTAGTATTTAGTGGAATCCATTCTTCCCTCCACCCGTGCAATGTTTCCTGTGCCACTGCCTGCAACACAACCCGAAAGCATGATAGATCCACCCCCATGCTTAATAGTTGGCGAGGTGTTTTTTTTTCATGAAATGCTGCTCCTTTTTTCTCCTTTTTTTCCTCGCCTTTACTGATTGTGGCCAAAGAGTTCTATTTTAACTTCATCAGTTCACAGCATTTGTTTCCAAAATGCATCAGGCTTCTGTAGATGTATGGTTGCATACTTCTGATGTTGGATTTTATGATGGGGATGCAGGTAAGGTTTTTTTTTTTCTTCTGCTGACTCTTCTATTGCTGCACAGTGGTGCACCACCACTCTTAAGTCTGCTAAATCTTCCTGCAGGTTTTTTGCAGTCAAATGGGGGTTTTGATTTGTCTTTCTGACCAGCATGCAAGCAGTTCTCTCTGACAGTTTTCTTGGTCTTCCAGATTTCAACTTGACCTCCACAGTTCCCCTGAACTGCCATTTCTTAAATATATTTCTCACTGTGGAATGGTTGTTGAGTGTCTGCAAGTGTGTGCACAAGTTTTGAAGAGTCAACGTATTTGTAAAGCTTTGAAATTGGCATTTACTAATGACAGCTGTTGCCATGCATCAGATCTAACAAGCTGATTAAGGTCTGAAACCTTGTAAAAATAATCTGACACTCTGGAACTCTTAGAGTGCACTTTTGCACAGTGCCATAATAATGTTTTTATTTTTATTTTTATTTTTTTTGTTACATTTATGGCATAAGAAGTAACTATGCATCAATGTTTGATGAAAATATTGTGCTTTTTTTCCATTTCCAAGAGAGACTGTGTTAACATCTTTTCAATTAAAAAATCAATTATCAAGGTGTGCCTAAACCTATATACTATATATACTGTATATATATGAAATCAACTGCATAGCATGAGCAAGCAGTTTACTGGCACTTTGGTTGGCCGAAGAGAAAGCCAACAAACAGATAAGCATACAGTATTATGCATTTCTATGTAAATGATTGCCTGTTTTGGTAAATTGTAAAAAGTATAAAATTGTTTCAGTACCACCTTTGATTGACCATGAAAAAATCTGACAGATTCTATGGCAGATGTTTCACTGATTTAGCAGATTTCCTTAACTTGTCTACTCACCAGAGTTGTTTAATATGTGTTACTAAATTACTGAATTCTTATATTTTATGATTATATTTATGATCATTTGTGTTAATTTAATTTAGATATAATAATTACAACTTAAATTCATATTTACAGTAGATCCACCATTACAGTTTATGTAAGGTTTAAAAAACATGTTGTTTATATGTTGAATATTCTTTACTTAGAGTTTTCTTTACATACGATTGGTTATTAGGCAGGCCTCTTGACTGTAGGATAAAACTGTCCCTGAGTCATATCTGTGTGTATTCTCTGATGCTGGAGTAATGTCTACCTGAAGGTAGAAGGGCATTTTTTTTCATCCTCAAAGGCCTCTTTATTCATCTCTTGGTTCATCCTCCTTATTCATCTCTTGACTGGGAGGAAGAGAAACTCGCTTTTAATTATGTCCTTGGCTGTTTAAACAACTCTCTGCAGAGATCGTCACATAGTAAAAGCAGTGCAGTTCTTGATCCAACACGTTAATATAACCATTCATAATGATTGGTAATGATTAGAACTAATAGGATAATACTATCAAAAGAAAACTCCTTTGAAAACTCCAAAATGAAAAAGTGCAAATTAAATGTACAGTACATGTAATTTCTATTTTACAATACAATTTATTGCAAAGTTTTAAAAGAGAAAGGGAGATGATGTAGAGGTTAACCTATGAAACCAATGCACCATATTGAGCTTGTTTCCCATACAAAAACTGAAAAAAAAAAAAAGAAATTGTCTCAGTTTTCCAATAGTTGCATTTTTGGGCAAGTTTCAAGTCTGTTGTTTGGATTTTTTAAGATGTAGTTGGGCTGGAAATGTTGCTGACACCTGACAACTTTGCAGCATTATTCAAGTTTAATGGCCCCTTGATACAAGAAGCAGATAAGTAGTTGCACTTCCTTAAACTGAACCGGAAGGTAGAGCAGCTATACTAGACGAATAGATAAACATGCCATACACTCAACCCTAATGTTTAATGGTGTTGTGAACTTTTTCCCCTTTGTTGAATAGTACTAACTAGTATTAACTTTGTTAATAGTTATAGTGTAGTACAGGAATCAGCCTGGTACCGGAAGTTCCCCAGCCCTGATCTCATCAGCATAACAGTGCCTTTCAAATGCATAGGTGCTAATCTAATCAGCCTGACAGTATCGCCCAGACCTTCACATTCACTGCATGAAAAGAGCTGTATCCGGACAAATATGGTATGGGAAATCTCCGGTAAACTTTAAGTTTGCCAGATGTCTGAGGCAGAGTGCTTGGAAAGATAGAATGCAAAAGGAAATTTTCTGAAACGACCAGATAACTCATGTATGTGGATGTATACGGAAACCGGTGAAAGTTTCTAGAAGTCCTCACAGCTAGCAGTGAGAGGTGATGCCTGTGAAGTGTGAAGGCCTTTTGTATGTTAATGACTAGCAGAAAGAGGTGCTGTCCTTCTTATCATAGCCGGGTGGGGGATTGGCCATGGTGTATCTTTGTCTCTTCAACTTGGGAGTTTGAAAGAGAAGTAAGCTGCACACACTGCTCTTCTTAAAGAGGCTATCCAGTTGCACTTGAGCGCAAGTTTGATGAGACTGCAGGAAGAGTCAAGCCATGTGCATTGGTGGCAAATCCAGAATTTGGAGCGAGGGAACTAATCACTGAACTGCAATCCAGTAGCAGCAGCAGCAGGCCATAACTGGAGCCATAGAAATCGAGGCAGTGGTCAACATCTTAACAGTGGCTGAATCTCGATATTTGACTGTACTTGAGGTGGAAATGCCAAGGCTAAGAACACAATAAATCAGCGGCTGACCCTTGGCAAGTTGCCCGAAGAACTCTCCTTGTGTTGGAGCCTAAAAGAGCCTGCAAACGCACCAGGGCACTCAGAGCATGCCATTTCTGGCTCTGATCTCTCTGTTTCTCCCGATCCTTGGACTGATATTCTTGCCACCTTTTATTCAGGAGCACAGACAAGGCTTGAGAAGACCTCTTTAAAAGGTTTTTATATTCAAAAGTTAGTACCTCCTCTTAATTCTGGTTTAAAAAGAAAAAAGAAAAATCACCCAATCATAGTGGGTCTTTGTATTGGGCAAATACAAGCTCAGACAAACACCATGTATATTTTTTTCAAACTGTGCCATTATTTATAAAACAAAACAAACAAACAAAAAAACAATTTAATAATAAAATATGTGGGCAATAATAAATGATTCAGTAACTTGTAGATTCAGCTTTAGCAGCAATAACCATGCTTCACGAGCTGCTTCAGTTCATTGAGCCTCAAGAATGCTCTGGTATACAGTACATGGTTCATGGTCAACTTATGGGCTGCAAGGTGCCCAGGTCCTGTGTCTGCAAAACAATCCCAAATCATCACCCTCCCACTGCCTTGCTTGACAGTGGGTTTGAAGTGTTTATGCTCCCAAAATATTAGCACAGTACTGCAAGTACAACAGCTATTCGGTTTTACTGAGCATGCTGGCGAATGTGATTTATTCTGGTAACTTTGTCACAGTTGCTGCTTTCTATGTAATATGTTGCGTTCATTATACTGTAATGGCAAATATTTATTTATTATTTATTAACTTTTATTTATTATTTATTAACTTTTAGATAAAATAAAAATGATAGACATATACAGTATAACAACATTTGCACTACAGATAATAAAGCCAATCATTTAAAACAGGGAAGAATTCAAATATACTTCTAATTTCAGACAATTAAATATATAAGCTGAACAAGTTTATTGGTTGCGACTTGCATTTGTTCATAATTTAAAGTGAGAAAGCAGTAGCTCATAGTTTCCTGTGCCACAGACATTCCTTTAAAATATCCTTATTGTCATTTTAAGACAAGCATTAGCATTTAATATATGCATTCAGGGATAATAGAGTACTTAGAACATCTTTAGACAATTTATTGGGCTTTGAAAAGCATAAGTCTTTTAAAGAGGTCTTCTCAAGCCTAGTCTCTTTTGCTGCCGGCTGTTTACAGAAATACAATGCTAAAAGAAGGACATGAAAAAAGACAGAACAAGAAGTCTTTTTCAACATGCCTCTGAATTCACTAATTATCATGAAAAATGAAACACCTGTTTACAAAGGAGCATTTCTTCAACATTGGTTAGCATCTCTTAGATATACAGTTCATTCTGACCTTGTGAGGATTTTGTTATTTTACCATGCTCCATACTTCAGTTTTTTATTGATTCAGCTGTTTTATTTGCCCCCCCCCCTTTTTTTTTTGAAGGATGCATTTGTGCAGTGTCCCCTGACTTAGCACTCCTGAGCAGAGTTACACTTCTTTATTGAGCATTTGTAAAGGCAGTTTATCAGTGTGGGGGTGATGTGAGAGCCCTATACATTACCACAGGCTGAAAGATGTCCTCTGGCAGCACTGAACCTTTAGGTGACAGTGTAAGTTATTGCAGCCCACCAGCATAGTCAATTTTACAGTGAGGTTAAACTCCTGGGAAGGATGTACACTGGTTGCTCAAGCAACTGTGATCTGACCTTTAAATCATCCTCAGCCCATCCTCAGACATCATCATGTCAATCCCATGATATTAACTGTAGCACTGACACAATTTTATACTGTACACACACATGTGCACACACGCAAACACACGCACACACATGCACACCTAAGCACAGAAAACAAAGGCTAGTCCTAATTTAAGAATCCTTTTGGTTCCACACCTTTTGATCCAAATATCTCTAATTGCATGTGTGGCTGGTTGTCGTTCACCATAGACAATCATTTTGGTAATTGGGCTGATGTTGTGAATTTATGCCCCTTCTTAAGTGAATATAACTGAGAAATATTTCACATGCAAAACCAAGCTCTGCTGGATTGGTGTTGCGAAAAATTGCATCATATAAAATACAACTTGGTTCAAAAATACTGAGACTATTCTTAACTGTACAGAACATCCATATGACTTGCTTCAGATGAACTCACTGTGGGGTCATTAGTAAGTTAGTGACACTTTATCAACTCTGACACAAGTATTGTTTGTGTGGATGTTGATGCTGTGGTCCAGTAGGACCATATCGCTTTGTATAGAGTGTACTGTTACTGCTAATGTATCTTGCAGGTTTCTTATTGGTGAGGTTAATGGACACTAATGGGGCCACTATCATTGCAGCACACATTTTCTTTCTTTTTTTATTTTTCATTTTATTTATTTATTCGTGCCCTTTCTGTGCTTTCTTGAACTATATTGAATGTTTTTGGTCAGTTGAAAAAAAAAATCATATATGTACTTACCTATATGGCAACTGAATTTTACAGAACATATCTACAGCATATTTATATAATATATAGTAGACAATTAATTAAGAGGTATTATATAATACAAAGTAGATTTATAGATGTTTATTTTTTCAAAAAAGACCTTGGTTCCATGCAGATAAATTATAAATTTAACGTTTATACTGTACATTTTTATTAAGTCTCAGGATACTAAATGGTACAGTAAATGCTTTGTACATATAAGGAATATGAGAAATGCAAACCTAAACATGGACACATATTTATATTAGTTAGATAGATCACTTTATTCATCCCAGAGGAAAATTCACCTATTACAGCAATACAGAGAGTTAGAAGTATGGGAATTTAAAATTATGAATTAAATAAATAAAAAGAAGACCATACACAAGTGTTATCCGGTAGTGCAGTTTAAACATTCTAGACATACAGTAAGTAGGAAGTGCCAGTGCAGTGCAAACATTGTCAACATTGTAAGCAGCAATAGATATTGTGACGGCTGGCCACTCAGTGCAGGTGCTTCTTTCACAAACACGCTAGGCACCGCATAGGTGCGCAGACAGCGGAGCACACCCAACAAGGGGGTGGGCCCGTTGAACTCACCTGTGCTTTAAGCGGATCAACAATCTCACTACTCGGCATTCGTGCAGCCTTTTAAGAGGCCCCCTCACCTTCATCCAGTGAGCAGTTGTTTTTTTTTTTTCTTCTGAGGCACTCACTTACGCACGTCTCCTATTCCCTTAGATTTTAGTGCTTTTGACTCCTGTTCGCCTAGGAGAAAGCTGCCCGCCCACATGCCCGCACTGCAGTCTCTCGTCATAATGTGCTTCCTTCTCAATGGCGCTGGTCTCACCTGTTCTGCACAAATTTGTGTGCCTCTGATGATACCGCTCCTGCCGAGGATCGACCCAAAAGACTGCTGCTAAACCAAAGCTTTCATTAAAGAACTGTTGTTGAGAAGTCTTCTGTCTATGTGCCAGACTTGTTATAATATTTCTTTTTCTCAACATAGTCATCTGAATTATTCTATTTTTAGATATTAACCATGTGGTAACAAGCACTACTATATAATTTTCACTTAATTTAAAGGGGACTTGTTATACAAATTAATAATTTAGTTACTTAATTTATTTAGTTACTAGATATTCCAATTGTGAGCTCATAAAAGTAGATTGCTTTCGCATTTGCTTATGCACAGCTCTCTTAAGGTTCCGCCAGAACATATCAGATTATTTTTCAGCCATTCTGATATACAGTAGATTTACTGGTGTGCTAAAGTAGTAACCATAAAATAGGTGTAATAAACACACACCTACCTAATATACCACCTTCCTATAAATACCATACATGTGCCATACTAATAAAGTATAAAACAAAGTAAATTTTAGCTAGTTGGGCAAATGCAAAAAAAAAAAAAGCTTTCTTCATGGTACTGTACCTACTTACTTACCTTTACAGTATTATACTGTACTTACTGACTTATGAATGAATTCAACAGCTCAATCCTTGACAAAATGTTTTCATATGTTTTCATACTGTTTCACAACAATTAAATAATAAAGGATTTTTGTACGTTTATTCATAAATGTACAAAAATTTAAAAACAACTTATAAAGTAACATTCATCTATTTATTATTCATGTGCTCGTGAGCACTGCGGCTCATCTCTATTCAGCAGTCTGCCAATCAGTATTGATCAGTCACGCAAAATTAATCAGACAAACATGCTATCAGGACAATATAAAAAAAATAGAATTGACTGTATATATTTCACAAACAGTGCGATGTGTCGTGGTGTGCGTCTCTCTCTTCTCGGTTTGAAAATCAGGGAACCGTGATTCCCTTTCGCAGTTCAAGCAGTGAGTGATGGTGCGCTGAACCAGTGAATGAGTGATGCTGCTCAGAGGCAATGAGTGAGTGACGGAGCTCTGATCCAATGACGTTTGGCATTGTCAGGTTGAGCGTACACTTGCCCACCCTGTACTCCCCCTCTAGAACCACCCCTGAGAGTGTGATGGGCCATTAGAAGGAAGGTTACATTTTAAATATTGTGTTTAGCAAACATGAGAAAATCAATTAATACATTTTAAGTGGTGCTTTTCCATGCAATTAAATTAATAAGGCTACTCTCTATAGTAGTAAGTGTCAAGATGGGCAGCTATACTTTTTTAAATTTTGCACCATATATTCAGGTATTCAGGCTTTGCTCAGTAAGATAAAAAGGCACTGCTGTCCACCAAGCACTTTGACCCTCTGTTCAATGTGTACTTACCCTGATAATGACAGGAGTCTCATACGGATCAAGCAGAGCCTTTAATGAGATTAAAATGTAAACAATTCCTCTGTGTTCTGAACCCCTAGAACCAAGAGGTCCACAATCAGGGATGTCAGCAGGAGATGGTCGTCTGAGCAACTTCCATTACCATCAGTAAGATTTGTTTAAGCTCTCTCTCTCTCTCTCTCTCTCTCTCTCTCTCTCTCATTTTAAACAGAATTCTAGAGATGGAGACACAGCAAAAAGGTATACTGAATTGAACTGAATACACCTACAGTATTGGAGTACAGGGGCAACCCGTAAAGATGATCTACATATATAACTAATTCTATTTTTTTTTTTAAAGCAGGAGTCAATGTGTATAAGACAGTTGCAATGTATGAAGTAAAAGAGCCAGACCTTCTTGTGTTTTTAATTTATCCTTGAGGAAAAGTTCTCTAGGGCTCCTGAAGTACTCTTTTGGCTCTCATTTTTGGCTAGATTTGGGCTCTTTCAGTCCAGTTGCTGTACATGACCAGTCTCACAAATAAATTATTTTTTGTTTGTTAAGCCACACAATGACCTATGAATCATTTAGGCAAAACACATCTAACTTAAGGCATGAGATAAGAGGTACAGATGATGACCTGATCAGGCCGGTGATCAGTACACTGGTGTTGTTGAATACTGAGTGGTTGGAACAGATGAGAGGGGAAATGAGGTTGCTGCTGAGGTTGTAACATAGACAACTGTTTTTTAAATGGTTTCATTAGACTTTCATAAGTCTGTTGAAAAAAGACCATAGTTTTAATTTAATCTACATCATTTATTTAATCTACATTGTTTAATATGAAGACTGAGGGATGAATTCAAGACGTTCGCCCAGTACTGTAAATATTAATGAAGCTAAAAAATACTACACGCTAAACACACAGACACATGACAGCTTAAACATCCAGCATGCCTTGTAGTCCTTATGAGGATAAGATGTCAGAAGTGTGAATGCGAAAAGGTAACTTTATTTGTGTCCTTGTGTTTACAGGAAGAAGAAAGAGAGATTTATTTTTAGAGGGGGTATTTTTTTTGTGGGCATGTTTTACAGGTAAATATGAATTTTAATGTGGGAGAAGGTCCTGTGTGTGAGAGAGGGAAATTTGGCTGATTTGTTTATAGTACAAGAAGCCATCATTTCACTAAGGCAGTGTCAACACATGTTCCCAATACCTACAGTGTTAAAATAAAATTACATTTATACTAAAATACCAGTTGACATTTATAGTAAACAACTGAAAAAATTATTTATAGCACATTGCTATGATATCTTACATAATGGGAAATAACACGTTTCAGTAGATTTCTTCATTTGATTTGAGGCACAACAGAGCTAAAAGTTCTTGTTCAAGGACCTAACCATGGAAGTTTTGCAGTGCCGGTACATGGACTTCTCATTCATAGCTCAAAATCGTAGCCACCACAACTAGGAAACAGCTAGTGTGTATGCATTTGTGTGTGTGATAGATTTCCTGTCTGCAAGGAATATCTTGCTTGTTAATTTGTTTATTTTTATAGTAATAAGTAGCAGTCTATTTTTCCATTTGCCTCCAAATTATTTCATGCTACCCACCTTCTTCGTGACTCCATATTTGTTGCCAATTCTCTTTCTTTGCTTGTTTAAACTCTCACCAGAGTGTTTAAATTGTTTAGATCTCTTGCTCTGGTGTTCACACTGAAAATATATTCTCCTGTCTCCTGAGGAGTTTAATCATCTCAGAAATCTTGAGAGATAATGGAGAGACTGTTCAGTCAATATCCTATATCTGAGTTTTGCACTACAAACCACGCGATGCTCAGCACTGTATCTGCTATCCGAGAGGCCACACTGCCACTGGACTCTAATGAGTACATCCATCAGTCTTGCTTAAGTTATAATATTTCTGCAATTTTTACCTGAATGCCATAACTTGACTCACATTCACATCAGAGTTTACAACATTTCCTGTTGTGCTGGTGCATCTGTGGTTTGATGCATCAATTTAAGATATGATTAAAATTTCATGAGAAGCAGACCAGCTATAGTGACGTTGCCAGAGCAACATGTTGATGTCTTATCATGTATGAAGATAGCCAGTCAGACCCTAGATTGAGGAATCACAGTTTCAATTTGAAGATGTTGTAGTTGATTGTGGGGGTTACAGTGTGAGGTAATGTGTTCCATCCGTATGTTTATACCTTCAATTTGTTTGATAATGCAAGTGGCACTGTTTCTTAAAACCATGATTGTCAGAACTCTTCAATTTTCAGCAATGAAATGAGGACATTATTTATCTTCACCCAAGACCACTGGATGAAAATAGTCATGCACACTGAGATGGTGCATAGAGGCTTTTGGAAACCGTTTCAGTAACAATTAGATTGAGAAAAACTGTCTCTTCCTGTGTCATTCTGTCAAAGTGATTATGTTTAAGACATAGAGCAGAGGAGGAGATATGGCAATGGCACTCTAAAAATACTCCTGCAAAGAGATGGCATTGGCAGGCCTCCCAGCATCCATCCACTAGCCTGGTTGATTTAGCTTCGCATGAAACAGATGTTGGCAGCAGTTCTCACCAAAAGGGAATATAACTTTTTACCACTCAGAGTGGAAAATTGAAAAGGTGGTCCACCTTAGTGTTTGCTCATATACATCAGAGGTCTGCAATTGTTTTTTAAAATACCATTTTCTAATTCTCTCAAGATAGAGTTGAAGGTAAAAACTTAAATACTGGAAGGATGGTTAGATTCTCAAGGTTAAACATGTGCATTATTATATTTCTTTCACATTTACAGTATGCAGTCCTTTGAATTATAACTGCATAGTAGTTAATATAAGCACATTTATTCTGCAACTATTGAACATTACTTACATTACTACAGCACAACAATGTAGATGCCATGATTGTACCGGGTTGAGTGTGTTTGGGGTTATACAATTACAACAAAAAGTATACCCTTCAACCCTATCTTACATAGAAACCAGTAATGCTTATGTCACGTTTCGGGGTGCGAGGCATAAATGCAGAGGATCCAGGTGGTTCAGGAAAACAATTTATTTTTATTTAAACATAAACACAAAACAGGGAAATTAAATAAACAAAGAGACTTTATAAGTAAAACGAAACCAAAACACGAATAAAGACACGAGACATACACCTTCAACTTATTGTAACAAATGCAAGACAAAAACTAGAACTCAAACACACCTTTTATAATGAGATTAATGATCAACTCGGATCAGGTGCACGCCCACGTCACCTGACCGAGTTGCGAACTGGGAAATGAAGTATAGAACTGAAACTTAAACGAACTACACAAAATGTCTTAGGGCGCTTTGGCGCCCTCTAAGGGTTATCCCTGACATAACCCCCCCCTCTACGGGCGCAACTCCTGAGGCGCCCCAGGAGGTCCAGGGCACCCCCCCCAGGGTACTCTGTCTACCCCCCTCACCCAGAGGCTGGCCCCCTTGTCCCGTAGTTCAGGTGGCCTGATGCCCCCGTTGAAGCAGGGCGGCGGAGGACTAGGAAACTCGCCGTCCTCTATGATGCAGGGCAGCGGAGGCAGGAAATGCTCGCCGTCCTTAGTGATGCAGGGCGGCGGTGGCAGGAAATGTTCGCCGTCCTCTGTGATGCAGGGCGGCGGTGCTGGAAAGCTGTCCTCGGCGGCGCATGACGGTGGCGGCGGAGGAAGAGGCGGCTCGTCATCCTCGGCGGCGCATGACGGCGGCGGCGGAGGAAGAGGATGGAGCTCGTGATCCTCGGTGGTGCATGAAGGCGGCGGCGGAGGAAGAGGAAGCTCGCTGTCCTCGGCGGCGCATGAAGGCGGCGGCGGAGGAAGAGGATGAAGCTCGCTGTCCTCGGCGGCGCATGAAGGCGGCGGCGGAGGAAGAGGATGGAGCGCGTGATCCCCGGCGGCGCATGAAGGCGGCGGCGGAGGAAGAGGATGGAGCGCGTGATCCTCGGCGGCGCATGCAGGCGGCGGCGGAGGAAGAGGAAGCTCGCTGATCACAAAGGCGCCGTGCCACGACGGAAGCTCGCCATCCACGAAGGCACTGTGCTGCGTCGGAAGCTCGCCGTCCATGAAGGCACTGTGCAGTGACGGAAGTTCGCTGTCCACGAAGGCGCCGTGCAGTGACGGAAGCTCGCCGTCCACGAAGGCACAGTGCTGCGTCGGAAGCTCGCCCTCCTCTTCGCCGCGGTGCAGCGGCGGCAGCTCGCTGTGCTCAACGGCGCGGTGCAGCTGTGCTAGCAGCCCTTGGAGCTTGGCCACCTGCTCCCGCAGGTCACGAATGTGCTCTTCATTGCTCAGAGCGCACCGCCGAAAGCTGCTCCAATCACTCTGGGAGGCTGCTCCCAGCTGCACGGCCCACTCACACTCCGTTCTTCTGCCGCTACACCGCTTGGTTCTCCGGCTACCTTCCGCGCCGGCTCCCCACAACACATAAATCGTTGCCCCCCCCCCAAAATAATCTCCCGGAGGAAGGACTCCTTTGTTATGCCTCTGTTAGGTCTTGCATTCTGTCACGTTTCGGGGTGCAAGGCATAAATGCAGAGGATCCAGGTGGTTCAGGAAAATTATTTATTTTTATTTAAACATAAACACAAAACAGGGAAATTAAATAAACAAAGAGACTTTATAAGTAAAACGAAACCAAAACACGAATAAAGACACGAGACATACACCTTCAACTTATTGTAACAAATGCAAGACAAAAACTAGAACTCAAACACACCTTTTATAATGAGATTAATGATCAACTCGGATCAGGTGCGCGCCCACGTCACCTGACCGAGTTGCGAACTGGGAAATGAAGTATAGAACTGAAACTTAAACGAACTACACAAAATGTCTTAGGGCGCTTTGGCGTCCTCTAGGGGTTATCCCTGACAGCTTATCACACATTGTGTCATATGGTAAATAATAAGCTTTTTATAAACACAAGCAAATTGATGATAAATATGTAACCTAGCCTATCTAAAATGTATCTTACCA
The DNA here is from genome assembly GCA_013621035.1 of Clarias magur. Classification (NCBI taxonomy): domain Eukaryota; kingdom Metazoa; phylum Chordata; class Actinopteri; order Siluriformes; family Clariidae; genus Clarias; species Clarias magur. The sequence goes on along the minus strand of QNUK01000135.1, from coordinate 56,428 downwards.
CTCTGGTGTTCTCTTTGAAAACACTGCCTGCCACATGAGGATGTTGATGACCAAACAACAGGTTTGTTTAAAAAATAAAATAAAAAAAATATATATATATATATTTCCCCCTCCTTTACTTGTATTTTATTCTCCATTAACCAACTCTCTGCAGCATACTACATTTAGCCTTGAATATTCTAGAATAATAAAGCACATTAACTAGCACGCATTAAACTGTGATTGGCCTGTAAGCCCAGTCCAGAAACATACTTGAGACATAATCATGTGCACCCCGAATGACAGCCACACAGAAAGGCCACTAGAGAAATAGATGTTAAACAATAAAGATGTTATGTTTTTTTTCTTCATTTAGACATTTTTGCTCTGTTCAGTTTTCTTTTTGATGTACATCAGACCCATTGATGCATTCTACTATTCCACAGAGCAAATTTCCACATACCGCTGGTAGTCACCAATAACTATACAGTGGAACCTCGGATTGCGAGTAACGTGGTTTACAAGTGTTCTGCAAATCGAGCAAAGATTTTTAATAAAGTTTTAATCTGAAACCGAGCAAGTATTAGTTTACGAGTGCCGAGTATCACGTATCACGCATGCGACTCTTATTTTGACATCGAGCGGCAAGTGATCACAACTGAGCCAGTGATTTTTCTCTCTCTTGCACTGCGGGAATTATGGGTAATCGTCTACCGTGCTGCGTCCCCTGTGTCAAAATAAGAGTCCCCTGCTGCGTCTTGGTGCTCGTATCTTATAAACAATATCTCCCTCTCTCTTCTGTTTGCGCGCGCGTAATTTGACACTGTGCCCCACACACACTGACACATACACACACTTTTTACACACACACACACACTTACTTTGTGTGTGCGCGCGTATTTTGACACCGACACACACACACACACACACAGATCTCCCTGGCTTCACACACGCTTTATTTACACAGAAAGCTCAGCTCTGTCGCGATTCTTTTCAAAGGTAAGGTGCTGGTTCACTTGTTATTTTTTACTTTACAGCAGTGATTCCGTTAGTATGCTCACGCGAGTATCATTAGAGAGGTTTCTTTTTTTCCCTGTTAAAACAATGTTTGCATTGTGTATGTTAGTTGTGAAACTTAAAAAGCGAGGTGTGGGAAGGAGAAGGAGTTTTACTGTTTAAGACGAGGCGAGGGGCTAATTCCACACACTCACGCATACAAATACACGGCGCCTGCGCGCACAAAAGGAAACACTTAACTGTCTGGATTTATTTTTACTTTTTTTTATGTTAAGTGCAGGTTAATTTGTTTTATTTTTACTTTATATGTTGTATTAATTATTTTTTATGTATTTATTGTTTTGGGCTGTAGAATGAATAATTTAAGTTTTCATTATTTCTTATGGCTAAATTAAATTTGGTTTACGAGTATTTTGGAATACAAGCCCACTTCTGGAACGAATTATGCTCGTAATCCAAGGTTTCACTGTATTGTGAATAAATGTAACAAAAAGGTACAATATTAAGGAAATAAGCATCAGTGACTTTTTCAAAACAGTGGCAGGAAACTGAGCATTCAGATTTTAGATATTCATTTAGTAATACAAACCTTTGTAGTGGTTGGCATCTAAACATTTTGCAAATGTTTCCATTATAGGATTTAATTTTACTCTCCATTTCACCTACCCATTCCACTAGCCCACAGCTCAAATCTAATGCAACACTTACACTTACCTTTCCACTTTAAGAAAATTCCCACCTGTGCAGATAGGCTTCAGCTGATTAAATAGATTCAATATCCCAGGCATGTCAAACAAGCCAAGTGTCCCACTGCTGTGCTGTGCTGCTTTGTGTAATGTGTTCTTTATAAATCATCTGCATGTATAATGGATTTCTTAACTGCTCCATATTTAACCTTTTTTTTTAAATAATAATAAGAAAAAAAGTAATTAATGCATTAATGAATTCTTAAAGCAGTTCTAGTTTGAACCATGTATTGATGTATTGAAGAAAAGATGGGACCTGCTATAGGATTTTAAATGAAATCCGTTGAGGGACAAACCAAAAGAATGAACGATGCTGTATTTGAGATCAGTTTGAATATGTATGAAATTATGAGGGATGCTCAAGCACTATGGAAACTCTTCATAGTTGTAATAAAGGGTCATGGTGGGGTGTGACCTTACTGTATTTTACACAGTAGTGATAGGCAGGTTCCTCTCAGTAAGAGGGAAATTCTTTGTTTGTGTCCAATAAAGACTTGTATTAGTTTAGACAATGCAACTGTTGGTTATTTGGACCACTGGTGCTCCTAGTAGCAGGAAAAAAAAGCCTTTACTTTCTGTTAAAGATATTGGTTTTGCAGGAAATTAAATTGCTGTTATTATTCGGTATCACTCCAAAAGTTCAGTTTGAGTGTGTCCTTCATCATCCTGTCATTCAATCAATTTTCGCAGAGGATTATCCACTTTTGCATCTATTCACCAGGCTGATATTGGCATGAATGCAAGTGATCATAATTATGAATAATGACATGCTATAAATTTGATTTTATGACATCTGTTCGTAGCACTTTATCTGATTGCTGGAATTCATAAGGCACATTTGATGCAGCCACATGCTAAAGGCACACAGATCCACATTTGCATATTTTGGTCATTATGTAATTATACATAACCTGCTAGTTACACACTAATTGCTATGTTTATAATAATTATGGCATTAACAGCTAAGAATTACGGTTCATTCTAGTTCTTTTTATTACAAGACCTCCACATTAGATGTATCCAAGGAAACCAAAGCTTAGGCAGCCTCTGGTCCATTTAAGGGCAATTAGTGTGCAGTTCAGAACAGAACTTAACAGCAGGCACTGGCCAGAAATAAGTCTAAAAAGGGATTACTACCAATAAGATAAATGTGAACAAATTGTGTTTTCAATCTGATTTCTAAGGTAAGCATATATAATTCTGCACATTTAAAAAGAATTAAATCAAATGCAGTAAGATTTTCAAGATGCATTTTTTTTTAACTTCTGTGAGTGGAGCATTAGTGAAGAATAAGAGCATGAAGTGCCATACTATTATTGCACAAATACAGCTGAACCTGCTCTGTATGATTCCACTATATCAAGCCATAGAAGTTTGTGTGTGCCTGTATGTTTACAGTTACAGTATGTACTGTATAAGGGAATATGAGCTGATTCAAATTGGGGACAGAGGTTATAATGTGTCTTCAGTAAGGAGTAGTGGTGATGAGCTCTCTTGTGCTTGGATGAGTGCACAAGCTGCTATGATTAACTACAGCGATTCCCATTATGCCTGCCCAGCCACGTGACGTCCATCATCTTTAGGTGTGGGGAAAAAGAGACAGATGTTTTATTCATTAGCATATACTTCCCACTGCTCATGCTCAACGGGACTCATTGCTGTCAGCAGCCCATGGCTGGAAGAAGCTGAAAGAGAGGCGCCAAATTGGCCACCGAAGAAAATTATAATTTGTCTTTGCTTTCAAGACTAACTGAAGTCCATTTTAAATATAGTCCCAAACGTAAGAACTGAAAGGATGGATTAACTAGATCTAAATAAGTGAGAACAGTAAACACTCTCATTTCACTTGTTCTTTGATTTTTCAATTTCATTAACCCAGGTAAATTTAACATACATCTTCTCTCAATTCCCACATTCTCACAGCCCCCTCCTTATTTGCTATCATTAGGTCTTTCCTTTTTCTGCCTCATCAGCCATCAAGAACATGTTCATGTTATGTCTCCATGTATGAGCTTTTTATTGTCTGCCACAGGTCTGTTTTTGGTACTTATATTGACATGTTGGATATCTGACCAGACATCATTTTTTAAAATCTAATTAAAGTGATTGAGGCTATATTGTTTTTTCAAGGTTCTATATGAGAGAGAAGACAGATGGGAAGCAAGACGGGAACATTAATTGCTGGGGGAGAAAGGTTGCAATTGATTACTCTTTACACTATCACAGTGTGGCACCTCTGAGCTCTGGAGGCTACATGCAACCTCACTAGACTCTCTATAATGATACACAAAGACAATACCACTAAAGTTTAAGGGATAAGTGAGACTTTATATTAGAAAACTTCCTACAGCAGATATTGGGAGAGTATAAAATATAATAAAGCAACACAGTATGTATACTACTTACATACACTATCAAAAGCTTGGGGACTTCTTGTTGTTGCTATTATTATCATTATTATTATTATTATTATTATTATTATTATTATTAACATTTACATTTAAAGTATAGTTTACTGCAAATAATGGTAGTTACTGTAAGAACTACATAGCAGACAGAAACAAATATAAACAGAAGAATTGGCAAAAACATATTTTATTGACAGATTTTGAATTTACTAAAAAGGTGAAACAGGAACTCAAAGCTAGTGACTGGACTGCTAACAATTACTATATTGGCAATACATCATCCCAGCCTCTCACTGCTGGGTTGCTGGTAGGAGCAAGTTAAAGATGGTCAACATTACATAACTATATAATATATCAATAGCCACATCAGCATATTCGGACCACTATACAACTGAGATTGTGGAAAAAGTAAAAAACCCTTTCATCACTATGTTAGTTCATACTCCTTCTAGCAAACTGGAGAGATGCTATGTCTAAGAACTTATATAAACACCTAATAATACAGCAATAATAGTTGGAGAGTTGTGGCTATAAGAATAGCAACAGTTATTGTTTATAGATTATAGTTAATGTTTCTGGTCTATTTCAAAACAGAAATGCATCAGAGAACTTAAAGCTTGTTTGGGATGGAATGAAAACTAAAGAATTTCAAACCACATGAAGTCGAAATTTTATTCACAATAGAACAAATGTTTAAAATGAGAAATTTTAAAATTTTATGCACAAAATGACCATTTCAAATTTGATACCTGCTACAGATCTCAAAAAAGTGGCAAAATGGGGGCATGTTTACCATGGTGTAGCATCTCCTTTTCTTTTGAAAACAGTTTAAAGACATCTGGGCAATGAGGTTATGAGTTTCTGGAGTTTTGGTGTTGGAATTTGGTCCCATTCTTTCCTGATAGAATGGTTTCCAGCTGCTGAAGAGTTTGTGGTTGTCTTTGATGAATTTTTGGTTTAATGATGTGCCAAATGTTCTCACTAGGTGAAAGATCTAGAGTGCAGGCAGGCCAATTCAACAGACTCTTCTACTATAATGCCATGCTGTTGTAATACAGTAGCTGTAGTATGTGGTTCATTGTCTTGCTGAAGTACACAAGGCCTTCCCTGAAATAGACAATGTCTAAAATCTTTATATACCTTTCAGCATTCATAATTTCTTCCAAAACATACAAGTTTCCCACACCGTATGCACTTATTCAATTCAATTCAATTCAATTTTATTTATATAGCGCTTTTAACAATAGTCTTTGTCTCAAAGAAGCTTCACAAAATGAAAAGAAGATTTATGGAAGTGTGTATGAGTGAGAAAAATGTGTATAGATAATAATGAGATTGTCCCTGATGAGCAAGCCAAGGGTGATGGCGACTTACAGTATGAACCACAAATCATCAGAGATGCTGGCTTTTGAACTAAATGCTGATAGCATGCTGGAAGTTCTCCTCCTCTTTAGAGGACATGGTGTCTATTTTTCCAACAAGAATGTCAAATTTGTCTGACCATAAAACACTTTTCCACTTTGAAACAGTGCATTTTTTAAATGCACCTTGTCCCACAGGGCTGTTTTTCTATGTGCTTCCATAGCTTCATTTGGAGGACTTCTGGTTACTTTGTTTAGTGCCTGGGACATGCTAGCCAATCCACTGGCATGGGGGTGTTATGAGCAAGGGCACTCAGTTAAATTTGCTTGTAGGTTTCCTCTGGACTCTTCTGTAGTAAAATCTCTTCCTATCAACTCTTGTGTAGAATGCATGGCTTTTTGCTGCTGGGTGGACTTTCATTTTCACCTCGGGTATGAATGCTCCTGTATATGCGATTTCCTCTTCATGCTTATGGGCTATGACACAGTTATTTGGTCTTTGGTATTATTTATTATACCTGGACTCTTTTGGTTTAATATTTGAACAAAATTGCCTTACAGGTGTTATTAGGTGGTTTCCAGGTGTATTTCTTTTTTTATTATTTATAAATGGGCAGCGTACATAATGAATGAGTGCCTTAGATACTTCCTGGTCGTAAAAGGACTGCTCGTGTTCGTTCATCCAACGTTTTAGAACAGCTTGCCTTTATCCCTGTCTGTACTTTATGAATATATTTGAATATAAGTTGATTCCCCCCCCCCTTTTTTTGTTTCTTTGTCTTTTTGGGCGTGTTCTACACATTAATGTTTTTTTTTTTTTTTTTTTGAGGTTAAAGTGGTGGTAATGTGGCCTGCTTGATTCTGGTTTCCCTTTTTTGTGAATGCTGGTTGCCCCTTCTCCTTGTTTTCCACAGTCAATTGTGTGGGTGTGATTCACGTGTGATTGGGGTTATTCTTGCCCCGACACACTGAGTCCGCATAAGAGCTGCTCTCATACCTGCTCTCCTCGACACCAGCAGCTCTGTGACTTTCGCTCGCCCCTCGATCATCCCCCAGTGTGCAAAACTGTGCAGACCTTTCCCGAGTGTCAGTTCATTTTGTGTCCACACGAGATTTAACTTAAAGATACTGGCAAGTGCCCCCTAACCTGGAGGCAAGATGCAAAGTCCTTCCTTTCATGCTACATACATCCCCTGCCACTTTCCAGTGACTGATGGACGTGGTGCTCTGCAAACATCTGCAAACCCCTATGCCACTGCCTATCTAGAAGATGTTATCATCCACTCATGCAGCTGGGACGTCCAACTTTTTCATCAACAGCAGGTGCTAGCGGAACTCAGAAAAGCCAGCTTAACGGCCAACCCAAACAAGTGCCACCTCGGCTTAACTGAAGCCAAGGTGGCACTTGTTTGGGTTGGGATATCGCATCAGCTGGGAGCTATTGACACCAAAGTAGTAAAAGGTAGAGACTGTACATAAAAATCCACAGCCCAAAAAAAAGAAAACAAGTGCATGCATCCTTGGGTCTAGCTGTATACTACAGATGTTTCATACCTAACTTTTACTCCATCTCAACCGCTTCTCTCACATCTGTGGCTTAAGGGACAGCCCGAAAAAATAAAGTGGATGGAAAAAACAGAGCAAGTATTGCAGCTTTCAAAAGCCCATTTTGTTGACTGTTACATATATTGTGTAAGCACATAGCTAACTATTCAGAAGATCTCTACCTATGATAAGAGCACTACATTATACGGCAGTATACATTAATTGGTACTACAATAATATTGGTAAGCCCGAATAAATTGCAAAGCCAATTGCATACAACAATTAATTAACCATTTGTAACATTACCCGTAACAGGAACAGCTAAAAATTAGCTCGGGACTAATTAGCACAAGCCAAGAGTCAGTAGTCTGCTATCTTAGCACTTTTAGTAAGCTAGCACTTAGCATAGGGATACTAGCTTGCTTATAAATCCATATTAGGACAGGCATTTTACTGAAACAATGGACCTAATTGTTTCCATCAAGTATACAGTATGTGTCCAAATATGAATTATTAAGCAAGATAGTTGCACTATGCTTAACAGTTACCATAGTGATATTAGTTTGCTTTTAAAATTTATAAAAGTTCTGCTGGTACTCTGCTTGACATGTTTGCTTCTTCCAATCAGTCACCTGTGGCTGGTGATTCTGATGGGTTTGCATTTCTGGAAAACAGAGGAGGATGGTAGCCTAACACCCCCGAAAGGGTGGAAGACAAATTGTTTAATGGCATAGTAATTTCTGGGCACATTTGGCCCGTGGCCGCAATTGGGATCTGTTTGCCTGGCCTTGGGAGCTGACTGTTCATATTAATGTCAGGAAATCAGCTCATTACTATGAACAGTCAGATTAATGAGCTGACTTCCTGGTTGGGCAATTTGACCTGCTCATTGACTGGTGGGTGATAGCCTGATATTGGTTGACCATTATATCCTTTTTCATGAAATGAAACCCTCTCAAAGAGACCTGTGTACTTATATTGCTTAGTAACATTAGTAGTGTGATGAGATGCAGTGACCTTGAGAATATATCGATAATTAATATCATGGTTTGCCTTCTGAAAGTCAGCAGTCAGCAGCTATGTTGGACCAGAGATGGGGACTGGCTATATTCCCCAGTGGCTGGGGAAGTGTATGCCTGGAGAAGTGCATGTTCTGAGTCTTTTTTTGAGGACAACTGGCACAAACTATCATCTACTGTGCTTGAGCAGTGACTGGTCAGTTGTAATGGTTGTGATGAGGCTATTCCCTGGTTGATGTCTCAGTATACTTCTCCCAAGAAACCGGCTAGAGGTATGTTTCATTGATCACTGTTTTCTTGTTGGGATAGGAAATCTGCTCTTATTTCTTAGGCTTAGGAAAGTACATATTACAGTCCAGCAAAGAATAGTGACTATCAAGCTTAGTGAGAATAAAGACGCTTAGTGGTTTGGTTTGGAGGTTGTTTTTTTCAATCATGCTGCTTAATGTGTAGTTGTCCCCTTCCAATCAGTGCTGCCACTACTTCAGTGACAGTTTAACAAAAAGCAACACTACATTGCTGACATTTTTTTTTTTTTTACCTGATAACTTTTTTAAAGGATGTTTTGCCCTGGTGAGTGCAGTTTGTGTTTATTTCAAACCTGGGGTGACAGAATAGCTCCCGCTGTTTCAGGAGCATAGGTGTCTTGGACAGGTCATGATAGTGTGATTAGGATAGCAGCCTTATAAGCAGGTGAGCTGGATTCAAGTCTTTGCAAAGTCACATTTAACATTGTCTTACATCTCTTCTTTAGAATATTGCCCTATGATTTCTAGTATAGTAGAATGCACATCACACATTATATGACATCATAATAAATGTACACAGATTGTTACAAGCATATATTATATAAAAAATATAAACAGCAAAATATATGCAGCAGTTATAAAAAGAAATCTAAACGTCTGGACTATTTCAAGAAAACAGTCGGGTAAACTGACTCTGGTCAAGTTAGGGTTCTATCCCTGTTCTGTGATAATAGGCTTCATTGGCATGACCATAATAAGAAACAACATTGGCCATTTCTCTCTCTCTCTCTCTCTCTCTCTCTCTCTCTCTCTCATGTTTTGTGTGTGAATGCTAACTAAAGTCACTTTGTTTGTACTTTTCCACCACCAGGTCCAACAAGAGTCATAAGGGGAAAGAGACTGAGGTGAAATATAAGTAGCATATTAATCTTTGAATGTGTGCGAGTGTAAGAAATTGAAAGAGATAACATTTATTTATTATAAAAGGTAGATATACCTTCCCAACTTACTAATATTGAACTTCCTACAAAAAAAAGGAAAAAAATAGATGCCTCAGGCAAACTTGACATAGCCCCTGATCTTTTCAATAGTTAGAAACTCCCGTTTACATTTCTGTGGGTGCAGTAAGAGATTTCAAAAAGTTCTTGCAGACCTGAGGAATTGTAGTGTTATGGATAAGAGTGGATGTGTACCTCCTAGAACACTTGCTCCTAGAAGGAGTTTGATGAATAGTGATGGGGCATTCTTGAACGATTTGTTCATTTTGAACGAATCTTAAGTGTGACTCGATTAGAATGAGTCGTCTCGGGGAATGATTTGTTTAGTCAGCCATGTGAAATATCATACGTTCTGTACAGGAATTAGTTTATCACTTTCAAGTCTTTGATTTTCCCCAGTTGTTTGTTCATCGTGTGACAGCCCTACACTTAATCAATGCAGAGAATCGATTAGTTTACCTTTCAAAGTCTTCAGGTTTCTCGTTCTTTGAAACAATGTTTAATTTGAAGCTTGAAAAGGTGTAAATAGTTCTTAAGTTTAATTTGTTGAGTGTCTTGTATCCAGAGTGATGAACGAATCATTCGTTCATCACTTTATAACCCCATAAGCTTAACCAATGCAGTCTGAGCTGGAAAGAGAATTGATTAATTAATTTGCTCATCACATGGCAGCCCCATAAGCTTAACCAGTGCAATCTGAATTAATGGATTAATCTTTTCTTTTTCCTGTAACATTATATTTTTGTCTTTTTTGCTGTTTGATCAACATTTGTATAAGTTTGTTTTTTTTAAATCCCAAAGTGCAGTGTGTCATTCCCTTTACTGTCTTTTACTTTCTTAAAATTAATTGAAATAAGTTTTACATTTAAATTACTAATTCTTTAGGAACACATTACAGAACTGACTGGGTCCCACCTCACATCCCCAGACCAAGCATTAATGCGTGTAGCACACTTTAAATTCTATTCCAGTGAGATGTCAGCTAGGTAAACCAAACACATCTAACTACGTATGTACACTTCAGACTAACGATTATAGGAATTGCAAGAACACAATTAATTAACTTCTAGGCACACCCAAATCTAGGCTAAGCAACATGTCCCCTGTCTCAGGTCTGAGTTCCAAATGTCCTTTTGGCTGGCTCGCCAATTTGATGAAGCAAAACTTTTCCTTTTCACTTACACTGATACATCTAGGACAAATTACAAAAACACAAATCAAACAGACAGAATAAAATTTTGTTATGAACATATTTCAATCAAAAGCCAAATCAGGATCATAAACAGAGGGATATACAAGATCAAAGAGGAAAACACAATTTATTAAAAGTTGTTAAATTCAAATACAGTAATACTGATTGTTTACTTTGCAATGTGTATGGAGTCATTATGTATAATAAGTGCAGGTGTGTAAACAGATGTCAAGTGACTGTGAATGCGAGGACAATTTGGGGGATTTTGGAATGCTTATGAGGTTACAATGAATTATGGTATCTCTTGTGATTTCCATGCACAGAATTATCTATACTTTACACAAGAATGGTGTGACAAATAAAAAAACACATTCAGACAGCCCTAGTTCTATGCATAGAAATGTCTGGTTTATGAGAGATGTCAAATATGAAATTACCACAGTAACGCCAATCATCATTCTTTATACACACAATGTGCAGAAAAGCATCTCGGAGTGTACATGTCAAAACATTAGGAAGGTTGGCTACAACAGCAGAAGATTAGCAAAATGTGATACTTGGTCTCAGACACTGCATGGCATACTACTATATAAAATAAGCAAAGTACTAAAAACAATAGTACACTACTACATTTTTTTAATTGTTTAGAACATTATGCAGAAAATATACATTGCTTGGCCCCAAATAATGTTGCATCCTCTATGAATTTATTCAATTACTGTACTTTTAGTTTTGTTAACTACACACAATGTGATAGAAAGGGCCTGTGTGAAAATGATTCCTCCTGCTACCAGAACCACTATTTCACAATTAGAGTATTGAAATATGCCTGTAACATCAAGTAAGAAAAGCTTAATTTATGAACTCTTCACTACATTCTGGTTGTCAGCTGACTTTATTTTATTGCCTAACATTGCTGAGCCTAGACCTGACCAACTGAAGCAACTGCAGATCATAACACTGCTTCTAGAGACTTCTACAGTGGCTACTGTGCATGATTGGTGCATCGCTTATGAGTATGGGTATGGAAGTGCTCTTCCCTTCTTACCCTAACTCTTCCGTTGCTCCAAAGTCCAATCTGTATGCTCCCTAGCCAGTTGAAGACTTTTTTTCTGATTAGTCTCACTAACACATAGTTTTCCTATGGCCACACAGCTGTTTAGTCACAATCTTGTCATATTGTTTTCATATGAAAATTATCTTACTTTCACTATTAAACATAGTTATGGTGTTTACTGTTGATTTACCATGCAACTTGTCTTCAAAGTCAAGTAGGCTTTTGTCATTTCAACCATATACAGTTCAGTACACAGTGAAACGAAACAATGTTCCTCCAGGAGCAAGCTGCTGCATACAACATAAATTTAACAACATAAATTAACAAAAACTAACTCGCTACTGTAACTAAGAAACCTAATTAGCTGGCTAGCTGAGACAAGACAGATTGACATGACAACAGAAATTAACAACAGAAATTAACAGAAAAACTAACTAGCCACCTTGGAGACCTACTGTAATTAGCAGGCTAGCTGGGTCAAGACAGATTTAGATTTTAAGTTAAACAGAGAACTATTTACGTTTTTATACAAAAGAGACAACATGTCATCTCCATTTATGATTTTCGTCCGACCACCGTTGACGGTTCAGCACTATCCTTCCAGGTTTCCAAAATGTGTTAAATCTTAACCCAGTTCCAATAATTTCAAATCTCATTTGTTCTCTTTGCTTGATGCAGCCCAGTAATTTGACCCTTTTGAAATGGTGACTTATTTTTGGCCAGGTGGTGTGTTTGGTGGGAGAGATAAGTGCATGCATGTAATTTTGGCTTACCTGTTCCTTTAGCCAGATTACCACTGGCTTATTATGCTAAGAAAACACACAAATAAGCAAACGAATATACATTTATTGTGAATGTATTATTACCCTGAAATACTTTGAAGTGCATTTGAAGAAATACATCTTTCAAACAGGTTATTGTTATTTAGTAGAACACAATGTATCAAACTTTCCAAGTGAATGGTTACAATTACACAAAATTGTTTCCCTTTTGTACAGTGCAGGAGAGGAATGTTTATAATTACAAACAGTAAGATGCATACTTCCTGAAAGGCAGTGATTATAATAAGAGATTTTGATATTTGCATTTTCCCACAGTGTGCTAATGAGCAACGCTCTACCTGAATAAATGGAAAGGAATTACCTATGCTTGAGTGTATTTCTATAAAATAAACATTGTTATAATATCAGATATTAGTCATTGTAACAGTGCCGTTTATTGAAAAATGACAACTAATAGTATTCAAGCCATGGTGACCAAATGAAATCATACAGCATTTTCTTAACATCACAAAGCAAGGTATTTAACATTCCTCACTACTTAAGTGAGAGGACAGACACTGCAGTCACATTTTCCAGGTCATTTTCCTCTCACTGAAAACTGTGAGAAATACCATGGCAAGATAAGTATATATGCTACAGTATGTCTTACAAGTTAGAATTTTGGAATATATGTTGAGAATTAACCCTTAGATACCTGACCTAACATCACTCCTCAAGCTATTGCATAGTCACCCAGGCTGTCACGGACTCCAGCACCCTTCAAAACCACAGCAACTTCATTAGCTTGGCCATGCTCCTCCATTAGTTCCAAAAGGCCATCACTCCATATCTAGTAATGATAAAAATAAAAGATATTAATAAAGGTACATACCATCAGAGAGTGTAAAACACTGTTTCTGGAAATCTAATGATGGCTTAAAGCTACATATTGCTTCATACTGTATGTAAAAGGGTATGATATTTTCAAATGTGTTACTTTGTCATTCTAAGGAGTAACTGTGTTGAGTGATGTTTTAAAATTATGGGGTATATAATCAATTTGCTTTTCATACAAATAATATGATCATTAGCGAGCATTATACAATTCATACATTCATACAAATAGATGAGCATTAGCGACTCTGAATCCAAACTAACACTGACATTTTTATATTCCTTAACTTACAGAGTACTGAAGCACCGCTACTCCTTAACTGTTAATTAACTGGGTTTTATTCTCGAAGTTTCGTTAGCTGAGCGCTCCTGTGTGTGCTGGGTGGAGCAGGATGCAGTTGCTAGGCAAAGTGGGGGAAAAAGATAGGAATGGTTAGCTAAATGCTGTACAGTGTGGTAACATAAATCCTGAAGTTAGCTAAGCTCACCTCAGTAATGTCAGGGTGCCTCAGTATAATGATAAATGATAAACTGAAACATATTTTATAACAAACAAAAAAGAGCAAAAACTTACCTAGAATAAAGAGTCCACAAAACGACCATCTTCACCACTTTAATAGCGGTGATAGCGGTGTTTAAAAAAAAATAAATAAATAAATCACTCCAAATCAATTCCACTGTAAGATGTTGGCCCAACAATGCAGTATTAATTCATTCTAGGTTTATCTAGTTGGACTTTTTACAGTGAATGTAGACTCCATGCATGTTTCAAGACTCCCACTATTCCCACCATTTTCCTTGATTTTACGCACATGGTAAATCTAAAATCCAATTTGATACATATGAACCCGAAACAGCCTCAATTCATAAAAAATTATGTACAAAAGTACATACATCTGTACAAAAGTATAATATTAAAAAAAAATTTTTTTTAAATCTAATTTTTAAGGCTATTTAAAATTTCTTCAAATTTATCATAACATTTAGGGTATTTTTATTGCTTGCAAATGTCAAAATGGGTCAAATTTGACCTGAACAGTATGTCAGTATGTAAATAAAAATGCAGTGAGAGAATGGGAACAACAAACACCGTAGCTGGCATGATGAGATAGTCTTTCAGTTCAGTATTGTGTGACAAAGAGAGTTGTAAAAATAAGCCATCTTCTGAGCAATAGCGTAACAAAACTTTAAAACTGCTCTTTTAAATATATTTGGAAAACCTTATCATTGTACTTTTTACTCTAGTCCAATATGAAAACACTTCTAATGAATCTAAGTAGCATTCTCAATTTCTGCCTGCATTTAAGTTAAAAGTGTTTAGGTGTCTGTATGAATATGGAGGTGAGTTGGTAGATTTAGCTTCTATAGTCTGAATTAGACAGGCTTTTACATGCATTAAGCTTCTTTTTAACCACTCTTGGCATAGAAACCACAGCAAATATGATTATTTTTTCAGGGTGTGACTGAGAACTACATGTACTTATACAGTATTAAATCTTTGTCTAGGTGTATTTATGTTAAAAAGTAGCTAGAACAGTTTGCAGATTAACCATAGATTAATAAACATACCTACATGTGAAAGTTAAAAATGGTGCATGTTTTTCTAAACATGAAGCATAAGGGTGGTTAACGTGGTTCGGAATGATTGAAGGGAGAAAAAAAAAGTTTTCCAACACCTGGAGCCAATCTGTGGTCAGGAATGTGTGTTACACAAAGCTCTGAATCTGTTTTTAGAGTGCTCCTATAGTGTGCACTTTTGACCTGCTCAGACTGGGCAGTTCTGAGAGCTGTTATTCCGAAGTATAATATATGTTCATAGGCCAAAATACCAGACTGTTTAAGGTGGTTTTAATAAGTGTCTTATTTGATCCTGGGTAGCCTCTAGTGAAAGTTAGCTCTCGTGTGCTGTCTTTGAGTATCTTATTCCTTTCACCTGGCAGTATCTGCCCTCCAGATGTCCCACAGCTCTTTTCATCTCCCTTGGAAGCTATGGCAGGATGAAGTTATTTGTTTTAACAATTTCAGCCAAGGGATGGGAAACAAGGAATACATTGCCTCGCCTTTGTTTACCGGCCTATGTGGTGAAAAATCTTATTTCCACTGTCTGATTATGAACTTTCCTACCGGAGTAAGTGCTACGATCAACCTAAAACCTGAAAATTCCAAACATAAACTTTCAAAGTTTAAATAAAATTATCTTATCAAGAGCAATCTAACTGCTTAAAGTGATCCCTATCATTGCCGACAGGAGAGCAACTCTCCTGGCTCTCCTAAACCAGAGTATACAGAGACATGAGACAGATGGGTCAAACAGCCAAGATAAAGCTTAAAGGTTATTACTGTTCACCATTTGATGCTTGTAGCAAGTGGCTGCAAACAAAACAATAAAACATGTGTGGGTGTCATTGGATAACAAATGTGAAAAAAAGTTTGTGTGATGCAATAGAAATATTAATAATATTAGATTTTAACGTATCGCATAAACTTCGTTCTTTTTTTAGTTGTTAAATAGTTTTAGGTTTGATCATAAATTTTGATGTTTTAGGTTTAGCTTAAGCATGATTGGACTACAGTTCCTACTGTATGATCCTCATCTTTCCACCTGTTTCTATCTCCAGTCATGAGGTGCATTCCAATCGGCCTGCAGTAGCCTGCGAAGTATACTGCACAAGGTGTTCAGGCATGTTAAGTGTGATTCCAAATCAGGGAGCAAAACTGCTCAGTTCTAAGGGATCTGCAAATGGTGTAGGGAATAACTTAAAAAAGAGTCTTCACTTCACTGGCAAAGGGAATGAAAACTTTGCATTGATGCAAACTTTGCATGCATCATTCAGTCACGGTAGTGTAAAAAAAATTGAAACTTGAAAGAGGAATTTTATATTTACTATCATTATTATTGAGGATAATACCTTAGTATTATGTAGGCTAATATTCTGTAAAAATAAATAAATAAATAAAAGATAAATAAATCTACATACATCTTGTGAATTAGTAAAATAATATATTTACAAGTTATAAGTTATACACGTTTCAAAAGTACATGTTTTATAATGGTATAAAGTTTTGTTTCCACAGCAAATTTTCCACAGCAGCAGTTACGGGTATCAGAGGTACTTACACACGTGGACAAAATTGTTGGTACCCTTTGGTCAATGAAAGAAAAACTCACAATGGTCACATAAATAACTTTAATCTGACAAAAGTAATAATTAAAAAAAATTCTATGAATGTTAACCAATGAAAGTCAGACATTGCATTTCAACCATGCTTCAACAGAATTATTTAAAAACATAAACTCATGGAACAGGCCTGGACAAAAATGATGGTACCCCTAGAAAATACTGAAAATAATGTGACCAAAGGGACATGTTAAATCAAGGTGTGTCCACTAATTAGCATCACAGGTGTCTACAATCTTGTAATCAGTCAGTGGGCCTATATACTGTGCTCCAGGTAGTCACTGTGTTGTTTGGTGACATGGTATATACCACACTCAACATGGACCAGAGGAAACGAAGGAAAGAGTTGTCTCAGGAGATTCGAAAGAAAATTATAGACAAGCATGTTAAAGGTAAAGGCTATAAGACCATTTCCAAGCAGCTAGATGTTCCTGTGACTACAGTTGCACATATTATTCAGAAATTTAAGATCCATGGGACTGTAGCCAACCTCCCTGGACGTGGCCAAGGGAGGAAAATTCATGACAAATCAAAGAGACGGATAATCCAAATGGTAACAAAAGAGCTCAGAAAGACTAAAGAGATCCAAGGTCAACTTCATGCTCAAGGAACATCAGTATCAGATCACACCATCCATCGCTGTTTGAACCTAAGTGGACTACATGGGAGACGACCAAGGAGGACACCATTGTTGAAAACAAATCATAAAAAAGCCAGACTTTAATATGCCAAACTACATGTTGACTTCTGGGAGAATGTCCTATGGATAGATGAAACAAAAATGGAACTTTTTGCCAAGGCACATCAGCTCTATGTTCACAGGTAGAAAAATGAAGCATATCAAGAAAAGAACACTGTCACTACTGTGAAACATGGAGGAGGCTCTGTTATGTTCTGGGGCTGCTTTGCTGCATCTGGCATAGGGTGTCTTGAATCTGTGCAGGGTACAATGAAATCTCAAGACTATCAAGGGATTCTAGAGAGAAATGTGCTGGCCAGTGTCAGAAAGCTGGGTCTCAGTCGCAGGTCATGGGTCTTGCAACAGGACAATGACCCAAAACACGGCTAAAAACACCCAATAATGGCTAAGAGGAAAACATTGGACTATTCTAAAGTGACCTTCTATGAGCCCTGACCTCAATCCTATTGAGCATCTTTGGAAGGAGCTGAAACATGCTGTCTGGAAAAGGCACCCTTCAAACTGGAAACATCTGGAGCAGCTTGCTCATGAGGAGAGGGCCAAAATACCTGCAGAGATTGCAGTGATTGCCTCAAAAGGTTGTGCAACAAACTATTAAGTTAGGGGTACCATCATTTTTGTCCAGGCCTGTTCCATGAGTTCATTTTTTTTTATAATTCCGTTGAAGCATGGTTGAAAAGCAATGTCTGACTTTCATTGGTTAACATTCATAGAATTCTTATTTATTATTACTTTTGTCAGATTAAAGTTATTTCTGTGACCATTGTGAGTTTTTCTTTCATTGACCGAAGGGTACCAACAATTTTGTCCACGTGTGTATGTTACCATGGTAAGTCACAGAGGAAGTCACATCTGTGCTGGTGATGTTGCAGGGTGTTCTGAATGATGGAATTTTGTCAAGGGAAGTTCTCTTCTCTGACATTCCAGAGCAGGGAGTAGGGAGCATCCTGTGAAGTATACAGTACTTTGGAATGGAATGTAGGTACAGTCCTATCGTCATTGAGTCACCTGATTACAAATGACACTCACCCATTTGCAATCATACTACACTCATTAATTGGACTCAAGGTTACCATTTCAAATTAGTTACTTCTGATGATCCAAGCCTGTTTGTTGTAGTTCTTGTGCAGTGATTAGACTGCAACCTCCTTCATATAAATTGATTTAAGCTGCGTTCCATCGTAATATAAGCACCTCGGATACCTGTTGCTACTGCTGTGGAAATTTCACACTATGGACATTAAATATTAAATATTTATTGAAACTAAAATTTATACCATTATAAAACATATGCTATTGAAACATGCATAACTTGAAAATTAATTAATTAATTAATAATAAAAACAATAATAATTGATAAAGATGTACAGAGATTTTTTATTATTATTTATTTTTAACTGATTACTAGGCTATATAATACTAATTTAAATCATTGTGTCCTATTAATATGATGTCGTCCTTTATAATTAGGATAATAAATATATAAATTCTTCTTCAAGCTCCATTTTTTTTCATGCTCCAGCGAGATGCAATAACTTATGGGAAAGTTTTCATTCCCTTTTCTGGTGAAGTGAAGATCCATTGTTCAGTTATACCCTACACCGTAGTTCTCTTTGAACTGAATATTTTCGCACCCTGCAGTTTGGAATCATACTTAACATGGTTGAACACACTGTGAAGTACAGTATACAGGGTGGGCCATTTATATGGATACACCTTAATAATATGGGAATGGTTGGTGATATTAACGTCCTGTTTGTGGCACATTAGTATATATGAGGGGGCAAACTTCAAGATGGGTGGTGACCATGGTGGCCATTTGGAAGTCGGCCATCTTGGATCCAATGTTTATTTTTTCAATAGGAAGAGGGTCATGTGACACATCAAACTTCTTGGGAATTTCACAGGAAAAACAATGGTGTGTTTGGTTTTAACGTAACTTTATTCTTTCATGAGTTATTTACAAGCTTCTGACCACTTATAAAATGTGTTCAGTGTGCTGCCCATTTTGATGGATTGTCAATGCAACCCTCTTCTCCGACTCTTCACACACTGATAGAAACACCGCAGGAGAAATGCCAGCACAGGCTTCCAGTATCCGTAGTTTCAGGTGCTGCACATCTCGTATCTTCACACCATAGACAATTGCCTTCAGATGACCCCAAAGATAAAAGTCTAAGGGGGTCAGATTGGGAGACCTTGGGGGCGTTCAACTGGCCCATGACGACCAATCCACTTTTCAGGAAACTGTTCATCTAGGAATGCTCGGACCTGACACCCATAATGTGGTGGTGCACCATCTTGCTGGAAAAACTCAGGGAACGTGCCAGCTTCAGTGCATAAAGAGGGAAACACATCACCATGTAGCAATTTCAAATATCCAGTGGCCTTGAGGTTTCCATTGATGAAGAATGGCCCCACTATCTTTGAACCCTATATACCACACCATACCATGACTTTTTTTTTGTTCCAACAGTCTTGGAGGGATCTATCCAATGTGGGTTAGTGTCAGACCAATAGCGGTGGTTTTGTTTGTTAACTTCACCATTCACATAAAAGTTTGCCTCATAACTGAACAAAATCTTCTGCGTGAACTGAGGGTCCTGTTCCAATTTTTGTTTTGCCCATTCTGCAAATTGTGTGCGCCGATCTGGGTCATCCTCTTTGAGATGCTGCAGTAGCTGGAGTTTGTAAGGGTGCCATTTGTGAGTAGCTAATATCCGCCGAAGGGATGTTCGACTAATGCCACTCTCCAGTGACATGCGGCGAGTGCTACGCTGTGGGCTCTTGCTGAATGAAGCTAGGAGCCACTGATGTTTGTTCATTAGTGACAGTTTTCATGCGTCCACATTTTGTCAAATCCAACACTGAACCAGTTTCACAAAACTTAGCAAGCAGTTTGCTAACTGTAGCATAGGAGATGGGTGGTCTCGTAGGGTGTCTTGCATTGAAATCTGCTGCAATGACCCGGTTACTGCGTTCACCAGATATCAACACAATTTTGATCCTCTCATCACGTGTTAACCTCTTCAACATGTCAATGGCTGTGAACAAAGAGAAACTTGTAAATAACTCATGAAAGAATAAAGTTACGTTAAAACCAAGCACACCATTGTTTTTCTTGTGAAATTCCCAATAGGTTTGATGTGTCACATGACCCTCTTCCTATTGAAAAAACAAAAGTTGGATCCATGATGGCCGACTTCCAAATGGCCACCATGGTCACCACCTATCTTGAAAGGTTTGCCCCCTCACATATACTAATGTGCAACAAACAGGACGTTAATATCACCAACCATTCCCATTTTATTAAGGTGTATCCATATAAATGGCCCACCCTGTACTTTGTCTAGATTCTGCTTGTTTGGCTAATTGTCTTTGGTCTGCTTGCATCGCTGGTTTTAATTAAACAAAAGACTGCATTTGTTTATTTGATTTATACCAGGGGGATTTCCTGAAAAAAATAGTCCAATAGTTGGACTGATGATAGTGTCTGTTGCTGTCTTATACAGAGAGGTGGACTTCATAGTAATTATAGTCACTGGGCTAATAGAACATTTTGGCTAATTTTGAAGTCACTCTTTTTTTTATGTGGACTTATTGATGTGTAAGTACAAATGCACAAATACATATATATATATATATATATATATATATATATATATATATATTTTTTTTTTTTTGCATAAAAATTTGATTTGTGATGTCATTATACATGGCTACAGAGTTATTTATATAGGGCTCCTGGAATTACAAGTTAGACAGACTGGGTTAAAAGGGAAGCAACCAGCTTTTTTGATGCACAAACCTTCCTGAGATATCATCAATCCTATGCCCATGTTCTTTTAGAGAAAAATCTACAACTGCATACCATGTGAAATTATAAAACATGTTTCCAGGTATAACATTACATGCAACTTAAAAGGTGAAACTAATATATGAGATAGACCCATTACATGCAAAGCAAGATAGTTTAAGCCGTGATTTGTCATAATTGAGATTATTATGGCGTATAGCTCATGAAAACACCAAATCCACAATCTCAGAAAATTTGAATATTACATGCAATCAATAAAACAAGGATTCTACATAGAACAATATCGGACCTCTGAAAAGTATTAGTATGCATATGTACTCATTACTTGGTTTAAGACCCTTTTGCAGCAATTACTGCCTCAATGCGGCGTGGCATGGAAGCTATCAGCCTGTGGCACTGCTGAGGTGTTATGGAAGACCAAGATGCTTCAATAGCGGCCTTCAGCTCTTCTGCATTGTTCGGTCTCATGTCTTTCATCTTTCTCTTGGCAATGCCCCATAAATTCTCTATGGGGTTCAGCTCAGGCAAGTTTGCTGGCCAATCAAGCACAGTTATCTCACAGACATTGAACCAGGTTTTGGTGTTCTTGGCAGTGTGGGCAGGTGCCAAGTCCTGCTGGAAAATGAAGTCAGCATCCCCATAAAGCTTGTCTGCGGAAGGAAGCATAAAGTGCTCCAAAATCTCTTGGTAGATGGCTGCGTTGACCCTGGACTTAATGAAAGCACAGTGGACCAACACCAACAGATGGCATGGATCCCCAAATCATCACAGACTGTGGAAACTTCACATTGGACTTCAAGCATCTTGCAGTATGTGCATTTCCATTCTTCCTCCAGACTCTGGGTCCTGGGTTTTCAAATGAGATGCAAAAGTTGCTCTCATCAGAAAACTTTGGACCAGTTCTTTTTTTCTTTAGCCCAGGTAAGACGCTTCTGACGTTTGTTGTTCAGGAGTGGCTTGACAAGAGTAATACGACATTTGAAGCCCATATACAGGATTTGTCTCTGTATGGTGGCTCTTGATGCACTGACTCTAGCCTCAGTCCACTTCTTGTGAAAGTCCCCAACACTTTTGAATGGCCTTTTCCTGACAATCCTCTCCAGGCTGCGGTCATCCCTGCTGCTTGTGCACATTTTTCTTCCACACTTTCCCCTTCCACATAACTTTCTATTAAATGTGCTTTGAACATCTTTTTTTTTTTTTTTTTTTGCAATTACCTTTTAAGGCTTTTCCTCCTTATGGAGGATGTCAGTGATGGTTTTCTGCACAACTGTCAGGTCAGCAGTACTGTATTTCCCATGATTGTGCTTCCTACTAAATCCTTTGCAGGTGTCATGGCTTAATTAGCTGATTAGAGTGGGACACGTTGAGCCTAGAATATTGAACCTTTTCACAACAATTCTAATTGTCTGAGATTTGTAGATTTGGGGTTTTCATGAGCTGTAAGCCTGAACTATCTTGAACTATCTAGCTTTGCGTGTAATGAGTCTATCTCATATTAGTTTCACCATTTAAGTTGCATTACTGAAATAAATGAACTTTTGCACAATATTCTAATTTTTTCGAATTTCACTTTTATGTTGACCTGCCAGTTTTCTTTTTTGCTTAACCTTGGGACAGAAGACATATAGAGATAGCAGAAATTAAGAAAAGTTGGGACATGCAAACCATATCTCTTCCCAAAAATCTTTTCTAGTAGGAAAAGTATTTGATGTTGTCTGCCAAGTCATCCTTCAGGTAGAAGCCATATGTCATACATTTAAAGATTAATAAACCTTGCCTTACTAATCAGTAATAATTTATAGTTTATATAGTTTATTTGAATTCTGACTAGAGCAAGCAATAACAAAAAAAAATCATACTGTATAATTATTTTCTAATTAAGTGATAGGAATTTTTTGTCAATAGTCATCTAATAGATGCAGTTATGGTTATTCCAGTTGGTTCACTCAGTGACCACTCTATTTCAGAAAAAAAAAAGAGTCAGTGTCTGTGTTGGCATTGGTGAGCTTTTCTGTTATCACAGCCCACTGCACACACATGGGAGTGTTCTTCTTGCATGGACCAGCCACACTTTTTTTTCATGGCAAAGGCTACTGAGCTAATCCCGCAGTCTTGCAAATCTAAGCCACATCAGTGGAGCAAGCAGAACATTGAAGTTCCCACATACATGTAAACTTCAGCAAATTAAAGCACATCGAGTCAGCCACTGCTCCACCAAAATATATATATATTACAGACCACATCACTAACAGGTCTGTCTAAAAAAGCTTGCAGAACAAACTGATGACTAGGGTAAAGTTTTAGCAAAGAATAATACAAACGTATGCATAGGACTGGGCGATAAAACGGTATCGGTATTTATTGACGGTAGACCATTGTCGATAACGATTAAAAAAACATTCGGTATGAAGCGCTATAGTTTTATTAAAATGCGGCTGACTGAGCGTGTGCCTTGCCTTAATCTCAACAGCCTATCAGATCTCCCGATGAATGAGCGTGGCACGAGTGACCAGGAAACAGCCAATAAGCTTACGCAGCCACTCTGCGTTGTGTCATCACCAACTCATGTCAGTATAACACACGCGAAAATGAGTGCCGTGCCACGCAGTACGGATTAGATTTTGAATAAAAAATGATGCATCAGCTCACCAGTTTTTTGGTTTCTTTTCTTCTGATCAACACCAGAACAATGTTATGTGTAAGCTTTGCAAAAAAAAAAAAAAAACATCCCAGCCAAGTATGGAAACACAAGCAACTTGCTTGTGCGATGGAGAGGTACTCGGCAATCCTTATTAAAAAAATCCTCCAAGCGATACAATGATATAACCCATGCGATCGCATACTACATTGCCAAAGCAATACTAAAAGAATTTCTACAAAGTGTAGGAAAACAGTGGAGAGCGAGCTGCCGTCTGGACAAGCCGCACGTGTGACCCGTACATCAGCTTAAGCGTACATTTTAATGACAACTGGAATCTAAAGAGTAAATGCTTGGACACTGCATATTTTCCTGGAAACACCACTGGTGAATTTATTGCGCAAACCCTAGCTGATGCGCTGCTCCACATGTGCATCACGACTGACAGCGGGGCGAATATGGTGAGCCGCTTCACTCAACAACTGCACTCGTCGCGGTGTTTTGGCCACCGATTACACTCAGCTATCTGTGAGTAAAGTTAATTAATAGTTGCATAATCATCCACATATAGTTTCTTTGGATGTAGTGCTACATGAGCGCAACTTCCCAATAGTGAGCAAACTTGCAAAAAAATACTTGTGCATCCCAGCCACCAGCAACCCCTCAGCAAGAACTTTTAGCATAGGGGGTAATGTAGTCACATTCACAGCATTAAATCCAGAGATAGAGGGAACCAACTTGTCTTTCTTGCTCACAATTTGTAATGTTGCAATGTACAGGTATATGTGAATAATGATCGTTGGTTCCTCGACTCGAAAGCTCATATTTGATTATTATAATTTGTTTTGTTTACAGAGTTTGAGGTTTACTGTATATTGGTATTATTGACATCTTACAGATGTTGATCTACCTCAAAGTTTGCTTTAGTGTTCTTTACAATTGCACACACTTTGCAACATTTTATTTACTAAGTTTAAGAGTCTTCAACACTTAGATTTAGTTTATTATAGGACATAAGAGACAAGATATTTTTGTTCAAATCTTTTTGTTTTTGACTATTAAAATTATTTGCCTTAGTAATGTTGGTAAATTAAAATAAAGTGGTTAAATTCTAACTTTTTTCTACTGGTCTTCATTAATAAATATTCAATAATTACCGATACCGAATGATATGAAACATTATATCGTGATATATATTTTTTCTGTATCGCCCAGCCCTACATATGCACCATACCAAAGTTCTGCAAGGATTATAAATATTTGACTTCCAAAATAGCAAATAGCGTTGGACCCATTTTACTGATGATATACAGTAGTTGACAGCACTCTATATACTGTAGTCATGAGTGTTTTATCTGGTCAGTGTGTTACCAGAGTGTTACACTCTGACACACACATGGACTTTACTGATGTCTTCTAATGCTACCTACTGTACCTTTTAAATGAGTAATGATCCCTTCTAGGCAGTAGAACTCCAGGACAGGAAGAGATACTGAGCTCAATAGCCCTGACAGGCACCAAAGCACCCAGGCAGGCATACACATCTCAGGTGTTTTTCAAAGAGCTCAAATAGTTTGAACTGATTCTGCATTAACATAAAAATAAATGCCAGCTATAATAATAATATGGTCAAAATGGTTAACAGGGTAAGTTCTATATGAGATATTATTGACTATTTAGAACTTAAATTAATCTGAATTATTCATGAATGCCTTCCACTTGTGGAAGGTCCCATGAAATATTTAGCTGTGTGTGTGTAGGAGAGAGAGGGAGAGAATGCACTTTGGATTATAATACCTTATTCTTTAGCACAATATTTTAAAAGAGCTTGATATTGAATATTCATCTAAATATGAATGACTGACCGTATGTCTTTTTTAATAATAATGAAAATTCAATGATTAAAAAAAAAGCATGGCGTCCCAAATGTTCACATCTTCACAATTGAAAATTCATACAAATTGTATGGGTTCAATAATAATTATTACTAGTTACTTTTAAATCAAATTAATATATTACTGTTACTTATTACTTTTATATAAATGTACTGTATTACTATAACAACTTACTATCTAAAATAATGTTACTTCTGCGTTACTTTAAATTTGATATACTAATTTGATATGGAACAATTCTGCCCCCAAAATTAAACCCAGTAGGCATGCATCTGTTTGTTCATGTTTGCCACCACTCACTGATGAGTTGACTCTTCTTTCTTCTCATTTACAACTTACATGCTTTTTTAAAATAGTTCCCTATCAAAAATATATTAATCGCATAACAAATGTATTTTATGAGCACCACTCTCAGACAACTTCTTGTCTACCATTTTAACTGAGGAAGCCACAAGTTTCACCTGTTACTCACTCGCTACACCTGTTATGTCACATTGCAAAACAATGATTGGCTGCTGTAGCATGGTGCACACATGAGTTACTTGTATGTTGGATCATTCAAGAGCAACAAAAAATTAATATGAAGTGATGAAAAGAAACATTACACATAATGCACAAATCAAGCAAAAGTAACACATTTGCATTACTATTCTGTGTTACTTTACAGTACATGTTTATGTATAAGAATTATGATATTTACTGTATATAGTATTGTACCATTGTATGCAACTTAAATACCATAGTGTATGTTAAAACTCTAAATATTACTTACATTAACAAAGTATTGTGGTACACACGTCAATTCAATTCAGTTGTTCAAATAGAGTTTTTAACAATAGTCATTGATAGGTTTCAAAAGTTTCATTTATTTATTAATTCATTTATTTAAGAAATGAAAAGAAATCCCACATGGCCCCCAACCTCACCAATGATCCTAACCCTTTTTAAAATCTTGGTTCAGGTTAAAGTTCACAGTCCTGCTCCATGGTCATGTTCAGAGTCTGTAGGCTTGTTCATTGCCTTACTTTGACACAGGCTACCATCAATCTCCATAACATGCAATTTCTCCTTCCTGAGAGCAGGATTTAATTTGGTCTTGCCTGTTGCAAGGGTCTTATGCATTTTGCTTTTTCTGGAAAAAAGTTTAACAAACTGTCTCCTTTTTTTGTCCAGCAGTAAAAATTTATTTTCCTGCTAAAAAATAATTTGTTCCTTAAACAATAATTTGTTCCTTAATTTGTCTGTGTGCAATGCAACCTCTGCGTGTACCTCTGAACTCGTTCTTGCGCTCAGTTACTGACTATTGGTTTTTCACTTTGTCGAATGCTCTGTATTGTGTAGTTTCTGTGGTCTTTATCCTCTCAAGCTCACTGTAGTTTTCTGTGCTTCGTCAGTTGCCAGTGATTGTGTTTTTTCTTCTCGTTGTTGTGCATTAGTGTAGGCATTAGGAACAGGGTCACTGTTGGTGATTTATGTCTGAAGGGACATCGGGTTTTATATTTGCAGTGTTTTCTGTTTCAGCGTTGTTCATGTCAGCGCTGGGTGCAGTGTTTATCTCACTAGTGCCAGTGGGTCTATGACTGACCTGTTTCAGCTGTGACTCCAGTATGCCGCTGCTCTGGTAGTTGGCTAGATCTATTCCAGACGCCAGCCTTTTATGCCCATTGTTCCTGCACTTAAAGCATCTCAGCCGCTCCGCTGTGTATACTTTTTACACTTGGTGTAAGTTTACAATTAGTGTCCCTTCTTGGTTATTTAAGATCATTAAAACCTGTTTGAGGAAAGACACGATGGAATTTCTGTATCCAAGCGCAATTGCCCCCGCAAATTTTCCAAAGTAGGCCAGCTCCATAATCTGTTCATCTTTTATGAACAGGGACAAGCTCGAGATTACATCTTGCATAGCAGGGTCAGACAGAGGGGCATCTTGAACTTTGGCACCTCTCATTTGTATTCCATTTTTGGTTAGTATGCTTAGAAGGTTTCATTTTGTAAGAAACACCACCACTGCTTCAAAAAGATGGCGGCGCGGCAGTAGCACGCAGCGGCCGCTCCAGAGCCAAAATGGTGCTACGTTGTTTATTTTTGTGTATAGCGCATTTATTTTACTCTGTGTATGGACATCGGCACAACTGGTGTCCGTACTTATCACCGCCAGACACTTTTGTACCTAAATAACCCGGCAAACGACATCCACGATGAGCTGCGGGAAAAGCTATGCGACCTCGGCTTGCTGCGTGAACCAGGCCTCGAGGCCTCTCGGCAGTGGTTTGTGCGTTTACATCAACACGAAATGGTGCAAGAACTCTGTGCTAGTTTCTAGCTTTTGCCCATCGCTGGTGGAGATTGTGACTGTTAGATGCAGACCTTTTTATTTACCGCGGGAATTCACCACTATTTTCATTATCGGAGTGTACATTCCACCTAGTGCTAATGCTAAGGAAGCGCTATGGGAACTGTATGCAAAGATCAGTGAACTGCAAAATACACACCCGGATGAACTGTTTATTGTTGCTGGAGATTTCAACCATGCAAATCTCAAGTCAGTGCTTCCTAAATTCCATCAGTATGTGGACTTTGCAACAAGAGGGGAAAACATGCTGGATCTTGTTTACACAAACATCCCCGGCGCATATCGGGCAGAGCCCCGCCCCCACCTCAGCTACTCAGACCACATCTCTATTATGCTAATTCCAGCATACAGGCCACTCGTCAGGCATTCAAAACCGGTTCTGAAGCAGGTGAAAACCTGGCCAGCAGGAGCCATCTCTGCTCTTCAGGACTGTTTTGAGAACACTGACTGGAACATGTTTAGGGAGGCTGCGACTTACTCTGTATTGTGTAGTTTCTGTGGTCTTTATCCTCTCAAGCTCACTGTAGTTTTCTGTGCTTCGTCAGTTGCCAGTAATTGTGTTTTTTCTTCTCGTTGTTGTGCATTAGTGTAGGCATTAGGAACAGGGTCACTGCTGGTGATTATGTCTGAAGGGACATCAGGTTTTATATTTGCAGTGTTTTCTGTTTCAGCGTTGTTCATGTCAGCGCTGGGTGCAGTGTTTATCTCACTAGTGCCAGTGGGTCTATGACTGACCTGTTTCAGCTGTGACTCCAGTATGCCGCTGCTCTGGTAGTTGGCTAGATCTATTCCAGACGCCAGCCTTTTATGCCCATTGTTCCTGCACTTAAAGCATCTCAGCCGCTCCGCTGTGTATACTTTTTACACTTAGTGTAAGTTTACAATTAGTGTCCCTTCTTGGTTATTTAAGATCATTAAAACCTGTTTGAGGAAAGACACGATGGAATTTCTGTATCCAAGCTCAATTGCCCCCGCAAATTTTCCAAAGTAGGCCAGCTCCATGATCTGTTCATCTTTTATGAACAGGGACAAGCTCGAGATTACATCTTGCATAGCAGGGTCAGACAGAGGGGCATTTTGAACTTTGGCACCTCTCATTCGTATTCCATTTTTGGTTAGTATGCTTAGAAGGTTTAATTTTGTAAGAAACACCACCACTGCTTCAAAAAGATGGCGGCGCGGCAGTAGCACGCAGCGGCCGCTCCAGAGCCAAAATGGTGCTACGTTGTTTATTTTTGTGTATAGCGCGTTTATTTTACTCTGTGTATGACTACACCGACTTGGAGGAGTACACGTCATCACGTCATCCAGCAGTGGCCGAGGGGAGGAGCCTCAACGTCTCTCTCTCCCCTTCTTTGGTGACCTCCATGATGAATTAACTCTTTCATGGAGCAGGCCGTATTCATCGCGTGTTTTTGTACCATCGACTTCGACTTATTCGAATATCGTTGATGCGAAAGCACGCGGTTATAGGATAATGCCCCAGATAGAAGAGACGCGTGCGAGCTATCTCTCTCCTGGGACATCATCTTCCCTGAAAAAGCCTACCCTTCCCTCCAAACTGTGTAGATTGACATCTGCTTTGGTGGGGAAGGCTTTTCAGGCAGCAGGTCAGGCTTACCAGGCTGACCTACTGAAGGACCTGAGCACCGGCGGGGTTATTGATGACAAGGGGTTTGCAGAGCTGCGCCGAGCCACAGACCTGTCTCTCCGTGCAACCAAGCAGACGGCCCGCGCTGTGGGCCGTTCTATGGCTGTCATGGTATCCACGGAGAGGCATCTGTGGCTGAACCTCACGGGCATCAAGGATAAGGATCGTGCTGTCCTCCTTGATGCCCCCGTCTTGGCTTCCGGCCTCTTTGGCGACGCTGTTAATTCCGTCGCCACTAGGTTTCGGGAGGCGAAGCTATATGAACAGGCCTTTGGGAGGTTCCTTCCCCGCCGTGCTCAAGAACCAGGACCGTCGGCCAACCGGCCCCGGCCAGGTCTGGCCCCTATCAGGCGTGGGGTGCAGAAGGAGAGCGTGACTAGCCGCGCACCCCCTCGTAAAGACTGGGGTGGGGCTCGCCGCTCTTCTCAGAAATCTGCTTCAAAAAGACCGGATCTGAGGAGCTTCCTCTCTTCGAAGAGGAAGCCCTGAGGTTCGTGCACCTGGGGCCGTGGGGGTGTCTCCCCCCAGGGAGGGGCGCCTGGATTTTCATCACAGACCAGGGCCTCCTCCCTGGCACTCCCGGGAGGTCGGTGTTCAATCCCCGCCACCATTGGTGTTTCGGGGAGCGCCGGTCTCCAACGAAAAGTTGGGTGTTCGGGCATCTCCTGCCATACTTCAGGATACCCAACACCTAACACCCCCCCATCCAGCCGAAGTGTCAAAGCTCATGCCCCTTTTGGAGAAGCTGGCAGCGTGGGAACTACTGCCAGGCATATCTCCATGGGTACAAAAGACTGTAGGCACAGGCTACAGGATTCAGTTTGCACATCGTCCTCCGCGTTTCATCGGCGTGGTCTCCACTCCAGTGAAATCGGACTGAGCACATCTGCTGGCCCAGGAGTTAAAGACTCTGCTGGGCAAAGGGGCCATAGAACATGTTCCCCTTCCAGACAGAGAGTCGGGCTACTACAGTCGGTACTTTTTGGTGCCCAAGAGAGGGGGGGGTTTGCGTCCGATCTTGGATCTTCGTTGACTGTCAAAATGATTGTTTCTCAAATTCAACTAGAGGATTGATTTGTGACAATCGATCTCAAGGACGCATATTTCCATATAGAAATATTGCCCCAGCACAGGAAGTTCCTGAGGTTCGCTTTTGGGGGTGAAGCTTACCAGTATCGGGTCCTTCCATTTGGCCTAGCTCTGTCACCCCGCACATATACAAAATGCATGGATGCAGCTCTGGCTCCTTTATGACTCCAGGGCATCCGTATTTTGAATTACATAGACGACTGGCTGATTCTGGCCCAGTCTCAGGAGCTAGCGCTTCGACATCGGGATGTCGTCTAGGGCTGGGCGATACAGAAAAAAGAAATATCACAATATAATGTTTCATATCATTCGGTATCGGTAATTATTGAATATTTATTAATGAAGACCAGTAGAAAAAAAGTTAGAATTTAACCACTTCATTTTAATTTACCAACATTACTAAGGCAAATAATTTTAATAGTCAAAAACAAAAAAATTTGAACAAAAATATCTTGTCTCTTATGTCCTATAATAAACTAAATCTAAGTGTTGAAGACTCTTAAACTTAGTAAATAAAATGTTGCAAAGTGTGTGCAATTGTAAAGAACACTAAAGCAAACTTTGAGGTAGATCAACATCTGTAAGATGTCAATAATAACAATATACAGTAAACCTCAAACTCTGTAAACAAAACAAATTATAATAATCAAATATGAGCTTTTGAGTAGAGGAACCAACCATCATTAATCACATATACCTGTACATTGCAACATTACAAATTGTGAGCAAGAAAGACAAGTTGGTTCCCTCTATCTCTGGATTTAATGCTGTGAATGTGACTACATTACCCCCTATGCTAAAAGTTCTTGCTGAGGGGTTGCTGGTGGCTGGGATGCACAAGTATTTTTTTGCAAGTTTGCTCACTATTGGGAAGTTGCGCTCATGTAGCACTACATCCAAAGAAACTATATGTGGATGATTATGCAACTATTAATTAACTTTACTCACAGATAGCTGAGTGTAATTTGCAGTGCAGTTGTTGAGTGAAGCGGCTCACCATATTCGCCCCGCTGTCAGTCATGATGCACACGTGGAGCAGCGCATCGGCTAGGGTTTGCGCAATAAATTCACCAGTGGTGTTTCCAGGAAAATATGCAGTGTCCAAGCATTTACTCTTTAGATTCCAGTTGTCATTAAAATGTACGCTTAAGCTGATGTATGGGTCACACGTGCGGCTTGTCCAGACGGCAGCTCGCTCTCCACTGTTTTCCTACATTTTGTAGAAATTCTTTTAGTATTGCTTTGGCAATGTATTACGCGATCGCATGGGTTATATCATTGTATCGGAGGATTTTTAAATAAGGATTGCCGAGTACCTCTCCATCGCACAAGCAAGTTGCTTGTGTTTCCATACTTGGCCGGGATGTTTTCTTTTTTTTTTTGCAAAGCTTACACATAACATTGTTCTGGTGTTGATCAGAAGAAAAGAAACCAAAAAACTGGTGAGCTGATGGATCATTTTTGATTCACAATCTCATCCGTACTGCGTGGCACGGTACTCATTTTCGCGTGTGTTATACTGACATGAGTTGGTAAGCCGCATTTTAATAAAACTATAGCGCTTCATACCGAATGTTTTTTTAATCGTTATCGACAATGGTCTACCGTCAATAAATACCGATACCGTTTTATCACCCAGTCCTAATGTCGTCCTAGCCCTTCTTCATTCTTTAGGATTGAGACTCAACGCCACAAAAAGCGTTCTCCTTCCTGTTCAGAGGACAACATATTTGGGTGTCACTTGGGATTCGGTCACAATGCGGGCACAGTTGTCTCCTGCTCGTGTCAAATCCATTCTCAACACCCTGAAGGAAATCAAGCTAGGCCAGAAGGTCACTGTTCATCACTTTCAGAAATCTTTAGGCCTCATGGCGGCTGCGTCCACGATGATACCTTTGGGCCTTCTGCACATGAGAGCGTTTCAGCTGTGGCTAAGAGCCAGGGGGTTTCATTCAAGGGCCAACTCCCAGAGGCTAATAAGGGTTACGCGCCGGGGGCTTCGTACCCTTTCTATGTGGTTCAAACCCCGGTTTCTGACTTTGGGTCCCACTCTAGGTCCGTCTTGTCGTCGCAAGATGCTAACGACAGACTCTTCCCTCTCGGGCTGGGGTGCGGTCTTAGATGGCCGTCCAGCACAAGGGAGCAGGAGAGGTCATCTTCTCGTGTGGCACATCAATTGCCTCGAAATGATGGCTCTGTTTCTGGCCCTGAAACACTTCCTCCAGCAGTTGAGAGGCTACCATGTCCTAGTGCGGGTGGACAGCACTGCGGTAGTCTCGTACATAAATCGCCAGGGTGGACTGCGCTCGCGCCGCTTGAACAAGCTTGCGCACCAGGCTCTGCTTTGGGCACAGGACAAGTTCCGGTCCCTCAGGGCGATTTACATTCCAGGGCATATGAATGTAGGAGCAGACTTGCTATCCAGACAAGCTGTGAAACATGGGGAATGGAAGCTCCACCCCAAAGATTTTACATGACAGTGGTGGACCTCTTTACCTCACAAGAGGCAGCACAATGCCCCCTTTACTACTCTCTGACTCCTCCAGCTCCCCTGGGTCTGGACGCAATGGGCCACACGTGGCCCAGGTTACGCCTTTATGCGTTTCCACCTATAGTTCTGCTCCCAGGAGTCCTGGCGAGGGTCCGTCAACTGGGGTTGCGCCTCTAATTGGCCGACCAGAGTGTGGTTCTCGGATGTAACATCTCTCCTCGACGGCTCACCCTGGGTGATTCCAGTGAGGAGGGATCTTCTGTCTCAGGCGAAGGGGACAATACTTCATCCCCGGCCCGAGCTCTGGAACCTTCACGTTTTGGCCCCTGAATGGGACCAACTAAGTCATGCTGGGCTTTCAGCCAGCGTAATTGAAACTATTTTAAGCGCCAGGGCTCCCTCCACTAGAAGAACTTATGCCCTCAAATGGAGTGTACTTGAAACTTGGTGCATGGCAAGACATATAGACCCAGTTCACTGCCAGATTGTTTCAGTGCTGGAGTTTCTGCAAGAAAAGTTGTCCTAGGGCTTATGCCCTAGTACGCTCAGAATGTACGTAGCCGCTATTTCGGCTTGTCACGCTCTGAATGATGGGGTTTCTGTGGGCAAGCACCATTTGGTTGCCCGTTTTATTTGTGGAGCTAAACAGTTGAAGCCGCCCACTAGAGCGACGGTCCCTTCATGGGACTTAACTATCGTACTCGAAGGCCTGGCCGACACCCCTTTCGAACCACTAGAGTCAGCGCCTGTCAGGCTTCTGTCTCTTAAGATGGTTTTTCTTATGGCTATTACTTCTTTGAAGAGGATTGGGGATCTGCAGGCTCTCTCAGTCTCCCCATCCTGCCTAGACTTTGCCCCTGGGCTAGTCAAAGCTATTCTGCATCCTCACCCGAACTATCTTCCCAAGGTTCCATTCTCGACCATGCACCCAGTGGTTCTCGAAGCCTTTTGTCCTCCGCCTTTCACAGCTCCGGAGCAGGAAAGACTTCACTTACTGTGTCCAGTACGTGCTCTTCGGATCTACGTCCACCGCACTAGCCAGTGGCGTAAGTCAGAGCAGCTCTTTATTTGCCATGGGGGTCGCAACCGGGGGGCGGCTGCCACTAGACAGACTCTGTCACACTGGGTGAGAGATGCCATTGCCCTAGCCCATGAGGCGCGTGGTCACACTTCGCCTCTGGGAATCAGGGCTCACTCAACCAGGAGGATTGCCTCATCGATTGCCTTGGCAAGAGGCGTCCCCCTGCAGCAGGCGTGTGATGCGGCGGGCTGGTACTCTCCACACACGTTTGTTAGATTTTATAGTCTGGATGTCAATGCTACTCCGGGTTCGCGGATCCTTGAGTCACCAGAGTGTAGCTTTTGAAAGGGAACGTCTCGGGTTACTTGGCTGTAACCCTGTTCCCTGATAAAGCGGGAACGAGATGCTGCGTTCCGATGCCGCACTGCTGGCGTGCCTGGACATCCTTCAGACAAAATTTACCTTTTTGACTTTCCGGTTCACTCCTCTTTATAACCTGCAGGTGCACCTTATTCGGTGACGTCATGCCTGGCACAGGTTATAAGCCGAAGGTATTCGGCGGTTTTGACATGCACAGGCTTCACAACCGGGCAACAAAGAGATGTTCCCATAGCGTTTTCACGCAGCATCTTGCTTTATCAGGGAACAGGGTTACAGCCAAGTAACCCGAGACGATTCAAATCAAATCTTACAAATAAATATTGAGGCAACTGTCTTTCTTTATATCTACAGCTTTAACCTCTTTAAATTCTCAGTTATATTCATAAAATATAATGAACAAACACCATTAAAATGAATAGCTGAATAATATGACACATTTTAAGGGTATAAAAACTTCTTACACAGTAAGGACATTTAGGAGAAGCCAGGCACCAACATTTTGGTATCTGAGAAATGTATTATAATTTACATTTGCACTTGCATTTAGAGAATGTGCTCTTATATCTGCATAGTGTGAGCAGAAGTAATTCCGTTTCTGTGGAGGCAGAAGGTGGATTGAAGGAGTTGTTCTGTTGATAGCCAAGCAATTTTGCAAACAAAATATGTAAAAAGTTATATTTGTTGCTCCCATGGCAACAAATAGCAATGCAATTTGAGATGTTAGATGTTATGTCCAATTAGTTTTAGAAGGTTTTCTCCCTAGGAAATAAGAAATGCTTCATTTTAATGGTATGAATGTCTTCTCAAGGCTTCTTTGATGCATGGCAAAAAATAAATAAATAAATCTACAGTTATGCATGAGGAGTGACGAGTGTACTAGCAAAACCTGGGAGAGAGAAACGAATATAGTACTTTCAAACATGCAAGTCTCAATGGGGTTGACATTTTTCAGTGGCATTTATAAATGATAAAACACCATAGGCAATATTCACATTACCAGCCTGAAGAGTCAAATCTGATTTTTTTTTTTTTTTTGCCCTAATGTAGCTTTGATTTTCTTTCTTTCTTTTCTTTTTCTCCATGGACAAATCTGATGTTTTTTTTTAAAGGTTGGTCTGAGGGACATATCCAATACATGGTCATATGACTTGAATGAGATCAGTCAGATTGGAATTCATGTGAGTTTTTGCTTCTGCGCATATGTAGGGTTCTAGCTGACATCATAAGTCAGCAATGGATTTTATAAGTACTAGCAATAGCTGATAAACTAGTTAAAGCAAGACATCTTCCTTTCTTCTGCACCTCGAAAAATACAGCAAACTAACTTTCCCTTATCCAGAACAATTTACAGTTCATCTCATAATATATCTGAGCAGTTAAGTGCCTTGTTCAAGGGCCCAACAGTAGCTGATTGTGGGATTTGAACCGGGGACCTTCTGAACCATTCTTAACCACTGAGCTACCCCTGACCCCCAAGCATATTCTTGCTAAAATCTCATCAGTCGTATGAAATTCATAAAATACCGCACAAATATAATGTGTTTTAACCCATATGGCATAAGCAAAGATGTATTGATGTGCTCATCCATACCTTTTGAGAGGACAGAAACGTCCACATTAGAGTCAGATGAAAGTGAATTGTCAAATCTGATCTCATAAAAAATCTAAATCTATCAACATGGCTTGTAATGTTGTTGTAAACATAGATAACTAATAATACATAAAGTCTCCTAAAATGACCAAACATCAAAAATACAAAAAAAAGCAGTACGTGTGTGCACTAAAGCGCTGAACTCCAAACCCTCAAAAGGAAAACACAGGTAATTCTTTCTTTATGAATAGCCATCTTTTATAAATAGCACCCGAATACTGTCTGCATTTTCTTATTCGCACGCCCATGTAAAGCTGTGTAACTACACACAGAGGAAGTGTCTGAAAACAAACTAAATATCACATTCCTGAGGTGAGATCACACTTTCTAGCACTGCCTATCTCTGCTAAATAAAACTCATTTTAAAGAGTCAGTTAGGAATAAGAAGAGTGATTGTTAAATAGGATAAAGGAATGAGGGCAGGAAAAAGACAGGAAAACACAAGGCAAGTCCATATATTGTGAAGCTGAATAATGCATTGGATGTCTGATAACGATGTACTGTGACATGGGATAGGTGTTGGTTATGAAACCCCTTTTCTTTGTTTTGTCACTGATATGCTTGTGTTTTAAAGACAGCGGCCCTGACTCTGACGCTGTGTGTGCAATATATTATAGATGAAAGACACCCTGAATGTTGTCTGAAAAAGCATCACTAGCACAACAAAGGAAGGTCAAACAGTCTCTTGTGCCTAGTGTGTATAGAGTGATACAAAAAGGAGCACAGTGAATGTATAAAAAGTAACATGACATTTCACTTTCCACAAAATTCTTTGTTAAGCCCCATGAGCCTTTTCAACCCAGCAAACGTATCAAATCATTGATACTTTTTGGTAGTAATAATGGATCGTTAGCCAGGAGCCTTTAAGCTATTTTTCCTCTCATAAAGGAATCAAATTAATCTTTTCATTTTCAATCTTTCAAAAACATTCAATCTTTCAATCATTTTCTGTATTCATTTTTTAAATGCTTTTTTTCTCCCAGAGCCACCATTTTTAGAGACAAATAGCAGTGAAATGAAGGTTGCTTTGTAGCAAATGGTTTAAAAGTAAGAAAAAAATAAAAGAAAGAAAACTTTAAGAAGTAAATCCTGCCCCACTGTAGCACATTTGAATGATTGTTTTTCTTCATGCTGCACTCTTTGTGGTTAGCCACAAAGTTACAGTAACTGGTATTCATAATAAACAGTTTCTGCTTTATAAACAGCTGAGCCGCCAATGTCTCAGCTAGCCGAAAGCTTAGGACAATCTCTAGCTACAGTATATGTCTGCCAGCCTGAAGTGACTCAAATCCAATTTTTTTTTACAATAATGTGATACATATTTTCTCCTGAATGCATAAATTTGATATTTTCAGATCAAGGCATATTTACTAAATATCTCAAAATCTCTCATAGGAATCACATTAAAATTTCCTTAAAAAGTCCTTAAAAATCTCAGAGTCGGGCATAAAGGTTATTTATAAAGCTTCCTAATCTTACTTTCGGAGAAGAGTAGGACTGCGCTGGGGAAAGCTTGTGACATCACTTTTTACGACACTGGGAGGCATAAAGTAAGCTGCATTTTATAGTAGGTTTGTATTATTTACAGGTTTTTGTAGTTTTAAACGGTGGAAAAGCAAAACGTACTGTATAGATGCGTGACTCGGCTGCGTGACGTTATCCTAACTTTTTAAATCCCCTTTAATAGAGCTTTGCAGGAGTGTCATATGATCAAAATGACTTCGAAAAGAAACTGGAGAGAGGATAAGAGCGGTTTGTTTGACTAGAAGGGGGTAAATGTAAAGAAATAATTAAAGTAATATTCTGCCCTACTCTTACCTCTAAAGATAAAAAGTGAATGGAGGCACAGGTTTGTGTATGCTTCAGTGCCACCTGTCAGTTTGCCACATGTACCCCCGAGGAGTGTGAAACACGGGGATATGCCATGTTAATGCAGTGATGAAGTGCTGCTTATAACCGAGAATATAAAATAGTTGCATACATTCAAATAATTTAATATAAGTATATTAAATGTATAAAATGTAAAAAATATATGTTAAAAATAATTAACTCTTCACTCAGCAGTGGGTATGTTCCAAAATCCTTTAAATTAGCAGTTATTAAACCACTAATTAAGAAACCAGACCTCAGCCTCTGTCAGCTGTCAAATTACAGCCCGATATCAAACCTCCCCAAAGATTCTGTAAGGGTAGTAGCACAGCAGCTATGTTCATATCGTAGAGTTTTATTGTGAACTGGTATGTTTAGATGCTGTCTTCCCCACTCTCATTGATCACTCAGGTTTGTTGGCGGTGAAGTGATTGGTCGCTTTATATCTCAGGGAGCCCTCATGTCTGTGTTTCCTTCTGGCTCTCCCTTATAGTTATGCTGTCATAGTAAGTCCTGCCGGAGTCCCTGCTTACACTCTGTACTAAAGATACATTCACATTATACATTGTGTGTCTGTGACAATACCTAACTGTTATCTCTCCTACTCTTCTGCTCTCTCCTCTTCTATCTCTCTCTCTCCCTCTCTTTCTTCCTCTCTCTCTTTCTCTCTCTCTCTGTCAAGTTCACATGTCGCTCCTGACCAACCAGTGAGCCAATGATTTCTGACTCGTCCTGGTGTCCCGCTTCTGGTTGGAGATCTCGTCGCATGGATGCCCCGTGTGGTCTGCCTGGGATGCGTGTGGTGACTGGGGACGGTTCCACTTTTCCACGAGGATCGTCCTGGCCTCGACTAATGCAGACAGCTGTTCTGGACAGGAATTTCCTACTGCCTACCTGAGCCTCCAATTACAAACTGGACTCCATATTAACTTAAACACATCTAATGTTATACTGATCTTCCAGATTCCTAACACACAATATGACTGCAGATCAATCCCTGTTATTCATTTTCACTGAGGATGGGTTCTTCCTACTGCCATCTCAGGGGGTTTTTCCTTGCCACTGTTGCAGTCGTCCTCGGCTTGCTCATCAGGGACAGTCTCATAATTTTGATTAATACACATTTACATTTCATACAAATTGTAAAAAAATTTTTACTGTAGAAAGCTGCTTTGTGACAATGTCAATTGTTAAAAGCGCTATACAAATCAAACTGAACTGAATTGAATATATAAATGTAACTATTTTAATGTGTGTGCCACGGATGATGCCCACAACTTGTCTTTCATTGATTTCACGCTGTGTGCTGGGAAATGTATGAATCTGCACACGATCTGCGGTGCTGTAAATGTTTAATTTATTATTTTGACACTGTCACTGTGCCAGTGTTTCAAAGCTGTGGCTTCACTGTTGCAAAAAAAAAACATACAGTATTAGTCACCTGTGTGGACAGCATATGACATGTTCGTTATTGGACCAGTTAAACCTCTGCACGTGTCTCTGCATGAACACAATTTTCACACTACTCCTAACCAATTAAAACACCACCGGAGCTCTCCTACATTTTGGTGGAGATGGGAGTGATTTCCTAGTATAAGAATTGTGATAAATAGCTCTTATTCCTACTCCTGAAAATAGGACCAAAATGGCATCATTCTGAGAACTTTGGCCACTTCGGAGCCATCTTCTCTGAGATGCTTAGTAAGTACGGCCCCAGATCCTAGTAACTTTCATATGTGGTCCTAGATCAAACTATAACCATATGTAGTCATGCAACTTGAATGAAAACAGAATCAGGCTGATCAGAATTCATGCAACGTTTTGCCTCTTCTTATATGTAGTGTGGGGATTTCATACTGTAACAGTAATAGTAATAGCTGCAAAAACACCTACATTAAGGTGTGGCATCTGGCTTTCTTCCTTCTTCTAGACATCAACTCGTACAGCTGACTAACTGCTTGCCTTCTGTCAGAGCAAAATCCAAAGCAATGTTTTTAAAGGAAATTGCATCATCCATTGTTTGAAATGAATGAGTGGTCGCACAAATACAATGTTTTAACCCAGATGGCGTGAGCAATGATTTGCTGCTGCATGTGTGACAGTTCAGAGGACAGACATGTTTACATTAGAGTCAGATAAAGGTCACTTGTAATTATGAATGCGAACTGTCATAACATGCAAATCCTATTCAACCCAAAATG
Organism: Clarias magur; assembly: GCA_013621035.1. NCBI lineage: Eukaryota > Metazoa > Chordata > Actinopteri > Siluriformes > Clariidae > Clarias > Clarias magur. The sequence continues at coordinate 16,264 of QNUK01000135.1, read as the reverse complement.
TACCAGAATTAGTTTATTGTCCCATGGTTTTACATTTTGTTATAAACTGTCATTTGTATTAAACTTTTGTTTCCACTGGCACAAACCAACAATGGAGAAACGCAGATGCAGAATAATGTATGATTTGTTTGAGAACGTTGTTAACCTGATATAATCTCCAACTCTTTTATATTAATTTTTATTAAAAAACAAGTATTTCTCTAGCAGTAACACTTACTAAAATTCATTTTAATGTGTATGTTAACGCAGAATGACCCATAAAATAAATAAATAAATTTAGCAAGTTGAAAGTGCATTGAATTTAATATGGGTTAATCAGCAAGAATATTTCTTTCATACATTTGGATTGAAAATATTTTACACAATGTGGAACCCTCTTTCATCCAGGGCCATGGCTACAACCTAAAAGCTAGTAGGCATTCCAAGACAATTAAGCAGTAATTCAAAAAAGGAGTTCCCTGTTATTAGTTGATTGTGCAGCAAAGGATGTACTGTATCAAACATCACTTCAATTAATGATCATGAACAGATTTTCATTTATATTTACAAGATGCTTCAAATCTTTTTCAGATTAATCAGTATAATAAACTTGTAAAGCAGTGACAATAAACTGCTTTACCCAACATGTCTATTAAGAGAAACTTTTTGAATAGTATTGCCAGGGCTGAGACACATGCTCAGCTTGAAGAATTGAATTCTGGCCAAGCTGTTTAGTTCAAATGGTCTGGGTTTTTTTTGTTTGTTTTTTTGTAAATGCCCAAGGCCTGGTGACACCTGATAAGCACTACAAGAGCCCAGAAAGCAGTCTGAGTTGCTGGCTAGACAAATTAATGCCTTGACTACAGACAGGCTCTGCTGAAATCAATGATCCGAGAGCTAGGACCATGTAATGTAGAGTTCCGCATTCCTCAGCATAGTCCTTTTTATAGATTAGTGGTCAGTCATGCTGAAGAGGACTTGCCCAATACGTCACGTCATTTGATTTCACCAAAATCTTGGCAGGACTCCTCTTGCCCATATCCAAGTTCCATGGTATGTGCTCTGTGCTCTCTCAGGATTCCCCCCCCCCCCCAGATAAAAGCACTGCTTCAAAACTACAATGCAAAAGCAATAAGTACAAATGTACTGACAATTACAAATGCAAATTGACTGAAGACATCCTCTGGTCATGGCAAAGATTTTACTCTGTTTTCAAAAAGTTTAGATTATTATACTGCATCAACCAAAGAAAACAACGAAGGAGATGTCTGAAACTATTGAACTTAAGAACTGGCCAATTACTAAAACATGGAAGGAAGTTCAAGTTTATTTGTCATATGCATGTCAACACACGACCAACAATATAATGAAATGCTTAGGTCGAGAAGAGCCAGACAACTTTTATATATGTGTATGTGTGTGAATGTGTGTGTGTATGTATATAACGAATGTGTGTAACACATATTGCACATAATAATTGTGTACTATTGATCACATATTGATACATTAAAAATATGTATCAAGTCGGCTGGCGTCACGTGGTTCGGAGGAAACACATGATAGTCTTTGCCCGCCCGGCTGAGTGGTAGTGGTAGCCTTAATGTGGGAGCCCCCTAGTGACGGGGAGGAATTGGACACGACTAGATTAGGGAGAAAATCTGGGAAAAAATCCCCCCCCCCCAAAAAAAAAAATTTATCAATCATGTATGCATGTCAATATGTATGTAATCAATCAAGATTAAGATGGTTTTACACAATGTTGATAAATAATTGAAGGTGTCCTAATGCAGCCATTCCTTAAAAAACTAAATAAGTGTTTGTAGCTTTCTTAGAGCTATACTTGAAAGAACATCTTTATCTTTAAAGGACAAATGTTGTTGAAAAAACGGTGAAAAGTTCCAGGTCAGCTCTGATGATGTTAGCGTGTTTACAAGAGTTAGTTATCGCTAAGCTAAACTGATGACATTTACCCATGGTTCCTGTTAAAGTTTTTCCTAAGCAGAAACCTTGGGGGGACAGATCAGTCTGCAAGATGCTGAATGAAAGCACTGCTACCTACAACGCTGGGCTCATCATGGGTGATTTGACCAGGTAAAAGGCTCCGGAAGGCAGTGAAAGAGTCAAACAGCTTTTAAACTGTAGTCCCTTCTCGACTTATCATAAAGCTCAGTGAACTGGGACTCTCGCTATGCTCCTGGATCCTGAGCTCCTTGACAGAAAGCAGAGCTTGCTCAGGAATGACAGCAGGCAGGTGTGAGCGCTTCTGCACGCACAGTGAGGCGAAGACTTTTGGAAGATGGCCTGGTGTCAGGAAGGGCAGCAAAGAAGCCATTTCTCTCCAAAAAATACATCAGTGACAGATTGATCTTCTTCAAAAAGTATGGCGAATGGACTGCTGAGGACTGGGGCAAAGTCATATTCTCGGATGAAGCCTCTTTCCGATTGTTTGGGGCATCTGGAAAAAGGCCATTCATGTGTGGGGTCGCTCTTTCAAGGGAGTGGGCTCACTCACAATTTTTCCCAAAAACACAGCCATAAATAAAGAATGGTACCCTTCAACAGCAACTTCTTCCAACAATCCAACAACAGTTTGGTGAAGAACAATGCATTTTCCAGCATGATGGAGCACCATGCCATAAGGCAAAAGTGATAACTAAGTGGCTCAGGGATCAAAACGTTGAAATTTTGGATCCATGGCCTGGAAACTCCCCAGATCTTAATCTCATTGAGAACTTGTGTGGTCAATCCTCAAGAGGCGGGTGGACAAACAAAAACCCACTCATTCTGACAAACTCCAAGAAGTGATTATGAAAGAATGGGTTGCTATCAGTCAGGATTTGGCCCAGAAGTTGATTGAGAGCAGCCCAGTCGAATTGCAGAGGTCCTGAAAAAGAAGGGCCAACACTGCAAATACTGACTCCTTGCATAAATGTCATGTAACTGTCGATAAAAGCCTTTGAAATGCTTGAAGTGCTTGTAATTATATTTCAGTACATCACAGAAACAACTGCAACAAAGATCTAAAAGCTGTTTAGCTGTTTAGTTTCAAACTTTGTGAAAACTAATATTTGTGTCATTCTCAAAACTTTTGGCCACGACTGTATATATACAGAGGAGGGTTGTGCACAATGGTTGTAGATGAGGAAACATATTGTATACCATGGTTTTGGTATTACAGTAGAAAGGGTTATATACATGTGTGCAACTTGTTATTGGGAGTGGAATGTGGTAGGTCATTTTTATACAATATGTGCAGCAGTTATGAATGGTGCAGTCCTAGGTGTTCAGTTTATGTCCAGGAGTAAGCAGTTAGGTAATGCAAGGTAAGGTAATAGTCTAAGGTAAGGTATCCAGTCAATGTGTATGTGCTCGGGTTGAGGCAGAGTTCAGCAAGGAAACAGCTCTGGCCCACAGTAGGCCTCACCACTATGAACATTCCCCACTTTTAAAGTCTAGTCCTGTTCTATACCAGATTTATTAACTAGATGACAGAGCCTTAAAATGCTCAGAAAGGCTTTCTAATTATTTAATTAATGTTACATACACCCAATCATAGCATACTATGTGAATATAACTATTATGATACATAAATATGTGTAACATTTTTGACCATATCCTGGTACTGTATGTGTTCCATAGTAACATGCTATGGTACATAGTAGAACCATGTAACATACTAAAGTGTCTGTCCCATTGCACCAAAGTAATGTACGCACCTTGGTAAATCAATTGTAAAATGATGTAGTACATGTACTATATCTGCAAATAAGTCAAAAACAGTTTGGTACTATGCAGTATACAATGGTACAGGTACCATCAGACTACCATGTACAATTTCTATAGGGTATACAGTGTAAACACGGGATAAAAAAAAAAAAAACATGATCTAATTGATTGAAGTTCCTGGAGTTCTATTCAGATATCAGTTTTTATTATTTTAATGAAGTTTTGAAGCTGGAGTAAAAGTATTTAAACTGCCAAAGTGCCAGTAACACAGTGCAGATGTTTTACTAGGATTGTAATCTTAAATTAATGGAATATTTCTGTAAAAATTTAGCAGGACTGTAATATTCCATATATTAGAGAAGTTTCACTGCAAAGTGTGTGGTATACTGTTTCACATTTAATGATAAAGTGAGTAATTTACTCCAACAGCAGGCTTTCTGTCCACTCAAAATAGACTCCCAAGGATGTCAGTAAAAATGATTTGCATTTGCACATAGGATTTAATATCTCAGAATGTCTATAACACTTAACAGTGACAGTAGAAATTACAGAGCACCCTAGTCATTTTAATGTTGTGTGAATAGTGATTATTATCAGCAATGCCTCCATGAATTTTTAAAAGACATCATAGTGTATTAAATTAAAAGGCTATGCAGAGATGTATGGTATTCTTTCAGTATCAACTACCTAAATCTATAGCAGTTTGGCAGTTTCACATTTCTGGCAGTTTGCAAAGCTACAATGCTAATCTTTTAGATGCCTTTATAGAGGTATAAGAAGACATCTTCTTGCTGAACAAAAGGACACATGTCTGAGTAAAAATAGTAGACTTTAAAATTAGCTGACAAAAAAAGAAGCTGCAAATCAGATACAGTGATTATCAAGAAGATAAATCAGTGTTTGTGTGTGAGCTTGGTCTGGAGAGCTTGATTGCAGCTCTATGATATATATATATATATATATATATATATATATATATATATATATATATATATACGGTATATATATTTAATATATTTATTTAACGTGCTTGATTCAGCACAATTTAACCCAGTTTCCCAAGCTCTGCACAAGCTGATAAAATGTGCTTAGAAAAATATGCTTTTTTTATATAGACTTGTATCTCAAAATTAGCAAAATTGAGTAAAGTAGTTTGGCCAACATGAGCGTAGGTCAAACTCTAAGGAATTCTGATATGTGAAGTCAGGAACGACACTAGGAACGATGATCGCATTAAGGCATATGTTGGTAAATACTATGATAGGTTTTGTGGCACTACAGTAGGTACCATGGTATTACCAATCACAAACTAACTCTGGATGGCCTTTCTGTTTCATCATTTGCATAAGCAGTTAAATACTTTATTATATAATATAATATATAAATATAGTTGCAAGCAACGATGACGGGCCCAAGCACCCTTTGCCATCGCCACCCCGGGCGCACCGCACAACCTGCACACGTCACACACTATACAGGACTAATGTCAGTTTGGGCCCTAAATATTTGATGAGTGCGTTAGTGTGTGTGTGTCGTGAAAGAGGAGTGTGTGTGTGTGTGTGTGTGTGTGTGTGCGCGCATGTGTGAGTTAACATTTGTGATGTTTATGTGTGTTCAATAGGCCGCAGATGCTGGAAAATAAGTCTCACTCTATGATGTTCCTTAATGTGATGTCACTGAAGGCGTCACTGAATATAATGTCACTCAATATAATGCCACACAGAAAGTTATTAATCATTTTTCGGTGTAAGTTTAAGACATTATCATGGCTGGCCCGTTTGAGATATCGAAAATTAGCAATTTTGCATCCGCAATGTCTTTAGATCTCTTCGGCCTGGTTTGGTGCTGATCGCATAAATTCCCTAGGAGGAGTATATCAAAATCCATCGGGTGCGTTTTTGCAAACGACCCAAAATAACCGGCCTCCTGTTAGGTTGAGCCCAGGACATGCAGTGCGAAAGGTGTTTGGCTTGATGAGCTCTAAATGTGTACCGAGTTTTGTGTGCCTATGTGAAAGTGTGTATGAGCTATGCAGCAAAATATCGTGTCGGGGCCCCAGGCCATGAGACTCTCAAGCATCCTGATGGCAGCAGATTCCAACCTGTCTGTTTCATGAGTTTTTGCGCATGTTAAGACCCCCGAAAAGTCCAAAAGGGTGGAAAAAAAATTCATTAGGAAAACAAGAGGGTCCTGCGCACCTTATAGTGCTTGGGCCCTAATAATCCTTAAGAAAACAAGAGGGTCCTGCGCACCTTATAGTGCTTAGGCCCTAATTATAGAATCCAGCCTTTTTATTTGAAGCTAATGTAGATAATATTACTAGGATATCATTCTTTCACCTTAGAAATATTGTAAGATAGGGAATATTTTGTCACTACATGATGCAGAAAAAATAGTTGATGCTTTTCTCACCTCTAGTTTTGATTATTTTAATACCTTACAGTCTGTATTGTCAACTAGGTGCATGTTCAGCATGCAACAGCCCCCCTTGAACCAGAAGCGCATCGCCTCAATCTGATTCACAATACCTTAGCTCTCATTGAAATTACTACTATTTACCTGTAAAGTGGTACAGTACCTAAGCGAACTGCTAGTGTTTCATACTGTACTTAGTCCCAATGTTTACGTCTAGGCTGAAAACCTATTTATTTAGACCAGCATTTAGTGAATAAATTTGTCTTAGCTAAAGATGCAGATCTTGGACATTAGAGTATTATGTTGAACTGGTATGTTGATGTTGTTGATATGTGTGGATGCTGTCTTCCTTTTTTCATTGATGACTCAACAAATTAATCATTTATTGATGGTAGAGGGACTAGATGATTTACTTTCCAGGGAGTCCTCATGTGTCCTTCTGGCTGTCCTTTTTAGTTGTCATAGTTGGTCCTTCAGGAGTCCCTGTCTGCACTCTGCACAAAATATGCATTCAGTATATGTATTTATTGTGATTGTGATATACATTTTGTGACTGTGACCATACCTAACTGATCTCTTTCGTTTTCTCCTCACTCTTTATCTCTCATTTTCTGTTCGCATATGCGCTGAGTCAGGAGACCATGTGGAGAACTGTTTGGCACCTTACCAAGCCACTGTTCGATTACACATTGGACATCAACACTTCTAACACTTTTCTAGTTGCCGGTAAACGTTTTAAGTGAGAGAGGGCAAGAAGAATATCATGGCGGCTAAGGCTGATGGGAGATGCTGTCTCTCCAGCATGGCGTCAGGTGGAGGTGGTGCTGCTTGTGGTGGGAGAGCAGGTAAACATCTACTCTGCCTCCCAAATGAATTCAAGTTCAAGTAGGTTTTATTGTCACTTCAACCATATACAGTTAGTACACAAAACAACGTTCCTCCAGGAGCAAGGTGCTACATACAACATAAATTTACAACATAGATTAACAGAAAGACTAAACTAGCTAACTAAGAGACAACATAAATTAACAAAAGTAACTAGCCAACTCAGAGAGAGAGTTTTTATATATATAAATACACATAACAGACATGACATAATACTCAGTGGTCTTGAGGTAGTGAATTGAGGTGGTGGAGAAACAGTAAACGTTCCTTAATATAGCAGCAAGAATTTAAAAAGTTAGTACAAAAAGTAATGAATATTGTGCAAAAGAGCATTTACAGGTTGGTGTGTACGATAGTCTGGTAGTGTAGATTGTCTCGGGTTCACGCAGCATCTCGTTCCCGCTTTATCAGGGAACAGGGTTACAGCCAAGTAACCCGAGACGTTCCCTTTCAAAAGCTACACTCTGGTGACTCAAGGATCCGCGAACCCGGAGTAGCATTGACATCCAGACTATAAAATCTAACAAACGTGTGTGGAGAGTACCAGCCCGCCGCATCACACGCCTGCTGCAGGGGGACGCCTCTTGCCAAGGCAATCGATGAGGCAATCCCCCTGGTTGAGTGAGCCCTGATTCCCAGAGGCGAAGTGTGACCACGCGCCTCATAGGCTAGGGCAATGGCATCTCTCACCCAGTGTGACAGAGTCTGTCTAGTGGCAGCCGCCCCCCGGTTGCGACCCCCATGGCAAATAAAGAGCTGCTCTGACTTACGCCACTGGCTAGTGCGGTGGACGTAGATCCGAAGAGCACGTACTGGACACAGTAAGTGAAGTCTTTCCTGCTCCGGAGCTGTGAAAGGCGGAGGACAGAAGGCTTCGAGAACAACTGGGTGCATGGTCGAGAATGGAACCTTGGGAAGATAGTTCGGGTGAGGATGCAGGATAGCTTTGACTAGCCCAGGGGCAAAGTCTAGGCAGGATGGGGAGACTAACAGAGCCTGCAGATCTCCAATCCTCTTCAAAGAAGTAATAGCCATAAGAAAAACCATCTTAAGAGACAGAAGCCTGACAGGCGCTGACTCTAGTGGTTCGAAAGGGGTGTCGGCCAGGCCTTCGAGTACGATAGTTAAGTCCCATGAAGGGACCGTCGCTCTAGTGGGCGGCTTCAACTGTTTAGCTCCACAAATAAAACGGGCAACCAAATGGTGCTTGCCCACAGAAACCCCATCATTCAGAGCGTGACAAGCCGAAATAGCGGCTACGTACGTTCTGAGCGTACTAGGGCATAAGCCCTAGGACAACTTTTCTTGCAGAAACTCCAGCACTGAAACAATCTGGCAGTGAACTGGGTCTATATGTCTTGCCATGCACCAATTTTCAAGTACACTCCATTTGAGGGCATAAGTTCTTCTAGTGGAGGGAGCCCTGGCGCTTAAAATAGTTTCAATTACGCTGGCTGAAAGCCCAGCATGACTTAGTTGGTCCCATTCAGGGGCCAAAACGTGAAGGTTCCAGAGCTCGGGCCGGGGATGAAGTATTGTCCCCTTCGCCTGAGACAGAAGATCCCTCCTCACTGGAATCACCCAGGGTGAGCCGTCGAGGAGAGATATTACATCCGAGAACCACACTCTGGTCGGCCAATAAGAGGCGCAACCCCTGTTGATGGACCCTCGCCAGGACTCCTGGGAGCAGAACTATAGGTGGAACCGCATAAAGGCGTAACCTGGGCCACGTGTGGCCCATTGCGTCCAGACCCAGGGGAGCTGGAGGAGTCAGAGAGTAGTAAAGGGGCCATTGTGCTGCCTCTTGTGAGGTAAAGAGGTCCACCTCTGTCACGTAAAATCTTTGCCAGATTTGACTGACTACTTCGGGGTGGAGCTTCCATTCCCCATGTTTCACAGCTTGTCTGGATAGCAAGTCTGCTCCTACATTCATATGCCCTGGAATGTAAATCGCCCTGAGGGACAGGAACTTGTCCTGTGCCCAAAGCAGAGCCTGGTGCGCAGTCCACCCTGGCGATTTATGTACGAGACTACCGCAGTGCTGTCCACCCGCACTAGGACATGGTAGCCTCTCAACTGCTGGAGGAAGTGTTTCAGGGCCAGAAACAGAGCCATCATTTCGAGGCAATTGATGTGCCACACGAGAAGATGACCTCTCCAGCTCCCTTGTGCTGGACGGCCATCCAAGACCGCACCCCAGCCCGTGAGGGAAGCGTCTGTCGTTAGCATCTTGCGACGACAAGACGGACCTAGAGTGGGACCCAAAGTCAGAAACCGGGGTCTGAACCACATAGAAAGGGTACGAAGCCCCCGGCGCGTAACCCTTATTAGCCTCTGGGGGTTGGCCCTTGAATGAAACCCCCTGGCTCTTAGCCACAGCTGAAACGCTCTCATGTGCAGAAGGCCCAAAGGTATCACCGTGGACGCAGCCGCCATGAGGCCTAAAGATTTCTGAAAGTGATGAACAGTGACCTTCTGGCCTAGCTTGATTTACTTCAGGGTGTTGAGAATGGATTCGACACGAGCAGGAGACAACTGTGCCCGCATTGTGACCGAATCCCAAGTGACACCCAAATATGTTGTCCTCTGAACAGGAAGGAGAACGCTTTTTGTGGCGTTGAGTCTCAATCCTAAAGAATGAAGATGGGCTAGGATGACATCCTGATGTCGAAGCGCTAGCTCCTGAGACTGGGCCAGAATCAGCCAGTCGTCTATGTAATTCAAAATACGGATGCCCTGGAGTCGTAAAGGAGCCAGAGCTGCATCCATGCATTTTGTATATGTGCGGGGTGACAGAGCTAGGCCAAATGGAAGGACCCGATACTGGTAAGCTTCGCCCCCAAAAGCGAACCTCAGGAACTTCCTGTGCTGGGGCAATATTTCTATATGGAAATATGCGTCCTTGAGATCGATTGTCACAAACCAATCCTCTAGTTGAATTTGAGAAACAATCATTTTGACAGTCAACATTTTGAATCTGGATTTCCTGAGATAGCGGTTCAAGCCGCGAAGATCCAAGATCGGACGCAACCCCCCCCCCTCTCTTGGGCACCAAAAAGTACAGACTGTAGTAGCCCGACTCTCTGTCTGGAAGGGGAACATGTTCTATGGCCCCTTTGCCCAGCAGAGTCTTTAACCCCTGGGCCAGCAGATGTGCTCGGTCCGATTTCACAGGAGTGGAGAGCTTTGACACTTTTTTTTGACACGGCTGGATGGGGGGTGTTAGGTGGCGGGGACTGAACACCGGCCTCCCGGGAGTGCCAGGGAGGAGGCCCTGTCCTGTGATGAAAATCCAGGCGCCCCTCCCTGGGGGGAGACACCCCCACGGCCCCAGGCGCACGAACCTCAGGGCTTCCTCTTCGAAGAGGTCAGCCTGGTAAGCCTGCAAAACCGCCAAGGTGTGCAGTGAAGCGCCAGCCTGACCTGCTGCCTGAAAAACCTTCCCCACCAAAGCAGATGTCAATCTACACGGTTTGGAGGGAAGGGTAGTCTTTTTCAGGGAAGATTTATAACCTGCAGGTGCACCTTATTCGGTGACGTCATGCTTGGCACAGGTTATAAGCCAAAGGTATTCGGCGGTTTTGACATGCACAGGCTTCACAACCAGGCAACAAAGAGATGTTCCCATAGCGTTTTCACGCAGCATCGAGTGTAGCTTTTGAAAGGGAACTATGTTTTAAAGAGTTGGAAGATTGTGCTTTGACATTACTTTTTTCTTTGAGAGATAAAGTGAATGTGTAAAATAATATGTGCAATAGTGTTTATTTCATTATTTGGAGACATAACTAGAAATTATATATTGCCTGGCAAAAAAACAAACAAGAAAAAAAAATTGAATATTTTATTTGATGGGTTTAGCTTTGATTACATTGTGCAATGTGTTGGCCAATTAATGTCTGAAAATGATTTCTCATGCTCCCTCTCATGATTTCTCATGAAACCATTGTCACAATTTGAGTCCTAGACTATGACTGTGCTGTCAACTCTGTGAGTTTTTCTTGTATTATAAGTATGAAAAAAAAACTGTAACTGTAAAAACTTCAATTAGATAATTGCTGAATGAATTAATATTGTATTGTTGGCTTAACTTTTTACAATAGAATTTGTTGAGACAACAGGCAATTTTATTCTTGAAAACTTTGAAGACACAGACTGAGACTGCCATGTCCACACGTAGCCGGGTATTTTTAAAAACTGAGATTTTTATCTGCGTTTTTTTTAATCTTTTGTCAACATGCAAACGCGGTTTTGGTTGTTGAGAACTGAGCTTTTGGAAAACTCAGTCCAAAGTAACGATTTTCTTTGTTTTCAATGGTGTTGTGTGGACAGGGTAATAGGAGATTTTGGCTTGTTATAACGTCACCTTATGTGCCGATGATGTCAATGTCTCTGTGCTAGTCTTCTTGATTTGACATCAGCTTTGTTTATGAGTATATTTGTGCAATAGTGGACTTAGGTACAGTAAACTAGCGACTGTGTTAATGCTGCTTACTGGATTTTTTATGTTGGCGTCAAACCTACAGTTGGCATGGTTAAGAGGCCCACTTGCATGAAGATATTTATCTTAGCTGAATGTATAAATATTAAAATAAAGGTACAATTAGTCGATGTTATGTGATGATAAAATATATAAGTACACATAGTTTTTTTTGCATAGCACCTAGGAAAATAAATGTAATAATAATTAAAAAAAAAACTTGAAGTTGTAAGATGGCTACCTATTCGGTGTCACCATACAGTAATAATAACAATAACGATAGCTGTTTTAGTTGTTACATAATATTATTATTATTATTTTACAAACATGTTTGTAAGAAAGCAGGTAAATTAATCAGAATGGAAAGGAATTTAAAGAAGAAGCACACATCAATTATTTAGATTTGATTTGAATCTATGTTTTAAAGAGTTGGAAGATTGTGCTTTGACATGACTTTTCTTTTTGAGAGATAAATTGAATGTGTAAAATAATATGTGCAATAGTGTTTATTTCATTATTTGGAGACATAACTAGAAAATATATATTGCCTGGCAAAAAAACAAACAAACAAAAAAACTTGAAGCAGGTAAATTAATCAGAATGGAAAGGAATTTAAAGAAGAAGCACACATCAATTATTTAACCCTAACTTATGTAGTGAGTAGCTTCTCATTTCTTCTCACAACTATGCCAAAAGTCATATCCTCATGGCAAAGATTTCACTCTGTTTCAGAAGTTTCAAAATATTGTCCTGCATCAAGAAAAGAAAACAACTAAGGAGTTTGCTGAAACTACTAAAATTGTGTTAAGACATGAAAAACAAATTATTAAAACCTTAAAGGATAGTGGTGAACCATCATCTCTGATGGAAAAAAATGTGGTTGGAAAAACATCCTGAATGAGTGTGATGGGAAAATTTAAAAGGGAGAACTTAAATGCTTAATGAAAGTAAATCCGTAAAAAAAAAAAAACAATGTTTAATTGTGTAAGTAAGAGCATTTTCACACACACAATGGAAAGAGCACTTAAGCGATTAGGACTAAAATTCTGTGTAACTACTGTATAAGAAAACCACCCATCAGTAAGGCTAATCTGAAAAAAAAAAGTCTTAATTTGCTAGGGAGCCTAAAGAATGTAGTGATGTAGTGTGGAGCACTGGAAAAAGTTCATGTGGTCTGATGAGTCCAGATTTACCCTGTTCCAGAGTAATGGGCAGATCAGAGTAGGAGGGGAGGCAGATGAAGTGATGCAAAAAATATATATATCAGCTGACAACCCTAATATGCTGAATGACATTTTAAAATGAATTTTTTCCTATCAATGGACTTTTTCTTCCCTAATGGCACAGGCATATTCCAAGATAAAAATGCCAGCATTCATCAGGCCTAAACTGTAAAAAAGTGGTTTAGGAAGGCTTTACACAGTAGTCAATTAATGGACAGAAATTAATGCAACTATGGACAGAAATAAATGTTTCAGTGCAATGTGACATTGCATAATCATATTGAAATAATGCCAATGTCACTTCTTTTGACAGTGTATTCACACACACACACACACACACACACACACACACACACACACACACACACACACACACACACACAGATGAGCCATAACAATAAACGGCAGCACATTAACCCTCATGTTATATTCCCTTCAAATCTGACCGATTTACAAGTTTCCTCTCTAAAAAAATGCAGGAATTTTTTATCCTGTTCCATGTTTTTTTTCATACATGGCATTTGAACACATAAAATAAATTAGAAATAGTTTTAGGAAATTTGTATACACTCATGATGTTCCCAAAAATTACCAGTCATTGGACTAAAATTAGTGTATAGAACTGAGTTCAAGGACATTTCTACACTCCTTTCCCACACCTAAACAAGCAAGTGTCTTTGAGCAGACACACACACACAAACACACACACACAGAAACCTATCAATAACATCATTTTTACCACACCTGTTAAAAAACAAAACTGCAACATTGTCTTCAATCATATAACTTTATATAGTTATATATACTTCATATAGCTCTGGTATATATAGCTTTTTGAGGCCTTTCTCACAGTTAAGTCTTTAGCAGCATGATGACCAAGAGATACAGTGGAACCTTGGATTATGAACATAACTTGTTCCGAATGCGGGCTTGTATTTCAAAACACTCGTAAACCAATTTGAATTTTCCCATAAGAATGAATGGAAACTCAAATTGTTCGTTAAGCCCCCCCAAAAAATTTAAATAATAATTAAAAAAAAAAAAATTATATAAAAGTATATATATATATACAGTCGTGTCTTTGAATCTTTGAGAATTACATAAATATTGGAAATTGGAAAAGTTGATGCTTAAGGTTTTATAATAGCAATTTGCATATCCTCCAGAATGTTTTGAAGAGTGATCATATGAATTGCATAGACCTTCTTTGCCATGAAAATTAACTTAATCCCGAAAAAAACTTTCCACTGCATTTCATTGCTGTCATTAAAGGACCAGCTGAGATCATTTGAGTAATCGTCTTGTTAACTCAGGGGAGAATGTTGACAAGCACAAGGCTGGAGATCATTATGTCAGGCTGATTGGGTTAGAATGGCAGACTTGACATGTTAAAAGGAGGGTGATGCTTGAAATCATTGTTCTTTCATTGTTAACCATGGTAACCTGCAAAAAAACGCGTGCAGCCAACATTGCGTTGCGTAAAAAATGGCTTCACAGGCAAGGATATTGTGGCTACTAAGATTGCACCTAAATCAACCATTTATAGGATCATCAAGAACAAGGAAAGAGGTTCAATTCTTGTTAAGAAGGATTCAGGGCGTCCAAGAAAGTTCAGCAAATGCCAGGATTGTCTCCTAAAGAGGATTCAGCTGCGGGATCGGAGTGCCACCAGTGCAGAGCTTGCTCAGGAATGGCAGCAGGCAGGTGTGAGCACATTTGCACGCACAGTGAGGTGAAGACTTTTGGAAGATGTCCTGGTGTTAAGAAGGGCAGCAAAGAAGCTACTTCTCTCCAAAAAAACAGACAAATCAGGGACAAATTAATCTTCTGCAAAAAGTATGGCGAATGGACTGCTGAGGACTGGGGCAAAGACATATTCTCGGATGAAGCCTCTTTCCGATTGTTTGGGGCATCTGGAAAAAGGCTTGTCTGGAGAAGAAAAGGTGAGTGCTACCATCAGTCCTGTGCCAACAGTAAAGCATACTGAGACCATTCATGTGTGGGGTTGCTTCTCATCCAAGGGAGTGGGCTCACTCAAAATTTTGCCCAAAAACACAGCCATGAATAAAGAATGGTACCAAAACACCCTCCAACAGCAACTTCTTCCAACAATCCAACAACAGTTTGGTGAAAAACAATGCATTTTCCAGCACGATGGAGCACCGTGCCATAAGGCAAAAGTGATAACTAAATGCCTCGGGGACCAAAACGTTGGAATTTTCCCCAGAATTTGTGGTAAATCCTCAAGAGGTGGGTGGACAAACAAAAACCCACTAATTCTGACTCCAAGAAGTGATTATGAAAGAATGGGTTGCTATCAGTCAGGATTTGGCCCAGAAGTTGATTGAGAACATGCCCAGTTGAATTGCAGAGGTCCTGAAAAAGAAGGGCCACCACTGCAAATTTTTTTTTTTTATGTATATAAAGTAAAAATAAAACAAATTAACCTGCACTTCCCAACAGATAAGTGTTTCCATTTGTGCGTGCAGGTGCTGTGTATGTGTGTGTATGTGTATGTGTGTGTGAAGCTAAAGTAAGGAGCACCTCCCCTCTCTCTCTTCTCGTCTTACACAGTTACACTTCCTCCACTCTTATTTGAGTTTCACACACATACGCGCACACAATGGAAACACTGTTTTATCAGAAAAAAGGTGCAGGTTGATACAGTTAGAGAAAATGGATCTTTAATCTCTCTAATGAGACTTGCTTTTGCTTTACACGCGTCCACACACGTGTGTTATAATAAACAGTACACACATGCTGTAAACACACGCATACAGACAAAAAATAAAATATGTTTTACGCACACACACATGGTCACAGTGTTATAGTAAACAGTACACACGTGCCCGGATGTTGATTATAGCACTAAGACCCAGCACGGGAGACGATTACCCACAATTCCGCAGTACAAGAGAGAGAAAAACCGCTGGTTCGGTTGTGATCACGTGACGCTTGGCGTCCAAACAAGAAAAGCATGCGTGCTACATGATACTCGGTCCTAATAAACCGATACTTGCTTGTTTTTTCAAGTCAAAATTTTTATAAAATTTCAAATATAAGAACGTAATGAGATTAAACCCAGATATAAATGAGATGCATGAAACACAAATTAGAAATATTATAGTTTTATTGAACATATAAAAAATTCTCAATTAACAGCATACAGTGATGAGCCACAACAAACACCACCTGAGACAAGTCAGTGTCTCATACTGACCTCTGTTCACCACCACATTAAAACCAGCAGGTTAACAATATAAAAAAAAAATATTGCACTTCACTATTACCCCTAATTTGTAAAATCAAGCCCATGCATAAAAATAAATACATAAATGGAATAAACTTAAATGTGCAAAATACAATATACGAACAGTTTTTATTGTGTAATAAATGTACAATTTACACATGAAAGAGGTAGAACTGGTGAATATTGAAGCCTATTTGGGTGTGTTGATTTTATGTAAAGTCTACAGATTCCGCAACAAAACTGCCATATTATGGGATATGGACATTGGTCTGGCAATTCTTTTAAACTACAATGTCTTTGCAGATCTTC